>CM076396.1:37175823-37775823 GCA_038363315.1 Mugilogobius chulae | reverse complement strand
AGTTTTAATTGCATCAGGATAGGAGTCAGTCCTGGTCACATCTACAGCCTGTCCGTCATAAGAGTGGATCTCTCCTTCCTTGAGGTTTGCTTTTTCCTGTTCGAGTTTTTTCCTAGCGGAGAAGAAGGATTGAGGAAAAAGGATGCTCTGGACAATTATCCATTTGCCTGTTTGTTGTTGGACAGTCTGTTTCTGTATTCCTGAATAATGACTGTCCCTGATTTTCGAATTCTTCTGTTGGTATTGACCAATGACTGTTTTACTGTTTGATTTCCTGACATTTTGTTTGGTAAATCAACAATCTTGTGAAGTCCTCTGAGATAACTGCTGTTATGATTTTGGGCTATGCAAATTGAATTAAACTGGTGTTGTCACGATATAATCCTTTCACAAAAACAATAGTCCTCTAAAACATAAACTATAAATGATATTTGAAAGTTATGGAGTGTTTATTCAATAAACCTACAAATGTAGTAGCTTGTTGTATAAACAGCAACATCTGTAAAACATCAATAAAACTATACATGTAGTCTGTCATAGAAAGAGATAAAATACTATTGTAGCTAGCATGAAATTTCAAAATTTTGCACAGCTTCAGTCTGCTTCTATTTCTGAATATACCTGGTAAATTTTTGTACGACAACAATAAACTGCATTTAAACTAGATCGGCCTGAACATGTTGTATTCATCAGTTTAGATTGAACCTTTTCTGTTTGGATAGACTATTTCATCTCAGCTACGCTTTTTGAAAACTAAAATAAGAAAATTCGCCTCAGAAATCGCCACTGATATTGTCTGAGAACATTTTTAAAAATTATCATCGGTATCAGCCAAAGAAAACCCATTTTGGTCAATCTCTAATTTAAACAGCTTTCTTTTTAGCTGCCTTAAATAATATTATTAGTCTGTAAAATGCTGTGATGTCATGGGAATGAAACTTAATTATTTAATTTGGGTTTTTCTCCACTTACAAAAGGGCCACCAGAATTTCCAAGAAAAAAGAAGCTATGATCTCTCTAGCTCTGACTATAACTCATTGCTAAACTCTTTTCATCGCCCTCTAACAAGATGATCGCCACAATTTCCGTGGCAACAAGACTGATAATCTCTTTCAATCGTTGGAAAGACAAAACATAAGCAGAGCATAAACAGATTTGACTTGAAGAGTTATAAGAGGATGGGTGTTAGCACAGAGCAGAGAAAAGGGCTGCAAACTCGTTAAGATCAGTGCGATTAACCGTGTAGCAGCAGCAGAGTCGTTAGCTGGTTAAACATAACGAGGGAGGCTCTCGTTTGGGTCGGTACCGAGCTAATGTTTTCCTGGTTCCTTTTCACTCGCTCCATCTCAGGAGTGAACACCACCGGAGTCCCTTTGTTTGAACTGTCCTTATACAAAACCTACGGAGGAAGCACAGCGCCACCAACAGGCCAGTCAGACACGACACAAACACAGGCATGAACAGTACAATGCAAAAGGAGAATGTAAACGTAAGCTAGAGCAAATGGGTTTAAAATATAATGTCAATTTGAATAGTTTTGACAAGTTAGAAATCGATTACTGCTTATACCCCCTATCCAACAGTATCAATACTATACTATTCCGTTTATTGCAAAAAATTATTTTCTTACATTGTCACAGCCACACACTTCAAAAAGACATAGGTTTTCATTGGCTTTTTTATTCAGTATGACATGGAGAATAAGAGTGCCCAATTTCAACTGTTTATGGCAAAGGAATTTTTTTCTTCCCATTGAAAATTTCTCATGTATTTCAATGGCTTTGTTTTCATGTTGCACGGTAACATGCTTGCAGATAGAAGTTTGTCTTCATTGGCTTTTTTGTTCAGTATGGCCTGAAAAATATGAGTGCCCAATTTCAACTGTTTATGATGAAGTATTTTTTTCATCCCATTCAAAGTTTTTTTTTAGTTTATTTCTATATATATATTGTTTTTACATTGACACGGTAACGTTCTCGTAGATAGTAGTTTGTCTTCATTGGCTTTTTTGTTCAGTATGCCATGGAAAAAGAGTGCCCAATTTCAACTGTTTATGATGAAGTAATTTTTTTTTCATCCCATTCAAAGTTTTTTTTTTTTAGTTTATTTCAATTTCTTATTCACATTGCCACGGTAATGTTCTCGTAGATAGAAGTTTGTCTTCATTGGCTTTTTTGCTCAGTACTGTAAGGAGAATGTGTGTGCAAAATTTCAACCTTCTACGGTAAAATAATATTTTTCATCCAATTTAAGATTCCAGTTAGCAAGTTATTGGTATGAAGTTGTTTGAAAACAAAGTCCCTTTATAATTAATCAAATGTATAAGTAAAATATAGCATAAACATATCTTCCCCTTTTTTGTACAGCTTAAAAGGTTAAAAGAAGTGACTGTTATGAAAGAAAACTAGATATTGGAGACAAAAAAACAAATGTGAGTTGAACTAAACTTGTCAAAACTGCAAAACTTTAAATTAATATTCAGAATTTAGGCGATTTTAACTCACATAAACATTCTGTATTTGCATTGTAGATTGTGACACACAAAAACAAATTCATAAAGAGCAGAGAGAAAGATGGTCGTCACAATAACGGAGAAAAAAAAAAAAACAGCGGCAGGTCGAACTGTAATTTTCTGCAAAGTGGAAATTAACGTTATTTATGGGGAAGAAGTAAAGAGGTTAGAAAACCAAGAGAGAACCAAAAAACACAAACAGAAAACACAGCAATATTCAAAGGCAGATGGAAAAGAAAGGTAGAACAAATAAAAATGAAAAAAAAAGAGTAGATGATGATGATTTGATGTAAATTAAAATGGCTGCGGTGAAAAAGCTGTCACTCGATGAAGATGATGTTGAAGATCATTTTGTGTCAAGACCAGTGCAAGACTTTATTGCCTTGTTAGTGACATCTTTTATTTTGAAATGAATGAATGTTGTGTATAAACTTAGCATGTTTTTTGTACTTTGCTTTGACCTTGACACTTTCTACGACAATGAAGATGGAGGAGGGGCAGAGGCTGCAAATGGTGGTCATTAAAGATGATCACTGTGAAAGGTTAGCTTTAGCTTTAGCGCTAGCTTTAGCTGCACACTCCAGTCTGAGTCCTTGTACCGAGCTGATGTGCCTCTGAGTCTCTTTGACCCTCTTGACTTCGGGCAGGTCCGGGATGGCGATGCCCCGGCCAACGTCCTCCTTGTATTTGATCTACACTCCAAAGAAAAGCTTGTGTTTACATTTAGACACACAAAAACAAATAAGACACACACACTGTTGCCCATATAAAGATGGAATAATGTGCTAATGTAAAATATGTGGTCCTTTTTAGGTTTTTTTGACCCATTGCGTAACAAAACTAGATACCTTGTCAGCCAGAATACTTCAGTCCTGTTTACACGGCAATTGCTTTCAGGAAAATGCACCATTCTTGCCTATTTCTATTATAGTACACTGAATTATTCTAATAACTAGAGAGAGGGTGGGGCCTGTTGTTGTGGCAGCCATCTTGAAAATAATGCAAAAACAAGGTCAGATAATTCATAGATTAAAAGGACCAATTTAACATAATTATATATACATGGTCCAAATAAAACAGACAAACCTTTCTGTCTGTCTGGTAATTTTTCATCTGAATTGTGAATATATCCTAAACATATTCAGTCTAAAAATACTGCACTGGGCTGGATTTGATGCACAATTTAACTAAACAGTATGTGTGTGTCATTATGTTATACTGCTTTTACAATCAAAAATAATGTATTGCTGAAATTAAACATATATTTTTACAAAGATGTTTTACATTAGCTTGGTTGTACAGAAGCTTAAATAAATGTACAAGCATGAAAAGGTAAGATTGTTGAAATGTTTAAGCCAAAAAGTAATTTAAAAGTTCAGCTTCCTATTCGTTTGTATGAGATCTTTAGCCGACTCTCCCTACACAAGATGGCTGCTGGAGCTGGACATGTGTTACCATAGGTTACGTTCACATTCATTATAATAACTCATTGGGAACAATTTTCTTGAACAAAGCTGATGCAATAAGTAAAAGCTAGTTATATTACATTAATTTTTGACAGTTTTAAGTGAGGAATTAAATATAATGTATAAGTTCTAGGCTGGATAATTTGTCTGCAGAACCAATCAAAGCACAAATCAAGGCCATTTGTCAACTATAAGCTCAGAACAGCCTCCTGTCTCCAACCAAACTACATCTTCCATCGTTTCAGCGTGAAGTAAATCTGGATTCAATGAACAAAAAGATTCCAATCAAATACCAAAACATTGTGAAAACTTGTTGCCATGTAAACTAGGCCTTAAACGTCACCAAAGATATTACTCCATTAATTCCATTTACACAATTATTTCACTTTATGGACAACAATATAAAAAAGACAAACAACACCACACAAAACACACAAAACCATTTGGGAGTCTGAAAAGTGTAAAGAAGTTTGTTAGATAGTATTATATTTGGGTTTGTTGAAGGCACATAGTTTTGGGTGAATGGGAAGAACATAAAACTGTTAAAGCTACACATAAATACTGATTAAGTAAGAAAATTTGTGATTAGATCTTATTTACATAATCTTAGGGTCTGTAAAGGGTCACTCATAAGTGTACCGTGCTTATGTTTTGCTGGTTGCGTTTGACCCGCTCCATCTCGGGCGTTTCGGGGACTGAAGTGCCCTGTCCCACGCCTTCTCTGTACTGATGCTTAGGACGGGACAATGGACAAAAGTGTGGTCAGAAAAAGGTGGGTATAACCGTCAAAAAGGGAAGGGAAACTAGTAACTGTGATTAATAAAAACAGGGGAATAAATCTGGTTTGTTATAGAGTTTGAATGGATAGTTCAGTAGGAGTTGACAATACAAGGTGGGACTGTCCCAGGTCAAAGAGAGACAAGTCCAAGCCAAGTCCCAGTCAAAGAGAGACAAGTCCAAAGTCAAAGAGAGATAAGTCCAAGTCAAGTCCAGTCAAAGAGAGAACAAGTCAAGTCCCAAGTCAAAGAGAGACAAGTCCAAGTCAAGTCCCAAGTCAAAGAGAGACAAGTCAAGTCAAGTCCCAAGTCAAAGAGAGACAAGTCCAAGTCAAGTCCCAAGTCAAAGAGAACAAGTCCAAGTCAAGTCCCAAGTCAAAGAGAGACAAGTCAAGTCAAGTCCAAGTCAAGCCCAAGTCAAAGAGAGACAAGCCCAAGTCAAGTCCCAAGTCAAAGAGAGACAAGTCCAAGTCAAGCCCAAGTCAAAGAGAGACAAGTCCTAATCAAAGAGAGACAAGTCCAAGTCAAGTCCCAAGTCAAAGAGAGACAAGTCAAGTCAAGTCCAAGTCAAGAAGACAGTCCTAAACAAAGAGAGACAAGTCAAGCAGTCCCAAGTCAAAGAGAGGAAGTCCTAAATAAAGAGAGACATCTAGTAGTCCAATCAATAAAAGACAATAAGTCGTCCAGTTTTGTAATTTAATCAAGTCTCGGGTTTTCATAAGTCCAAGTCCACGTCACAACTTGCAGGTCCACACCTCAGCAAGGAGTAGATTTTAGAAAGTAAAAGGAGTAAAACAAGACAAAAGGGACACAAATTTAACTCAAATTAGAGATCTGTTGTAATGAATTTTATGCACCCAGTGAGGTAAAAGGAGCAAATGTAGATGGGAAAGGACAGGGCAATGGAAGGAGAGGATTTGGGTCAATTAATTTCTACCAGGCTGATATTCTTCTGAGTCTCTTTGACCCTCTTGACCTCGGGCAGATCTGGGATGGACGTGCCCTGACCCAGAGCTTCTTTATACTGAATCTGTGCAGTGTAAAAGTGACACAGACGAGACCAAACAAGACAAGACAAAAACATGAACAGACTGACAAAGTTTTCTACAGTTAGTGCAAAGTAAATCTAGATTATAGTAAAATATTATGTTTGGTTTATTATGAAGGGTCAACACTGGAAGCCAACTTTGGTGATCGGTTAAACTAGATAATGAAGGGAAAGTGTGAATTTACAGCCTGGACAATTCTCTCCTGTTATCTAGTATATGGTTGTAGTGGTTAGGTTTAATTAATAATTTTATGATTAAAAAGTTAAAAAAAAAGTGTCATTACACTTTTTTTGTTAGACTTTTGGGAGGAAATGGACACTTTCAAATGAATTTCAAACAAACTAAACTTTACTAAGCTCATGTTATTTTAGATTTTGACATTTTTTGCAGGTTTATAATGTTACCTTGTGGTTGTAAATTAGATTTTATGCGACCACTGAGGTAAAAATGAAGCAAACGTAGATGAGAGACACAATGGGTTAGAAAACTATGTAAAAGCGCATATTTAAGGAAATGGGAAAGCGGGATCACTCTGATTTCTACCAGGCTGATATTCTTCTGAGTCTCTTTGACCCTCTTGACCTCAGGCAGATCTGGGATGGACGTGCCCTGACCCAGAGCTTCTTTATACTGAATCTGTGCAGTGTAAAAGTCAAACAAACAGAGACAAAGCAAGACAAAACATGAACAAAATAACAAAGACACAAGAAACAGGGTTGTTTTGCAGTTCTCTACAGCAGATCAGTGTTTAGCACAGGAGGGTCTGTTATGGTTCTGTCTTTTCTATGAAAGGGAGAGCAAAAATAAAAGTTAACTGGTAACTCTGCCAACTTAAATGGGTGATTAAAATAGGCAGCTGTTTGTGTTGTGTCACCTAACTCGTCAGTGTAATACCTGTCAAATCTGGCAGGCTTTAGCACCTGATTGGCCAGCTTTATTGACAGCTAACAGGGCTCATTCTAAGCTCCTCGAGGAATATCACAAGGTGGCGGGACGAGGCCTGTACCTTCATAGCACTCCAATTTATGGAACTTAGGTTCAAATTAGCTGCTATGAGTGCTAGCCACAAAAGACTTTCTTTAGTGGCCATACCTACTGGTCAAAGCCTGATCTCAGACTCTAATCAAGTTAGGGCCAGGTTAGTACTTGCATGAGAAACCGCTAGAACACCAGATGCCACAGAGTAGATTGTTGTTTTGTCCTTGGGCAAGACACAACAATTAACTAATTTAACTCACATTGCCTCAGTGTCTGCATACACTGAGAGAGTGGATTCTTGATTGTAAAGCACTTTTAAGTTCCTTAAAAGGTAGAAAAGCGCTTTATAGATAGAGACCATTAACCATTTAGTTGGAGCCAAAGTTGGTGTCCCTACATCCACTCATAAATACGATCTGTGACCCAGCGCAGTGCCTCTCAACCCCAATTTTGATTTCATTTCTATGGCCCTTGTGTTGGTTGTTTTTCAGTCCAACAGTAAATTAAAGTAAGCATCTGCCTTGATTCTAACATTCATATTGATCAAATGAAGGTCTACTTTGATACAGAACCAATATTCCTTTTTCTGGGTGGTGAATTTCTCAATGAAGCACATTGGAACCTGTAGTGTTGGTTCTATTAAAAAATGCACTGCACAGTTTTGTTGGCGGGGGTCAGCAAGTGCTCTTTTTTATAATAATGTTTTTTTTCTAAGTCTGAGAATGTTCTGCATTTTGGTATTTAACTACATGGGAAAACCAGCGGTTAGTTAGGTCCTTTGGGCAATGAACACCTGTGATTAATGCTTCAAAAAGGACAAAAAAAACTGGTAGATTCTCAATGGGGAGTGAGCAGTAGATTTTTTTGGTGTCAGTGTAAAACTATGGTTGACTCTGGGTTGGGCAAAGCTTGGACAGTACAGGGATAGGTTTTAGTGAGTTTAGGGTTCATATTTAATGGTTAATAATCAGGAATCACTCTGATTTCTACCAGGCTGATATTCTTCTGAGTCTCTTTGACCCTCTTGACCTCAGGCAGATCTGGGATGGACGTGCCTTGACCCAGAGCTTCTTTATACTGAATCTGTGCAGTGCAAAAGCCACACAAACAGAGACAGAGACAAAGAGACAAGACACACAACACAGGAGTGAACAGACTGGACAAATGCAATGATATTGAAAAATAGTTTGGGGCGATCCTAATGAAAAGGTATAAGTAGGTTTCTATTCAGGGAAATAATAGGGAACAAACTGTAGGGAAGACTCGCAAATGGAGAAAATGAGAGCACTGAATGACCAAAATTAAATCACATAATCATGTCTATTTATTTAATGTGTTGTTTTTAACGTAATTTAGTTACTTAGCAGCTAGTGTGCCAAGAAAACCCCTTTTTCTTTCTCATTGCACTTACGCAGTACTTTGTTTAGCAGTGCATATGCCAAAGGATGTCATCCATTTTTCTTATAATTTATTTTTAAAGTCACAACACTGACAGTGGTTAAAAGTAAGGAAATTATACCATAGTCAATGATAATTTCATTAGCAACAGTTAAATCAGATAAATCACTGCTCTGCACTGTAAAAAGACCAAACGTTGAATTAACTTAAATCTTTGTGTTGATAGAAGAGGAGTCAAATATTTTCAAGTTATACTGTAAGAGAGGGATGGGGGAGGGGCAAGATAAGAAAGAAGGGAAGAGAGAGACTAGAGAGAAAGAAGAGAGAGAGGGGAAGAGAGATATGAAAGAAAGAGAAGGGAAGAGAGGAGAGGAGAGGAGAGAAGAGGGAGGAGGGAGAGAGGAAAGAGAGAGACGAGAGGAGAGAGAGGGGAAAGAAGGAGAGAAGGGAAGAGAGGAGAGAAGGGGAAAGAGAAACAAGAGAGAAGAGAGAGAAAGAAGAGAGAGAGGAGGGAAAGAGAGTGATAGAAAAAGAGAGGGAGGCAGAGAGAGGAGAGAGGGGGGGAAGAGAAGAAAAGAGAAAAGAGAGAGAAAGAGAGAGGGGAAGAAAGAGAAAAAAAAGGAAGAGAGAGAAGAGAGGAGAAGTAGAGAAGGAAGAGAGGAGAGAAGGGGGAAGAGAGAGAGAGAAGGAAAAGAGAGAGGGGAAGAAAGAGAGAGAAGAGAAGAGAGAGAAAGAGAAAGAGAGAGAAAGAGAGAGAGAGCAAGAGGGGAAGGAGAAAAAAGGAGGAGGAGAGAGGGAGAGAGAGAGAGGAAAGAGAGGAGAGAAGGAGAGAGAGACATGAGAGGGGAAGAGAAAGAGATGAAGAGGGGAGCGAGGGAGAGAGAGACGAGAGGAGAGAGAGAGGGGGGCAGAGCTAGAGAGAAAGGAGAAAGAGTCAGAGAGAAACAGTGAGAAAGATAAGAGAGAGGAGAGGAGAGAGCAAGAGAGGTGAAAAAGAGAAAGAGGAGAGTGGAGAAGTAGAAGGGGAAGAGGAGAGAGAGAGAGAGAGAGAGACAACTCACTTTTTACAGTGTGTGACTGTCACCATAACAACAGTCAAACAAGACTACACTAACAACACTAACTTTTTTAAACCCAGAAACAACTACTGTACATACATTATCAGACTATAAACAGGCAAAATGAAAAGATAATCTAAAAATTGTGTTTTGTAATGTCATTTTGGCCATCCAGTTAAAAAAGAGAAGGTAAAAAAAAAAAATGATGACAAAAACTTTAGAAAATGACGTGGGAAAAACAGTTTTGTGAGGCAGGAGGAGGCAGGGTCACTCTAGTGTACCGTGCTAATGTTTTGTTGGTTGCGTTTGACTCTCTCCATCTCTGGTGTTTCAGGCAGAGCTGTTCCTCCGCCCAAGTCCTCTTTGTACTGAATCTTAGGTCAAAGACAAACCAATTAAAAATCCTATTGCATCACGTATTGTAAAAAAAACGAATAAAATAAACAAAAAAGAATGACGTTTGGAGCCACTGATGAAAAGAAAAAATCAATAATAATAGAAAAAAATGCAGATAACACGAATTTGGACAAACAACAAGTATAAACACATAAATATGACAAATATAGCACAACAAAATAAACAAAAATACAAACACAAAGTGACACACTGCACTCAAAAACAAGTAAACACACAGTTATGTTAGCAAACATAACTATGAGGTAATACATTGTTAAAGCAACTGTGGGCTGCATTTCAGGGTCTGTTAAAGTGATGGCAACTAACCAAAATAGTGGTGTTATTGTGAAGAATCAAAAAAAGAAAACTATGAATTGAACACATGTTAAGTTTATACCGAGCTGAAATTCTTTGTATTTTCTTTAACGCGGAGCATTTCGGGAGTGTCCTCACGGCGGACACTTTGCCTTTTATATTTTTAAGGTCTGTCTGGTACTGAAGCTACAAGAGAACACAGTTATTCAGCTTTGGCAGGAAAAAGAGAAGCAAAAAGAGTAGAAAAAATGGCGTAAACATACAGTATTACAGACAAGGACTGTGCAGACAAATCATAATACACGAAACAGAATTGACTTGAACAAAATACGGAGTCATTGCACAAGTTGATGCCATGCTATCGATCACTTAGCATCTAGCTATTCCAGTATAATTTGGAGGAATCCAGAGAAAGTCCCACTGTTTTTTGTTCTCTTTATCTGTTAGCATTAGCCAATTAGAATAATCTAGGGCAACTGGGATGCAATCAAGTTTTTGCAGAGGATAATGAACATTCGGTGAAAATAGCAGGTAAATAAGGATATTCTTATGCATTTAGTCCATTCATGGCTCATTCACACTCCTCTGAAACTTCTGTCAATGCAAATTGGTGCATTTTTTTCTCGTGTTTTGGTAATTATCAACCACATTTCTTATTTTGACAAAAGAAAAAGCAATAGATTTCTTCTTTCACTTTTGGAAAGTGTCAGGACGTGCCTTGTGTAAAACTGGATACTTTTGTTTGGACATGGGGAGTAGGGCTTGAAATAGGGACTGTGCCAGGTAAACAGGGACGTCTGGTCACCCTAGAATAATCTTAAAAGCTTGGGTGGGCATCAGTACATCATTCACATTTAGTAGACGTCAAAGTCTTAGCAAAAGTCATACACTTTTTTGAGAGATTTTGCAAGAGGACGTCAATGTCTAACAGCCAAATAAAGCTTTTTGTTCCTTAAAATCCAAGTAACCAGAAACTTTTTACGTGCAATGGCTGATAAAAGTAGAAAATGTACATAAATATCATAAATTACCAGCTTAGATAAGGTAAAAAGTTCATATGTTTTGTTTTGACTGCCTTATGTTTTGTCACTCTAAAGATCATTTAAAATATAGAAAAATCGGTCTCTGCACTTGAAATCAGAACAAAACATAAATTCAAATTATGCTTAAATGAAGATAAATATGACTTAAATCAAGCACTTTTAAGCTATTCACTTACTTAAGATTATATTTTTTAAAGTGCAAAGTTGTATCTACATTAAAATTGAGACTGTTCACAGACAGTGTTCATTTGTATATGATTTAAGTCCAGTAAGCATCTGCCAAGTGATCGAGTTTGAGCAACAAGCAAAGATAAAGAATAGACAAAAAGTTTCTCTAATCCAATCATGTTTCTGATCAAATACATGGATTATATGTAAAGATGTACTTACAGTGCTGAAGTTCTTCTGGTTCTCGCGGACTCTCTGCATCTCCGGAGTGTCCAGCACCGGCACATAGTGAGACATGGTCCTCTCAGCCTCCTCCTTGTACTTTTTCTGTTCAACACAAAATACAGCTAGTCTGTATTACAGCACAATACACAAGAACTGACTCATTTAATGGTTGAACAGTTTTGACAGAAAACAGTAAAGTTGACCATTTATAAAGGAGACTATGGCAGAACCCCGTAGTTTTTTTTTTTTTGCCCAACAATAAGATAAACAATTTGTTGATTCTTACGATTTTATAGTCGCGACATTGTCATGTAGTACATAAACATTTTAAATTGTAAATAGTGCTTTTTGATAAGTAAAGTAAACAAAGAACATTTTGCTCCACAAAAAAGGGTACAAAATATAATTTGTCAAATCTTGATTGCTTGTGCCACCATATGATCCTATGAAACATTCAAAGTGCATCTTGACTACTGCTTATACTTACTAAAGAAGCATTATGGAACTTTTCTTAGTTTATCTTTTCGTGCACTTTTGTGATATTCTCTAATATTATTGGTCAACAGCACCAATAGTTCCTCACAGCTGAACATCTGGTCAAATGTGGTGAGCCAAACGTAAATACATAACCATGCCACATGAGCAATAATGGAGATGTCAGACGAAGGAAAGAGTAATGAATCAATTATTTATTTTACTTTTAATAAAGTATGATTGAGTTCTATTGATATTAATTTAAATCTAATTGATTTGGAGTGCATTGCACTACGCATAGAAGCAATGTATTATTTCACCCTCCCAACTGAGAAAAACATATTTAAGAATTAATTTCTGGAATGATTTAGCATTGAGGTATTTATCTCGTACAAATTGCCCTGACCTGAATATGGATATGTACGAAATTTCTTGAGGCTATTGTACGATAATTCAACATTTCCCATCTGGCAACACTGCTCCTGACTAGTAGTCATTGAAATCACAGGCTTTTTTTTACTACATTCAGTAGTAGACTTCTCACAAGTGCAGCTTTCTGAATGCAGCACCATAAGAAAGCAGGTTCAACACAAGTTGCTCTGTTCTGGGTTTATCCGCACACATTTTATTAAAATGTCTGCCTATTCCAGCTTCAAAATATAGTGACATTATTTGCTTTTGTATGACAATACCTGGCTGACAATGTTCTTCATCTGCTGAGCGTGGATAATATCAGGAGTGTCGATGACTGTGGTGTAGCTGGCTCTGTCCATCTCTGCTATCTGCTTGTACTTAGTCTGAAACACAACACATTATTATTACTTTCATCTCTTTATTGGAGCTTTTTAAATAAATAGACAACATTAGTTTTTGAAATAATAATGGTAAGTATTTATGAGCTGGACTAAAACATTTAAACACTTCTCCAGAGGCTTTAGGACATAATCTTACCTGGCTGAGGATGTCCGTGGCGTTTCTGGCCCTCATAAAGTCTGGCGTGTCCGTAGCCAAAGCCAACATGCCTTTGCCCTTGATCTCCTGCTCCAGTGCCTTCTTGTACTCTCTCTGTAAACAAGTCCAAGTGCAAAACAGATAATTACAACAGAAGACAAGAACAAATCATTCACAGGGCTCTACAGAGGAGGGCTGCAGGGCATAAGAGGTAGGTTGGAAGATGGTGGTGATGATGTGGGGAGAAACAAATAAATTAATGTAAAGGGGTCTAACAATGTCCAAAAAATGTAGACAATAAGAATTTTGTTGTACCATATTTAAACAGTATTTTGAAGAGATTTTGAAGTGAACATAGGTTGCTACTTCCGTTTCTAAATTGCCTTGACTGACTTCTGATCATAGATACAGTCGGCATCAGAGGCTACGCCCACTAACGGATCTTCGTGGGGGAAACTTAACATTGAGAGTGAATCAGAACAGTTTTATCACTCACTGCTTAACAACTACAACACCAAATGTAACTTAAGAGAAAATATTGTGTCAACAATAGATACAAAGACATGGGGATCCATAAAGTGATCCAACGGTCCATGTATGTAAATATATTTAACAATGTTAGCGGTAGCTGCGAGCTAAATGTTAACTTGATGCTAGTGCCACTTGGTGTGTTGTAACAAGAGCTGCTACAACTCAATTGATTAATCCCAACTAATCAATTATTGAAATAATCGCCAGCTAATTTAGTCATAGAATAACCAAAATAATAATTTTTCTTTAACTTTTATTTTTTTTTGTCTGACATAACACCACATCAACAACCTCAATCTAAACTTATTTATTATATATATTTTATTAATTATACTTAAATGTTTGCGAAATGATTTTTTATACTCCTATGAAATTGTATCAGTTGTGTTAAAACTGCGTTTTGATGCTTTTTGACGACACGTGTGGAGAGATTCTGTTTTTATGCTGCATTCCAGGCAACTGGGATTTGTGCAGTGGCGGACCGTCGGGGCTGCAAGGCCTTCTCTGCTGGCCTAAAAATATCTAAATAATAAACTGATATAACTAATATTTAGTGCACGCATGCATAATAATAATATTTCAATAATTATTCATCAGCTTCTTCGTAGCATTTCCCATCGTTTCGCAGCTTTCAGGCGTGTGTTTCATAATTATTGTTTTAACCAATCATATTTCAGCCATCAGTTGTTGTCAGGGTCAGTGAAATCTCCCCGAGGCCTTCACAGTCAGTTTTGAAGGCTCCGTCTCTTAACATAAGCGCGTATCAAGCTGTTGCTTCAACCAATCAGATTTTACGTTGACGACGCTAAGGCCTTCTAGCAGGCCACCGCCAACGTCACGATAACTACGGCATTTGATTGGCTGTCTGTGCTTAATGTTGTTTTGATAGCAGTTTTTTCACAATGGCTAAATGGAGAGAAGAGATCGATTTGGTTGCAAATTTATTGGTAAAGCCTTTTTCAAGACGGACTTTTCAAGAAAAGCTGGACATTGTTCAGAAAGACCGGGCAACTCCGAATGTAGCATCTCTCCGAGCTCCTGTCACAAGCGGGAAAGGGATTTGTTCTGCGGGAAACTTACAAGGTGCTTTCCAAAACCTTTAGCGAACCCAGAGTGGATTTACAGCTAAACGAGCAAGTGTGGAGGGAAACGTAGCTGCGCGAGAGAGGAGCCGATATGAGGAAAATCTACGAGGCACTGGAAGCGCGCGGGTGCCTCAGGGACGAGACGGGATCCAGCGCAAGATCCGCGCGCACACTACCACCAGCTCCAGATTCAGGACCATTTGCGTTTTGGTGTACAAGTAATTCAGACTATTGGTGAGTAAATATTTTTGGATGTGTGAGTAAATGCGTTTATTCTGGCTATAGAAGTAATGATGCTTTGCTCTTTATCGCGTGCCTGCGTAATAGAATAGTTTAATAGCCCTCAGCTGCTTATTGACAGTGAATATATTTAAAAGGAGCACCACTGAAGGCCTAGGCAAGAAATGCACGGCCCGCCACTGGATTTGTGATATTTATTTCCCAGTTGAAAAATACCAGTTCCCAGTTCAGAGCATTCCAACTGAATCAACATGTAAATACGTATTATAGCTAATGCTAACCTTTAGGCTAAACAAAAGTAATGTTAAATAATCTGTAATCAATGTTTACAAAATCTTTGTGAAGTTAAACCCTCAAATTAATTTTTTGTGGTGATTGTTGAGCTCATTGGTAAGTGGAACTTCCTCGACAAGGTCACAGTTCACAAGTGGTATTTACCAGTTTGACTTGTGTTCCAGCACATTTTTACAAGTGGGAATAATCCCAGTTCCCTGGAACGCACCATTAGAACTAAAATTAAGTCCTGTAACTTTTATATTTACCACAAGAACTGTCACACCAAAGTGAAAAATAGAAAAATCCAATAATCTGTGAGCTTTAAGACAAAGTGGAATGTTCACAGAGCAAATACATAAGAAAAATAAAAATAAAATAAAGGGAAAAAAGAGGAAGAGGTGGCTTCAGTTGTTAGTGATGTCATCAAGCAGGGAAGACACAGTCAAACCAATGCATTTTAGTTTTGTATGAGGTTTTAGGCGTTTCTGGGGCGTTTGTGGAGCAGTGGTTGTGATTCACGCTGATGGAAGAAGCACAGCACCAGCAGCAGCTGTAGCGACATAAGCCTTTTTTTTTTTCTTCCATCTTTTGTCTTTACCTCAGACAGGATCTGAGTAGCATTTCGGGCTCTCAAAAGATCAGGCGTTTCCTCCAAAAGAGTCAAGCCTTTACCCTTCACTCCCTCCTCTAGATCCCTCCTGTATTCTCTCTACAGGAGGCAGAGGACAACAGATTTGGGGCAGGCACAAGCACAAGGCGTGAACAAGACAGATACAAGAGCACAAAGTCAATGCGGGTTCACACTATTGCCCATAAAGTCTGATAAATAGATACAATTCAAAAAGTATAGAAGGACACACATTATACATTACTGACTTTGTGCATGGGAGTCAGTTAAAATGTTAATTTTTTTGTGAAGCTGTAAACACCATCCTTTATAAACACACAATCTCTAATTGTCAAGAACAGTTGTCATTCATGGCATCCATATTTCTAATTTGTATCAATCCTATCCCTGAACATTCTCTTCACCTTTGCCTTGGCATTTCGCATTTTACAATACAAAGTAATGTAAGTACCATGTACTTTCTAACAAAGTCTCATCAATATTTTGTGCTAGAACTGGTAACTCTTATGGAAAATAAATAAACAAAAACTACATTGAGTCAACATGCTACTGTAAACATGCATTTGTAATGAGCGCTATTAGATGCCACAAATCTAGAAAATATTAAAGGCACTATGCTCATTTTATTTTATAAAACAGATGTTAATGCACTGCAAAAACTATAAATTACTTGGAATACACATTTTAATCCAGATTTGAGCTGTTTTAACTGGATAAGATTTAATTGCTAATGTAATGTTTACAATTTCACTTTCAAGCCATTTTAACGGTGTTATGAGAGTTTGGCTTAAACAATTCAATTGCCAATGAAGCCAAAACAGTTTTCTTGACCCATTGGCAAATAATTTGGCTCAAATAAGAATCAAAGTCTTGAAATTAAGGTTATTCATTCATTTTCTCCCGTTAGGGGTCGCAGGTGACTGGAGCCTATCCAGTGACTTTGGGCCTTAGGCGGGGAACACCCTGGACAGTGGCCAACTTGCCGCAGGGTTAGACAGACAACCATTCACTCTCTCATCCACTCACTAAGGGAAATTTACAATGATGCCCAATTAACCTGAACATGCATGTTTTGGAGGTGGAGAAACCGGAGTACCGGAGAAACCCACGTGACACGGGGAGAACATGCAACTCCACCAGAGAGATCGTGAGATGTTGACATGGTCCGACCCAGGAGTCGAACCCACGACCTCCTTATTGGGAAGCCAGAGCTCTAACCACTTGGCTACCGTGCACCCTAAAATTAAGGTTATATTAGTCAAAATGTTTGAAATTAGATTCAAATCCTAGATTCAAGTAATTTTTGCTTGTCTTGAAATTTATTTACTTGTCTTGAATCATATATAACATGTGGAAATTGTATAATATGTGTCCTTTAACTCCTGAATCTAATCCAATCACAATAACTTTTCAAGGAACTTTAGGCAAGACACTGGAAGTTCTTTGCAATATATATTAAACAATATGGGCAACTGTGTGACAAGGAACGTGATTGACTTTGGCTGTTTCCCTGGTAAAAAAGACAAGATGCATTACACAGTTATACAGTCATTGTAAAGAATACAATACAAAACATTTCATTTGGGAATATAAAGAAGACATCTCATGCCCTGTTCTTAAGCATAGCTGTAATTTATGTGTGACTTGTAAAATTGTAATTTTACAAGTCACTGACATTGCGGCACTAAATTCTATCTGATCCTTTACAGTATTTATACAAAAAGTGTTGTGGTTTTTGAATGACTACAGTTCACTCTATAGAACAGTAAAACTTTTTTTTGCCATAATGCAGCGCTGTAGAATCCAAAATGTAACATCATTTAATAAAATTGCATTGGCTGGTTATGACTAACTCAAAACACACCTTTGAGTCAGTTAATGTTGAGGGGAAACCATTATAACAAACTTAATTTTGCATAAGATGTCTCCTTAACAAACCAGTAAGGATCACAGACCAAAATGCACCTTTTAAAAGAGACTTAATAGTGTTTAAAAGAAGCACAGACAAACAAACAGACATTTAAAGACAATTTAAATGTACTACTTAAGCACATAAGCAATGAAGAATATTAACAAAGACAAAGCTGGATAAAAATGTGTCACTATGTTTAAGGTTATGAGAAAGTCGAAGATTCATTGCTCCATTTAGTGATTAAGGAGGTATAATATTAAAGTCACACAAAAGAATGAACAAAGATTATATTATGTCGGAATGACTTTAAAATCTGTAAAGTGAAACGTGCAAATAAAAACATACTGTAGGGTAAAAAACTGGAAGGGTGATTGCACTGAGGTGAAAAGAAGGGAAACTGAAGGAAGTAAGCAAGAAGAAAGTTTCTTAGGCTGTGTCCAAATGCCCTACCGAGTCCCTAATTTACTACATTTACAGCCGCATTTAGTTGATTTTATAGTGCTCTCAATCACAGAACCATTTGGACTCTCAGTTCATTACTTTAATTTCGCCATGGGTCATGATGGTCACTCTGGTATGAGAGAGAAAAAAGTTTGCAAAATGCAAGGAAAACTGTATTTTTTTTAATATATACTGGTCAAATCTAGCCTGATGCATCAGCTAGTTTGATTTCATTTCGTGGAAATCGTCTGACCTTGCTTCATAGGGATTTATTTGCTCCAAGGTAGGCAAAGGCATTTTTGCCTTTTTGTTGTCGTTGTTTTGTTGTCTAGGAAGTAAGGGATAAAATGTGTGTATGCACATTGCCGTTATTACAGTATTTGGCACAAGGTCAAATGAGAACATATACAATCTGCAACTCAGGTTGTGACAAGGTTTGTAGGCCTTTACAAAAATTAAAAAAAGTATTTTTCTAAAACCTTCAGTGTATTCTGGCATTTTTCCCAGCATCTTAAGACTTATGTATCTTGGCCTCCAACACACTTGAGTCTCCAACAACAACTGCAACTTTTTCCAGACACACTGTGGTAAAATTTTAGCTCACTACTTTTTTAACTGTTGGACATTCAGACAACACTAAAAATGGCTTGACCCCTTAATAGTGCCATAAGTATTGAAAAGTGGGACATTTGGACACAGCAAACAAAAGTTATTAATAAAGAAAATGTCAGAGTTTTGAAAAGGGAAAAAAGTAAAGAGGTTATATTCTGTATCCGTTGGTTACCTCGCTGGCTATTTTGGTGGCGTGTTGCGCATGAATCATTGCAGGAGTGACCTCCAGCACAGAGAGGTTCTTGCCCCTCATAGACTCCTCATAGTCCTTCTTATAGTCTTTCTATCGACGCAGACAAAGACACAGGACAAGGCACAGATATATAGACACATGCAACATACAGTTCTCACAATGCAGTGCACATCGTTCTGCTAATGCTAGTGCAAATGCTAATGCAGGTGTATTCAGATCTGAACAGACATGAAATCATATATGAAGCCTGGAAAGCTTGAAATATTCTATGGAAGTTTCTTCTTCTATTGTTGTAGAAAAGGATCAATGTCTTGGTAAGAATAATATGTCTGAGTTTGGTGAGATATGAAATAGAAAGTGCTTCTTCTCCTTTACATTACATTATTGTCCAGGCCAGGTACTGCAGCATCAACCAAGTTTCATGAAAAATGTCCAAGGGCAGGGTTGATTTTCAAAAGCAACAAGCAACGTAGCCTTTGAAAAAAAGCCCAAAACAAGCGACCCTCAATAAAAAAGTAATAAATAATCAATGAATTAAACATTATGCGTCACAGCAATTGATGGTTAAGACTTTGGCAATATTTAAATGTATTTGATCAATAAAGACTTTAAAAAATGCAAAGATATGCAAATCCATATATGACTCAAAAAGCAAGCTAAAAAAATGCAACTGCAACGTCAAAATTCACAAGCAACTTTCCAAAAAAGTATCTCAAAGTCGCTGTAAAGAAGTGGACTTGGCAACCCTGAGCAAATGTACCTTGTCCTTTCTCTCTCTCCCCTAACCTTGTCCTTTAAGACAAAGTGAAAAAGCTTCATATACATTGAAATCTTGGCTGCAACTACTGTTAATCAACTAGTACAGCTACAGCTACAATCAAACAAAGAAATTCCTGGTTGGAAAGACTCTCCGCAAAAATATGATATAGGATGAATGCCACATGTTGATTTTGTTAAGTATTTTGAAAGCTGTTGTTTCCAGACTTTCCATTTCCAGACTTCATATATGCAGCCAAAAACAGAGGCAACATAAACACATTTTCAGTCTAGATGCCAAGATGCCATTTTTACATTGTCTTTAACAGAATAACGCAAAGTTTAAACAGAATTAACAAAAGTTTAATGATTGAAAAAGCAATAGACAATGCTTAAGGAGTAGCTAAGATGACAAATTAATTACAAATCCAGAGTAAAGACAATGTAAAATATCTACTTAATTTACAGTAAAGCTGACCAAGCATATGCACATTTAATAAAAAAAAATGCAGCTGCTACATTTTTAGGGTTTATTTTGACTGTAAGTGCAGCTTAAAATGGGAAAAGCTTGTTCGTACCTGGCTCTGCATCTGCTGGGCTTCCTTCGCCGTCACATAAGATGGAGTCTCGAAATCCAGCATCGGTTTTCCCTTCTCTTTCTCATACTTCTCCTTGTACTTCACCTAATTTACACAACGGCATTCAGATTAGCAAAAGACACAGCATGCTATGAAAACAAATGATTTTAGACAGATTCACTGCTTTACTGTTTAGATTTCAACTTAATACTTTCACATGTGTTTGTAAAGGTACATGTTATACACCGTTTTGTCCCACTTACATTGCTCTGCAGCTCTGACGCCTCCTTGTGGTGAAGCTGTTCAGGTGTGTCCGTGATCATGTGGTAGTGACCCTTACTGCCTCAAATTTCTTCTTGTACTGGTACTACAGGGAATCCCAGCCAAGCTCGGTCAGCACGAGACAAAAGCTGATGTCTCTCAAGGGTATTTAATTATTCAAATTAAATGAATGGAGGGTTTTAGTTTTAGTTTATGGAGGATATAATGTGTTAAATTATGCGCTAATAGACTCTTCCAGGATGTGTTTAGGTGGGTACTTGTGCAACTATAGTGAACTCAGTAAATGCATTGTGTATAGACTGTAGCTACACAGTACGTTTGCCAGAGAATATTATGTAAATGTAACTTCTAGCTCCAATTTCAAACGTTTACTTGTTAATGTAGATGTTTGAAGTTTTAAAACTAAATTTCTATTCAAACTGGGCTCTAAAACTAATAGAACACTATTAGTTTTAGAAAATGTTTATTATAAGGTGACACGGTGGTGCAGTGATTAGCACTTCATAACAGAGATTCGGATCACAGCGGATCGCCTTTCTATGAGGAGTGTGCATGTTCTCCTTGTGTCTGTGTAGGTTTCCTCCAGGTGCCTTTTTTTTTCTACCATTAAAAACATGTACAATAGGCTTCTCTTCCTGAAAAAGAGCTCAATGGAACTTTTCTAAGTATAAGTAAATGTCCATAAAATAATAATTTATGCTAACTATGGAAACACTAGAGCAAGCCTATTCAACTTAGTCTTCCTGGGGGCCGGATTTTTCAAAGGGCCATTGTCTCTGGACAGGGTAGTTGCACAAAATGTCAGCACTTTTGGCAACATTTGGGGATGCACACAAACATCCTTTGTTTTTTTAATATTGGTAAAAACTAATGTTATAGCCTTAGTTTAATCTTGAGCTGCAGAATTTCCATACCATAAATAAACAATTTAGTAGACTACTTACTTTACTAGAAGTCTGAATAAGAAGTAAGACAGGGCCAAATTAAGGCTAAAGCAATACTGCAAAAGAAAAAAGTCACCTCTATGGTAGTAACCCAAAAGTAACCCTAGAAAAAGAGAAATTATTTCATATTTATACAGTATTAGGAAGATGGTTTGGGACCGGATCAGATCTCTGAAGGGCCGATTTGGCTCCCAGGTTTTGAGTTGAATAGGCCTGCCATAGATGTTAAGCCCCGACGTTATTTTCTTTGAAAAATGCTCCTAAACATTCTGACTGAGGCAAATTTGTCGGCAAATGCCTTTAATTGGACATAATGAGATTATTTATTGGCTGGTGTTGATCCAGAATGTCTCATATTATTGGACATTTTATTCAGATTAAGTAAGTTGTGAAGTTGTGACTTGCTCTATAACTAACAGCTAGATAACACTAAATGACCAAACGTCTGGATTGGTGCATTTCTAGTCGTGACAACAGTGTAGTGCTTCCCTAACTTGTTGCTAATAACAGTTGGAGATTTATGGCATTTTAACTGCAGAACTACAAGGTAGTTACGTCAACTGTGTGTGATACAGTCTGTGAAAAGTTTTTCTGTTTATCTGCTTTTTTTGCCATTGCTTACCTATTTTAGCTGTATTTTGAGCTTTTACAGAACAAAATGTCCTTTCTCTCCATTGACTCTCATGAATTTCCTGCCACTCGGTCCTCACATTTAGAATGCTGTAACGTCATCTACATAACCTTTATTACTAATGCTGACAATCCACACAGAACTCATATTTTCTAATGAGGCATATAACAAGGTGTTCCCGGAGTCACTCAGCAAAACAGCCCCGAATTTTCATAGTTTGCGATGCTTGCAACTCTACCAAAAATATATACATATTAGTGCTGCTAACTTGGAAACTGGTCTCTGCTAATAGAATTCAGGCATTTTGTTTTCAAACACTGGAAGAGTCTATAGAAGCAAAGAAGGGAACTAAGGAGTGTGTTAGAATACTGTCTGTTTAAGAATAAAGAAATGGGAAGAATGAAAATATTAGGGGAATGATTTACTTTTTTGTAAATGACAAATGGTCAAAAGGTAAGGTGACAATGGCAGGGTCAGGATCACTACCAGATGAGGTGTTTAAATGAAGAACTAGTGAAAAACTGATGGTGTCACATGGTGTATTCCATGTTCAGGGGCGTCGGCTTTTTTGTCAGCTGCTATTTTTGATCTAGGCATTATGAAATCTTTTATTATTGCTACAGTATGTGCCACAAATGTCTTAGAGGTCTATAATGCCATTTTGTATCTAGGGACCAGAATTTGGTGCAACACCCCTGGCCATGTTCAAGCTGAATCAGCACTAAGACTATTGGCGATGGTCTCATTAGTTTGGTGTAGACTACAACACTAGATGATAGTTATGGCTGATGAGCAGGAGTGTGCAGCCGCGTCCTTGGTGTAAAAGTGAAGTGTTAATGATGACAGGAGTGGAATGAGAGGCTCTTACGTCGCTGGAAAGTTTGCTGGTGCTCAGGCTGTGCTGCATGGACAGAGACTCAGCCATGTCTGTCACTGGTTTGTGGATCTTCTTCAGGTCACCCTTGTACTTCACCTGCAGTGTGGCACAATAAACATATTAATGGTATTGTTTCATATTAATCTGGCTGCACTGGATAGACTCTAGCGACATTTGTGAATTTGGAGTGACCTCCGCTGCACAGTTAAAGACAGTTAAAGTTAAATCACAGTCAGTAAACAGTCCTTCATTCCTCTTGATATGAGAGTAGAGCAGTGTCTAATAGGTGGATGCCGCACTGAGCAGTACCCAAAACAAGCATTGACGCTTGATGAGGCGGCCAAAGCGTCCGACGCAGTTTGGAGCGTCTACTTTGCAAGTGGGCAAGCGAATTTCAACGCGCTGGATGCAAATTTGTGCTCCAAATTCGCTCAAGACGAAGTTTACATTGACTTGAAATGTAAACTGAACGCCTTGGACGCTCCAACGCTGTCCAGGCTGATTGCAGCATAAGAGGACAATTAAGTCAGGTGTGAATCCACATCTTCAAAATAATCCAGAACAATCCGTAATTCTGCTAAAATAACTCAAAGTATGTTCATCTGCACTACCATGTTTGTTTCGCCATACTTCGGCACAAACCACAATGCTCCGCTGTGATTGGTTCAAACCCACAGCCGCCTTTTTAAATTGTACAGCAGGGGTTTCTCCAGATCTATCTCAAAAATGTATTTAGCTCACAATGGAGAATCACTATTATCTTGAAATTCAGTCTGAATAAGTAGTCATGATAATATACTTTTCTCCACTTTGCCCAGGTCGCCCTTGATAAAGACTTTTTGGTTAATACATAAACACATGTCCTTATCTCGTACCTCACTGGCCAGATCATTGGCCTCCTTCATGGTCTTGTAAATCTTGCTCTCCTTCAGGTCGTATTGTGGCTTCTTTCCTTTCACCTCCTTGTCAAACTTTTCCTTGTACTTCACCTGTTCACATGGCAACCAACAAATTAGTACCAAAAAATAATTCACTACAAGAAAATATAAAATCTTTGGACTTCGAGACGCTTGCAAAACATTTAAAATTTGTATAAAAAGAGATGCAAGGTTCCCTATTTAACACAGGAAGTGCAATGTTAGCATGCTGTGTTGTTAGGTTTACTCTGATAGCAAAACTCACTTCTGAAAGTTGTGAAAAGCACTTCTAAAACTCATTGTGGTGAATAATTACGAGGTTCAGAATCCATTAGGTAAGTGAGGAAGACATGTGACTCTTAATTAAATAGTTATTGATTATATGTTATATTTTTTAAATGGTTAAAATCGGGTACAGCACTTTAAAACTAAGCTATTGCTACATGTTGTCAATGCATCCCTTGTTATACACTTAACAACATAATCTGAATTACCATGCATTTTTGTGTCTTATTTTGTGCATAAACTGTTACGACATCAATAAAGGGCATCATTGGACATGTTCACATACACAGTAACTAATTATTTCTGTTTAACAAAGAGTGTTTTATTAGTTTGATGTATAAGTTGCTGTGTTGTGAGGATGCCCAAAGGCCCAGTCTGCATCCAGATGTTTTTAAATTGGATCTAAACACAATAGTTGTGTCTCGCTGTTCGGGCACGACACCATTGACATTAGCAACCACAAAAGACTGATTCAATCTCTCTTAATGACAAAAACAAACATTTTGATGCTTCTTCATGTCTCTGTTTATGGTAAAAGTTAAAGTTGTTGACAGGTTCTTGCCTGGAACACCCACAATGATATGCAGTACTATCTTACTGTCAGTCTAGTTCCCACATTTATCGACATGTGAGACTGACAGATTTATTATTATTAGTCACAAACAGACACTGCTGCTTATGAGGAAAAACTAAATAAAACAATATCTGTATCATAGGGATTGCAAGGTATTGTAGATTTCTTCAGAATCAAGGAACAAAGCTTGAAACAGTTTTAAATGTGATTTTCCTTGAGTTGAGTTTGTTTGTTTGTTTTATACGAGTAATGCAATAAACAAATCTGATTGCACGGTACAATGTGGATTTGACTCCAGGTGGAACAAAGCAACTGTGGGCTCTGGATCCCAGGCAAGATCATTCTCATATACTTTTTATATAAATGTAACTGATAGTTTGTAGTAACAATTTTTGTATCTGCTGTATTCACTTAGATAAAAAAAACAACTGAATATCCACCTTATTCCGCCCCGCCCACTTTTCTTGGCAGCATGCTATCGATTTAGCTGTGATTTTTAATGTTTGAGATTGCCTAATTAACGTGTTTGCTATTTGCTACCTTAACAGAGCTAAACAGGAAGTGTGCTGCCATGAAATGAAAATGTGGCCGGAGCAGAATAAGGTGAATAGCAGCACAAGGTATGTGAGGAATATACTACCCCACACTGCTGCACTTAAGATTTTAGGTAATTAAAATTAATTGCAACTTGTATTTATCAATCTTATCAAGATCAGCTTTTACTTTAGATATATACTGTATATAAAAAATATTAGAAATATTGCCCTGTGTAACTTTTACCAAAAAAGAGACTTGTTGCCAAAAGAAAATCTGTGGGGGTTTTTTGAGAGGCCTCGTGTGGAGACAAAACAGGCCATTATTTGGTCTGAAGGAGGCCACTTCTTGTATCTTTCCATAGAAATTATGTTATATTTATTTACAATATATTTTCTCACAATTGCATAAAACACATTTATGCCCATGCAGTATTTTTTAAAGTACGATTTTAACTTTATATTACTTCAGAGTTGTGTGGGTTTACTTCTTACCTCCAGAAAGTTACACAATGTACCTTTTAACGCCTAACAGAATACTTATAATCATGCCCAAACTAACTGCAGGCAGAAACGCATAAACAACAGCTACACATATCTATCGAATCAATCTATTTTGACTGATCAGACAGATATGCAATCGAACATATGGACATGAACATTAACTTAGACACTTACTAATGCAACCTGTGTATTTCAGGCAGAAACAGTAACATTTATATAATCTAAATATTTCCTTTTTCTGAACAACATATAAAAATGCATTGCTTTCTTGAATCTGGAGACTTAAAACGTGTGAAGTCAGGCAGAAAAAACAGAACCCTCAAGACAAAAAGACGACACGTAAAGGGATTTCGGCGTCAGGCTTGGGACCTCCTTACATCACTATTCATGGCACTCATTTTCTTAATGTGACGCATCTGCACAGTGTCGTACGAGGAAGCTCCGTGGAGAATGGGCTTGCCACCTGCTGCTGTGGGCACCTAGAAGCGCAGTGAGATGGAGGGATGAGAACAAACAGAGCCAAAAGCGCGTGAACGGGTGGAGGGGATGGAGATGAAGAGAGGGAGAGAGAGAGAGAGAGAGAGAGAGAGAGAGAAAGAAAGAGACAGAGAATGAGACAGAAACTGATAAAAAAAGAGGTTGTTAGAGAGACAACGAGGTAGAAGGGTGGGATAAGAAAAAGAGAAGATGAAGTTTAAGGAGAGAGACAGAGAGAGAGAGAGAGAGAAAAGAGAGAGAGAAATAATTAGGGAAAACAAAGGGGAGGTAGAAAGGATGGAATGAGAAAGAGAGACGATATAGTTTTGGGAGAGAAAGAGAAAAAAAGAGAGAGAGATTAGAGAGGATAAAGGGGAGGTGGAAGAGTGAGAGAGAGAAAGAGAGAGAGAGAGAGAAAGAATTAGGGAGAACAAAGGGGGAGGTAGAAAGAGAGAAGATATAGTTTTGGGAGAGAAAGAGACACAGAAAGAGAAAGAGAGAGAGAGAGAGAAAGAAAAAAGAGAGAGAGACAGAAAGAAAGAATTAGGGAGAACAAAGGGGAAGGTAGAAAGGGTGGGATGAGAAAGAGAGAAGATATAATTTTGGGAGAGAAAGAGAAAAAGAGAAAAGAGAGAGAGAGAAAGAGATTAGCGAGGAATGGGATAAGAAAGGGATATATAGTTTTGTGAGACAGCGAGAGAGGGAGAGAGAGAGAGAGAGAAAGATAGAGATAGAATAGAGAGAATAGAAGACAATGATGAAAATGTAATTAGGCATTTAAAGCAATCACTAATGAAAAAGTGGCATTAATGACACTGATAAACATGGAAAGCAACAAGACTGCACAATATCATATTCATTTTAAATTGCCCATTTTCCAATTAGGCTATAAGAAGTTACAAACATGGAAAAGGCTTAGCAGTGTATGTATTACTACCAATGCTATGCTTGCAAAAAAAACAAAAAAAACTTAAATCTTATAATATCAAATAGAATGATAAGAAAAGGTAAGCTTGGTTAATAAAGTGTTCTAAATGTGGTATTCTGTTATTGTTATATTATATTATTATAACATTTGCTTCAGTTTGGCTGCTGTAAATATATAGTAGCTGTGTATAAATATTCTCTTTCATATTGTGCAGTCCTTAAAAGCTGGTTGCATGTAATGAAAACATCCAAAGCCTAAGCAAGCTCCATAGAAGAACATGTATGTGGCGCTGGAAAGTCAACACGACCACTTTAGACAAACACAAAACACAAACTTCTCCCTGTGAAACAAAGACTTTAGTGGATTGAAAAGAGGATTCCATCGGACTGGCCCACGAGCCGAGGAGCTGACTCATTTTTAGTTTTTTTGGGAGGTACCTGGCTGGTCAGCTTGGACACTTCAGTGGCCAGAGCTATGTCTGGTCGATGGGCCAGTGAGCCTCCTTTGCTGGCCTCCTCTCGAGCTTTATCTCGGTACCCAATCTGATGGAATATACCAACCGTTAGACAAGACACAGACACAAACAAGCACAAGACACAGAGGGTTTAGATGCACTTGAGTAGGCACCAATTGACTTGAGGTGTATATTTTATATTTGTTAAAAACATATATACAGAAAGTGTTTTTTTTTTTATATTATTATTGATCACCATTTTCTTTATATCTGATCCTAACAAGTTTATTGACTAACCTTATTCAAGAACATCTGGCCCATAGTGGTCACCCCCATCTTATTATACATATAATTTTTATTTCAAACTATGTGTCAGGTTACGATTAGAATTTGAGTTAGGTTTAGGAACAGATGATGTGGGCAGGAGGTAGTGTCTGCAACCAGATGCCTCTCACTTTTTTTTGTCTAAAGCAGGGCTTCTCAAACTTTTATTGCCATGCCTGCCCCCTTGTAAAGTAAACTTCACAGACAAGCGCTAATTCTTCACACACATATTTGATGAACTCTAAAGTACTGTACTCTAAAGTATTATTTAAGTCAAGAGGTTTCCAATCTGTAGCTCATGAGCAAGTGACTCTCTGCCACATTCAAAGCAGCTTCCAAAATTATTTTAGAATCATGCATCTTACCCTTTATAATTAAGATTACCCGTCTATACACATCCCCTGTCCATCACGTCAGCCGCTTCTTTCCTTTCTTTCTCCGACCCACTCCTCCCAAAGAATCCCATCACGTGACCATGTGTACTGTGTTTTTGTGTTTTTTGTTTTTTTGTTTGCTTTCCATTTCATGTTTGGAAGAGCGAGGCGCGCAAAAAGGTGCAGCGGCCCGGAGGCTCACTCAAAACGTAATTTTGTTGTACTCTCTGTTACAATGACAAGAATCTTTCTGTTCTGTTCTGTAAAGTCGATGCCTATTTCCACTATAAATGTAACTTGTGCATGTCTAGCTAAATATTGTTGTCTTCTTAACCTAATAGTCTAGATGCACTAGGATGCACTTTACATTTAAATGTTACTTTATTCTTTACTTTTAAAGTTTACCATTTTGAGACATTGTACCAAAACTACCACACTTCAAAGCTGCTTTTTGTATTTAAAAAAAAAAAAACTTTTTTTGAATGCTGCGCTGTGTTAGTGTATAACCGCCTTTACCCAAGTGCATGTAAACACGTACATTACAGATTGACAGATAGGACACGTTTAGACACATCGGTTCTCATCCTCCAGAGCTTTTTTGTAGCTTTAATCATGCTTCAAGCAACATTCACTTTTACAGACATTTAAAAAGAGTGTGGCCTTTATTTATTTTATATTTGTTTTACGGCCACAAGCAATATATTATGGAAACAATATTATAACAGCATGATAATAAACCATTCAGGATTGTGTTGTAATTGTTCTTTTATATTTTTTAAAGGAGACATATTCTGCAAAAATCCACCTTTTAGTCATCTTATAACCGTGTTCTCTGCCGACTTGTTTATATGTACTTTATATTGCTCTAAAAATGCATATTCTGAGTAAAACATGTATTGTTCAACATAGTTATGTAGCCACTTTCCCATAATAGAAATGAATAAGTTAAAATTTGCTTGCTTACTTGTTGCTGCAAAAACACAGTATGTCTTATTTAAACTAAATAAATAGCTAATCATAAATAAACAGTCACAATCGCTGTTTTTATTATTCCTCTATTGTTTATTATCATGCTATTATTAAGGATTTTAACCTTTTTTTCCAGCAAACCAAAGAGCAGAAAACTCATTTAATTAAAAAAAGAACTGGTCTTAGTCCAAATATATATAATAAAAAAATCATTTGGACCAATCGACCAATGAAAGAAGTTGAAAAAAAGAGGAGAGAAACAGTAAAGTTACAGAAGTTAATTTGTAAGGCTTATTGCTAACTAAATAATCAATGTGTTTAGATATTTATGAAAGTATTGGTTTTGTACATACATGACTGATGAGTTTGGCCGCCTGCGTGGCCTTTCTGATGTCGGGACGGTCGACCACGCTGGTGTAGGACAGGTTAGCTTTAGCATTCTTCTTGTAGGCGAACTATGAAGCAAAACAAAAAGAATCAATATTTTAAAAACTTTAGCACGTACAGCAAGACAAATATAAGTAAAAAAAAGGGAGAAAAGTAGGGTAGAATATGTTTTTGGTTGTTGATACATGTTTTCAGGTTTCTAAGTCATCTTATTCCACCCCGCCCACCTTTTTCTGTCTGTGCACTTCCACTTAGCTGCAGTTAGCTTATGTACATTAACAACATTCAAATATTGTAAGGATCACATACAGCGCATTTACCCAGCAAATGTTAAAAAAAACACAAATTTTGGTTTGAAGCCACACAGCGACATTTTCTTTGGGTTTACAAGTAAATCTTAAAATACAGTACCCAATAGTTCCAAAACGTAAACATACCCATTTTAGTAACTTGAAACCTAAACTTACCAGTGAAATCCAAAGAAAATGTCACCACGTGGCTTCAACCAAAATTCTTAGTTATTTATTTTATGTATTTTTTTAACATATTGACTTAAAAAAGGTGTTAAAACGTGCTTATTGTACGTTTTTGACATTTTGTTGTATATCTACGTTTTCTCTGGGAGAGTGTGTTGCAGATACACATGCTGAAGCTTGTTTAAAAAGTCTTGGTCAAGTGGAATTCAGGCTGGATTTTTTTTTAACTGTTGTTATTTCTACTTGAGCTCGGTCCCGCAAGACAGACAAGCTAACATTTTAGCCTTCTTCCCAAAGGAAAAGTGTGCAGATAGGAAACGGGTGGGCGTGAAAAATAAAGAGGAAGATCTTTACTCTGTTGGGGCTGCAGTAACTTTCTCCTGTGAACCAGCAACCTACTCTGATTTGTCTCTTGTCTTTTTTACATTGTAGAAAAAAATAGTGCCAAAAATTAATATTAGGGATTCATCGCTCCGATACTGGGATCTGATATGGAAGCCGATCCATGAATTTTTGCTGGATCGACTCCATGATAATAGTTCAGCTGATATCATAGTTGTCCCTTTAAATGAACATAATGGGACTAATTTACTGGCTAAGTAGTGACTTACACTTTAAATAACAGCTACATAAGGACTAAATTACGAGTTCTTTATGTTTTGAAAAAAAGAAAAGCAAAAGTATCTAAATCAGTATGAAACCTAAAATGCTGGATCGGTGCATCACTAATGAATACACTGAATGGCACTAGATAATTCTATAGCACATAACATTGTCGAGAGTCAGTGGCTCTGAAAAGTTTGCAGGACTCACGTTGCTCTGGCTCTTGGCCACATCCATGGCGTGCTGCACGTCCGGTGGAACAGTCATGTTGTTGTACTCAGACTTGCCCTTGTCCTTCTCAAACTTCTCCTTGTACAGTTTTCTGCAAAATACCAAGTAGAAATCAATTAAATCATGCTTTTCAATAAAGATAGACAGGTTAATTGTTGGGATAACAAGCCACATATTTGAGCTAACATATAAAAAAGACAACTAACATGTTTTAACCCTTCTGTCTCATCAGAAAAAAAAAAACCTTTAACCCCCCCAAAAAGTGGATTAACATATTTAGGCAAAAAAAGTTGGAAATATAAATAATCTATTATAATTTTACAGCTGTCAAAAACCAGTGGAGTAAAAGGGCGCTAACAGAACATAAAGACAGCATATTTGTAAAGGACATAACTCTGGGCTCAGGTAAAATGTGAGTGGATTTTTTGATAATATGGCAAACAGTTAAACATAAAAGAGACATTGTGTGAATGAATGAAGTTGGCGTTACCCCGCTGATGAGCTTGTTGATCTCTTTGCTGTGCTGTGTGTCTCTGGTTTCAGCCAAAGTGGTGAAAGATCCACTCTGCATCTCCTTCTTACTGGCTCTTTGTACTTGCTCTGTGGAGAGATTGAAATGCACAAATCAAATAAAACTAGCCTGATGTAAAGTCTTGAGGAGAAGAGAGCGGCTAAATGCATATTTGAGGAGTCCAGACGTCCAATCACAGCTGTAAATACTGTGTAGATCACGTAAAAGATTGGGTTTTGCTCATTTCATTCAAATACTGCGCACTTGCTGTATGAAGAATAGTTATAAAGTTCTCCGGATTGAGCTTAGATGGCAACATGGGCTGGAGTTATGGAGGTTTTAGCATTTTCTTGATGTATCTAGATTCTATTATAATTCCAGGTGTTTTCATTTTGTTTCAATAAATTTGTTCTTTTTGAAGCCAAAATAACTGCCATGATGCAGCTATTTTCTACGGCACCATTAGCATATTAGTTTCCGGTTAAATTTCTGAATTCTAGTCCTTCAAACCAAAACTGTGTGAAAGACACAAGCGGACAAGGAAAACAGGGTTTGAAGTCGTCGAGAAGAAACGAAAAGCTTTGGAATAGAATAATAACACAAAGGTTTCTTGTCTTATTCCTCTTGGGTTTGTTTACGCAGTAGCAAGCCTTAAAACCTCAAATTTGAACTGCACTGATGCCTGGGAGCTGCATGGGTTCAAATCTTAAGAGGGCAAACAAAACATGAATCTAAGTTGTGCATGCTCCCAACTTTAGTAGAAGTTAACTCTGACGTAGTAGAGAAGGAAAAGCTGCTGAAATTGTCAAATATGCTTATAAGAGAGTAGATGAACACTGCTGACCTCTGACGCCAAAGTGCGCACAGATTTGGCGTGGAGGATTTGAGGCGTGTCCGAGACGGGGACATAATGGCCCTTTGCCTTTTCATACTTCTCCTTGTACTTCACCTGTAAGAAAAAAAGTAAAAAGCATTGTTAATTACAAACATACTGCACATTACTGCAAATAACTTTAACAAATTAGTATATAAATCTTGTTTTTATGGATCACAGCTTTATAAGAAGTTTGCAGAGTTCACAAGTTCAAGCAAAATGTTAAAAATAGACTTCTGTTTTGTGCAAAATATTAATGTAATTATGTAGTGAGTAAATGTAGCGTAATGTGCACTTACATCACTGGCCATTTCTGCGTTCTTTAGGCACAAAAGCGTCAACTTGTCGTCCACAACTGGGATCACACAGCCCTTCATGGCCTCCTTGTCATATTTGTACTCAACCTGTAGAGGAAAAATATGCATTTATTGGTTTTGTTCAATCAGTTTTATAAATAAATAATGAATAAAAAGTGTGCTCACGTCGCTCTGGATCAGTGTGTTCTTGGCAGCGTTGACAAAGTCAGGTCTGTCTGCCGTCCAAATCCACTTGTTCTTTGTGGCTTCATATTTCTTCTTGTAGTCCAGCTGTAATCACAAAGATTTACATTTTAGCTCCTTTTCTGACCAATAGGCAAAATGTAAAAAAAAAACTGAAAATCACAATATTATGACAGCTAAAAATGTTATAGTAGCTACCTCTTGTATTAACCTCTGACTAGCTTCTAATGCTCAAAGAAAGAATACAATGAATGCATAATTTTAATTGTAATGCAGTGTTCCCACAAGTGTAGGAATAAAGACTATGGTGGTAATTGTGGCTTTGCTTGAATATATTTAATTAGAAGCTTTTTGGGGCTAAAAAGTCACTTATTGCCTGTACTGAGCCAAAAAAATCCTGTTTGGTAAATATAAATACGTTTTTTTACAATGCTACAACACTAAAATATCAAAATAACAACTAGTTTATTGTTCAGATGTTGCTACTAGAGCAAATTGTATCATAGGAATGCACCATAGTTACTACTTAACACTGTAATTAATTGGTTAAGTTTAATTTTAATGGTGTTTTTTTTTTTTTTCATTTAGGCTTCCTATACAAGAGCTTTTTACTATTAATACCATTAATAACATGAAAAACAGGGGTTCCTAAGTAATACATAGCATAAATGCATTATAACAAGTTAAATGGAAACACAAGACATAATGCATTCATAGTGCATAGTAAAATGCTTGCTATTGCTTAAGAAGATAGATTTTTTTTTGTTTAAAATGCTTATTTTTGTTTGGCCAATTCTTCAGGAGATCTGAAGGCCAACAAAAATGATTTGACTTTAGACATACCTGATCTAAAAGGTATATTTTGACACATTTTCCGTCTGGTGATTTCTCTTATACTTTTTTAATACAACAAAAAACAACTAAATCTGCTTAAAATATTATTGGCCTCCCGAATGTTATGATTCACATGAACGCACCCTAGTGTTTTGCACATTTTTTACTGTAACTGCAATTTTCCAAGGCGATTCTATCTATATCAGATGCAGGTGTTTGTATAAAGTGTTTACTCACGTTGCTGATGTTCTTGTAAGCCTCTTTGGCAGCGCGGATCTCGTGAGCTTCTGGATCCATGTTGATCTGGGCTTTGCTTCTTTCATAAACCTCTCTGTACTTCAGCTGTAGGCACATACATAAATTAAAAATACTTTCTTGATAATGTTGTTAATAAATGTATGTAGTAGTAAAGCTCACAGCGCTGGTGATGTCTTTGACTTTCTTCATGTGGTTCTGGTGAGGCGTGTCGTAGGGCAGAGTGTAGCCTTTAGCCTTGTTCTTGTTGTACTCCATCTTGTAAATAATCTAGAAAACAGACACAAACATAGATGAAAGCAAATATACAACCACAAATACTGTACAAGTACATATCAAGGTAATGGCTGTGTGCACGGAATTTCAGTTGGCTTGCGATTGTTCAAAATGCTAACTTCTGTACATACAACCATTTCCTGTTAGCGTTAGCATTTGGACACAATTATGTCTCTTTTTAAACAAAGAAGTGTCTCTGGTGAAATATTCCTCTGATATGTAAAGTCTTTAACATGTTTTCTGTAACATTCACCACAACTGTCTGATCTAAAGAGGATTTATTAGTTTTAAACTGATGTAGTGAAAACCTCATTGAAGAGTATTGAACAGGAAGTCGTTGTATGTACAGGATGTAGTATTTTAAACCAAAACAAGACAACTGCACTCAGCCAATTGTAACTTTGATCTTATTGAAATAATGTTAAGGTTTTTTGGTCCCTGTTCAAAGCATTGCTATTTTTATGTCTATTGCTGTGAATATACATATATATATATAGTGTCTGAATGACACTATATGATTCTGGTTCAATAGTTTAAATAGGCTGTTCTCATCATGGATTTTGTGATTTGTTTGTTTTTTGCTGTGGACATAAAGTTAATTTGTAGTATTTATCAACAAATGGCCTCCTGTTTTTGCCAGATTCATAGAATTGCATGAATTATGGACATTGACAGCACAGGATGCAAAACTGTGAAAAATTCTTGGACTTTTTTTTCCTTTGTGGAGCCACATGGTAAGTCCCAGTCACACATGTTCCATGTTCTTTAAGTTTCTGCAGAATCTGATGAGAATAGGCTTTCAACATGATCAGACTTCTTAATAACTCAAAAGTCTGGTCATGTTGAAAGCTGTTCCACTGGTTGTTTTGATCCACTGTTTACTCTGTTCACGTTGTTGTGCTCAGTGTGTAAGCATCTTTATAGCGCCTAACTGTATGATACCAAGGGCGGAAATTTCTGTCTTATGAACTTTATAAAATAAAGAAATAGTCAAGTGCATTGTACATGTACATGATGTGTAATAGTATTAGCACTGTATAAAAAAATCCTCAATATGTGTATTTCTAAATGTGTTTTATGCATTTTTAAGCTTTCATGGAAGTTCCTGAAAGCCCTGCACAGGAATTTCAATGTGTATGCACAAATGGCAAATACTTTTCTTGAATCTTGAAAACAACTAAAACTACCATTAGAACACATCGTATACTACAGCAATAAAAAAAGTGTAAATAAAGTTAAGGATTATACAGTAAACTAATGAATCATTTCAAACTTACGTCGCCGATCTTCTTGGTGCGTTTGTGGGTCTCGTACTCGGGAGTTTCCAGCACTGACGTGAACTTGTCCTTGGCGCGTTCGTACTGCTCCCTGTATTTCCACTAAAACACCACGCAAAAGAATAAAGTTACCATCACACAATAAAACAACAGCTCAGCAATCAATTCCAAAGTCTGATCTATATGATTAACAAATATATACAATAATAACACTAAGATTTATCAATACTTTAAAGGCTAGTTTGTATTGTTTGTACAGCAGCACTAGTTTAGGGACCACATTTAATAGCTAACTGAATGAGACTTTTCAATGATTATTTGAGTTTTCAAAATGTTTTTAAGCTAAATTTAGATTCAAAATGCTACATGCTATTTACAATTAAGTGACTTATAGTTGACAATAATTAATGAGTGTTTTTTTTGTTTTGTTTTGTTTTGTTTTTTGCCATTTTCAGCATGTCTGTAAAATAGAAATGATGCCACAATATTTTTTTCTGTGCATTCAGATGAGATCAGCAGTTACAGTTATTTACTTACAGACATTATTCCAGAAATGCACACTGTACACTGAAATCTGACAATAACATTTTAATTCATAAACCAATAATTTCTTTCTACATGTCTTGTTTTAGCGTGAAGAGCCGGCTGTAGTAGTCTAAGCGTTTGACTCGAAGGTGCACTGTGTCACTTTTTCAACAGACTTGAGCATGTTTTTGTCATCTACATTTCTTTGTTGCACTAAATAAATATTCAAAAAACTGTCTTAACTTTGAGCAGGCTTGAATGGCCTCTCCTTTCTTTCCCTGACCCACTACTCACAAAAAATCCCATCTCATGACCACATGTGTACTGCGTTTTGTTTTGTGTTTTTGTATGTATGCTTTGCATTTCATGTTCGGTAGAGCGAGTTATGGCGCGCATAAAAGCGCAGCGGCGCCAGATTCTCACTCAAAACTAATTTTGTTGTACTTTGTGACAAAGACAATTTTTCAGTTCTCTTCTGCTATGTTCTTTGGCTTAGAGCAGTGGTTCCCAAAGTGGAGTTTGGGACCACTTGGGGCGTCGTGAAGCAAAATATGAGGGTCACAAAATAGTTTGAGGTAATTTTACATTTTTGACTTGGTTCTGAAGTTGTTTTTTTAACTGGAAGCATCGTATTTGACAGTATTTCTGTCATATAAAGCAATAAAATGCTCAAATAAATGCACTTTAACTCAATTTTAATGGGTTTCTAACTTGAAATCATTACAAACATCTATTTCTTTTGCTGCAGGGGTCACAAGTTTTTTAAATGGTTAATTTGGGAGGTCGAGATCTTGCTTAGAGGAGCATCCTTTTGAATGTTTCCATGGATACGTTATTCCTTTAACTGTATTTGTCCACATAAATGTCATAAAGCGTATTCATCTCCATTCAGAATGTTTTGAAAGTGTGATTTTAACTTTCTATTTCTGGTGACCCTAGCTGACTTTTAATTTCTAGAAAGTTACACAATGCACCTTTAATCATCAATAAGTGCTATATAAAATACATGAATAATCACAAAAAAAAACAATAACAGCTACTTTAGCATCTAATATGTGATCCATAAACTAAAGATGCTAATTAAATACTCAATTAAAATCATTGTTAAATGCTAAATAAATCTATATAAGCCTACTTAATTCATTTAGACAGTCATGAAACAAAATCATGCATTGTGAAGGACATACAGGTGAAAACAGGATACAATGGCAAAAGTAATATTTATACAATTTACGGGTAAAATTACATGAAATACACACAATTGAAGCTTGAATTAGACACGTAATTAAAAGTGTATTAATTGAAATAGAACAATTTACGTATTTTCAGATCGTGGCTTAAACACTTTTCAATTCATCAAAAATTGAATTAGTTTGTATTGTTTTGTCAAAAGTTGTAGTTTTTTATAAGACATTTTGTAAGTCCAAGCTTCTCAAACCAATAAACAAAATCCTTTTAATTTAATTTTTAACTTAAATATGACTTTTTCCCATTGTAATCTTGTGAATGAATGGATGAAAGCCATGCACAGACAGATGGAAACATGCTGAGAGACACATGGAGACGCTGCGAGGGTTTATGAATGGACAGGTGGTTACCATGGTTACTCGTGAAGACCAGCAGCAGGAGTCCATCGTTAAGTCACTAATTTCAACTAAAATAACTCGTGATGGGACTTAATATGGCTCCTGTTTATTTTATATGATGAGTAGCTAGCTCTGATAAATGTTTGTCCAGACACATAAGATAAAAGAATATGTAGTTGTTGTAATAATGTTAAACCCCAAAAAAACTTTAACATGCTAAATGCTGAAGCTAACGTTCATTTAAAAGCTTTCTCACCGATTTTTTTAGTAATAATTGTATATACCAGAAGTAATGCTGTCAAAATTGATTTACTTAGGTCAAAGTATAATAATAAGAACTAAAAATATATATATTTATTAAAATGAAGGAAGCAAAATATAATCTTTTTGGTAAAATTTTTAGCACCAAATTTAGAAACTCAAAATGCCGTTTTATTCATTTTACTTAAACCAAATGCAAAATGTTGTCACAGTGTTAAAAACTTAAAATAATGAGCTTGGTCAACATCTATATTCATAAATAACGGTAAGAGTAAACATGAAAGCATGAAAACCAGGAGAGATTAGATGCATGAGATGTATCAAAACAACTCATAACATTGTAAGTAGTAAAATTTTCGAGATATACCAAAATACAATATTGAGTCTACCATCTATAAATTAACTTCAAAAGGGAACACTCCGTATATTGTATTTAAATAAGACATTTACAGGCACATTTAGCACATTCCTATTCAATTGCTAAAAGTCTGAATATTGTCACAGAGATAAGATACGATGATATTTGGTTATTTCAATATTTCCCATCTAGTCATTCTACAATGCCTTTGTTAACTTTTCAACATTTATCTATGGATGTTTTGCACAGCTACCGAAAAATAGCAAATTTAGTCAATTACATTAACTTCTTAGCATTCGTTCAAAGCTCCATTTGCACAGAGAAGATGCTAAGATAACGTTTAATTTATATAGTTACAACCAGTGTTGGGTGTAACTTAGTTACTGTAATTAGATTTTTGAATTAGACATTTTGAGTAACTAGTAATGTAACTTAGTTACTGTGAAAATACTTGTAATTAAATTACAGTTACTAACATACTCTTAGTTATTTAAAGTTAAAAAAATTCTACAAAAGTGACTTCTTGTTGTTAGAGAAAACATCTCAGAGACATAGATCATCAGCTGGAACAGGGCCCAGATTCATTTCTATTGCTTATTTTTCTTAATATTAGCCTATTTAAGCAACTCATTTGTTTAAATGCCAATAATGCAATTTTAAATTCTATTTTTGACTGATGTTTGCAATGATAGACAAAAAGTAATCATAAAGTAATGTAACTAAGTTACTGTCTTGAGGCAGTAACTAAGTAGTGTAACTAATTACATTTTTAAAAAGTAATAAGTAATGAGTAACTAATTACTTTTTCAATACATTTCCCCCAACACTGGTTACAACTAAACTGATGCTGACAGAGAAACAACTTGGGTTTTACTGTTTACAGTAATTTTCACCCAATCATATCTCTGATTGAATTCACCAAAAGATACCTTACTGTTGCTTGTTCGGCAATATCTTTTCTTAAAAAATGCAATGGCAAAATCATTCAGAGGCATTTAACGATGATGATGATGAATCTTACTGAATAAGATTAAAATGCTTGAATGACAACATTACATTTTATTATGGCATTGGATGAAATGAAGTCCAGAAATGGCAAGAAGATTCATTCTAGCAAGCGTCTTTGCTGTAAATCTTCTTGGATGAAGGATGGAGTGACTGTGATAGGCTGATTTGTTTTACCTTACTGCCCATAGAGGACATGTACAGGGCTGTGAGGATGTCGGGCCTGAAAAGCTCATTGCAGCCGATTCGGTGCAGCTCCTTTGCTCTCGATTGATATAATTTCTGTTGTAAACACACGACAGAACACACAGCATGCGAAATGTGAGTGAACCGAGACAAGTGAGACAAAGAGAGGAAGAGGAAGACCGGAGACCCAACGTAGAGCGGAAGTCCTGATCTGTGCCTTCATAGTGACAGAGGTTTAATTGGGCTGTGTTTGTGTGCATTTTTTTACTTTCTGATGTAAAAGCCAACATTATATGGAGAGATTAAGGTGTAAAGAATGTACACTTGTTTTATTTAGCTTAATTCAGTGCAAAACGTTACTATACTGCTGTCTTATGTAGCTTGTTGTGATAAAGATTTAACAGTTTCTAGGTAGATTGGTAGATTTTTCAATTGATGTCAAGTTTACATGTCCATATCAATAGCATCAATAGGTTATAAACGCCCTTCTTTTTAATCATAGCTTATATTTCTATTTCTATTTTAATATTATTCAGTGTTTTATGTAGTATCTTACCACTGAAGCAAATTCCTAGTCTGTAAAATCCAGTCCACTGATAATGGCTAAGCCAATCTTTCTGATTATGATTATAGATAATTTTAGATTTACCCAAATCAAATATATTTCCAGATATATTTTGCATAGGTCTTATTGGCCTTGAAGAATTTGAAAAGACTTCAAAACTAGGAACTATTTTAGTCATTTAGTCACTTAATCGCATCAGTTTCAACCAAAAAGCATGTGTCACTTACTAAAAAAAATATTTTAAAATTGAGAGATTTACATAGTTGGGGCTTCACTGGGGATCCTGAATACACATTTCCCTTACAACACAAGGTCCTATAAAACTTACTTTAATCTTATATTAGTGCCAGGAATAATCTGGGTGTCTTGACCTAACGAAAAGATTTGTCTGAAACTTAAAGAGTACTGTAATTAGTTTGACACCCTTGCCTTATATTATTTGATACACAGAGAGACCACGCTTGCTCTGATTGGCTAATATGTCTGTCAATCATGCCCATCTGAACTCAAGACCAATATTGACCTGAACTTTTTAAATGCAGAGAAAATTTTTCAGGATTTTTTAGCATAATTTATTGTTGAACTCTAACCCTAACAATCAAAGCTCATAATTAGCTAATTTTGTATTAATTACAGAAAAAAATAGGGAAAAAATAATGTCTACACCAGTAAACACAATCAAACATGTATCTCTTTAAACTTGCAAAGCCATGTGAGAGTATATGACTCTTTGGGATGAGCGCTGATTGGCTGAAGCCTGTTTCACTTTTGTATTTGAAAAACCTGTTGTGTTAGTGACAAAAAAAATCATGTGAAATTAGCCAAAAGACTTCCGAAAAGAAAAGAATCGGAAAATGCCTAATACATAATTCATTGAGATTTGGAGTCCAGCCAAATGCACACCACAGTTTGGAGTAAAATCTAATAAACTGTCACTTTGATGGCACAGAGAGGAGCTTGAAACACCTGTGTGAACTAAAAACAAAAGGTTATGTACGATCGTCGATGCCATGCTGCGTAGACCATCACAGGACCGGGTTTGGGGGAGGTCCTTCATGCAGCGTAGGCCTGGTTCGGACTTCCTGGGTTTACCTGGCTCATCTTGTTGTTCTCCCTGGCCAGCTGGTACCTGGGTCGTCTGTGGTGATGGTGAACTTATCCTTGCTCTTCTCATATTTAGCTCTGTAGTGCCTCTGCTCACAACGTCAAAAAACAGTTTAATACAAGAGCACTGGAATAATAATAATGTGGGGCAGAACAGGGGAACCTTAAAGGGATTCAAAGTGAGTTAAAGGAAAACAAACACATGGAAAATAATAGAAAAAGATACAAGGTTTAAGCTACACATCTGGTTATAATAAGAAGACTAAGGCACTGTTTCCAAGGTAACCTGTAGCATGTTCAGAGTTATAATTTCTCTCAGGAGCCAGAAACAACATACAATGCGTACAATGAATATTCTATATTTTTAACATCTTTAATACTTGATTTACTATTTATTGTGTTAAATTTGGGGTAACTACCTTTTTTAGTTGTAAACTGTAATGTTGGCTTTCCAATAAAAATCTATGATAAATGCAGCACTTTGGAAAAAAAAGAGACCACTGTGCACTGTCTGAACTGAATAATGAAGAATTTTAGTTCTAATCAGGAGATGAATGCAGCGCTCTGATTGGCTGAGCTTGGAAGGTCCTCTCCAGTTTCACTTTATTGTTTGCAAAAGAAGTTTTAAGCCAAATTTGTAACCTAACCTATGTTGATATTAACCAGTGTCGAAGGCTTTATGAGAGGAAGTTGTCAGATTTAAAACTTAAATTGTGTTTGTAGTCTAAAAATCAGATACCATGCCTTTAAGTGGCTCTATATTTTCATAGTAAAACACATAGATGTAATAAAATAATGAATAATTCATTTTTAAAATATCCTCTTAGACAGTAGAATATAGTTTTGGGTTCAGGACCTATAGTAACTAAGGTCCAAACTCATATAAAATAATGAGAACAAAAAAATCTAAAATAGACACATTTATAGGTGTATAAGACTATTCTTTTACAATTATGTTGAAAAGATTCTTCATAAAATAAACCAAACGCTCAAACACAGACTGATGAAATTCTCTTCGTTATTAGCACCACAAATATATGATTATATGTTGAATTTTATGCCCTTGTGATTTTCAATTTGATCTTTGTTACAGTTCCACTTGCAAGATGGCTGCCACAATTTCCATGGCAACAGAACTCACAGTGCCTCTAGTTCTTATTATAACTCATTGGCTAGCTTTATTGACCCTATTTTGTCCCGCCCACTTGGCTTGGAAATGCACTTCCTGTTTAGCTCTGTTAAGGTAGCTAACGTGTTTGTTTGTCTGTCTTGTGGGGCAATTTTAATTAAATATAATGACAGTTAAAATAAACCCATCGACTGAAATCTACAGGCTAAATGCAGCTAAACAGGAAGTGCACGTCCAAGAAAAGTAGGCGGGACAAAATAGGGTCAATACTCACTGGAATAACTGAACTCTTAAGATAAAATGTAAAGAATAGTAAAATTAATGAACATTTTTGGTACATAAAGAAAGTTAACAATAAAATGAAGCAAATAAGAGCATCAAAGGTCAAATTAAAGCTTAAATTACATAATCTTTCCTGGGAATTTATTGGTAACAGTAAAAATAGAATTGTTTTTACAGATTGTGTCAAAGCGGCACAATGCAGCTGCTTTAAAAACATTTATTCCATCAAAAATGTTTAATAATAAAACCAAATTTGACTGCATGATTTAAATAAAAAAATGTTATGTAATGTTGCTTTGAAAAATATAATAAAATAAAGAAAAAAACACCTCGAAGTTGTTTTAACTCTGGGCTGAAAATGACATTAAAATCAGAGGGAGAAAAGACAAAGAATTTAAAACAATAACTACAGAAATATCTTCAACTAAATGACGATAAATGGTTATGTACAATAATAGAACTGCACTCACGTCGTTGATAAGGATGGAGGCGTTCCTGGCGGCCTCGAAGAAGGGCGTGTCGCAGGTGTATTTGAAGTTTCCTCTGTTTTTCTCAAAGGAGGCTCTGTACAATCTCTGTCACAACAACACACGAAGCATAATATTAGGACAAAATGAAAGCTCTTTAAAATATGATCATTGTAATGACAGTACGGACCTCGCTGTAGAGAGTCTTGTTCCTCTCGGCCTGCACCAGCTCAGGAGTGTCCCACACGAAGCAGCCGATTCCCTTCAACCAATCCAGATCCTCCTTGTACTTCACCTAAACAGTTCAGAGGCTTAGTTAGCTTAGTTAACAATCTGACAGTAAATTTAGCAATAATTAATAGGTAATAATGTATATTTATAGGATTAAATGGGATACTCACATTGCTGACGTTATCGTTGACAATTCTGCTGAAGAAGAACTCGGGGCGATCGGGATGGACTTCCATGTGCCCAGAGAGTTAATGTACTTCTCTCTGTATTTGACCTGGACAAATCCAAACACAGAAACAGTCACAAACAGCCAAAGGACTTTGTAAAAACTATAAATACAGATGAGACACAAGGCTAATTTGTTTTGCAAAATGTTCCTACTGGTCTTGTTGGTAAAATTTTAGCTGATCAAAGAAATTCTTGGTCTAAAGCAGGTGGATTGGGCCTAATATATGAAATGTTTCCCACAAGAAGAGTTTATTAACAGTTTTAGTATTATAATAAAACATAGAAGACTTTCTCCACAGCCTTGGTTAGTAGCTGTGGGTCAGTGAACAGTGAGGCTCCTTCAGGATGACTGGTGTTGGTCTCAGACAAATAAGCTATGACTAACTTTGATTAGATCAAATAATGTCTTAATGTCCATACGTTATTGCCACGTTGCAAAAACTGTATTTCCACTTTCTAGTCAAAAAGTCTAAAAAATCATACTATCAATTTTTGTCAATTTTCTAGATTAGGGTATTGACAGAAAGAGTCTAGATTACTTCACTAAATTGAATGTGATTCATTCTTGTTTCTGTATATTTGTTCTTATTTAAGTCAGAAAATTTGCCCATTGTACAACGCTGCAAAAATTCTAAATCTAGACTTGCTTAAAAAGACATGGAATCAGAATTTTATTCCAGATTTGAGCTGTTTTAACTGGATAAAATGTATTTGCTTGTGTAACGTAGAATATATCACTGGTTTCAAGACAGTTTTAGCTGGTTATAAAGGAATAAGGTATAAAATAAGAACACAAATTTGCCAATGGGTAAGAACAATTTTCTTAAAACCATTGGCAAATAATTTGGCTTGAAACAAAAACAATGTCTTGAAATCAGTTCGAAACACTTTGAAATTAGGAAAATATGTTATGTCTCTAGTCTGCACTAAATCAAAGTTAATTTTGTCAAAATGCTTGAAATTAGGTTCAAATCCTAGAATCAAACAACTGTAACTTGTCTTGACATTCATTGTTGCATTTACCATACTCTTATCTCTTGTAAACATCCAACAAGTGAAATATTGCTTAAGCAAGACTAAAAATGCACTTTTTTGCCAGTGCAATTAAAATGGTTTGTACAACTCACTTCACTGATGTCGTCTGTGACTCTGCGATGAATGATAATGTCCAGAGCATCCTTCACGGTTCTGTAGTGGCCTTTAGCGAGCTCGAAACTCTCCTTGTAACGAAGCTAAAAACAAAACATACACATACATTTTGTTAGATACAGTATACACATGATTTAATTGTGTGTAAAAGTTTATTTCACATGTCTACTTACGTCGCTGGACTGGAGATAAGCTTTCTTGGCGCGGATCAGGATGGGAGTGTCAGCAATAGCAGTGTATCTGTGCTTCATCTTCTCATACTGGTCCTTGTACTTGTTCTGTAAAAGAAATAAATACACAATATCTTTAATGCTGCTAGGATGGTACATGAATTTTAATATTTAGATCAGTAAAGCTAATACTTACATCGCTGTAGACCACTTTCATCTTTCTGTAGTGGCCCATGCTTGGAGTTTCCAGTTCAGGAGTGAAGAAAGCTCTCTCTTTGTTTGCCAGATCAGTGTACTGCCACTAAAAACCAAACCAGAAGATGTTAGTCTATGCAGCTCATTATAAACATGTCTTTAAGTAAGTATTTCAGTGGCTGTGAAGGATAAACTTGCCTTGTTAGTGAGCTGTTGGGCCCACTTGGCTCTCTTGAAGTCGACGGAGTCCAGAGTTGTGGTGACTTTGGCCATTTCCTGTTTGCTCTGGGCTTTGTAGACCATCTAAAACAGAAATATAAACACATTTGTCATTGTATACAACAATCATTGCATGTGCTAACAAATTAATAAATGATTCAAACATTAATTTTAAGTGCTCACGTTGCTCATGTGAGTCTTCAGCTCTGTGACGCGTTTATACTCGGGTGTGTCCAGGACAACAGTGAAGTTGTGCAGGTTCTTCTTGGCCTCCACAGGGTAGTTTGTCTAGAAAATAAAGGTAGTTAAATTAAATGATCCCCAAACAGTGCAGTTTAGATGTTGAAATTGTTATTATGATAAAAGCAGGTGTAAAAACGTACCCTGAATTTGTTGATGTTGCGTAAAGTGACCATCTCAGGAGTGTTGTACAGGAAGCAGCCCAGGCCCCTCAGCCAGGACAGATCCTCTTTGTATTTCAGCTAAAAACACAATTGTACAAGTTAAAATTAATTATGTACTGAATTTGCTTTATTCATTTATAAAAAGAAATCAGAATTTGCTAAAATTTGTGATGGACACAATGGGTTTTTGGAATTTCAGTACTGATGCGAAGTTCTTTTGTAAATGGACTCTGTGCGCGGAATTTCAGTTGGCTGTGTACGTTCAAAATAGCTAACTTCTGTATGTACGCGTCTTTATTTTCCCAACACAGTTATGCCGCTTCCTGATTAGCATACCTTTCCAAATCCTTAAACTTAACCAAATTAACTTAACCTAACCCTAACCCTAATCCTAACCCTAACCTTAACCAAATCCCTTAAGTAAATATTTTAAAATATAAACTTTGCTAGCATAGCCACCAATGCAAAGTGTGGTGTCTGGCATAAGTGGGTTGGAGAAAAAATCAGGCTGTATGTACAACCACTCCTTTTAGCGTTAGCATTTAGACACAATTATGTCTCTTTTTAAACACACAAGTGTCCTCTAGTGAAATATTCCTCTTTAATATGTTTTCTGTAACATTTACCACAACTGCCTGATCTAAAAAATATTTATTTGTTTTTTCTATGAGGTTTTCACTACATCAGTTTAAAACGAATAAATATTTGCTAATACAATTATTAATAAATATACTAATGTTTATACAAACAATTATAATCGTTGAATAAATCTACACATTTGCAACAATATACTGTTACTGTATACTACCCTAAACAATAATTTTATAGTTTATGTAATTCATTATTTAAAGACACATAGATAGCTGGGTAATTATGAAAGAGAGACTGAAACACATAAAAAAATATATAAAAATATGACAAAAAATGCAGAATAAACAATTATTGTCTTACCTCGCTGGTGATCTCGTTGACATGGTAACAGTGCATGAGCTGAGGCGTGATTGGCAGAGAGATCATCTGACCTTTAGCCGCATTGTGCTTCTCGTGGTACCACAACTGTGAACGGAAACAGCAACAAGACATTAAAATACAGGTCCAAACACACGATAAAAAAGTATTATTTTAGGCTAAATTCCTCACGTCGCTGAGGTGGTCCTGGTTCATCTTGACTTGTTTGATCTCTGGAGTGTTGTAGGTTGTGTGGATCTTGTCCTTGGTCTTGTGCCACTGCTCCCTGTACAGACGCTACAGAATAAAGCAACGAAAAGAAAAGTTATTATATTGACTAGAGAGAGAGTAGTCATGGTAACGTGTAGCAACAAACGTCCACGTTCAGCCGCCATTTTGGATTTGAAAAAATGAACAACAATGAAAGGAATTATGCTTAACTAACCTAAGCTACAGTCAAATATTCTGAACTTAACTGAAATAATCTTAACTAAAGTGAACTACAATGAACTGAACTTAATATTCTGATTTTAAGTTAACCAAATTGAATAAAATAAAAACTGAAAAACAAAACTGGAATAAAATGAACTGAACTACACTAAACCGAACAAAACTATTACAGTAAACCGAACAAAACTTTGCTTAGATAATATTAACTACACTGAAATAATGTGAACCCTAACCCTAGCCCTAACCCAGGAAAAAACTAAGCAGAACTTAACTCAAATAAAATGAACTGAACTACACTAATTTGAACTAAATTGAAAAATTGACTTAAGATAAAGCAAGCTAAATTGAACTGAACTAAGCTGAACTTAACTGAACTGAAATAAAACGAACTGAACTACACAAATTTGAACTAAACTATGCTTTGATAATGTTAACTACACTGAACTAATGTGAAATGAACTGAAAACTGAATTCAGATAAACCACGCTAAATTGAACTGAACTAAGCTGAACTAAACTAAAATAAAATGAACTGAACTCCACAAAGCTGAACTTAACTATGCTTAGATAATATTAACTACACTGAACTTATGTGAACTAAATAAAAAACAAGCTAAATCAACCTAAAGTGAACTGAACCAAGCTGAACTTAACTGAACTAATAACTGAGCTACACTAAACCAAACAAACTATGCTTAGATAATCTTAACCACATTGAAATAATGTGAACTGAACTGAAAAACTGACCTAAGATAAACCAAGATAAATTGAACAGAACTAAGCTGAACTTAACTGAAATATAATGAACTACACTAAACCAAACTAAACTAAACTATGCTTAGATCATCTTAACTACATTGCACTAACTATGACCTAAACTGAAAAACTAGCCTAAGATAAACCAAGATAAATTGAACTGAACTAAGCTGAACTAAACTGAAATAAAATGAACTGAACTACACAAATTTAAACTTAAAAATGACCTAAAAATTATAAAAAGCTGAACAATATGGCAATAAACTGAAGTGAACTACAATTACAAAAATAAAAAACTAAAATGAATTAAAATAAACTAATTTGAACTAAACCAAACAAAGATGGACGACATTGAAAAACATTGAACTGAATTACACTAAAACTTAAATGAAATAATCGGAACTGAATTTAAAAGTGAACTAAGCTTAACTAGAACTGAATTGAACTGAACAAAACTATATTGACTGAACTAAACTGAAGTACATGAAATGAACTGAATATAACTAATATAATCTGAACTAAGCTAAACTGAAGTCAAATTAAATTCTACTGTAATGAACTGAAATGAACTAAGCTAAACAGGCTAGCATTTGTGTTTATTTAGTGCTACATTAAAATTCTCACCTCGTTGATGATCTTGTTGGCCTTTCTGGTCGTCACAAAGTTGACTCCCTCGGGATGAAGAGTGTACGCCTTGGCCTTCATCATCTCATAGGCCTCCTTGTACTTGAACTGAAAACAAAAATATATAAACACACATAAGACAGTGACAAGACCAGGATAATAACTAAAAAGTTGAATACTTACGTTGCTGGTGACGATGGTGTTGTGCTTGACCTGCTTGTGGATGGGCGTGTCATAAGGCAGTGAGTATCCAGTCGGCATGAATTTATAGTTGGCCTCTTTGTAACGTTTCTGAAAAAAGCAGGAAATTGGGTTTAAATAGATGATTCATACCTATACAGCATAGATGAAAAAAAAATACCATTGTACTTTAAACAACTGTCATGTGACCACCGGCATGCATCTCATAGTTTTGTTTCACTATCAGTTTGGAATTTTTGTCAACTGAAGCATTATTTTTGCTGTTAGCAAATCTTTAGCTTAAAGGAAGAGCTCCCACTCATATCACAAAAATACTTTCCAGGACATTACCAAAGAGGATTTTAGGTGATCATGGTATCTACATTAGCATTTTTAGTTTGTTTGTGTGTTATACATTGTCCATGGCAGTCCAATGTATAACACACATAGCTAGAAAGGTTCATAGCCATAAAAGGTAGAGACCAAACAAACGGGGGGTCTGGGGGTCCTCCCTCAGGAAAATTTGATCTCAAATGATATTTTCTGCATTATGGTGAATTTTGGCATTCTGACAGCATAGTGGGCAGCATAGTGGTTGATTAAACAATGAATAATAAGATTTTAGTGAAGGCACTAATGCACCAGTGAAGAAAAGTAACAGTTATTAAGATACAACCAAACATTGCGTTGGACATTGCTCACCTTAAATTAGAAATGGTAGTAAAAATATAGTTTGTGGATTATTTTGTGATAGACTAAATCATATTCCAGAACATTTTTTTCCATGACATTAGGCTGTTTTTCTCATTTTCCATGTATTTTCCATCACTGAAAAATTTACTAATTATTTTTCAGCTTTTCCATGACGTGTGGGAACCCTATTTTCACTTGGACAAACTGCGAGGGACAAAAAAAGACAACAGTTTTTTGCGGGATAACCAGCCGTGACTTCCCCAATTATCATCACTTTCTTTATCACCACTACACACTTGATCACTTCAAATACACATGACACTTTTTAAAATGGCTACTTCAAAGCATGTTACTGTAGTAGATTTTAACAAGCTTTACTTTTGCTTGGTTTCTTTGTTTGAACGTTTGGTTTCTGTATCTGTACAAAAGTAACAGAATGTACTTGTCACTTAATTGTTACTACACTGTTCAAGGCAGTCTTGTTACTGCTTCAATTCTTTCTAAAGAGATCTTTAAGATTAGTAATGTAGCTTACGTCGCTCTGGATTTGGTTGGCCATACGAGCTCTCTCTGACTCGATGGTAACAGCAGGAGCAGTGTTGGTTCCCTTCACGTTGGTGTTGTAGTCGTAGCGGTAGTGCAGCTGAAAGAAAAACAACATTATTATTAGTAGTATAGAGATATTTTAAAATACAAAAATAATAAAGCTAGTTACTTACATCGCTCAGGTTGACAGCGTTTTGTTTGGCCACCTCGTACGTTGGAGTGTCAGTCACCACAGAATACTCTTTAAAGCTCTCAATGCCCTTTGCTCTGTACTTAGACTGAAAGTAGAAAAGACAAGAATCACCTCTAAATTTCTGAAATCTGAAGAAATGCAATATATAAAAAAGAGTAAATATTTTAGACTTGCCTCGCTCTGCAGATTGCCGGCGTGTTTGACTCTCAGGATTTCAGGAGTGTCATAAGCGTAGCAACCGATGCCCCTCAGCCAGTTCAAATCATCCTTGTAGAAGATCTGTATAGAGAAAACAAAAGATTTTTATCAGTTTATGGATCCTTACAAAGGTTGTAAATTCCCCAAACCTACATTTAGTAGTCTGCTATAGAAACAAATAGTAAACCAACAGGAGAGTAATATCGGGGCCAATTTTTCTTAAAAACACCTGACTAAAATCGTCTCAAATTCAACTTGAATCTCTTTCTAAGTGATTGGACTTTTGGGCTCTGTAGTTTTCGCCAATAATGACTGAATAGCTCTAGTTATAAGTGAGAGCAAAATAAATTCTTAAGTCCACCTACAATGTCTTTATTGCAACAAGTTTAATAGAAATTGCCAGACAAATGGTGAAAAAATTTTTAGGCCAGGGATCCCTTATCAATTTGGAAATCCCAAGAACTCCTCAACATTCTTCACAATTTCATTTCATGATATACTGTATCTGAAATTCAGATCAACTTTATATACAAATTGGAAAAAAGATTCATTTGTTATGGTTATTTAAAAATTAAAAAAACTCTATGTTTAGGATTAGATGTTATAGGAAATTGTAATATTGGAAGAATGATCAACGCTACAAAAATGTTTCGGTGACCACCGATATGGTCACCAAAAAGAACCACTGATTTAGATATTTTACGACAAATTACAAAGTTAATAGGAAAAACTGCCTAATGCCTTCATGACATAATCAATGTCTATTCAGTTTAATCAGCCTTGGCTACTTTTCTTGGCAGCACACTTCCAATTTAGCTGCATTTAGCCAAGCCACAATAAAATATTTTAATTATCACATACAATGCATATGTGCTGTACCTTGTTTGAAAGCTAACTTGATAGCTACCTTAACAGAACTAAACAGGAAGTGCACTGCCAGGAAATGTCAAAATAGGGTGAATAACCAATCTTTTTAAGTCCGTGTGCACTTTAAATCTTGTCGCACATTCCCTTTCATGCAACTTATAGTCAACGAAAAATCATATTAAGATTGAAAATATATTACATAAACCTTAGATAAATACTACTTGCTAACAGAGGTGAAAGTTGTAGAGAGTGACTCACATCGCTGAGCTGCTCGTTGACCTTGCGCGCCTGTCCGAACACCTGCATGTCGGGCAAACACATCCACTGGTGCAGGTACTTCCTGTAGTGGATCCCGCTGACCATGGCCTGAGTCTTCCTGCCGGACAGAATCTCCAGCATGTCCGGAGGGATGTGGTTCTTCGCTTTGGTCTTCTCGTAATCCTGATGGTACAAGCGCTGTGGGGAGGTTCAACAAAAGATTAGAAAATAAGCACCTTTAAGGGCCGCGCAAAAAACCACAAAGTGAATATTTAAAATTAAAAATACGTGACCTTAATTTATGATACAACTACTAGCTGCCAATTTCCATACATGTGATTGCGTTTTTATCTATTTTATCAGGGTGACATCTTAAAATATGTCTTTGTTAGCTTACATCCAGGACGAGTTTTCCGGTTTTGACACAGCGAGCCGTGTTGGGATCGTCCTCCAGACACTTGGGCAAACTGTACAGGGACTTGAACTTCTCGTAATCCTCCTTGTATTTCACCTAAAGAGGCAAAAACATTAACATTTACTTCAAAATGTTGCGTGTTATAAATTTACAAATCGTATTCTCGCACTTACGTTGCTGAGGATGACTTTCTGCAGTTTGGCGTGCTGCAGAGCGTGAGAGTCTTTGGGAATCTGGTAACTCTTGGCTTTGATTTTGTTCCAAGCAGCAGTGTAATTTTTCTGTCACAAGAGAAAGAAAGAAAATGTGAAATAATAAAATACAACAGTTTTACAAGCTTATGCTGCAAAAAATATCTAGGTAAGTTACAATTTGTTAACTTAAATCTTGAAATTGAGATGTTTTTAACTGGATCTGATTACAATTTAAGATGTATTACATTGGCAAGATTAATTTTAATCTTGAGTATTTAACTAGTTTCAAAATTGCTTAGGACTTTTATGCCAATTGCTAAAAAGCATTTTACTTACATCAGAACTAAGTAAAACTACAAACTTAAATATGCTATGAAGTCAAAAAGTGGTTGAATTAGGCAGTATTATAATTTATAATTTGAGCATTTAATTAGAAGTCTGTGCATTTTTTCAACAGGAGACATTTACAGTGAAGCTTGATTATAATAAACATTGCACGTTTTTGGAGGTGGGATAAAGCGGGAGAACATGCAAACTCCACCTAGAGAGATTGTGAGATGTTGACTTGGCTTGACCCAGGAGCTGAACTCATGATCTCCTTGTTGGGAAGCCAGAGCTTTCAATTGTTTGCTTGTTACAGGCAATGTTATATTTAAATGTGGGTAGCTACATTTTTATAGTTGTAAATTTGTTTTCTACTAAAAATGTATATAATAAATGCAGCACGAAAAATTAGATCACTGAGTACTGACTGCATTGAAAAACAGAATTTTAGTTCTAATCAGGAGCCGAATGTAGCTCTCTGATTGGCTGCGCTTGGGTGGTCCTCTCCAGTTTCACTTTGTTGTTTATAAAAAGACGTTTTTAAGCCATAATTGCAACCAAAAATGAATACATGTCAATGTTAACCATATGAAGGTTTATGGGAGGAAGTTGTCAGACTTAAAACTAAATCGAGTTTGCAGTGTGAAAATCCGCTACCTCAACTTTAAGCCAATAAAAACATGTAAAATACTAGTTACTTTAACATTCTTATATTAGGCCAATTTCGTTTAAATAGCCAGTAAGTCATGCCTTGAAAAACAATAAAGGATTCTTTATCACATACACTATTCAATTTTATCTTGTTAAACTGGCTAAATCCAGATCCAGCTATAAAGTATTTTTGCAGTGTCTAGTAAATGTACTGATGTTTACCTGGCTGAAGAAGTACTTGAAGTTGTGGCATCTGGCGTAGTCATAAGTGTCGAGGACAGTGGTGTACAGGTGCTTCTCCTTGTGGTAGGCCTCTCTGTAGGTGAGCTGTGGACAGAAGGACAAATTATTATCACAAATATTTGTAAATGTATAGATGCACAAAGCAGTAAACAAACACTGATGTAACAAGGTGAAAAGCTGATTTTGCTAATATTTTGTTTGTTCGCTTACGTCACTGGCCCAGGTGTGTCCCAGGACGGCCGTCACGTAAACAGGAGTGTCTGTCACGATGGAATAGTTGTTGAATTCCTTCTTGGCTTCATCTCTGTATTTCAGCTACAATACAAAAACACACAAATTAAATATAAGACAATTTATAAGTGATTTTAAGTTTTGTTACTCACGTCGCTCTGCAGTTCGTAGGCTTTCTTGGCGCGCATGATCTCAGGAGTGTCCCAGACGTAGCAGCCAATGCCCTTCATCCAGTTCAGATCCTCCTTGTAGAAAACCTGTGACAGTAAACAGGGTTAGGTGAGGTATCTTTATTCATAGAGCACAGTTTACAGAAAACATTGTGATTTACTGTTAAAAAAAGGACCAGAATACTGATAAAACACCTTTATAATCAGTTTATGAGGACGGTAAATGTAATTGACTATGAATGTTTAGGCCAAGAGATTTCAGGGATTTGTTGCTCCCTGTCTGTTAGTTATGCTGCTTTGCACTGGCTACGCAAGCAAATGTCAATGTAACATTTTAGATGGTTTGATATGTTTTTTCAGAATTAGGGAAAGTTTAAAGGTAAACTAACTTTTCTAGTCATAAATTAGTAATATTTGTGTTTTCCACTGACAAGTATCTGGTAAATGAAGCACTTTGTGAAAAAAATTAGACCTCTGTGTGCTGTCTGAATTCAATAATTAAGAATTTTAGTTCATATCAGGAGCCGAATGCAGCACTCTGATTGGTTGTACTTCGGTAGTCCACTCTACTTTCACTTTGTTGCTAGTAAAAAGAGGTTTATAAGCCATAATTGCAACCCAAAATGAATACATTTCGAAGGATTTATAAGAGGAAGTTTTTTAAAACCTAAATCGTGTTTGCAGTGTAAAAATCAGCTACCCCACCTTAAAATGTATAAGTTAATTAGTTAAGGTTAGAGTTTCTCTTGCTAGCTGACTTTTGCCAAACTGTTTGGCTGGAGCTGATTAAAAGGTGCGTACCAAAAGATCAGCATTTTGTCAGGGGACATAGTAATTCTATTAGCAATCTATTCATATTCACCACTTTAATTAGCAATTATTTATTTTGAAAGTGCATTTATTAAAACCAGGATTAGGTTAAAGTGACAAAATGTGCAAAATGTGTTTTAATGGAGAAGCTAAATTACTTTCTTTGGTTTGACTGCAATAATTTTGTAAAAATCTTTTTTTCATAATATAAACAACTAATTGATTAACTGAAATAAAGATTTTACTATATTATCAAAAGAAACATTATTTCTAGCAGCTACAAAGTTCCAGTCCAAGGGCACAACCTTAGAGCCATTTCATTTAACTTAACATCTATACTTGGCACTAATAGTTCTGATCTCTATTGCAGTAACAGTTAAAAGCCAAATCAACATAAACGACTTAAAGCAGCCCCGTACGTCGCTGAGGATCTCGTTGGTCTTGCGGGCCCGGATGGCGTCCTCCTGCTCGGGGTGACAGGTCCACTGGTGCAGGTACGTGCGGTAAAGCACATCGCTCAGCATGTCCTGGCAGCGTTTGGCCACTTTGTTGGCAATGACGTCCGGAGGCAGATGGTTCTTCATCTTGGTCTGGTGATAGTCCTTGTGGTACAACCTCTGAGGAAACAGAAATACAGACCAACTGAGTAATAACTGCTTTTATATTAATTATAGGCCCAAGTGTGCAAGTATCACCGGTCTAAAGTAAAACAGATAATGTCTCACCAGTCCTTTGTTCTTCTCCTGGTCTCCACAGCGCATCACGTCGGGGAAATCGATCAGAGTTCCAGCCATGTAGTGTCCCTTCGCCTTCTCATGAGCATCTTTGTATTTCACCTGGAACAATAAAACATGGAGTAATATAATCTTTATCCAGACCTAATTCTAACCCAGATCAGTAAAGTGAAACAGTGCTTACATCTGAGGCGATCTCTCTGCCCTTCTTTCCACTCAGCAGAGGGATGTATTCATGGTCGATCGAGTAGCCTGTGGCTTTGGTGTCGTCCCATGACTTCTTGTAACCTTTCTGTAAATGCAGAAAACACAATATTTACCAAGTGAAAATAAGTAAAATCGAATTTGTTTAAGTGAAAACGACAGACCTCGCTGATGACCTTGGCCACTTCTCTGCTGTGGGCGAGTTGTGGAGTGTCTTCAGCTCCGATGTAGTGCCCTTTCTCGGCATTGAAGGTCTCTTTGTATTTCAACTGTGCAGAAAATGAACAGGTTTAGCAAAATATTCAACCATTTGAGCACCTCGTAGTCAGTGTACACAAGGCATAAGTGAATTGTTGAATGGTGAATCTATCCCTTGTACAGTTATGTTAGCACAACTGAAAACAATTTAGTTGGTTAGAGAAGGCTTTTCTTTGAGCAGGTTGAGTGTCTGGAGCTTCACATTTGTGTAGTCGATTAAACACTCAAAAGGACCAGAAAAAGAGAACTTTCATGTGAAACTCGACTGTCTACTCTTGGTCTTAGAAATTAAGGATAATCCGTTCATGGAAAACACAAAATTATCTGCGTGACCCCAAACTTTTGAACAGTAGTGTACATGTTAATAAACCATGTACAAAATTAAAGATGTGCATATTAAACAATTTTCATGTATTAATAATGAATGAATTAATTAAAATCTTATCTCATTATAAATTGTGTATTTTTTGTAAATTATGTGTTTTCAATGTTTTTACTGACGTCACTGAGGTTGGCGGCGTTGACTTTGGCCAAAACAATCTCCGGTCGGTCGACGATCAAAGTGAACTTCCCGAAGCATTCCTGAGCGTTCTTCTTGTAAAGTCTCTGTGCGAAGAAACAAACATTTGGTGATATGTGGACAAAACAGTTGATCAGGAAAAAAATCTTACATTCAAAACAGCTAAAAATGCACGTAACACTAAACACATATCTATTTAAAAGAACAAAACCAAGTTCAAACGAATTGGTTACGTTTGCTGACAGAAGGGAGTATAGATATATTATTTGTATTTGGTTTTTGAGTGAGATAAATCTAGCCTAAATTGTTAGATTTTGCCTATTTTTTTACTTAAAACTGCAACTTACAAAGAAGTATTTCTAACAACATTTTTTCATGCATGAGTGTTTTGTGCACTGCCAAGGTATTGATTTTAGGATTTTAACCTTAATTACAGACATTTTCAATTGTGTTTTGACAGATCTGGATTATTTTACTTGCTTGAAAATATTTCTAACTCATTTCAAGACAATCTTGCTTTAAGCCAAATGGGTTAAGAAACTTTTGCTTTACTCCTTTAACAAATTTGTTTTCTTAATTTGAGCCAAATCCCATATAACCTGTCAGAAAGCCTTTTAATAAAACAAAAATATACATCTATTGCTGCTAAAACAACTCAAAAATGTACTCACTTCATTGAGGATTTCCTGGGCCTTCTTGACTTTGACGTGCTCCACTGAGTCTGCAGCCACCCAGCCACATCCACGGAGCCATTCCAGATCCGCTTTGTACACGTTCTACGAGAAACACCACATATTTAACAACGGATCAGCTGCTCTGGGCATCGCCAGTGACAAAAAGATCGATTTGTCTCCACTCACATCACTCTGGAGGTCGTAGACTTTCCTAGCCTGGACAACGTCGTTGGAGTCGGGGAGGCAGGTCCACTGGTGCAGCTTGGTCCTGTAGTTGAAGTCGTTCACTTGGATCTGACATTTCTTGGCGAGTTCCAGGTTTAGCATGTCCACAGGCAGGTTAAACTTGGTCTTGGATTTGTTGAAGTCCTTCTTGTACAGAGCGTCACTGGCGATTTTGGCGGAGTTGATGGCCAGCATGATCAGAGGGTCGTCCTGGACGCAGCGCGCGCCGATGTGGTGGCCACCTGCTTACGGTAACTCTCCAGATACTTGTACTAAAAAACAGAAGAATTGTTGTGAGTTTTGCCTTGTGGTTTAAATATCAAAACTGTAACATGAACATGGATATCTCAAAACTAATGGAATTCACCTGGCTTAACTCCAGATTAAGTCCTCATTAATCTTGTAAAAAAAATAGATATACTTTACATTATTGTTAGCTTAATCAATGTGATTTTCTGCTTTACAGCTAAGTTTTGTCATCTCAATCACTGCCCGTGCTGGTTTAAAGGGGCACTGTGTAAGATTGAGAGGAATTTTAATTATCACTTATAGTCCACAAACATTTAAATCATATTTATTCTTTACAACATGAATACTTAAGAGAGCACTGTTAACCAATCCACATCAATTGTGATACATTTATACGTATTTAAAATGTTTTATTACGGGCCGGAATGTGGATCATTGACGCTAGATGTCAGCAGGGAAGATAGGCAAAATGCATGTGAAAGGCTCCCTCTGGTGTTCAAAAGTGTTTGTTTTTCTTACACAGTGCCCCTTTAATGAGATTAAAGATTGCATGGAGGGTTTTCACATTTTCTATGGTCAAACTAGGTCCGAAATAGTTGAATAGATCCGCAACAGCCTTGCACTTGAGCTAAACAAAAAAGAATAATACAACCTAAAAAACACTTCTGAAATGATCTTCTTTTAGGACTTTGGACTCACCTGACTCTGGACTTTGGAGGTGGTGATGCACTGCTTGATGGGCACAGCGTCGCCGGGCATAAAGTATCCAGTGGCTTTCACCTTGTTCCAATCATTAGTGTACAGTTTCTGAAATTACAAAAAACATTATGAGAACCTGTTTGTGCACACCATGGACATTGCAGTTTCATACTCTGTCTATTGTTTTGGGATCATGTAAGTCTAGATTTATCGATGTATTCAATCTTCTAAATGATGCATATGCAGATGACAACCACAATAAATCTTATTTCTGAACATATGTTATTAATTTAATGGACAATTCACATTTCCAACATAATGAAAGACTTGTTTTGAATTAATGTGACCTGACTATCGAGATATTGATTTTTGTCAATGTACTAAGTTACTAGTTTGAAAAGCTTGCAGTCAAATAAATCATTGTAGGCACTTTTACTGATCACAATCAAGATCTTTTGTTTATTTATTTATATTAGCATGTGTACATTATTGAAATAAATGAATAAAGTGTATTAAAAGACAGTTCATACCGGGTGAATGTGTTTAGCTGCCTCTCGAGCTGAAGCCATAGTCGGAGTGTCCACCAGAGAATACTTGATCTTATCCTTATGCCAAGCTTCACGATATTTGGCCTGAACAAAACAGAAAACAACAATAAATGGTTATGACATGTCCTGACCTAAAGCATTTTGAAATTTTAAATGATTAATTCTTTATCCTGACCTCGTTGAGAGCGGCAGCGGCCACCTTGGCACATTCCAGATCCATTCTGTCGACAGGAACGATGTATTTCTGCTCATCCAGCTTCACACGGTAACCTCTCTGTGACCAAAACACATTACGTCAATAATTAGCATCAGCATAACAATTAAATAAAAATGTGCTATGAGAGAAACTTTAAATTAAAAAGTTACAAATTAAGAAGTAAGAAAGGCAAAAACAGACTGACATACCACTGTAATATTTAAGTTGCAATTCATAAAGAAATAAATATTAAGAAGTAATTTAAATTCTATACACAGAATTCCTCCACATATGTCATCAAAAAGCAACATTTACACAGACAATTTACATACAACTGACTTTGTTGAAGCATTATTATTTGCACAATTGAAGCTATTGTGTAATTTGTGTGTATTGTTGCCTTTATATATAAATATATTTAGTCTAACCTGTCATATGTACTTTAAACTAAGCTGGAATTATTGCAGAAACACTTACTTTTCAAACCGCTTTCTTACACTACTTTTAGGTATACTGTATTGAGAAAGAGATTGTTTTTATATTATTGTTATAGAAACATGCATGGCTAGGCTAGATTAAGTTATTAATGAATGTGTTTATGTAAAATGCACCCTCTTTAACATCATAACAATTGTTAAATAAAGTTGACTTACATCAGCCAGGATCTTCTGAGCATGTTTGACCTTCATGACCTCTACAGACTCGTGGGGCATCCAGCCACAGCCTCGGATCCACTCCATATCAGCCTTGTACACGGCCTGAACACCAGACACAAGAATAAATGAGAACAGGAATCACTTATGACTGCAGAAAATGAAACGTATATTCTAAATGTATTTTGTCACTCTCTTGCTGGAAATGTTGCTTTACTATTTGTATGTATACTAAAAGAGGCCAGAATTTATTTTATGTCTCCCATTAAGCTGCATGATTAATCTCAGTTGAATCAAAATCATGTGATTATTGAGCACAAGAAGCAAATCACAAAGGCTGCAATTTTGGGATGGTGGGACATGCCTGCAACACCAGGGAGGCATTGTCCAGGAGGCATCCAAAACAGACTTCCCAAGCCACGTCAGCTTTCTCCTTTAGTTTCGCGATCTTGTTAAGAGCGTCTGGCTACAGGCAAGTTCCACCCACCTCCCTTCACCGACCTCTTCACAGACTGGAATCACCTCTTTGTCCACACCGGACGCTAGGGCTTGGCCATTAATCAAAAAATCGAGAGATAATGATCGAATTGAAGCGAATCGACAATTATTTGGTGGTGGGTTTTTGATCAAAAACCAGTTTTAAAAAAAATCTAATAAAAATGGGACTTATTAAAAGTGTTTGTCTTGCTTATGTACATGAATAGCATAGGTTTAACAAAATCGAATTGAAAATCAAGGACAATCAATATGAGAAAAAAAAATGCGATTCTATTTTTTCCCAGATCGCCCAGCCCTACTGCAAGCCAATTTATAGTCACCTCTCACACATAGCTATGTTAGCAAAAGTATAAAATTTTCAACATTTATACCCCAAAAATGGTTAAAGTTAGGGTTAGCATTAAGGCTGGGGTTAAATCAGGTAATTTGATTAAGTTTACATCTTTGGGAAAAGCGTAGAGTTGCCTAATCTGGTCTGTATGGAGAGCTTTTTCCAGCTTGCAGTGAGATGTGGGCGGGACAAAAAGAGGTCTGCAGCCAAACGCCTCTCGATCTTGTCCTTTTGGTTATTACCTAAAGTTCATGATCACATATGAGGGTTGGAAGGTAGATTAACCGCTAAATCAATAGCTTTGCCTTTTGACTCGGGCTTCTTCTTCACCACAACGGTCTGATAAAGTGACCACGTTAACGCTGACGCTGCACTGATCCACCTGTCAATCTCACAGGTCTCAGTCTCGTGAACAAGACTCTGAGGGACAAATTTATCAAGCATTTGCTCATGTGCAAACAGGTTAGGGGGAGCAAAACCTTGGCGTAGCTGACATTTTTCTTTCACACGAACACTAAAGATGCAGAATTTGGGGTGGGGCATATCAGTTTTGTGTAATATGTTATTTGCATATCTTCCAATATTAAAGTTTGCGTAAATTGCTTGCAAATAACATGTTTGTTTGTTTTTACTTTGCAGTTTAGCACCTGGTTTGATAAATCAGGTTCTGAGATACTTTAACTCCTCCACATGGGGCAGGATTCTCTACCCACCTGGAGAGGGCAAGGCACACTTGTCCAGTCGAGAACCATGGCCTTGGATTTGGAAAAACTGATTTTCAGGGAGCCTTTATTGGATCTTGAGTATTTTGATCATATATTGTGACCAAATTACTTCAGTAGCTTCAACCTACTGTAAATATTGATCAGTGTTTATTTTACTTTGCTTTACTCACGTCACTCTGGAGGTCATAAGCCTTTCTGGCCTGCACCACGTCGTTGGAGTCGGGGAGGCAGGTCCACTGGTGCAGCTTGGTCCTGTAGTTGAAGTCGTTCACTTGGACTTGACACTTCTTGGCGAGCTCCAGACTCAGCATGTCGACGGGCAGGTGGAACTTGGTCTTGGATTTGTTGAAGTCCTTCTTGTAGATGTTGTCACTGGCGATTTTTCCGCCGTTCATCGCCAGCATGATGAGTGGGTCCTCCTCCACGCACCTGGCCCCGATGTGGTGACCGACCTGCTTACGGTACGCATCGTGGTACTTGTACTAAAAGAGGAAGAGATCGGTCAAACTCCATTCACAGGCTGAAGTAATAACAATCTATTGTAGCGTGTGGCTTTATACTGAAATTTTAGATTAAAAAGGATGGAGCCCAGTGTGTTTTAAAAATCAATTTCACTGTAGTCTTGGTTTTATATAGTTTTGAAGTTAACATTTTAGCTTAAATGGAGCAGTCACTTCTTGGTGCAACAGAAAATACTGGACACTGACTAAAAGGAACAATAACAAAAATAGAATTCAATTGAGGTTTAAGAAAAAAAAGCTCATAACTTCAAACTACTTGTAAATGACACCATAAGGTTAACAGAGAAAAAAAAAACTGTTTACGTATAGTATGAGACAAGATGGCTAAAAGCTAAAAAACAATGAATATTGTGTAATATTGGAGCATTTAAGTAGGACTAAACTGTTTATATAGGGCTTAAGTAGAATTGTGTACTGTTTTAAAATAATACATTTTTAAAGCAAACTAAACAAAATTGTAGTTTTCAAGTCAAAACAGTAAGAAATTGACTGTGTCCCACTGCAGTGGTCATTGACATTAGGGATGTCACGATATCAAATTTTAAAATCACGATTATTGTGAAAGGAAAAAAAAATCACTATTTTGCGATTATTCATGGTTATCGGCATAAATAAAGAAAATAGTTGTTTTTTTTTTTTTTACAAAATTTGTGACATTTGTGTATCTGACATTAATCAATAATAAATGCAATTATTTTAAATAAATGATGAAAAAACTATGATTATTATTTATGAAACAGTTTTTAAAAACATCATTGTACCTTTGATGATTGTTTTAATGTTCTCATTACACTTAACAATGAGGGATCAGTTACTAACTAATATATTACAGTGTATGTGACATTTGTCACGTGACTGGAATGCTGTTTCATCTGCCAACTTCAGCAGTCTTGCAACTCAGTTGTGAGCTGACGACAACACAATGTTCTTCACTGGTGCTGCTCAAGTACGGCAGTCACGTCACACAAGATGCAAGACGTGTTTACGGTTTACCGTGAGTTGTAAAAAGTCAACGAATAACCTACCGTGGCGGAAAATGTTCTCAGTTATTATAAAACGAGTTAATCTTGACATCCCTAATTTACATTTCTAGTTTATATGTGACATGATGCTGGACTGTCCTGATTATTGTAAATTTTCAGACTCTGCCGCTCTCTCTCAATTTTAGTTCTCCAACACTGCCCAGTTTGCTTCTCTGTTTGAAGTGTGGTTGTGTGCAGGTTTTAGGAGTTTAGTGTCACTGGCTGAATGCTGTGAATGAACTGTCTTGTCCATCTTACGTCGCTGATGATGTCTCTGGAGGCTTTAGCTCTGAGGACAGAAATTGCGTCCTGCTTGATGTGGTAACCTTTGGCCTTCTGGTTGTCCCAAGACTGTGTGTAGAGTTTCTGTGGGAATATAACAACAATATATAAGTTTAAATGTTGCCTGAGTATTAGTAAATCTGTGAAAAGTTTAACTTACATTGCTGATAGCCACAGCGTTGGCCTTGGACAGCTCGAACGTTGGTGCGTCTGGTGGGATGTGAATGGAGAGCTTGTCCTTATCCCAGACCTCTCTGTATTTTCTCTATTATAATAAATAAAAACAACATTTGATTAATATTGAAGAACTACAATAAGTTATTAAAAGATTTGTGCATTGTAAGTAGGAATATAGAAAATATTTGTTAAAAAGGATTGCTTGAGACACAAAACACAAAAGTATTCTGGTGCATTTTAAAAGGAAACTGTAAATTACTTAATCATAGTATATTGTTACAAAAGTGCTTAAAACTGTTATTTCTTTATGTTTTCTGCTCTGAAATCTGGCAAAGGATTCTGGTTTATGTAAAATATTCATCTTTATTTTAGTGACTTGACTTTTGGGCCGCAAGTATAAACCAGGTCACTACTTTATACACAATTAGCTTTTTGTGGAAAAATGAAATACAAAAGATCAGCAATACTTAATACACTATCATTTGCTTACTGAGTTGAAAATAAATCTGGGCAAAATTAGATACAAACAGGGTCGACTTAAATGGAGAGCAAGTCAGGCACAAATCAAGTCTAAAGTAGCACTAACCTAAAATTAAACTCAACAGATACAGTATATTGTTAATGTTTGAAGATGTGCCGATTGAACTGGTTGGAAGGCCTGATCTAGCCCCCTGATTAGCCCTGATGTAGTTCCTTATGTTCTTAGCTGTTGCTGCAATAAAAGTGCATAGTTTTGTATGGTATGATAGTGGTTATTTTTATGTTCCTATTTTAGAGCGGTGCTTACTTCTACATAGATTTGACAGGGCAGTTTGATTAATTCCTGCGTCTAAAATCACTCACGTCGCTGATGTTGAGTGCGTTCTGCTTGGACAGGACGATGGCGGCAGGTCCACCACACTGGTGAACTTGACGGTGCTGGGGTGCTGTTTGTAAAGACGGTCGTTCAGGATCTTTTGGGCGTGTTTCACTTTGATGACATCGACGCACTCATGAGGAGACCAGCCGCAGCCTTTGAGCCACTCCAGGTCTGATCTGTACACAGCCTGAAACACAAAATATCATGTAGTCAAAAATTTTATTGGTAAAGACAGTAGTTAATGTTTTAAAAGTAAAAGGTGTCTGCTGTAAGTATAATTGGAATGAAAAATAAGAAGTACTTTCACTGCACCTGGAAAAATAAATCTTAAATAGGACAGTACATGAAGTGCTTGTATTAGTACTGCATTTATTTTGATTTTATTATGGTTAGTGCTAGATATTCTGTCCGGAGGGAGAGAAGTGAGCTGTTCATGTATGAGCTTTTTTTAACTTTTTTTTTTTTATCTTATTAACTTTTCTAATTACCATCACCGTAACCTTTCCTAACTTACGTCTCCTAACTTTATCATTCTGACTTTAGATTTTTTTATTATTGTCTGCCTGTCCTTTGCCAATAACTACATATATATATTATTTTACACATGAAATAGATGACTACATTTACACATTACTAGTTCCATGGTTTGTATCTGCAGCAGAATGATAATTATCTCTGCTGACTCTGATCTTACAGCTTATCAGGAAATCTGATGCAACTATATTGATCTGTGTTATTTTTACTATTCTATTTATGGAGCATGTAATAAAGAAACATAAGGAATGCTAATATACTTGTATACAGTACAAAGTTGGCTGACAGAACACAGCTACGAGATGTGATCTTTTGAGGCTATGATATCTGTACATTTGTTAATAAGTTATTGTCTAGTGTGAGTCATTTGAGTGTTACACTTTACGTTTTATCATAAATATGGGAGCCAGATCTGTAGATGAGTGTAATGAGTAAATCCTTAGTTTGTCCACTTCAGCTCCAGACTTGTTGAGCACACTGATGAAGTGATGACAGATTGTATAGAATATAGATTATGTCCTGAGCAGCCAGATGAGTCAGAATGATACGCTCATCCTTTAGGGCATTTAATGACAAGCTCGACAACTAGGGCTCCACTACATTTAATTTCATCAGCTACTAGTCAGCAAACGCAGATGTTCTTCAAAACCAGGAGTACAATCGACCAATCAGCGAACAGAGATGAGCTGTGTTGCAAGCAACTGTATTTTCATCCTTTGAGCTTGTGTCAAATATTAACTAGATTTGTACCTTTTCATTTGTTTAATATATTGATCGCTGACACACAGTTACGCTGTACTTCCTAGATACATTTGCTCAATGTAGAAAATGGTTAAAGCAAAAAGTCTCAGCAAACCTTGGAGCAAACGAACTTCAAAAATGTGACGTGAGACGGTTTTTCCACAACGGAAAAGAAACCATCTGATCACCAAAAAACTTTATAATTTCTAACAGTCACATATTTATCACATATTAAAAGTCAGATTAATTATAACTAATTTACTGTAAAGGTCATCTCACATTCCACAACATTAAAACTAACTATGCACTGACAAAAATGTATTCTAGATGGGTTAAAATGTCTTAAAACCTGGATTTTAATCTTTATTTTTTGTTTACTTGATGTACCTAGACCATATGACTATTTTGATGTGTTTTCTGCCTTGTTTCAATAAATGTGTTATTACTTAAGCCAATTATTTGCTAATAAAGTAAGACATTCTTACTCATCTCACTGGCAGCCATCATGTTTTGAAACAAGTCAAATAAGCTGCCAAATATGTAGTATTAGTAGTTTAACTGAGATTAGAGAATAACTTTGGCGGTGTAATTGCACTTTTTATTTTACTTTTTTATTTTAAGAACATTTACACTGGTGTACTTTTACACTTTACTCAAGTAAAAGAGTTTCAGCAGTACTTTGACTTTTACCAGAGTTGTTTTTTACTTACTGTACTTTTACTTAGTAGAAAACTTCAGTACTTTTGTCATCTCTGCTAGTTAAAGAGTTGGAAAAAACATAATAGCCCCCTTTAAAAAATACTATGTGATAAAATACAACAGAGCAAAGGCAAGTACTGCATGTTTCGATATCAAAAAGTCAGCAGAAAATCAAAAAGATAGCTATAAAACAGGTGATAAAATGGTTGTAATGTACTCACGTCACTGCGCAGGTCGTAGACTTTTCTGGCCTGGACGACGTCGTTGGAGTCGGGGAGGCAGGTCCAGTTGTGCAGCTTGGTCCTGTAGTTGAAATCGTTCACTTGGATCTGACACTTCTTGGCGAGCTCCAGGGACAGCAGGTCGACGGGGAGGTTGAACTTGGTCTTGGACTTGTTGAAATCTTTCTTGTAGATGTTGTCGCTGGAGATCTTCGCCACGTGAGCCGCCAGCAGACACATCGGATCGTCGTTGATGCTGAGAGCGCCGATGTGATGCCCGCATTGCTTACGGAAACCGGCTTTGTACTTGTACTGCAAAGACAAGAACAAGATGTAATTTCTGTCAAACAACAACAGAGATTATGCAGGTATTTATAAGTTGAGTAGTTGTATTTTGTTAACTGGTTTTCTACTAAATACTAAATCAGCAGTCATAACAAATGAAAGATTTGTATTTGCACATCATATTTCTAGATTCATTAAATATTAGATGTGTTATACAAAATACAAAAAACATAGAGATACTGAACTGAACCAGACTAACCAGAATCAAACCAGTAAATAAGAGTAAATATATTTTCTAGTGCTTGGAATGAAGTTGTGGGCCAGATTTAAAGGTGGGGTGCTACAAAAAAAGTCTATTGCATAAGCAGCAGGTTGTGACAAAATCAACCATGGTGTACTGTCCTAATCAAAATAAAAGGTATTATATTTTCTTTAAGACCAAATGCAGCACTCTGATTGGCTGTGCTTGAGTGGTCACGTCCAGTTTCATTTTCCGGTATGAAAATATGTTTTTGAGGTTTATTTGCAGCAAAAATAATGTATGTGGATATGCTTAGTGCTGAAGGATTTGTGAAAGTTAGGAACAAGTTGCTTCAGGTTTTGTGGTGTGAAAATCAGCTACCCCAGATTTAACTAGTTGGAGGGCTGTTTTGGCCCTGGGTTCCTACATTGACAAACCCTGTTGTAGTACATTACTGTTTGTAAATATTCCCTATTTAGAATCTTTCAAAAGCATTCAACTAATCAGAAAAAAGTGTGTTGACAAATAAAATACAAAAAAAAAAAAATCAATTTCAAAGTAAGATCTAATTTCTTGTATCCAAACTGAATAACTTTACACTGCAAAAAGTGAATTTCAAGTTAAAAGAGCTTGATTCCAGGATTTGAACTCTCAATTCAAGCATTTTGATTAATGTAAGCTCTGTTTATTGTAGAGCCAGTGTTTCCCAGTAATAGAAGAGACTATGGCGGCCCACCGTGGTCTAATTTTTGCCCCCATAGTCTAAACTAGGGCTGGGTATTGCCAAGAGCCTTCCGATACGATACGTATTCCGATACAGAGGTCACGATACGATATGTATCCCAATACATGTATATGTTGATATAATTTCCTCAATATGTCACGTATCAAGTGTCAAATGCAGAGGAATTGTATTTTCAAACTACTCTTTATGCTAAATACAAGTGTCTTACAAATAAGCCATGGTTCAGCTCAATAGTTTCAGTCTTAAAGCTGCAATCTAGGTTCATAAGGGTAAATTATATGAATTTAAGTATGCCGATACGTATCTCGATACACCTCTTTGTAACGATACGCGTATTGCCAATGAGCTTGTCACGATATATCCCCGTATCGATACATTGAGTACAGCCCTAGTCTAAACATAAGATGAACAATTAACTGGTAGTTCAAATGATAGTTTATGACTGTGGGATTATCATGTGCATATAAAAGTAGACATTTTTATTTTGTAATCAGTGCTTTTTCATACGTAACGCCATCACTTACATTAGACTCCCAAAAAATATATACAAAAAAATGTATCAAATACAGATTGTTTGTGCCACCATAGTCTCAGTATAATCCTGTGGGAAACAGTGAGAGACCTACATATTTTTGCTTGTTTCAGACAATTATTCTTACTTATCAGTGGGTTAAAGAAACTGTTCTTATCCAATTGGCAATTTTTTTGTTCTTATTTTTAGCCAATATTACTTATAACCAGTCAGAAACGCCTTGAAAGAAGTGAAATAATCCACATTAGATAAGCAAATAAATCTCATCCAGTTAAAACGACTCAATTCCAAGTTAAAATTCTGAATCCAAGTCACTTTAAGCAAGTCTAGATATATAATTTTTGCAGTGTAGTCCAGCAAAAACAATTTGGTAGTTCGGTTTAATGTCTGAGTAGTTAATCCTCATTAGGCTAAACTATTAAATTAATTTCTTGTAAGAATGAATAAATGATGAATAAATTCATCTGTCAAGGTACATTTATTTCATTTTCCAATAGTTGCTTAGACTTTTTACTTATAAATTGAAATCAAACTCCTGCTTCTTTTGAGCAGCATACACTTGAAGTTATACTTTGTTTGTTTGCTTGATTGTTCTTTTATTTAAATAAGATTATAGGAACATATAAGTGGATTGAACTCACATCACTGACGATGTCTCTGGAGGCTTTTGCGGCCAAAACAGACACGGCGTCTTTGGGGAGGAAATATCCCTTGTTGATCATGTTGATGAAGCCTTCTTTGTAGCCTTTCTGCAAACGGAATAATTAACATGTCAATAAAACGCACAGAACTAACTACAAATACATTACATACAGTACATTAACACAGGTAAAGTGACCAGTTTGGATTGGGAAACTTTACCTGACTCATGTTGATCTTGTTCTGCTTGGACAGGACGATCTCAGGAGTGTCAGGCTGGATGTGAAGCTGAGTCTTGTCTTTCTCCCAGGCAGCAATGTAAGCTTTCTGTAAAAAAAAAACACAAAAACAACACAAAATAAGCTTTACAAAGGTTGTTCATCAACTACATTGTCACTGAGGCCTCATGACATCATAGATGAACTGTGTAACTTTTTGAACCAAAACAAGACGAGAATAAAAGCAAGTTTTTATCAATTAGATGTCTTTGAAGCACTAAGAAAATGACAGAAATCTGCGTCTTTACTTTGGTAAAAATAGACTATTAGAGGATACTTTTCTATAGAAAAGTAATTCCTCTAGCAACATTTTTCTACATCATGGCATAAAACATACTTATATCCATTCAGAATATTCCAAAGTATTATTTTATAGACTTTTCAACTCCAGGAAGTTACACAGTGGACCTTTAATGACCTTAACCTAAAGTTGGACCTAAATCTTTGGACTAATTTGGACTTTATTATTAGAGATGGACAGTAAGAAGAAGAAGAGGAAGACTGTACTCTTACAATATAATTTGGGACATTTTAAACTAAATACATTTCTAAATTCAATTATCTTCGTGGCTACAAATTAACAAATGTACTTTGGCCAGTATTTTAATATGCCTCAAAATTCATACGTAACCATCACAGCGACAGACAAACACATATAACAAGGTAACAATATAGAGAATAAAGTCTCTATATTGTCCACTTCATGACTCCCCCTGTCTTTACCTTGTTCATGGTCTCTGCGTTGTATTTAGCCAGCGCGTACGGCATGTCTGTGGTCTGGGCTTTGGCTTTGAATTGACTCGGGTGCTGGCGATACTTCCTCTCGCTCAGAATCTCAGCGGCTTTCTTTGCCTTTTCCACATCGAGAGACCCGATGGGCACCCAGCCGCATCCCTTGATCCACTCCATATCAGCCTTGTACACCGCCTGGAAGAAAGGAGAGAATGCAAGAGCAAAATTAGGGTTTATTCTTGTTTATTCTGGTCATATTTCACACTTAGTTCACAGTATTGTACGTTTCATATCAATAATGTGACAGGTCGGAGACATTGTTTCTACATATATGTTCTAATGTTGATGTTGTTCTTTCCTTATTCATAAAAAAACACCAAAATTGTTCACAAATCATGCTTGAAAAGTGTAGCTTTTCACCAATTAACACTATGTTCCTCAAATCTACTAGTCTCCAAAAATAACTTTGTTGCAGTAGAACTAAATGACATAAAAATTGGACAGGTTGTTCATTTTGATGACTTTTTTCTCAGTAATGAAAATGTTTGGTAATTCATTTAAACAAAGGGGATTCTATGAACAAAAAAAATTACACTACTGGTCCAGTGGGGTTATATTTTAGTATGGATTTTTTTGGCCGATACCAATGCATGACAAAATGTGTAGCAAAGCTCACAATATCACAAATATCCTTTACTTTTCATTTTACTTGACACTAAAAATTAACAAGAAAATCTGTTTATCTGGGATAACATTTATTGTGGCTGTTTATTTCCATATTTAACATTTAATAATTGTTGTGAATGTCGTAAATAATGGTCGATGTCGATACTGATACAGACCTCATTTTGTTTTCCTTATTACTTAGCCATAAAATAATAGTTTCTGATCATTTTTGGTTCATAGGTAGTGTGACTTCAGACTAATATACTAATATATAATCTTGAAAAGGATGTTTTTTCACAAGACTTATAACTGGTGCTCATATACTGTAAGTAAGCGAAAAGGCTAGCTCAAACTCATTAAAACATAATTAATACAATACATAGGTCAGCACAATTACTAAGCCGTGTTTCAGTCATTAAAAGATTTCTTAAGAATTCATTATACTTGGTATGTTTTGCTACTCACCAATCCAAACGGTTGACTAGCATTTTGAGTAAAGCTTTTTCTGACATAGTTTTTCTTTAGTATTTACATTTGATAACATAACAAAAAAAAAAAAAAAAAGACGGCTGTCAGTGGTGTTGACATGAGGCGACATATTTTTTCCCTTAAGCTAATATTTAAGTATGAGGCTACTAAATAAACTCATTTACAATCTAGTTTACTCACGTCACTGCGCAGGTCGTAGACTTTTCTGGCCTGGACGACGTCATTGGAGTCGGGGAGGCAAGTCCAGTTGTGCAGCTTGGTCCTGTAGTTGAAGTCGTTCACTTGGATCTGACATTTCTTGGCCAGTTCCAGGTTAAGCATGTCCACAGGCAGGTTGAACTTGGTCTTGGATTTGTTGAAGTCCTTCTTGTACAGAGCGTCGCTGGCGATTCTGGCCGAATTCAAAGCCAGCATGATCAGAGGGTCGTCCTGAACACATCTTGCGCCGATGTGGTGGCCGACCTGTTTACGGTATCCGGTCTTGTACTTGTACTGTAGAGAGAACCAAAAGATAATGTAATGCAAAGGATACTCAAATAGCAATGGCTTAGTTAGGTTTAAAGCGACCCCTGGCTATAATCACATGTTTACCCTAAAACACTTATAATATCATCACTTAAATAAATACAGGACAAATACCTTGGAAGTATTTGTTGTTTTATCAAAATAGTGTTTTAAAGAAATTACACGGAGGCTGCCATTTTGCTGTGGTTGCGACATAAAATAGTGTTGTCAAGGTAACAGGCGTTAGCAGGTAACTAAGCAACATGGATTTCTCAGTTAAACCTTTTCAGTTTGAGCCGGAGTTTGGCCAAATACAAGAAGACGATGTGGAATCTAGTGACACTGAAGATAGTCAAGAGGAAGAGGCAAGAACTGGACACTTTCAGTAATGTTTTTGTGGCAACTGTTCACCGATAGAACCGCAGGAGTAACCATGGCAACACTATTTTATGTCATCAACCAATATGGCGGCGCCCAGTGGCTTGAAAACAACATAAAAATGACATGAAATGTTTTATAAAAAATAGCAAGCAGTTATATATTTGTTTGTGATTTATTTTAGTAAACATGACCAGTACTAGTATTTTAGCCAGATTTATCTTCAATGTCAGCGTTCCCTTTAAATCATTAACAGACTACATTTATAGCTATTCTAAGTCAGTCAACTCAATAAAATACAAACAAAAATTAAAGTAGCATGTTACTTACGTCACTGATGATTTCTCTGCCTTTTTTAGCAGCAACAACAGCAATAGCATCGGGCTTCATGTCGTAGCCTTTTCTGAACATCGCCTCCACGGCTTCTCTGTAGATTTTCTGAAATTTAACAGATGCATTAGAAGACAAGACATCACAATTACATTTCAAAGATTTCAATGAGAACATACACAATACAGTACAGACTTTTACTTACAGAACTTTGCTTTTTATGTATTATTTTAACACTAATGTTTTTCAAATAGTTTTTACATATACTTCATTGGTTTTTATTTTTACACATAACAGTACACTAATAAAAAAGCATTGCATCTGTAGCACTGGCCAATTTACAATCAAAAGCTAATGACAGTGTAAACTTACCCTGCTGATGTTGTAGGCATTAACCTTAGAAAGCAACATCTCAGGAAGATCAGCAGACACGTGGTTCTTTATCTTGTCGGCTTCCCAGGCTGCATGGTAATTCCTCTGTTGGGAAAAGAAATACAAGATAAAAACATTAGCATTTTCGACTCATAAGAAATACTATTGACCTGCATTAGGATTATGATGTCTATCTAGTAGACTAAAACAAAACCGATTTACCTATTGCGTAAAATGTTTCAATTAGCTTGTAAGTATTATTATTTCTACACTATATAGAGAAAATTACAAATTAATCCAGTTAGTTGTTGTTGCCTGTTTAAAATTACTAAAATTTTGCAATTCTATTCCTAAGCCACCTAATTACTGTTTAAATGTTTCAAACTAGACAGAATTTGTTGTTGTTAAATTCATGCAATCTACATTTACTTGCTGTTCACTTGCTATTTGAATGCAAATAAAAACGACTGTGTAGATCGTCTGACTAATTAGGAACGGGGGCATTTGGGGAGTTAGTTTTTGGTATAAAAGTATGGCAATTTGAGCACTATCCTCTCTGCTTTCCCTGTTAAGAAGATTAAACTACAGTGAATTTCTGGTCTATTTTTTTCACATGTTGTCCCCTGTCCCAGTGTCCTCTTGGGAAGTGTAACTGTTTCAGATGCTGCTGTTCCAGTGACAAGGGCCTGACCACTGATTCTGGACCCTTTCCTGCTCCTGGATTAGCCTGTCCTGGTCCTGCTAGATGAGTCGTTTCCCTCTGCTAATTGACTCGGCTCTACAGACTTACAGTGTACATCTGCAGTTAGATCCATGTCAGTCTTAGTTACATCTACAGCCTGTCCGTCCTTGGGAGTGGATCTCTTCTTCACTGTGCTTTTCCTCAAGGTTTCTCTTTTTCCCCTTAGTTTTTTTTTTTTTTTTTAGTTGTTCCTTGCCGAGAAGGAGGGACTAAGGACAGGGGACGCTCTGGACAATTATTCATTTGCTTGTTTACTCAAATTCAGCTTTGACATGCTTGCTCATAAATGTTTCGTGTTTTATTTAACGTGTATTGTTTTATTTTTATTTTCTACCACTCATGATTGCGAAATTAACAACTGTTGTTGTGATTTTGGGCTATACAAAAATAAATTGATTTGATTTGATACTTTCAAATACAAAAAATCTGTAAAATTACTTATTCAGATCACTTGAAACCACTGTAACAAGCTAAAAATGTTACCTAGTTCTTTTTTAAGAAACAACTCTGTTTATTATGAATAACTCGCATAGGTTCCTGTTACTTCACCCCCAAAAAACTGAAAAAGTTACCAGAATTTTACACCCTATTCCCCACCTCACTTACTACTTTTTAAAATGCTTCACACTTAACGAATGTTGATGTTAAAGCTACCTTATTTTCAGCCATTGTTGCTATGTGGGTGCAAAAAAAGTGGGACTGTGTAGTTACTCTGACTAAATAGAAACCGGAGAATTTAGTGACTTCATTTTTGCTACTTTCAGATACAAAAACCCCTATGATATTACTCAAGCAAGACACAAAAAACATGGTGTTACCTGGTTCATGATGTCCGCGTTGGCCTTGGCCAGGATCATGGGCAGAGACTTTGTGTCAGAGGTGAATTTCAGAGTCTCTGGTTTCTGCTTGTACAAACGATCGCTGAGGATTTTGGCAGCGTTCTTGGCTTTCAAAACGTCCAGCGAACCAATGGGGACCCATCCAACGCCAACAACTTCATCCATGTCGGCCTTGTAGACAGCCTGAGGGGAAAAAGGTGTACTTAAGTAAAAAATATATATGTTATGGCAACAACTTATGTTTTTGTGACTCACTGTACTAGAACATGTCAGTTAAAGGTTATAAATTAAGATTGTGATGTGTACTTCATCTATTTGGAGATATATAAGCACTTTGAGTTGCTCTGAGTATGAATTGTGCTATACAAATAAATTTGCCTTGCCTTGCCATATTGATATTACTATTTATAGAGACATTTTATAGCTACAAGAAAACTTGAAAAGAACCTAGAAGAAAATTCTGTTGCATCTTTTACAGTAGGTATGAACTAAAAATAATTAAAAATATATTCATTATATTCAAAAAGAAGCTAGAGAAAAGTGAAGAATTTAGACTAGAAAAAATTAGCAAGAGGATAAAATGTACTTCATCACACTCTAAGATTATTAAAAGGCCAGACTGGTTTATAAAGATTGTACAATATGTAAATTAACTTTATGAGAAACCGAAATTGAAAATGTATCATTATTTTCTGTTTAAGTGACTACAACCAACTGCATATTAGAAGATTTTAAAATCTTTTGCAATTTTAACCAGGAAAAAAATTACAGGCCAGAGAGTTGAAAACATTGCAAGGACTATTTGTGTCACAGTCGGAGAAGAATTTTAAAAGCCGTCACTAGTCAGTTGTAGACCCTGGAAGTGTCTGGCTGCTCTGATTGGCTGTAATAAAGTTCCAAAAAACCCGTTGGAACCTTACGATCTGACAAATAGTTGTAAAGGAGTCGCACTTAACTCACAGACATGACTCAGGTCACGCCTCCTTGACGTTGTGAAGAGGCGAACTGGGCTAAAATCAGAGCTAAAACCCTCTAGTGCAAAAAAGGCTGAAGATGTATCTGCTTTAGCTGATTACGTCATCGCTTTACTCACGTCACTCTGGAGGTCATAAGCCTTTCTGGCCTGGACAACGTCATTGGAGTCAGGGAGGCAGGTCCACTGGTGCAGTTTGGTTCTGTAGTTGAAGTCGTTTACTTGGATTTGACATTTCTTGGCGAGTTCGAGGCTCAGCAAGTCCACGGGCAGGTTAAACTTGGTCTTGGATTTGTTAAAGTCCTTCTTGTACAGAGCGTCACTGGCAATTTTGGCTGCATTCAAAGCCAGCATGATCAGAGGATCGTCCTGAACACATCTTGCGCCGATGTGGTGTCCGACCTGCTTACGGTATCCAGTCTTGTACTTGTACTATTTGAAAGAAAAAATATATGTCATGCAACTTTAGTCAGATACATTTATAGCCACATTACAAACAATAAATTAATAATTCAAGTTACTCAATTATAGTAATAATCTGTGTATGGATATGTTTACTGTAACTGGTACTGTAGTCTTTTTACTCACGTCGCTGATAATCTCCCTGGAACCCTTAGCAGCCTTCACAGAAATGGCATCCACAGGCAGGAAGTAGCCCTTGCTGATGGCCTCCTCAAAACCTTGTCTGTACAATTTCTGCAATACGAAAAACATAGCAAAGTTAGGGCACACTAGAGTACCATCAAGTGGAAGATTACTCTGCCTTTTTCTCAATAAAGATGTTTTCTTCAATTCGACCTGGACTGCCATAGCTTAGAGGAGTGCAAAGTAGGTAGTGGAAGTTGTTTTTTGGAGATTTATCTGTGATGTTGTGTGCTAGAGTTAGCTTCCCTTTCCTTTATGTGTGAATTCAAAAGTAAGTGTCCCATTCTTTCGCCTAGAATAAACCAGTTTGGCCCATAAATTTGTTTGTATGGGCTTATGTCACATTCAAAACTATGACTTAGTAAGAACTAAATTGGTAAAGTATAGATTTTTATCTAGTTTGCTTACAAAACTATTTTAACTACTTGCAACGCTCTAAAAAAGTATTGTGTATTAGGTATATACTGAAAACTGTCACAAAAATCTTGTATTTCCATAACTACTAATCTGAATTTATTTGGGTTAAACAGACACTAACAACTAACACAAAGTGCTCATTCTTGTTAGGTTTAAAAGTGTACAAACCTTGCTCATGTTGATCCTGTTCTGCTGAGAGAGGACGATCTCGGGAGTGTCTGGCAGGATGTGCAGCTTGTCTTGTCATTCTCCCAAGCTTCCACATAGAGGCGCTAAAACACAGGCACAACACAAGAGCGTCAATATTGTCACAAGCTAGAACAATTGATTGCAATGGCTTGAAATGGTTGTACATAATAGCCAAATGAGATTGACCTGTGGGGTACCTCAGGGTCAACCTTGGGCCCCTTTTGTTCATGCTTTAAGTGACTATTTGCTTCCACACTTACAATCTCATCAATATTTTCCATCTGATGTGGGTAATCTAAATTCTTTCTAATTGTTCAAGCCTGTGGAAGTTTGTAAAGGAAACCCAATGCAGGAAGAAGTTAAATGTTTGGAGTTTGAAATGGTCAACTATAATGCCAAATAATTTAAAAATGTAGGGTGGCTCATGGGTCGATCTTAAAACTCTTTCTGCTCGTTCTTTCAATGGGTATGATTACAAATACATCAAAAATCTGATCAATATCTGCTGTGAAGTTATGTGATTATCATGTAAACAGTTACTGATGTGAGTAAAAATGGTGAAAAGGTAAGAATATTATCAAACGGGTGCCTCAGGGGTCAATTTTGGGACCTCTTTTGTTATCCTTTATATGACTTTTAATAATGTCTGTTACTCAGCAATGTTGTGCCCTAAAATAGAAAAAATAAAATTGAGATAACTCCATTTACATTGCACGGATTGTTAGAGATTTTGGAAATCTCTCTAGCTAAAGTCGGACAAGACAATTAGATTAATTGTTTTCATTACGGTTCAAATGTAACTTGTTTACCTGAGTATTTTATCTGTGTCTTGTGAAAATAATCCTATATATCTACATTTGGAATATGCCTTGGTGAGCTAAATTCAACACACATTGTTGCTGAAAAAACACCTTACCTGGTTCATGTTCTGGTTGTTTGCTTTAGCCAGAACCAAGGGCATGTCCTCTGTGGTCATCTTGAACTTGAACTGGCTTGGATGCTGGCGGTAGCTTCTCTCGTCGAGGATTTGCCAGCGTATTTCGCTTTCTCAACATCAATTGACCCGATAGGCACCCAACCAAGACCTTGCAGCCATTTCAAATCAGCCTTGTACACAGCCTATAAAGGAAGAAAATATATTTTAAGACTAAAACACAGTAACAAACCATGAAAGGTTGGGTGAAAAAAATTCTTACATCGCTCTGGAGGTCATAAGCTGTTCTGGCCTGGACCACATCATTGGAGTCGGGCAGGCAGGTCCAGTTGTGAAGCCTTGTGATGTAGTTGGCGTGGTTGACTTGAATCTGGTTCTTCTTGGCCAGTTCAAAAGCCAGCATGTCCACAGGCAGGTTGAACTTGGTCTTGGATTTGTTAAAGTCTTTCTTGTACAAAACGTCACTGGCGATTTTGGCAGAGTTCAAAGCCAGCACAAGCAGGGGATCATCCTGAACACATCTGGCACCAATGTGATGCCCAACCTGCTTTCGATATCCAGCTTTGTACTTGTACTAGAAGAAAACATAGCAATGAAATAATTAGTAATAAGCTAGGCCACACATTATGTTAAGTATAAAAAACATGTTATTGTATTCTTACATCGCTAGCAATATCTCTTGAAGCCCTGCTGCCAAAATGGAAATAGCATCCTGGCGCAAGTCATAACCCTTCTTCTTGGCATCTTCATTGGCTTGCTTGTATCCTTTCTGTAAATGAATATAAACATTGCAAACTTAAATGTCAATATGCAAATGTATAAAACAACTACCTATTATTCTGTAGCACTTACCACGCTGTAGTTAAAACTGTTGGCTTTGGCCAGAAGGACATCCATGGCATCAGGCATAATGTGGATGTTGGTCTTGTCATTGTTCCAAGCTTCAACATAGGCTTTCTATAACGCCAGAATAGCAAACAATTATTTATCACATTTTACAATATACAGGTTTAGTGAAATTAATATTTTTTGTGGGAAAAGCCTCATACCTGGTTCATGTTCTGGTTGTTGGCCTTAGCTAGTACCAAGGGCATGTGTTCTGTGGTCATCTTGAACTTGAACTGGCTTGGATGTTGGCGGTAGCTCCTCTCATCGAGGATTTTACCAGCATATTTCGCTTTCTCAACATCAATCGAACCAATGGGCACCCATCCAAGACCCTGAAGCCACTTCAGATCTGCTTTGTACACAGCCTATGGGAACCAAAAACTTATTGTAAATCTGAAAAATGCTACATAAAAGCAAACTGAAATACGCACATCACTCTGGAGGTCATAAGCCGTTCTGGCCTGGACCACATCATTGGAGTCGGGCAGACAGGTCCAGTTGTGAAGCTTTGTGATGTAGTTAGCATGGTTCACTTGAATCTGGTTCTTCTTGGCCAGTTCAAAGGCCAGCATGTCCACAGGCAGGTGGAACTTGGTCTTGGACTTGTGGAAGTCCTTTTTGTACAAAGCATCACTGGCAATTTTGGCGGAGTTCAGAGCCAGCATGAGCAGAGGGTCATCCTGGACGCTGCGAGCACCAATATGATGTCCAACCTGCTTACGGTAACCAGCCTTGTACTTGTACTAGAAGAAAACGTCAAATAAAATAACGATTATACTTCCAATGATACTTTTGTAAAACATCTAAAATGAGGTGTATTAACTTACATCACTAGCAATGTCTCTTGAAGACCTGGCTGCCAAAATGGGGATAGCGTCTTGGCGCATGTCATAGCCCTTCTTTTTAGCTTCCTCATAGGCCTGCTTGTACGCTTTCTGTGAATGAATGTTACACATCTAGGTTGTTAAACACGACCTTGAAAAAAATATTTAATTATAATATTTAATACACACCACACTGAAGTTGACATTGTTGGCTTTGGCCAGGAGGATATCCATTGCATCAGGCATAATGTGGATATTGGTTTTAACATTGTTCCAAGCTTCAATATAGGATTTCTGCAACCAAAGAAGTAGGTTAGAGATTGCAAAAATATTATCTTACAAATACAAGATGATTCATGACTATTCATTTAAAATAAGCTACAAAGAAAATCCATTCTGACCTGGTTCATGTTCTGGTTGTTGGCCTTAGCCAGGACCATGGGCATGTCTTCTGTGGTCATCTTATACTTGAACTGGCTTGGATGCTGGCGGTAGCTTCTCTCTTCGAGGATTTTGCCAGCGTATTTCGCTTTCTCAACGTCAATAGAACCAATGGGCACCCATCCAAGGCCTTTGAGCCACTTCAGGTCTGCCTTATAAACAGCCTGTGAACAAAAAGTAATATATGTATTTTAAAACATACTGTCTAATTAGAAAAAGCAGGAGACAGAAATAGCTGTACTCACGTCACTCTGGAGGTCATAAGCGGTTCTGGCCTGCACCACATCATTGGAGTCGGGCAGACAGGTCCAGTTGTGAAGCTTTGTGATGTAGTTAGCGTGATTCACTTGAATCTGGTTTTTCTTGGCCAGTTCAAAGGCCAGCATGTCCACAGGCAGGTGGAACTTGGTCTTGGACTTGTGGAAGTCTTTCTTGTACAAAGCGTCACTGGCAATTTTGGCGGAGTTCAGAGCCAGCATGAGCAGAGGGTCATCCTGGACGCTGCGAGCACCAATATGATGTCCAACCTGCTTACGGTAACCAGCCTTGTACTTGTACTGCAAAAAGAAACAAAAGAAAGATTACATATACAATTAGCAAACAACTACAAATGTTGCTGTTTTCTGCACAAATGAGTAGATATTTTCTTACATCACTGGCAATGTCTCTTGAAGACTTGGCTGCCAAAATGGGGATCGCATCTTGGCGCATATCATAGCCCTTCTTTTTAGATTCCTCATGGGCCTGCTTATATGCTTTCTAAAATAAACAAGAGGAAAAATCAGCATACAGTATTTACAGCATTTTTTTTTTTCAGCAAATTACTAAATTGTGTACTTTTAGATCTACTGCTGTACATAGTTGCAGAACCAAAACATACCACACTGTAGTTGAGTTTGTTGGCTTTGGCCAGAACTACGTCCATTGCATCAGGCATAATGTGGATGGAAGTCTTGTCCTTCTCCCATGCGGCTGTGTAAGCACTCTGCAAACATGTTTAGAGGATTTCAATATCGGACATGCCAGAAAATAAAATAACTAATTAAAATTTGACAAGTACGTGACCAACATACCATGTTCATGTTCTGGTTGTTGGCCTTAGCCAGAACCATGGGCATGTCTTCTGTGGTCAACTTGAACTTGAATTGGCTTGGATGTTGCCGATAACTCTTCTCATCAAGGATTTTACCAGCGTATCTCGCTTTTTCAACGTCAATAGAACCAATGGGCACCCATCCAAGGCCTTTAAGCCACTTCAGGTCTCCCTTATAAACAGCCTATGAACAAAATAACAATATATTATTTAAAAAATACGGTCATATTAGAAAATGAACAAAAATAGTTGTACTCACGTCACTCTGGAGGTCATAAGCGGTTCTGGCCTGCACCACATCATTGGAGTCAGGCAGGCAGGTCCAGTTGTGAAGCCTTGTGATGTAGTTGGCGTGGTTCACTTGAATCTGGTTCTTCTTGGCCAGTTCAAAGGCCAGCATGTCCACAGGCAGGTGGAACTTGGTCTTGGATTTGTGGAAGTCCTTTTTGTACAAAGCGTCACTGGCAATTTTGGCGGAGTTCAGAGCCAGCATGAGCAGAGGGTCGTCCTGGATGCTGCGAGCACCGATGTGGTGTCCAACCTGCTTGCGGTATCCGGTCTTGTACTTGTACTGCAAATGTTTGAAGGAGTTTTGATCAGTAATTGACTTCTATCTATCATCTACAGTAAGTCAGTCACTGATGATCAAACACAATTTCAATTCAGTGTTATAGAAAAGCCTGTTGGTAATCTTGACAAAATAGTTTAAGTTTCTTCCATTGTTACGTAAATTTCAATAAGAATGAATGGTGTATGAACTTGTTTAAGAAGAAAGAAAGAAAAATATATAAATTCTTCAAGTTTGAAAATTAGATTACACCATTAAATGCAAAAGTAGTAATTGTGACAAAGCACCAAATTATATTTTTGCTTAAATTACGCTACAAAAAAATGATATTGTCTAATATTATCACTTTTAAACATTAATAATAAGGGTACTATGCTTCATTTTGTAGCCTATGTTATTCATTTGTCACCAACTACAGGTGAGTATTAAAGCCACAGTCTACCAATGATTCCGTAATTTTTCATTATTTAATAGCGTGCTTCTGTACTTACGTCACTGGCAATAGCTGTGGAGGCCTTGGCAGCCTGGACAGCGATAGCATCAGCGCGGAAATTGTGTCCCTTCTTCTTTCCCAATTCATTGTCCAACTTGTACAGTTTCTGGGGAAAAAAACACAAATGAATAAATTTGTCTAATTTGGCTGCTGTATTTTAATGGGTTTATTTATTTAAACTGTACCTCGCTGTAGTTCTTTCTGTTTTCACGAGCCAGCACAACGTCCATAGCATCTGGCATGATGTGAATTGTAGTCTTGTCCTTATTCCAGGCTTGAATATAGGATTGCTAAAAAAAACACAAAAACAAAACAACATTCTTTAACATTCTAACCCTAACCCTATTCTGTTTGCTAAGTCAACGATCATGTCAAGTCCTCTGAGATTTTGGGCTATATTTTTATTTATAGAGTCATGTTTTTCAATCAGCGTGCCTTGAAAGATGTGTCAGTTTTCAACATTTAATCTATGAAATAGGCTAAATTAAGTGATTTACCATTTGGGCGTGCTTGGAACAACTTTTTACAGCAAGAATGAAAGCAAAGCCAATCACCATTTACAAATTTAAAGAGTAATTTAAAGATGTTCTGCATAACTTTTCCAGTAAAAGGTTCTGTCACTATGAGTATCTAATTACATTGACTGGAATGTTCCAAGATAAAACATTAAGCACATCTAACATGCATTTGTTTATAGGTATTTTTATTTCAAAAAAACTTAGGGAAAAATGCTATTTTATCTCCATATCTCCATAGATCTGACCTGATGCAACTTGGCTTTGTTGTGTCAAATGTTTCTCTTATTCAGACTGATAATATGCTTAATGGAACATTCCAAGCCCAACAATACAAAAAAGAAGAAAAAAAATACGCAGTTCCTCTTTAAAAAAAAGTCATTTACGAGTTTTACAAATTAAATAATTCTGTGTCCCAATATGGCTTGATTTAGCCAGAATTTAACAAGTTGTGTGCCACAGAAAAAAATTAAGGACAAAAGTGTGACAATACTCAAAAAGATTGGGAAAAACTAAAGAGTATGCAGATGACATCAGAGTATTCTAAATGTCAGCACTGAGCAGCTACGAACTGATACAAACTATGAAAAAAAGCAGCTAAGAGCTGATAATATATAAACAACCACACCTACTGCTAAATATTGAGTTTGTATGTGACATGTAAAAAGAGAAAATCAGGTAAACAATAGCAGTAAAGCAGAAAAACTACAAGAACACTTGTGTTTCTTTCACATTTTTCACTGACACAGACTTTAGGAACACACGCAGTTCAACTTATTACCTTTTCTATGCCTAATTAAAATGTTTTAGTCTGTTTGATGAATGTAAAAATCCTCTAAATCTAAGTGTGCACTGTTGCCGTGACAACAGAAAAGCATTCAAAAGCTTGTACCTTGTTCATGATCTGGTTGTTGACAGTTGCCAGAGCCACATCCATGGACTGCATGTCTTTGGTGAATTTGAACTGGCTTGGGTGTTGACGGTAATTCTTCTCGCTGAAGATCTGACCGGCGGTTTTGGCCTTTTCCACGTCCAGAGACCCAATGGGGACCCAGCCGAGACCTCTGAAGTAGTTCTGGTACTCACTCTTGTACTGATTCTGTGGAAGCAATCAAACAGAGGTGATATGAAATTTTAATGCTTCTGTATAAAACTTAATTAACCAATGCAAAAAATAAAAAAGAGATGCTGTACCTAATTTTAATAAATGTAATTAATCTTTCTTCCAGAACAGATATATTGCAAACACAACAAAAAAGACTTTTCTGTAGAGAAATTATAAACTTTTGTGTAGTTATGTGTAGAATTTAGTTTTATTTAGGTTTACTCAGCAAAAGACATAACTAAAATAATTTTTTTCAGTAAAACAATAAATTTCTTCTTTCTAATCAGCAGCTACAGGCTTACAAAAATCTAGGTTTAAAAATGTTGAGATATACATCGTATATTGAGATATGAAAAAATACATCGAAATATAAATTTTTGTTCAGCTCTAGTTTGGCATCTGATAGTTGTGAAAGTTTTAAAGTTATCATTGTAAACAAGTCGGAGGCTCAGACTTAGGGACGCACCCATCCGATAATAGGATCGGATTGGCTTTATGATATCGGTTCAGTCGATATCGTAGTTGTGCCTTTACTTGGGCATAATGAGACTTATTTACTGGCTGATGTTGAACCAGAACATCTCATAATGTTTGACATTTGATTCAGATTAAGTTGATTAGTTGTAACTTGCACAATAAATAACATACATAACACAATATGATCAAATTCCTTATGTTTTGAAAAAGAGAAAAAAAGCTATTTCAGTCCTAGTATCAGTTGATATAGGATATTGACAGATACTTAATTCAAAAGTATCGGTATCGGAACTGAAAAAGCTGGATCAGTGCATTCCTACTCAGAAAACATTTTGTAGATAGGGAAAGCATGTGACTGCTGTAAAGGTTTAAATTTTAATATATTAATCACTAAATTCATCAGATTAGTATTACTTTAGTTTAAGCCCTTATTAAAAAGGCATTAGTGCAAATGCTGTAAAAAAGCAACGTTGTACAGGTAGCAGGACTGATTTTAATAGAATAGTAAGATTATTTTGCTGTTTCATTAGCTTTTGGTTAATAATAGACTGAAATACATTATTAATCTTGGGGTAACTAACTTTTTTAGTTACAAATAAGTAGTGAGATCATAAAGTCCTGTCTGAACTGAATGATAAAGAATTGATTAGCTGTGCTGGGGTGGTCCTCTCCAGTTTGACTTGTTGTTTGTAAGAAGTGTTTTTTAAGCCGTAATTGCAACCAAAAATGAATACATATAATATGTTTCGAAGGATTTTAGAAGAAGAAGCTGTCCGATTAAAAACCTAAATCTTGTTTGCAGTGTGAAAATCAACTACCTCACCTTTAAACTCTTATTAAACTTTTAAATTCAAGCAAACTCATAACATGCAAACTCACATCACTGGCAATGAACTGCATGTTACGAGCCAGCTCCAGGTTCATGGCGTCAGGGAGGAGCAGGTTGCTGTGTGAAATCTGTTTGTATCCGGTATAAGTCTGGGCTTTAGTGGCCTGTTTGGCGTGGACCAGGCTCATCATGTCGACCGGAGAGTGGAACTTCAGCTTGGATTTGTTGTAGTCCTTCTTGTAGTTCTTGTCGCTCTGATGTTTGGCCACCTCCATGTAGTGAACCAGCAGAGGGTCGTCCTGCAGGCTGCGGAAACCCACGTGGTGACCCTTGGCTTTCACAAAGGCCAGCTTGTACTTGTACTGTAAAACAACATTTTTGAAAATCATGAACAGTGAAACAATAATGTAGGTTGTAGGATACTTTAGTTACACTTCACTGTTTTCATACAAAGGTTTACAAATTTGTGACTTTATTATAGCAGTTCCATGAAATAAGAACAAAACTAATGCTAAATTGCACCAAAAAATGTATATTATTCTCTGATTAATAAAGATTTTAACCCTTTAGGCACCAAAATAGTTATTTCAGGCTCTTTGCTTCCAGACTCTAGATTCTGTTTCTTATAAATTGCAAGTTAAAATTGCTTGGTTCTAGGATTTAAACCTAATATCAAGCATTTTTGACTCCTTTAATCTTGATTTATTGTAGAGACATAGATTATTTTTCTTGTTTCAAAGTGTTTTCAAACTGATTTCAAGACATTGCTTCTTACTTCAAGCCAAGTTATTGCCAATAGGTTAATAACTTTTTTTTCCTACCCCAATGGCAAATTTTTGTTCTTATTTTAAGACAGATTTCTTATAACCATTAAAATATATTGAAATCAGTGAAATATTCTACATTACATAAGCAATTAAATATTATCCAGTTCAAACGACTCAAATCTGGATTAAAATTCTGATTACAAGTAATTTTAAGCAAGTCTACGTGTATAGTTTTTGCAGTGTAAGCTTCAGAAGATTGAAAATTGAAAAGTTTCAACTGTGTATCAGTCTTATAAAACATTACATAGAGATTTTGTTTTGATTCTCCAAGATCAAGTTTACAGGTCATATAATTACTGGACTGGATTTTAGGAGAAAAACCCTGCTGCCTAAAGGGTTAGTTTTGTTCTACAAACAACTCACTGTTCACCTCCTGATGTTATCTTATTTATTAGTTTCAGACTTCATAGAAATAGAATTGAAAGGAAGTACTGAAATAGATAATGGTTTTGTAAGCTAATCAATCAATTTAAATGTATTGCAATGAAATTACTTACTTACCATTTACTTTAGTGTGAAAGTAGATTACTTTGGTTTGTGATGCCATTTTAAAGTGTATTTTCCTCAAATCTAGCATTAGCTTGACACAAACACATTCATTTATTAACACCAAAATGTCCTCCAGATAAATATTCACCTCAATTGTAAATCCTTTAACATGTTGCCTGTGAGATTCAGTGATAGCTCCTGTTATCTGTCTGGTCTATAATTAAGTATTTATAGATCAACTCAGCAATCCCTATAGAAATAAAACTGGACACTAACACTAAGCTAGCTGTGAGTTGTTGCGTCGAGAATCAGTTACTATTTATTCTCTGTAACAACATTTGTTTGCGTGCTTGTCAAGATCGTAACTAAATCTCTATGCATATCCAGAAATACAAAGAAAACCAAAGAAGATGAATATTGTTATTACTTACATCGCTAGCAATAATAGTGCCAGTCTTAGCGGCCACGATCGGGATGGCATCTGCTTTCATGTTGTGACCCTTCAGAGCCATTTCCATCACTCCGGCTTTGTAAAGTTTCTGTAAAAGGAAGAAAACTGTGATGAGACAAGCTACCCTTCTTTCCAACTTCAGTAATGTATGTATGTTTTTACCTGGTTCATGGTGATAGCATTAGCTTTAGCCAGAAGAACATCCATAGCATCAGGCATGACATGGATGGTGGTCTTGTCCTTCTCCCATTTCTCAGTGTAGGCTTTCTGCAATTAAATTAGACACATTGAAAAACTTTCAACAATTACAGCTGTTGTTAGAGTGTAAAATAATAAAACTATACCTTGTTCATAATCTGGTTGTTGGCAGTGGCCAGAGCAACATCCATAGAGTCCATGAGTTTGTGGTATTTGAAGACGGATGGATGAGTGCGATACTTTCTCTCGCTCAGGATGTCTCCGCCGACTTTAGCGGTTTCTACGGGAAGTGACCCAATGGGAACCCAGCCGCACCCCTTGACGTAGTTGTTGTACTCAGATTTGTATTCAACCTATGGGGAAAAACAATAAACACAAGTTTTACAGTTGTAACACTTTCACATTATATCCGATCAGGCCTTGTCCACACAAAGAAAAAACGATGATCATCAAACATTCTGAAAGAACAACATGGATCTAAAACCTACAGAAGAGAGATTCTTTGGAATATTTTGACAAAGCTTAAAAAATCAGATTTAATGGAGATTTTATCGGATTTCGTTAATTTTTTCCCTGTCTTCTGTGGTTTACGCTGCGATGAGACGACAGATTTTCGCAGTGAACATCCTATAAAAGTCTGTACATTCTGCCGATTTTTTTCTATATTTATTTATGACACAAACTGCACCAATGTCATAGAATCACCTAAATGTTAAGGTTAGAAAAACATGCTCTGTGATAATAAATTACTTAAACTTACGTCACTGCAGATGGTGTTCATGGTGCGTGCCAACACCAGGTTCATGGCGTCGGGCATCAGCAAATTACTGTGTGAAATCTGTTTGTACCCGGCATTAGTTTGAGCCTTAGTGGCCTGTTTGGCATGAATCAGGCTCATCATGTCGACTGGAGAATGATACTTCAGTTTGGACTTGTTGTAGTCCTTCTTGTAGTTCTTGTCGCTCTGATGTTTGGCCACCTCCATGTAGTGAACCAGCAGAGGGTCGTCCTGCAGGCTGCGGAAACCCACGTGGTGACCCTTGGCTTTCTCAAAGGCCAGCTTGTACTTGTACTAGTAAATAAATCCAGACAGTTTAGTAAACATTAAAATACGATGTATGCTCTTAATCTAAAATATGAATTACTTACATCGCTGGCAATCACTGTACCAGTCTTAGCAGCCACAATTGGGATGGCGTCAGCTTTCATGTTGTGACCTTTGAGAGCCATCTCCATCACACCGGCTTTGTAAAGTTTCTGAGGAATAACAAAATGTTATAATACAATACACTGATAATAATTATTTCCTTTATCTAGTGCTAACTCAATTACTACTACTGAAGTGGTGGCTCAACATTATAGGACCTAACCTGTTAATATTATTTAAAAAGAAAACTCAAGTAGCACTTTATTTTGAAGTACACTTATTTACTTAGCTGCTAATTTGCCTACATGTACATACATTGCTACATTTCATTATTTTCACAGCCCTATTCTACTGCTATTTAGACATAACTGTTTTCTTTGCAGTGCGAGTGGTCTTACCTGGTTCATGGTGATGGCATTAGCTTTAGCCAGAACAACGTCCATAGAATCGGGCATGACATGGATGGTGGTCTTGTCCTTCTCCCATTTCTCAGTATAGGCTTTCTGTAAGTAAATTATAGATAAATCAAAATACTTTCACAAATTATATCTGCTAGAAAAGCAAAATATTAAAACTCTACCTTGTTCATGATCTGGTTGTTGGCAGTGGCCAGAGCAACATCCATAGAGTCCATGAGTTTGTGGTACTTGAAGACGGATGGATGAGTGCGATACCTTCTCTCGCTCAAAATGTCTCCACCGACTTTAGCTGTTTCTACTGGAAGTGACCCAATGGGCACCCAGCCGCACCCCTTGACGAAGTTGTTGTATTCTGATTTGTAATCCGTCTAGAATGAAAAATATAAATAATTACATAAAGTTACCAAAACAATGCCAAATCCACTTTCGAACAACAGGGAAATTGTTTGTGTGTTCAGATTTCTTCCTTTTGAGTAACAGGTAATGTCTAAATATCTCATTACAAAACTGACATGGAAAGCAGTAGATCTATGAACGTATATTGTAGACTGCATAATGCTGTGGTAAACAAAACTAGAGTCACTTACATCACTAGCGTTTGTGTTCATGTTGCGACACAGCTGCAGGTGCATGTTATCGGGCAAAAGGAAGTAGCTGTGAGGGATCTTCTTGTATCCAGTCATAGTTTGAGCAGCAGTGGCCTGTTTGGCATGGACAAGGCTCATCATGTCGACTGGAGAATGATACTTCAGCTTGGACTTGTTGTAGTCCTTCTTGTAGTTCTTGTCACTCTGATGTTTGGCCACCTCCATGTAGTGAACCAGCAGAGGGTCATCCTGGAGGCTGCGGAAACCCACGTGGTGACCCTTGGATTTCACAAACTCCTTCTTGTACTGGACCTAAAACAAAAGAGGCAGAGTTAGTTAATAATGTAATCTTTTACTTTGAAGAGGAAAATATAGCTGGGGTACCAAATACATGTCGTTTTTTGGCATGATCTACAAGCATTCTATCTTTTAAAACATCTAACTTGCCAAATTTTGACTCTTAATTACAGTATTAATGAATTTAAAGCTTAGTAAAGTCTTGGAAATCTGTATTTTTCCCCCAGACTGTGTGCTAAAAAGAACTTATAATCTTTCTTCAAAAATTATTTTATCTGCAGAGGGTTTACACTTGCATCATTTGGATTTTAGTACATTAAAGTTGTCGAATATACTCCATTCTCTTTTTAACCATTTTACCAATTGAAAAACTTACATCACTAGCAATGTGTCTTCCTTGCTTGGCGTGCAGGATGGGAATAGCATCAGGCTTCATGTCGTAACCTTTGGCAATAGTCTCCAGCCACTGGTGCTTATAGTAACTCTGAAGGCAGGAGAAAACACATTTGTTAAATACATACATGTAATTCATGTAAGAGATCTGTGGCATTTTGTTGTAGATACTTACTTCACTCAGTGTCTGGGCATTGAATTTAGCCTGGAGAAACTCAGGGCTGTCAGCGGGCAGGTTGTAAGTGTGCACGAACTTCTCTCCAGACGCCTTGTAAGAAGCCTAATAGGAAAATCATAATATTCTTTATAGGTGACATTTGGAATATATTGTATATGTTAAACAAATCAAGTTTTCCTGACAAATGTTTAATTTTTAGTGTTTTTAAGTTATTCTTACATTGTCCATGATCTTGGTGTTGGCCAGGGCCAGAGCCATGTGCATGGCGTCAGTTTTGCTGGTGAATTTGAACTGGCTAGGGTGCTGACGATAGCCTTTGTTGTCGAGAGCAGCTGAAGCAGCTTTGGCGAGCTCCACCGGCATCGAGCCAATCGGGACCCAGCCTGTGCCTTTGCTGTAGCTGTTGTACTCAGACTTGTACTGGTTCTGCAAACGAGAGAAAACAGGGCAACAAAAAATAAATGAGTATGTCTAGAGCTAAGGAAATATACAGTATATGCAGAGGTGGTCAAGTACTTATAAATATATCAATAGATAGGTTAATCTCCCATGCTTCAGTGGGCGTGACTGACAGAAGTATCTGACAAATCACTGACTCACATCACTCTGGATGTCCATCATGGTGCGACACAGCTGCAGTTGCATGTTGTCGGGCAGGAGGCAGTAGCTGTGCGGGATCTTCTTATATCCGGCCATGGTCTGAGCTTTAGTGGCCTGTTTGGCGTGAACCAGACTCATCATGTCGACCGGAGAGTGGAACTTCAGCTTGGACTTGTGGTAGTCCTTCTTGTAGTTCTTGTCACTCTGATTTTGGCCACATCCATGTAGTGAACCAGCAGAGGGTCATCCTGGAGGCTGCGGAAACCCACGTGGTGACCCTTGGCTTTCACAAAGGCCAGCTTGTACTTGTACTGGAAGATAAAATGGAAACTTGTTTTTCAAATTCACACTTTTACACCACTGCAAAAATAGTCAATTGTATTGTTAGATTTATGCTACAGTTAAATGGCAATACCTTATTACAGAATCAAGTGCATTTTAGACTTGCTTTAACAGCTTAAACAGAGTTAGATTTACTCACATCACTAGCAATGTCCCTGGAATTCTTTGCAGCAACAACAGGAATGGCATCTTCCTTCACGTGATGTCCTTTCAGCAGGTCACGGCGGTAAGTATAGGTGTAGTAGTTCTGCAACAATGTTTGTCAAAGATTCAAAATTATTTCATTTACATAAAGGTCTTAAAAGAGCTCACAGATGAATAGTGTTACCTGGCTGATGTTGGCAGCGTTGTATCTCGCCTGCTGGAATTCAGGAGCATCGGCCGGGAGATGGTAAGTGTGCATGAACTTCTCTCCACTGGCTTTGTAATCTTTCTGTAAATCACAAAACAAAAGCCATCTGTTAGACAAGTTTAGTAGGGCAGTGTGTTTCTCAAAATACGGTATGTGGTTCTTTTTGCGTTATCGTGTATTCAACACAGTTTCTGAGGTATGACATGTTTTCTTACCACATTGATGTTCTTGCTGTTGACCTTGGCCAGCTCCATCATCATCGAGTCCATGCCGCTGGTGAATTTGAAGTTGGATGGATGTTGTCTGTATTTCTCTCGTCCAGAGCCGAGGCCGCGGCTTTGGCCAGCTCCACCGGCATCGAACCAATGGGAACCCAGCCAGTGCCCTTCACCGAGCTTCGTAATCCATTTTGTAGTTGACCTGCGGAACAAACAAGACTGGAATTTAATACAAGTTCATCAGTAGAAAAAATGTGGGTAAAAAGATTTGCAGTGTCAATCTATTTATATAATTTTTTCCTCTCAAAAACAAAGCTCAACCATTCTGGCTTTGAACATTCATCCATCCATCCATCTTCTATCTCCACATCCATCCATGTATCCATCTATCTATCTATCATCTATCTATCTATCTATCTATGGTTACATGATATTACTCACATCGCTGGAGTTAAAGTTCATGCTACGAGCCAGCTCCAGGTTCATGGCGCCGGGCAGGAGGCAGTAGTTGTGTGGGACTTTCTTGTATCCGGCCATGGTCTGAACAGAGGTGGCCTGTTTGGCGTGAACCAGGCTCATCATGTCGACCGGAGAGTGGAACTTCAGCTTGGACTTGTGGTAGTCCTTCTTGTAGTTCTTGTCGCTCTGATGTTTGGCCACATCCATGTAGTGAACCAGCAGAGGGTCGTCCTGCAGGCTGCGGAAACCCACGTGGTGACCCTTGGCTTTCTCAAAGGCTTTCTTATACTGGACCTAGAGGCGTTAAACAGAAGAATTTGATGCTGCAACCAGATGTCAGGGATGACATTCCTTTAAAGGAATATTTTCTACAAGCGTGAGGGATACTATTGTAGTGTATAAAAGGACGTGGTATAACAATTTGTCCAAATGACATATTCAGATGAGATTTTGATTTACGATGGACATTTCACAGAGCCATTTAGAGAAGTAATCTGTTTTATCCGTTAACTGTACTCACATTACTGACAGCGTGACGAACAGCTTTAGCGGCCACCACAGGGATGGCATCAGGCCTCAAGTCGTAACCTTTAGCGATGTGCTCCAGCCAGGCCTGCTTGTAGTTTTTCTGAAATAACAACATGGAACACACATTTAATACAAGTTAAACACATAATCAACATTTATCTTTACACAAACAAGTACACAGCAAATACAAATGGACTATTATGGAGTTCTAGAAAATATTTGATCAGCTGCAGAGATGTACTTTTTTGTCATGGATTCTAATTATTTATCCTACCATTTTATACAACCAATAACTAAAATTTTGCATGTATATTTTCAACTGATGTATAAATAAGTAATTAAATATGAAGGATAACTTTATATATATTATAATTGCAAGCATCGAAACAGCTTTTTAATGCAGTTACAAGCATTTTAGACAAGGTGTAGTAGGTTTAGTCAGTCTTTATGTCAAGTGTTTTGGTTTCAAGTTCAAGTCAAGTCCCAAGTCAGTGCCCCACAAGTCCAAGTCAAATCCAAGTCTTCTACTTATAGTTTCAAGTGTTTAAATCAAATTTCTGAATACAGCTTTTAAGTTTTTGCTGTTTCATGGACTTTAAAAAGTCTGAGACCAATTTATCAAGTAATTTATGAAAAACAGTGACTCAAGTCTGACTCAGGTCAAGTCACAAATTGCAAATCCACACCTCTGATATACATCCACATGTTTTAATGAGCACCAAAGTCACAATTTAGCATCAAACAACTACAGTATATCTCAGCTTCAGAAGCTTAAAAAAATCAAACTAGTACATGCTTTAAATCTTTATAAATATTTTACTTCTATAAAGTGATACGACTATATAACTTATGTAAAGATCTAAATGTAGACTTGTTACTGTGCATATGGCGAGTGTCACTTACCTCGCTCATGTTGTAGGCGTTGCATTTGGCCTGAAGGAACTCGGGGACGTCTGGAGGAAGCGAGTATTTCTGATGGATCTCCTCCAGGCCTCTCTTGTAAAACAGCTACAAATAAACAACACGACATAAGTTATAACGTCGATCAAAACAAGACGTGGGCGATGCATTTGCCAACAAGATGCAATTTCATATGCTGCTTGGTTCCTAATAAAGATGTCTCGATAATTAAGTTAACTCAAGCAGCAACTTTTAGATTACAGGTTTTTGTCGCTGGAAAGTGGTCATGTGACAAATTTAAACTAATTTACTTAGAATGTGAACAAGTAACTACAGAAAATGGGCGAGGACAGGTGGTAGGTGAAAACAGGACTTTTCTGAGCACTCGAGCATCAGCTGCAGGACATTATAAGATTACTCAAACATGCATGAATCAATTCAAATACAACTATGAGTAAACTAATGATAAGTCATAACATGGTGAGTAATATGTCCTCTTTAATATATATTGTGCTCTATTACTGCTGTAGATCCTAAACATAACATAATACATTTTTCAGATGAATATGTTTGAACATGTTACACTCACATCACTTCTCTGCAGCTGGTTGACTTTGGCCTGCAGCATAATGGGATGGTCGTCGATGGCAGTGAAGGGAATAGTGTCTGGGTGCTGCCTGTACTTTTTCTGCAAGAGACAAACGTAATACAGTTATTGTTTTATGTTTACATGTGAATAATTATAAACTAAATAGAAGTTTATAATAGAACCTCGTTGAGGATTTCAGCCGCTTTTTTGGCTTTTTCCACCTCCATCGAGCCAAACGTGACCCAGGGAGAGCCTTCACGTAGGTGTTGTAGTCGGATTTGTACTCATTCTGTGAAGAAAAAACAAAATATAAACCATTATTATAACATTCATAATAATTAATGTTAGTTATCATTTAATCGTCTGTAAACATCTTAATTAACATCTTTATATATACTTTTTTTTAAAGTACAAATAGTAATAATATACAGTACCATGACAAGAATTTGTCGTATTCAGCTACATTAACAGAAATTGTACTTTCCAGAATAGTATCTAACAGATTATTTTTATTCACTACTTGAGTAACATTTTTTTATTGAAGCAACATCTGTTGCTTAAGTAAAAATCCAGATTCCTTTTGCTCCTGTAAGTAAATGTACGTAATAAAACTGTATTGAAATCATCTGAACATTTGTGTTTCTTGTCCCACTGTTGTTTATTTTTTGAGCACTTGAGTCAACTCTTTGAAGGTACAAGATTTTGTTTTTAAAAATATATTTAAATAAAGATATTACCTCCAGACAGTTATTCTAAATGGTCAACTCTGTAACTTTCTTTCTATTTCAAAAGAAATAGAAGATTAAAACCATAGTCTGTATCATTGTTAACAATGATAAATGTTATTCTTAGTTATGATGCCATAATATATCTAAAGAAACATGTTTTCTGTTGAAATAAACTGGAGGCTTCTGCATGCAAAGTTAAGGCATACATTTTTAATTATTTTAATTATTCATTCAAAGACCTCTAAGACACTGTGCACCTTTAAGTTTTCCCTTACTTGAATAATTTCTTGAATTACCACTTTTTCTTTTACTTGACTAATATTATTTAGAAGAAGCTTTACTCTAACTTGAGGACAGATTTTGGCTTCTCTGGTCAGATACTGTACATTAAATCAAGCTCTTTATACAGGGATTTTCGGTCGACGTCACTTTCCCTGCTGCGCATGCGTTATGCAGAAAGACCCGCTCTCCGTTTGTTTACGTGGGGAAACTTCTTAGAATAAAACCTCAAAATGGGTCGAGAGCAGCTGTTTTAATCAGGTCTGAACCGTCTGTCTCCTGAAGCTTGAGACACCTGAATTTAACTTTTAATATCCCCCTATTCATCAGATTAAATATAAATTCAGTTCATTCTTTACTAAGAACTCAAAATGGTTCATATGTTAGGTTCTAGGTAATGAAAGAACATAAAATAAACTCTGTAACATTTGTCTTAAAGAGGCTCAGTGTAGATATATTGTCAACTCTGGCTTTAAATATTGTGATTGTATCATGTTATACATATTATCCTTATCCCAGGCTTAACTAATATTTTCTGTGCTAGTGTCAGAATATGTTTTTATCAATGTTAATTCACTGCGTAGCATTTTAAACATTAGGTCCACTGAACATTCTGCTTAAGTGTGATGCCACAATCCAAAGCTCTATATACTCCAAGGAATATTACTATTATCGAAACATTAAATCAAATAACATCTTGACTAAGTATTTGTAAATCCACTCACGTCACTCTGGATGACGTTGGCTCTCTTGGCCAGGTCGAGCAGTATGCTGTCGTAGGGCAGGAAGTAGCTGCTGCTGATTTTCTTGTATCCAGCCATGCTGGCGATGGCCTGGGACTTTTTGGCCGTTGTCAGGGCGATCATATCCAGAGGGCTGTGGTACTTCGTCTTAATCTTTTCATAGTCCTTGATGTACTCTTTCTGCAACGATGAAAGTAACAGATATTTAGAGACGACCGTGTGCTTTCTGTGTCTAATTATAGTGCTTTTAAATGACTTACGTGACTCTGAATCTTAGCCACATGAACTGAATGCAAGATTTTCGGGTCGTCGTTGATGCTAAGAGCTCCAACCATATGTCCTCTATTCTTCTCATACTCCTTCTTGTATTTAACCTGAAAAGGCAAGCAAAAAAACATTAAAATAGGCAAGTAAATGTAAGGAATGTTAATGTTTTTATTAGATATGCACCAATCCGATACTGGGATTGAATATCAGGGCCGATCCAGGAAATTTGGCTGGATCAGGTATCGGCTCCATGATATCGGTTCAGTCGATATCCTAGTTGTGTTTAATTGGACATAATGAGTCTGATTTATGTCTGATGTTGATCCAGAATGTCTCATAATGTTTGACATTTTATTCTTTCTCTCTCTCTCTCTCTCTTTCTTTCTTTTCTTTTTCTTTCTCTCTCTTCTCACTCTCTCTCTCTTCTCTTTCTTTCTCTTCTTCTCTCTAATTCTCTCTTCTCTCTACTACTCTGTCTTCTCTTCTTTCTTTCTTTCTTTCTCTCTCTTTCTCTCTCTTTCTCTCCTCGCGCTCTCTCTTTCCCTCTCTATCTCTCTTTCTTCTCTCTCTCCTCTCGCTCTCTCTCTTTTCTCTCCTCTTGCTCTCCCTCTCTTTCTTCTCTCTATTTCTCTGTCTTCTTTCTCTCTCTCTCTCTCCTCTCTTTCTCCCTCTCTTTCTTCTCTTCTCTCTCTCTTCCTTTTTTCTCTCTCTCTCTCCTCTCTCTCTTCGCGCTCTCTCTTTCTCTCATCTCTTTCTGCTCTTCTCTCTCTCTCCTCTCTCTCTCTCTCTTTCTCTCTTCTCTTTCCCTCTCTTATTAAGTTGTTCAGTTTTGTCTTGCAGTATAAACAACACTATATGATCAAAAGTATTATGTTTGGAAAAGGAAAAAAGAGCAATTTCAGTCCTTACACAAGTATCGGTTGATATTGGGTATCGGCAGATGCTTAATTCTAAAGTATCGAGATCAGTATCGGATCTGAAAAAGCTGGATCGGTGCATCCCTAGTTTTTATTTACTTACATCACTAGCAATGTTTGTATGTTTGCGGGCGGCCAGAATTGAAATGGCGTCGCCTTTAACTTCAAACTTCTTGGCTTTGGTTTTCTCCCAGTCATACTTGTAGCAGTTCTGGAAGATTAAAACAATAATTTATAAGAAGGATTGTTTACATTTTAGTAAAAGAATAAGCTAAACGTGTATACTTACGTCACTGAGGTTGTAAGCGTTTACTCTGGACTGGATGAAGAAGGGATAATCTGGGGGAAGGCTGTTCTTAAACTTCATTTCCTCGTACTGCTGCTTGTAATTCAGCTGTAAAAGAGATTGAAGTAGACATTTTACACATTCGTTTTTCATATGAGGGAAATTTTAAGACCTTTTTACGACTATTTTCATGGATAGACTTACAGACTGATGCAAGTTCACTTTATGGCACTGCTCATACTCATTTCTTCCACTAGAGTTCAGTCTAGTTCTGAGAAATGATTGTGACAGGCTAACAGGTGCTCCTCCCTACTCTCTCTCTCCTTCTCTCTTAATCCCTCTCCCTTTTCCTCTCTCTTCCTCTTTTCTCTCTCTCTTTCTCTCCCTCTGTCTTCCTGCTATTTATCCCCCATTTCTTTCTCTCCTTTTCTCTCTCTCTCTCCCTCTGTCACTCTTCCTCTTCCTCTCTCTCCCTGATTTTTATTTCTCTCTCCTACACCCCCTCTCTTTTTCTCTTCCTCTTTGGCCTGCTCTTTATCCTCCCTCTCTCTCTGCTCCCTCTTTCTCTCTCTGTCTCTAAATTCTTACTCTCTTTCTTCTCACCACCCCCCATCTTTCTCTGTCTTCTTCTCCACTTTTATCTCTTATTCTCCTGTCTCTGCCCCCTCTCTTACTTTGTCTCTCTCTCAGTCTCCCAACTATCTTTCTCTCACCCTCTCCCTCTCTTTCCCTTCTAAACTCTTTCTCTCTCTCTTTTCTCTCTTTTTCCCTCTCCTCTCTCTTATTTCTAAATCTTTTTCTGTCCCTCTACTTTTCATTCTTCTTTTCCTCTCTTTTCTTCTCTCCCTTCTCCTTCGCTCTGCTTCCCCTTCTCCCTCTCTGCTCTCTCTTTCTCCCCCACTGTTTCCTTGCTCTTTATACTCATCTCTTTCTCTCCCTCCCTAACTCTACCCAAACCTCTTTCCCTCTCTCTTCCCAACTCCCTTCCCTTTCTCTCTCTCTCTCTGCTCCCCCTTCTTCTCTCCTCTCTCTCCCTCTCTTCCCCTCTTCTTCCCTCTCTCTTCTCCCTCGCTTCTCCTCTTCCTCTCTCTCTCCTCTCTTCCCCTCCCTCTCTCCCCCTCTCTCTCTGCTCCCCCTTCTCCCTCTCTCTCTCTCCTTCTCTCTTCCAACTCCCTTCCCTCTCCCCTTCTATCTTCTCTCTCTCCTCTCTCTTCCCCCTCTCTCTGCTCCCCCTTCTCCCTCTCTTCCTCTCTTCTCCCTCTCTCTCTCTCTCTCTCCCTCCCTCTCTCTCTCTCTCTCTCCCTCCCTCTCCCTCTCTCTTCCCCTCTCTCTCTCTCCCTCTCTCCTTCTCCCTCTCCTTCTCCCTTTCTCTCTCTCCTCCCCCTCTCTCCAACCCTCTCTCTCTCTCCCTCTCTCTCTCTCTCTCTCCCTCTCTCTCTCTGATCACAGGGTTTATTCTGGGCCAGGCTGAATGCTCCGTGCTATTTTTACGGCTCTGCGATGGCTCTACAGTTTCCATGGAGCCCACAAAGACAGCTGGGCACTGCTCGGATGATTGGGCACATTTTAAGGTGATCTGCATAACCAGGAGAATACGATCCACTCGGCTAGCTACCACAGAGCTGCAGCCAATTAAGAAAGTAGAAATACTCTAATTATATGCACATAAATTACCTCATGATGTAAACATTTTTGATTGTATTAGTTTTGGTCAAAGTCTCAGAACACAAAGAAAGACGGAGCTTATTGAACGTGTTGTGATCAGCCAAAGAAATTCTTCTCTTGTTATTTGACTAAAAAGGAGAGTGGCCAAAGTACCTCTTTAAGACTAAAAATGTGCTTGAAAAACAGCTATTTAAAAAGCATTTACTGTATATAGAAGAGTTTTAGACTATATGTAAAAAATAATAATACTAACACTGAAAATCTTTATGATACTATCGTTTTGGTTGAGTAAAAGTCCATTAATTAACCATTAATTGAATAAACAATTAAAATACCACAGCCCTTGTGGTAGAAGAAACTAGAAGACCTGGAAGAAACCCGTGCAAACATAAAGAGAACAAGCAAACTTCACACTGTGTGCCACTAGGGCTGTGCGATATTGACAAAAATGAATATCTCGATATTTTTAGGCATATCTCAAAGACAATATTTGAAAGATATTTTATCATTCCAACAGAAATGTATTCAAAACTTTTTCTTTGATGTCAGCAGGTTGCGTTCAGTTTGCAGAATTTGATAACTCATGATTGATTCACTTTTTGTATCATAATTAATTTTAGCTGCTTGGTCCTAATCTCTATGAAATATTATTGACCTACAGTATATATGTGATGTCATATGAACGCAGCCTCTCACAAAACTGCAAAATATGACTTTTGTGCCCTTAATTGAGGGTTAACATTTTCAAACTTGGATTTTTCTTATTAGCTTTTTTGGTAGCATTTTTTTATTTGCGATATACTTCACTTGATATTACATTTTGGGATATCTTGAAAACAACATTCACAGGAGTCAAACCCAGGACCTTCTGACAATGAGGCGAGAGTACTAACCACTACACCACCTGATGGTAAAGACAGAGGACTGTTTTCTGAATATTTAGAATAGGTTCACATATTGTCGTAATATATTATAGAAAAAAACATATTAAAAAAAAACAGTCCTTTCAATTAAAACAACTTATCTTTGTTACATTGGTGGTCACAGACTAATTTATTCTGAATAAGAAAATGAAAAATATGCACCAAGAGCTGAGTTTCCTTTTTTTCCCACTAATTAAACATAATTTGAAGCCTACGTTGCATGATGACATGCTGCAATACATTCTATTAAATTCATTCTCTTTTCATCCTCTGCCTTTCTTTGATTTTATTAAACCCACTGTATTCTGAACACCACCAAAGAGAACAGTGACTGTACCCAAAATTAAGTTACTCAAATTACACTAATATAGTTGGAAGTAGTATTTTGTTTAACTAAAACATAAACACCTTAATTTTCACATTATTGAGCACACCTGAATATAAGCCGCATCAACTAGATCTAAATTAGAAAATTAATAAAGTACATATATAGGCTGCACTTGTATTATAAGTCTATGAGAATCTATAATTTTGCTGCATTGTTGTATAAAGCACAGTAGAAAAAAGTAGAGGCTTAAAGTCCAGAAATTACGGTACTTTATAGTCACTAAGTTATATGCACATATTGGTTAGTAGGTACAGTATTTACTGTATGTTCAATAGAAATTGCAGCTCATTTCCTATGCTTTTAGTTGCTGTTATTAAACTCCAAAACCTTGTAGCAGAAAAATGTCTTAAACACTCACGTCGCTGAGCTGTTTGCCGTTGATCAGCGCTTGAACCATGACGGGAGAATCTGTGACTTGTGTGAACTTCACCGTGTCCGGATGTTGTCGATAAACTTTCTACAAAACACAAAAAACACCACGTAGCTATTCAAATATTTTTTTTAATATACCTATATGTCTTATGATGAAGGTAACTTACATCGCTGCAGCCCTGAAGCTTCTTTGTGGCTTCGTACTCGGGCGTGATGGTTTGAGGGAAGAAACATCTTGTTTTGATGTCCTCATATTCTGCTTTGTATACTTGCTGAAATGTAAATGGTCAAGTTACTAACAGATGATTGCCTATGATAAAGAAACATAGTCTGTCTGGGTTTTAAGCAAAGAAGAATGAATAAAAAACTGTAATTATTGTTTTGTTATGTAGAGCAGCACATAATCACAGACAGTAACTACGTGTGCATCATAAACTGTATTTTGGAGGAAATTATAACATTTGCACCAATATAGACCCCTTGCATGTTAGTAAACATTGCGTCAAATTCTGGTGGGCGGAGCTTAGCCGGAGGCAAAAGACGACGTTACCACCATCTAAACCAGTGTAAACAGCTTGGTTTTTTTTTAAACACAATGTCCGATTCTGTTTCAGAACTGTCAGGATATATCGTAACTTAGTCTGTGGGACCTGACACAGACTTTGGTGAATTACTTCTGACGGATGGAAGCATTTTGTCTGAGCTTGTGTAGTTCATTTTGGATCAGGATCTGCTCTTTCACGTGACTGAAGAGGTGATTTTTACATTTGTTTGAGGTCCGTTTTACGTTGCTAAACCTAGAAGTGGCTAAAATGATGTCCTTTAACAGTTCATTCGTGTCTTGAAGCTAATGCTAATATGCTGATGTGCTCCTTAGTGCTTCAGAGGCACAAATTTATTAGTAATTATTTTATGATTAACTAGTTCAACGAAATTGGTTGCATTTAGCTTTGAAAATCTGTTAGCTCTCATCAAAGGCTTTGCTAAAGTAGAAAATAAGGGTTTTGTGTATGATTGACAACAGTATAGTTTTAGCCAGATTTCTAAATAAAACAGACCAATTTGTACATGAAACTGCACCTGCACGGCTGGGTCAGGTCAGGCTAACTTTAGACACAAAAGTCCTAGTCACAGTTAACAACAAAATGACATTTTAACCACAATAAAACCACAAACTTTTAATGCGTCGGCTATGAGTTTTCGTCTTTTTTGCCTCCAAATAGAGCTGTTATGTCACTGTGACGTGGCATGAAAAGGATCTATACAGCAGCACATTAGTCTGAAAATATCAGGATGGCCCTAAAAACCTCTTACTGATTTATTTCTAACTACACTATTATCTACTAGAAATAATTATTTGAATAAACATAAGCAAACAGATAATAAATGTGTAGTTACATCGTTCTTCCACCCCTCGACTTTCTGGCAGTGAAGCATGTACAGATCTTCATAACTGCCGATGTAGTGACCTTTGACCTCATCGTCGTACTTGTCTTTGTAATGTGCCTGTGGAGAAACAAAGTCCAGTCATGATCACATAGTATTGTCTGTACATTTGTATAAATAAACGTGCTTTAAAAAGGCCTCACGTCTGAGAACTTCTTGAGAACCGAGTCCATCTGGAACTTGGGCGTGTCGCAGTAGTTGATGCTGAAGCCTCTCGACTTTTCGTAGTTTGCTTTGTAAACTTTCTGTAAGAAGATTTCAACATACAAATGTGAGAAATAAGACACAACAGATACAATTGTCTTTATTGTTTTATCAATATAGTTTTAAAATTATGTATTACAGCGGCAAGAATGTTTTCTCGAAAGCCATATTTTCAGCAAGTAGTGACATTTTAGAGCTGCAACAATGAAATAACTAATTGTCAACTAAAGAATAATCATAATTCTTCTTTGATGATCGTAATCAATAACTGGACTACTATACAGATGTATAAAACTCAAGTAAAACATTTTTATAGCAAAGACAACTGAATTGTACTAAACAAAACATCAACAAATCAACAAAAAAGCTAGAGATTTCCAATAATAAAGCATTATTTGTAAATATGTATTAACTATAAATCTTGGGTCTAATGATGTCAAGAATATTAGGTCAATCGATAATTGTGATGATTCAAGTCACAATATTACGGAAGCTCAGTACTGCCAATCTCTATATTACTTTTTTTTTCCAGCTGTATCACAAAATTTCATGATAACTATCAGGTAATAACGTGATATGAAAAAAACAAAAAAAATTGATACTATCACTAATAACGTGATTTTTTATTTTTTTTATTTTTGGAATCGCGTAATTAAGTGATACTATCACGTTTTTACCTGATAATTTTTGTCTTTTTGTTTTTTCATATCACGTTATTACCTGATAGTTATCATGAAATTTTGTGATACAGCTGGGGAAAAAAATAAAGTGACAGTACTGAACTTCCATACAAATAATCGTAAAAAGAAAATAATAATAATTTTTAAGAGGAAAATTAAGTGTTTTTAATAATGTTATTAATAATGATGTTGGTTCCAGATGGTATTGGCCAAGTTTATAAAAAATCGGCGACATTTGGTAGACACTTAATTTCCCAGATGAATACACTTAGTTGTTTTTTTTTTACAAAGTGAAAAGCAAATTTGTGATTATTTGAGCCTTATAGATTACAAATTTCCAAAATTTGCATCTGCAGATATCAATATTTTAGACCTGGCCTGTTTCGAAGCAGAAGTCTTTTTTTCTATTAAAAATAATAATAATTGAAGCACATTTAGATATTTTCTTTCAGGAAGTTTGAATAACAAAACTGGTCACAACTTGAACCGATTTCACTGTTGTTTGGTCAAATCAACTGTATATGTGAATAATCTCTAAATCGTGATATTTTGTCCCGCTACTGAAATTCCATACTGTGACATCCCTGCTTGTGTCATTATATTTCAACCTTCATTTGACTAAAAATATATATTTTACAAGTTTAAAACACATTAGAAATGTTTTTATTCAATACTAAACATTAGATCTGCTTCAACATTGTAAATAACTAACTTTTTCATAAATTTTTGTGGGAAAAAAATACTAAAGACATCTGGACACTGATAGAACTACAAGACTAGACACTAAGATTGATCCAGGCTTATATCAGAAAAAAACAATTGCTGTATAGCCCTGTATTACAGTATTTTTAAATATCTATATTTGATTCTTTAATTATTATGGTCGCATCATTACCATATAAAACTATTTTTAGCACACGACTGCATAATGTGCTGCAGTTCAAAATTCCCAATTTGAAACAGTGTCATTACAAAATACCAAAGTACTGGCTTTGTGTTAAATGAATAATGATTTTCAGGATTTTAACTTGTTGCGTTCATAACAGCAAGTGAGCACTGATTATAAAAGTGCACTATAGAACTATTCTGGTGGAAGATCTGACACTGTATGGTATTTTACTTAAAAGTAATGTGTGTGGGATTTAAAACAAGTAACTAGCCTGTTTTCAAAATTTGGGAAATTGTTTGTTGCTAAAATAGAGGCTAGAATATACTCATTATGTCTTGTTCTTTTTGCATTTTCTCTCACGTACATCGCTGAGGATCGTGCCGGCGTAGCGTAGCTGTCGTAGGAGCGGGTTTTCTGTGGCGGGGAGCGTGTTGTAGTCGCATTTATTTTTCGTCTTCTCGTAGTCCTTCTTGTAGTGGACCTGAGGCAAAAGAAATACAGATTATTTATTTACAGACTGCATTCACGTTAATCACACATCACTCATCACTCTAATACTAAGATGGGTAGTAAAATGCAATAGGTCCCCTTTAAGGCGTCTTCTCACCCACCGAAAACCATCTCCTAAATAAATGTCACCTTTTTTCAAGTGGTCAGAGTGGTCACTGGCTTGATAAATGAGGCCATAAGAACGTATTTTTATTTTTACTGGACTTTAATAATACCTTAATTTAACATTGTCCAAGTGTGACGCAATAACTCGTTGACAAGGAGTATCATTTTTATTAAAGCTTCTGACTAAATCTAGAGTCATTCTGGCCAAGGCTAGGGACACTACCGACTGCTCTGCATATTTACCAAAGAAAACTTAGCCTTTGGACCCTTTGGAACAGTTAAAATACATGTAAGATAAACTGTATTTGACAATCTCCGACACTGATTAGGTTCTTTTGGAGATTTTCTTTTCCTTTCAAAGCAGTGACTCTCAGATATTATTGTCTTATTAGAATTATTGTGCTGAAGAACGTTGTGAATGAAGTCTGTTAGTAAATGAGTCATAGCAGTGTCGAGGTCAGCCATGACAAAAAGAAGCTTACATCCTTATTGTTGCACTGACCGAGTGACGTATGTTTGCAGCGCAGTGAGTCACAGACAGTGGGCGGGAATAAAAGACTAGTCAGGCTAGTCATCTCAAATTGTGAGCTGCAGAACTGAGTCACACTAAAAAGAAATTATATCTCTGCAAAAGAAAAATCAACCATAATCTTATTCTAATCGGATACAGTATGAGTCATAAAAATAGGAGTGTACAAAAACAAGCTTACATGTAAACAAAGACAGGGCAGAATGTGGCCCAATTTGGTACAGCACATGTCCAGATACTTTGGTGATGTTGCTATAGTAACCATACTAGTGACAAATCTAATGTTTGAGGATTGTTCAATCAAATTTACAGTTTTTTCTGATATACTGTATACTTGCTCAGAGTCAGGTAAAATCTTATTTTTACAAATAAATTACTGACTTCAGATGTAACTAACTTTGATCATAATGAGCTATAAATGCATTTTTGTTTCACTTTTTGGTAGAAAACATATTAGAAATGGTTTAACTTTGATATAATTTGAGAGCCAGCCCACTCATACGTAATTATTTTGCTATCCTTTTCTTACTATTATTTTACTTAGGGCTCTCTGGTCACCAAGAGGTGGACTCCGATCCGGGCAGCCATCCTCCTGCCAAAGACTCGAAGAGCAGAGTTGCCAGGTCCATTTCTTTAGTGCGACCTTGGGCTTCTTTTTTTGGAAAGTCGCTTGTGAATTTTGTCGCGGGTTGCGTTTTTCTGGGCTTGCTCCTAAATGGCATTTTATGTCATATTCAGGTGATTTTTTTTGATTTGGTTCACAAAAATGTACCCACTAATGACAGTAATATGGGCTTTTAGTATATTTTCATGTTTTAAAGTTTTATTGATGATTAAATACTATCTAAAATATGTCAAAATCATTAACCATCGTTTTGCTGTGACACATAATGCTTAATTGATTATTTTAACTACTTCTTTTATCTTTTGAGGGTCGGACGTCGCTTGTTTTGGGCTTTTTTTCAAAGGCTAAATCGCTGTTGCTCTCTGAAAATCTGGCAACTCTGTCGCAGAGAGGCTGTAGAATGTAGATGTGATTCTGTAAAGAAGCGCGCGCAGCAAGAGAAGCGCATAGGCACATCGCCACTGTGACTCTGTGTCCTTCTTACTTATGGCACTGCGTCAGAGACAGAAAAGCACCGTTCATCTCGTCTGCAGAGTCAGATTCATACTTGTATTTTGAGAATGCGTTTATGTGTGCACGTGTGCATGTAATGAACACGGTACAGAGCGCTGTTTCTGTGTCTTCTCCTGGTAAAGTTGAAGAGGGTTATCACATGTGTCCTATTGGCAATCAGTCAATCCTTGGCTTCATGTATCATACATTATTATTAGGTGGCATAATGTAGAAAAAAAAATTGTAATTAGGTCGGCCCTGTTTGGTCGCAAGGTCCCCAAAACCATCTTTGAGAGCCTCTAATATAGGAGTGGACAATAATTTTTTCCACGTGGGATATTTTTGGACTTGGACAAAAGGAGGGGGGCCGGACCGCAGTCATGGTGTAACAAACTATCATTATTGTAAGCACATTTTGCAAAACATAGGCTCAAGCAATGACACATGCCTCAATAGCCAAGTCTATCAAATAAAAAAAAATAGAAAAAGCAACACTTCTTAAAAAATATGCCAGGGGCCACAAAATGGATCACAGTTTGCCCAGGTGAAGCTTTTAAGTGAGTTCAAACAATAGACCTGAACCTGCAATGGCCTTACCTGTATCCTAATGAAAATTCATAGAAAGAAAACTGTTTAGCTATTATCTGGTGCTGGTCATCTGTTTTATGAGCATTATGTCTCTGTACATTGTCCCTTTAAATAATAAGAATAAACTAAAAAAACTAAACTAAAATGGACTAATTCGACATCCTGACTCCTCCTGTCCAGTATCTCAAACTTACAACATCAGACTGAAAATGACATGTGGGTGAAAGTCGAAAACATGTCAATCTTCAAAATATTATTCAGAAGACAACCTTTGAAGCCTTTTGAACTACTGACAGAACTATGCCTTTAAATAATTGAAAGTATGAATGAATAAAACTGCTTCAAGGGGACAAGGGCAGAGACTTATTTTTACTTCTTTTGCAGTGGTAAAAGCAGTTACTCCACCTTTATTATAACAAACATTTACATATTTTGTACTCACCTCGCTGGCGGAAATGCGAGCTTTCTTGTGCGTGTCGTAAAGGGGCGTCTCGGTTTGCATGAAGTATATTTGGTCTTTGATATTTTCAAATTCTTGCGTGTATTTCCTCTGCCAAAGACACACAATCGAAGTCAAATGTTATGTTACTGTCTAAACAAAACAGAATAGAAATGTATTGGTGGATTGGACTCACTTGGCTGAGGTTTTCCATGGCGACTCGGGCAGTAGCGACGTCAAAGTAAGGCGTCTCACACCACTGTCCTCTCACGTTTTTATTGTAATCCTCCTTGTATTTCAGCTGTAAATGACAAATGCAGGTTCAGTTAGAGAGCTTTGCAGTAGTTACAGTTTTAAAGGAGAAATATTATGTTGTTCTTGTCTTTTAACATGCTATTTAATACTTTTGCTTTGCCTTTTTAGGTATTAGATCCAAAGACATTTTATAATAAAGCACATCTGATAGTCGTGTGTGAATTGTAGGGAACAAGGTAAATAATCTGGACTGGGTGGGCATCTCTGGTTGTGCCCTGAAGTGGTTCAAGTCCTATCTAGAAGACAGTAAGTATTTTGTTGAAATTGGAAATTGCGTGTCTGAACACATGGCCTTGACCTGTGGTGTTCCCCAGGGGTCAATCTTGGAACCCCTTCTGTTCAATCTTTACTTGTTGCCATTAGGTCAGTTAATACGCAATACTAATATGTGCTATCACAACTACGCAGACGACACTCAGATCTATGTGTCACTAACAGCAGGTGAGTATGGGCCAGTGGATTCACTCTGTCATTGCATTCAACAGATCAGTGTGTGGATGCAAAACAACTTTCTCCAGCTAAACTCAGACAAGACTGAAGTTATCATCTTTGGCCCACAGAAACAAAGAGAAAGTGTCTGCAGTCACCTTCAGTCTCTCTCTGAAACCTTCAAGTCAAGTTAGAAATCTGGGGGTAATAATGGACTCAGACTTGAACTTTAGCAGCCACATTAAGTCAAAAACATCAGCAGCTTTCTACCATCTAAAAAACATTGCCAAAATCAAAGGTATAGTGTCAAAGACTGACCATGCATTTGTCTCCAGTAGGTTCATTTTTTTGGTCTGTTTTTTTAAGTATGGATGCTTGAATCCGGTTTTGTGTTGATGAGAATCTGATTTTTTATACTTCTTACAAACCTAAAATCTACATCTCCATAATTAACATCTAAAAATTTCCAAAAAACCTTGTATTCGCGTCACTTTTGCGTTTTAAACAACTAATCAATAAATAGAAAGAATAATCGGCCAACTAATCTATTATCAAAAAAATCTATAGTTGGAGCCCTACATTTTTTGTATTGTGATAACGCTAGGTAGCAAATGGACAAAATGCCAAATTCTCCTTTGCGACTAGTGATCGAAGTTACAAAGAAGTGGTATTTAATCTGAAGCATTCATGGTTGGGGAAAAAAGTCATCTTATTATATCCTGTTCACGTGTACGTCTGTGTGTTACTGGGAATAGCTGGGGAATGCTATTGTTGGCTGGTTGGGTTTAAAGGGGGCAGTCACAAAGCAGCAGGTGGAGGGTTACAACAGCAGCAGGAGCTTTGGTTTTCCCCTGGCTTCACATGAGAGCGTCTCCGGTGGCGTTCATGGTCTACAATGCGATGACGTCATGAGGCCAGATAATAGGAAAGAGCTTTTTTTTTCCTTTTTAAGCTATTATTAACATTGTACTTTGCCATGAAACACACTTTTTCAATCTGATGATTTCTATTAGTGATTATGTCCATTACCATCTACATTACAACAGAAAACTCCAACCAAACAATATTTATTTAAGCAACCAAGTATCTGTTGGCCTTCGTATCAGAATCACACTTTCTTGCTCGTTATTTTATCTAAAAACTGAAGTAACTACAAGGCTAGTGCCAGGGCAAGGCAGACTTTGTCTAAACTCATTTAAAAACAATAGATACAGACCTTTTAGCCCATTATAGCTAAGTTAGGGCTAGATAGTGAGCTGGTTGCCATGGTAATGAGTTAATTTCTGTTGCTAAACTGGCCTAAACGATTCTAATTTTTAACCAAAACTTTTTCATAAACATACCCATTCACCTGAACTTAATTGTCGTCCTAAACTAACACAAACCACTTTTTTGCTGAATAATCGATTTATAGTTATAAGCAGACAGCAGACAACTGTCCCATTTTCACCCAAACAGTGGTTTTATTAATATATACTGTATGTACTGGGGCAAGGCATAGTTTGCTTTGACTCACTTAAAAACAATAAATACAGACCTTTTTAGCTCGTTATAGTTAGGTTAGTGCTGGATAGTTGGGTCCGGAGAGAAGAGGATTAAGTTCAAGGGAATGGATATGTTTAGGAAAAGGGTTTGGGTAAAAGTTAAGATAAAAAATTTAACCTTTTAGACCAGTTTAGTAATAGAAATAAACTCATTACCATGGTTCACAGCTCACTTTCATCCTTTCGAATGACTATCTAGCCCTAACCTTAGAAAATTAACCTTTAGGTGCCAGTGTTGTTCATTTCAAATCAAACCTAGTAAATAAAGAAACTTGAAACTTTAGCCTGGAGAATCCAAACTGATATTTCTCTGTATTAACTTATATAGTCGCTGCAGAATTAAATCTGAAACAGAAAACCTAGAATCTGGAGACAGACAATCTGGAATTACTTGCTACTTTGGCACTTAAAAGGTTGAAAAAAGTTTACCGGTAATCTCAGCACAGTTACATTGTCAAAGGTGAAAATTTGTTCATAATGTCCTGTCAATGAATGATAATAATGTATTATGGTCCTTAAAATCCAAGAAGTGTGTTTGTTATTGTTTTTTGTGCACGATGACGTTAAAACACAGACACGACTCAACTCCTGCTGTTTTCTACAAGTCACAAAATGCTTTCTAAACTCATTGTGGTGAATAATTATGAGGCTGATATTTTATAGAGTGGTGCTAGTGTGAATTTCAATAGTATACGGTAATGATTTTCTCCTTACGTCACTGCGCTGATGAGCCACTTTCTTGGCCAGTTCCACTTCGGGAGGATCGGCCAGCGAGGTGTACTTTGCTTTGCGTTCGTCGTGGCCCTTCTTATATTGAACCTGCGGACAAGCAAACACAGCAAGATCACACATTTACTACGGTTATTATTAATTCCCCTAAAGGCTGCCAATTTCTGACCCTCATCCATTGTCTTATATCTGTTCTGTGTCTTCTGTCACATCAGCAGAAATGTAATAGTCTTAAAGGAAAATGGAGCCGCTCTTTAATTGCTTTGAATGGAAATGGCTACATATGACACTTCTGAGTCAGCGCGAACCGACGGACTGTGACTGAAGACGTTGTAATAGCCGAGCTGTAAATGTGCAAAGCTATGTTTTTGTTAGAATTTTGCAAAGCTAAGAGCAGCAACAGCATCAAAAGATGAATGACATGTGTCAGGGGTCTACGACCTGCGGCTCTAGAGCCACATGAGGCTCTTTAAAGACTCAAATGTGGCTCTTTGGGCTCTCACACTGTTGAGAGAAAAGAAAGAACATTCTATTAAATGGTATTAATGTGTGTAAATGTGATACTTGTCTGCATACTGAGAAGAGTCTTTGAAGCTGCTCTTCTATTGTTAATAGCACACTCATTGTGACAATTGCATGATAAAACAAACACATTTTGTATACGGCTTGTGTGAGGTCACGTATGACACTAAAGCAGGAACAGGGAACAAAAAGATCACAGACTGAGACCTCCGTGAAGTTGGTCCCCCATTAAACGAGGTCAGTCTGAGGCCTCTAACAACAATAACATAAAAAAATTCAACAATGTGATAAGTATTCCCATCTTATCAATGGAAAATGGAAGGAAATACAGTATATGAGATAATATATGAGACACTCACATCACTGAGGACCTCCTGGGCCTTGGCCACTCTGCGCAGCTCAGGACTGTCACTGTAAGGGTAGTACATGGTCTTCTCCTCGTTCCAGTCCTCACAGTACAGTTTCTGAGAGAGGAAAAGAAGTCATGTAATTAGTACAAACAAGTACAATCTGTTACTGATCTGTACAATTATGTTACTCTGTGTACAACTTTGGTAAAGTTCATATTTTCTGTTTTATCCAGATCTATAGCCTGTTCGTCCATGGGAGTGGATCTCTCTTTCACTGTGGTTCTCCTCGAGGTTTCTCTTTTTCCACCAATGGTTTTTTTTTAGTTTTTCCTTGCCGAGAAGGAGGGTCTAAGGGCAGGGGATGGTCTGGGAGCATTTTTATTTGCCTCTTTGTCGTTGTAACAATCTGCCTGCATTTCCTAATAATGATTGTTTCTAATTTTCCATTGTTTCTGTTTATTGACCAAATGTTTGACAAGGTAATTGTACTCTAACTTTACAAGATGCCTTAAGGATGATCAAAAAAGGCGAAAAGAAGTTAGCCATGAAAACACTGAACTGACATCAGCTGCAAGATTTACAAAAAATATACACATTTTTCAAATTTCTAGGCTATAAAAGTCAGTAAGTTTACTTGTCTATACAAAGAAAATTAAACATTTACTAGCCTCAAAAAAGTAACTGGACTATCAAAGTTGCCTTTACAAATCATTGTGTATAATAGAATTGTAAATTTGTTTAAATAAGGCTTTAATGTCACTCACAACAGCAGCCTGCAGTGGTGTTTGAACTTACTTTGCTGAAGTTGGCAGCGTTCTTCACAGCCAGAACCAGCTCAGGAGCATCAGGAGGCAGCAGGTAACGGTCCTTGGTTTCATCCCACTTCTGCCTGTACAGAACCTAAATAACAGATAAAACAATAAACAAGCTTTAAAATAATAGTCTTAGGTGATATTTCTGTACTTTTGTGATTATTTTCCATCAAATAAACCTCATTTAGTAAGTTCAATGCATTTATTTTTGAATCATTAATTTTAGTCATTGATGTCCAGTCCTATTTGTTGATTTATTTTTGATACAAGTTAATAAAGTCTAACCTTGCTGATGAGTTCAGAGACACGCTTCACATGGGCGACCTCAATGGCCTCGCCGTCGTACAAACTCGTGGTTCGAACCTTGTTACCCTCCATCCGGTATTTGACCTGTCACCAAACACAACATCAGCCTTATGTTAATCACTAAATACACAAATGTCATCTTTTAGCGTATATGGGATAATTTCACTTCAAGGCCTAGGTTGGTGGTGCTTAAGTTTGTTAAGACAATCTTGTTAGCTAAATTCTGTGGCAAATAGACTGCCAGAGGACAACAGAAACATGGAAAGCCTTTAGGCGATAGGTTTTTTTTTATTTAAATTTGAATTCCAGTCCAGTAAGAGTGGAGACTATAAACTAAGATACTGTATATTGTTGAAATAATAATAGGGTGCCTGTGTTCCTAAAATCAAGGAACCTCCATAGTTTGTATGTTAGCAACGAGGGATTACACCAACTTGTTGCTTTTAAATAGCGTAATACAGGCTCTTTAAAGTGTGTTTTGTACCTCGCTGAGCTGCTCCTGGGCCTTCCTGATGCGAATCATCTCAGGCGTCTCCGTGGTGAGAGCAGGAGGAGTCCCTTTAGACTTCTCATAGGCCGCTCTGTACTTATTCTGTCAAAGTTCACACAGAACAGCATTCAGTATTCACAGCGACTGTAAAACCCACACATCATTCAGATGAACAGTAAATATTAACTATTGGTTTATGTGTTGCAATGTTTTATATAAAAAGAGTGAAAACACTGTATCCAAATGTCAACACTATTCCCTACTTAAGGCGCTCACACTAGGCTTACACTATTTTTAGTGGTGTCTGATTGTCCACCGATTGTCATAGCATAGTAGTGAACTCAATTCCCAGAATGCATCTGGAAAAGTGAGCGTTGATGGTACACTAGACTGTAACTATGTGAGAGTCAGAAAAACAATAGTGGAAAACAGGTTTAACTGCAAATGACACGAATGAAAAATGGCAAAGGAATTCTTTAAATGCATAGTTGAGTCGATATTGTTGAGTTGAGTTGTTAGTTGTAAAGATGCCAACATCAGAGTCATTGTTTTGAAAGTCTCAAGTAAGCCTCAAGTCTGTGACCTCACAACCGAGTCCCAAGTCAAAGAGAGGCAAGTCTAAGTCAAGTCCAAGTCCTTTTGATTTTAATTTCATTTATTTTCAAGTCTTTGTATAAAATTTTAAACTACAAAAACTATGTGAGTAGGGACATGTTGCAGTTTGCTAATATAATAATTAATAGATAATAATTAAGAAAAACCATTGAGTCGTCTCAAGGCACACAGATTCAAGTCAGGTCTCAAATCTTTGTCCATTTAATCAAGTCAACCCTCAAGTCATCAAAATAGTGATCGAAGTTCAAGTCGAGTCCAAAAATGTGACATTAGCATGTGGCTTACTTTAGTTTCAGCTGTAAAAGATCACATATGCAACAAGTAAACAAAATCCAGCCTTTATTGAATGTCTAAAGTTCAGACAACCCTGTAGGTAATGACCGAGGAGCGTCAGGACGAGTGTAAACTTTTAGACACATCCTCTGTTTTAAAAAACATAAACACATTGTGTTGTGTTTGTCTTACGTGGCTGAACTGCTCCAGCATCTTCTGGCTGTGGGCCAGGTACGGAGTCATGAACTTGGAAGTATCCACCTTCACCTTCGGCCTCACTTTCCTGGAGGCCAGCCCGGTCTAAACGTACAACAAGGCACAGACAATTAACTTTGCATAGATGACATTTAGTTCATATGTTTGGAGGAAGAAGGCTCAAAATAAAATAAAAATCACAACATCATGAGACTAATTGAAACATGAGCATTAATAAATAAAGGTTTAAGCTCTGTCTGTACAATTGTGATATTTTTTTTCCAGATAATGCAAATTGTGCAAACCTTGTCATTATTATTGCTTAAGCTACTGCTGCTGCTTTTACTAAGGCTGTTACTTTAAGCCAGAAGCCATTTTTGCTCTTATGGAAAAAATTACAGCCTTATAACGAATCAATGAATAAGAAATAATCTATTATGACGTGTGATTTTAGTCGTGTTAAGTTTCCTCATTAATCATACCCAGAGTTGTGCTTAGTTTAATGTGTAAATGTTTGTGTAATCTTGATTAAAGTCATCTAAAATTCAGATGGAAACTGTTTTGAACCCTTTGGAGCACAAACAAATGTCTTGACTCTTTGTGAAGCTGAGGTTTTGTAGTTTTAGCCTCTGACGTCTGACTGGCTCTGGTTTCAATTGAGAAAAGCTTTGTACAAAAGAACATCAGGCTTAAAGTATGTCTGAACTTTCTTTGGTAAATAGAAGAAGTAGTTCAGCTGTATTAACTTTATAAAGTTTAGCCCATTTATTACATTTTGAGGAATGTTGGTTTTTGTTTGTTTGGTTTGTTTGTTTGTTGTTTACTTGTAAGTTTCGAATAAAAACGGATTCTGACTCATCCAATAAAGTTAATTTGACTTTAAAAAGAGGGTTCACATTTTATTTTTATCTGTAATATGTCAGGGAGCGTGATAGTTGTTTTCTATGAGATGGTGGGCAAAAATGAACTATTTAAGAAATCATATGGGGTTAATATTCTGTTCACTACTTCCTTGTGCTTTACTATGAAAATATTGTGCCACTTAAACCGAATAAACAACAAATTCAAGCAATAAAAGCTAAAAATACGCACAATAATGAGTTGTATGCATTTTACATTGCTGTTATTGAAGCTATCCAACCTTGATCAATCCCTGGAAAAGAAAATTATGACTGTGACTTACAAGAAAAAAGTTTGGGGATCACTGGTGTACATTTCGGTCCTGATTTAATTCTGCTTTAGACCTTGTTTAGTTCTGGTTTAAGTCTGCTGAGATGTTGGTTTGGTTATATATTTAACATTGTAGCGTTAGTTTTTATCGCTATAGAAACAAATCTGGTCCTGTAAATATTTGGTGCAACCTCATGTCAAAAGCGATGACGGGTTAGTGCAATTGCCCGGCCCAGAAGCCATGTGTCATCGGTAAAATTTGACCCTCTGGAAAACCCTTTAATTCAAACTTTACACAACTTTAAGATTGTAATTTTTTCCAGTGTATGCAGCTTACCTTACAGCAGCACATTTCTACGTGTGTTTCTGTGATATCATTATCATACTATATTTTAATGGCTTAATGTTAATCATAGAAATGAGACAATGAAAAATATAAGAAAATAACATCAAGAAAATGTAAAATTAAAGTGTTGAGTAGGACAGAATCACATGCACAGTGGAAATATACTTACCAAATCATATACAAGTAATTAGAAACATTTATTACTGTTTAATTTGTTTGTTGTCCATGTTTTGGGTTGAAAATGCACAGTATCTACTCATGCATGCAACATGGAGGTCAAAGCGCCATAGCTTAGCCTAGCTTGGCTTAGCTTAGCGTAGCGTCTAACGTCTGACCCCTGGACGGAGGTGCTTTACCTGCTGAGAGCCACCACCGCTTGTAGTAGTTGTAGTAGTCACGGTGGAGTACTCCTCGATAACATACTACAAATATGTGGTGTCAAAGGTTATGGGAGAAACAGCACAAGATGAACAAGGATTGAGGTTGAATTTTCTCCAGCTCTGGTTGTGCTACTGCTCATACTGCAAATACTTAAAAAATGTTTCTTATTACCACTACAATGCAAACAACACTCTCTAAGTGGACCTATTGTGTTTTTTCTACATATTTAGGAATAAACTATGACATATGTAGATCAGCAACTTACATTTTGTGATTTTGTAAAACACAAAACTGATGTAAAACAACTTAGAAATAGACAGAGGTCTGTTTACTTCCTGTTCAAAACTGCAGAACTGATAGCCCCGCCTCTTTATAGTGATAAGCCCCGCCTCTTCTTGTTAGATTTTAATGTAACAAGGCAGCAGATTTTAATTGTGTAATTTTTATTGTTGTTAAGTGACTATGGCTTTTTGGAACCACACGCTGCTTTACTACAATCTGAATATTTGGAATAGTCACAGTTAAATACAGACGAGTGGGCGGGGATAGGTGGTAGGTGAGGACAGGGCTTTTTTGAGCACCAATCATTAGCTGCAGCACAATACAAGATTACTCAAACATGCATGAATCATTCTTAATAAAACTTTGACTAAACTAATTATGAGAGAAGGCAGTTATAACAAGGTCAAAACTCATAGGTCTCCTTTAAAACTACAAAAAATACTCTTGTTTTAGGTTAAATTCTACAGTAACCAGTCAAATTATTTGCCAGTGCCAGGACAGTAAATAAAGAAATAAATAGTTAGATTTAGGCCTTGGTAAATGTTTAAACAAGCTAAAAACACATTCTAAACAACTATCTAAGACTACAAAGCATAATTATTCAGGATTTAAAAATGTTGTGAATTTAATAGTTAAACAAGCTTAATGTACAAAAAATGTAGTTTTTAAATGTAATTTTTAAATGAAATAATTCATTTGTTTGAAAAATTTACTTGTGATACTCAAATTCAGATTTTAGTTGAAACACTGGATTCCAAATTGTCATTTTCAACTTTCCAACACAAAAAATTGTATTTGAATGCGCAGCTTATATTTTAGGGCTGGTTTTTCATTGAATACATTTCTGAAAATATAAAGTCCTTAAAAATAAATATTTTTTTTGTATTAGTTTATAAAATCGCTGGTAGAGTTGCTTTGGATTTTTTCAAACTTCTGAAACTTACCAAAAACAGAGAATCTTATGTCTGAAGAGGCTAAAAGGGCTTGGTGCAGATGGCAACTTTGCGCTTAAAAGGTTAAAATTCACATTAAAGAGGCGGGCTTATTAGTTCTGCAGTTTTGAACAGGAAGTCAAAGAACCTGCTTATATTTCTAAGCCGCTTTAGATCCGTTTGTGTATTATAACAAACAAAATGTGATTATTGATCTACATATGTTATAGTTTCTTACTAAAAACAAAGAGATAACACAGTGTCTTTTAAAATCACCAGAAATCACTAAGCAAGCAAAAAACTAGTCAACAAGTATCTAGTCTGAATACTGGACATAAGAATTTGATTTATGAAGACAACAGCTCACTTGATTGCATGACTCTATTCCAGTCTACATGCTAAAACAACAACACACCTATATTTCACCGCCATGTCGACTCCACGCCTTGTAAACCGTGGTCTCATATGACAATTATTCCATTTCTATTTATTCATTGTACAGGCTGTGCTGCTGCTGCTGCTGCTGATCTGTTGCCGCGGCGATACACAAATGTTTGCACAGCTTTCCGATCCCCAGTGTCTGTTCACACAAAAGTCTCACAGGATTACACTGACCCAAATAAAAAACAACAAAGCCAAGGCTGCTCACTAACAGTCACTGATAACCTAATTTCTGTCATTGTAAAAGGTGTAATGATGTAGATTTAGCTATTGGATTGAAAAGCGCTTGGTTAACAAAATATAAGGTTTTAATGCTCTCATATTAACATGGGTATATTTTGTTAATCGATTAATAACATTTAAGTATTACAATCACAGTAACAAATATCTAGTGAATATTTATACTTTATAAACAGTTTAGAAATGTATTTTAAGTCAGATGACCACCTTAAAAAGTTTATTGTAAGAATAATAGTTTAAACCGCGTGTCATATAAATTTATCCGGCTCTTAAAGTCTTATAAGGTTTATTTTAATAATATATTAGCACCAAGGGCATTCTGCGTGTCCTAATATAAAATTGTTTAAAGAAGGATTATAAAACATTATTTTTGAAGTATAAGAGTGAGAGAGCGACACTTAGTTAGATCAGATTATGAAATTAAAGATGAATATGAATGTTAGATTGAATTATTAAGCTATTAAAGGAAGTACTTAAAATGTTGATGCTAAAAAGGACTATGGGGTGGGAGATATACGTTTTACTTCAGCCCACTCCTTTTCGAGCTAAAGAAAATGTTGTTTGTTGACATATGAGATCTGTTAGCTCTTTGTAAATGTATAATAATTTGCTCAAAATAAACTAAATAAACTAACACAGGGGATGGCAATTATTTTTTCTCGTGGGCAATATTCAGACCCAGACAAGTGGTGGAGGGCCAGACTGTATCATTGGGGTAATAAATTATCATTATTGCATGCACATTTTGTAAAACATTGGCTTTTTAATCTACTATTTTGACCATTTATTGTGATAATATTAGGAAAACAAACAATAGCACATGCTTCATAGCCAAGTCAATAGATATAGGGAATATAAAAAGTAAAACTTATTCTTAAAAATGTGCCGGGGGCCACATTGAAACAGTCCGAGGGCTGTATCTGGCCCCAGGTCGCAGTTTGCTTAGATCTTTCTAAACTAATGAAATGATTTGTCTTAAACAGAGGTTTCATTTTGACTTATGCAATGTATGTATGTAACTTTGATGATAAACAAAATGAATGAGGATAATTAGTTTGTGAAAGGGTAGTAAAGTAATTACAATCTTATATTTACTACTGCCTTTAGATGAAAACCTTATGCCAATTGTCCTGTTGATGGCGACATATCAGTATCAGTATCGGTATAGTTAGTAGTATTTATAATGATGATCGGTATCGGTCGTTATCGGATAAATCTTGACATTGATATATTTTGAGGTTCTCTAGTGATCTCTATGTTTGTCCTCAATACATCCGTTTGACTGAAAAAATATGGCATTAAACTTGTCTCTTGGGACATTAAAATTTACAGGTCATAACTGTGGACTGCACTAGATTAAAAAGGTTCTCAAATAAAAAGCTGCTTATTTTCAATTAACGTAAAGTACACTGATTATTTTTTGGTTAAATTACAGGTTTGTGAAGCTGATTTTCACACTACAAACATAATTTTAGGTTTTCAATAAAACTATTTCTCTCATAAATCCTTTGACACATTAGTATGTATTATTTTAGTTTCAATCAGAGCTTATAAACTTCTTTTTACAAACAATAAAGTGAAACTGGAGAGAACCACCCAGCTCAGCCAATCAGAACACTGCATTTTGGCTCCCTTTCTGTATTATTCATTTCAGACAGTACTCAGAGGTCTAATTTTTTCACAAATGTTGCATTTATCATATACTTTTTGGTGGAAAACTCAAAGATTACAAATTTACAAGCAAAAAAGTTAGTTACCCCAACTTTAAGAAAATATCGCTCTCCAAATATGACCAAATCTAATCTCAGACTACAGTACACCAGGCCAAAAATACATAAGACTACTCTGCGCAAAATTAGATAGAAACATGAATAGATTTGCCTCAACACAAACTGCAAAAGGAACGCATTTACTAGTGATAAATTGTATGTACCACACTTTGAGAAACATTGCTTTAGAACATGTAGACACAAGTCAATGGGACAGAAAATATTTGGAAAAGTCAAACAAAAAAAGCAAACATCAAAGCTTATTTAAAACCATGAGGAATACACCCTGTGAGTCTTCAAGTTCAGGAGTGAATGTTCATCTTTCCACACATAGCATACTTTAAATAGACCGGCTAACTTAAGACTGTCGACCGACCATTCAAGAAGACACTCTCAAGAAGACTTCTCACACTCACGTAGCTTCAACCATGACAAGACCAAAGTCCAGTTATCACTATTAAATTATGACTTAAATACCTCAACACAGCAAATAATCAGCTGGATGGAAGTTTCGAGATTTTGTCTTTATAATAAAGTAAAACCCATACATGTATATTCTTGTGTAAAACCAGAGCTGAGAGAAAAAGCATCTCAAACCATTTATCAACATTTGTAAGAGGCCTTATTATTCAAATCTATCAGACAGGAGAGAACCATAGCAATACAATAATGAACTTCAATCAAAATTACTTAAAAGCTACTCATATTGGTCGACTGAATGAATTACTACCACGATGACCTTCTCTTTGAGTGACCAGAATTTGCTAGTAACTTGTAACTTGAAGTAGGCGACGCGTCAGGACTGCTCAGAGTGGGGCCTGTGTGCCAAATTAGATTCTTCAGTGGGTCAAGTTTAGCTCATGAGCTCAGGGGAGCTGCCGAGGCGTGTTTTCTACTTGATTAAATTCTGTGGTGAAGCGTCAGTAGTTGCAAAAGAAACCAAACCAAGTCATTAATAAAAATACATTTTGTCATAAAGATCTTTACAAATAAACTTGGGTTTCTTTCAGACTTCTTGAAGTAAATATATTATGTAAAGCCAAAGAAAATAACCATGAATTTTGGTTGAAACCACATGGCGACATTTTCTTTGGGTTAAACAGGTAAGTTTAGGCTTTAAATTACTAAAATGAATAAGTATAGGATTGGGGTTTGGAGGAGGTTAAGATTTACCTAAAGAATAAACGCAAAAAAAAAAAGTTGAATAGCCCTGTGCTAGACCCACAACACAAACACAGACAGAGGTGGCAGCTGGACAACCATAGGAGGTTGAAAGGAAGGGCTGAGCGTGGAGAGGAGCAGTGTGATTGGTTTGACAGCAGATTAAAAGCTGATGTAACAACTTTACTATGAGCGGGGCCTTTGACAGTCAGTTTGTAACTATTTTAAATTGCTAATTTGCGCAGTTTGAACAAATTGACAGGGACAATGCCATAACCATTATTCTGCCATTTAGGCTAAATGTTTTATATTACTGTTTAGGGTTGTTCCAATAGGACGCTGGTATCAGTAAAACCCAGATATCGCGCATTTTTCAGGTATCGGTATCAACGAGTACTCATGCCAAATCTCTGATCCGATACCGCCTGTATTGTCCTTAATTAGGAGCCGTAGATGCAGCAGCAGCTGTTTTCTGCTCATGGCTAATGCTACGGCTAAAACTCAGAGCAGCCGGAAAAGACTGTGTGGAGACTCTTCAAAGCTTAGAATACTCCAGATATACACACAATTATCTGTGTTACCTCTATGATGTTTCATTTAGCCTTTATAGCAGAAGGACTGAGGCTAAACTAATTGTGAAAGTGCCAGCAGTGCTAGCTACACTAACAGGTTTGTTTGTATTGCATTTAATTTGAGCGTTTGTTATGCTTAATGACAATTTCATTTGACTCTAAAATAGTTTTCAAAATCCAAATACATAAGGGGTACATTGAAGTTCAAACACATGACTTTTAATGAAGTAACAGTATTTTTTGTATGTTGCCAATATTTTTTAGTCTAGTTTACAAAATGAATTATTAATAGCCTACTCGTTCTTAATTTGGGTAAAAAAAAAAAGTACTTTACTTAGTTTACTTCTTTAGACATTACAATGCATATTCGGTATCGGGGCTGATATCAGTATTAGCACCAATGCTAAGACAAAGCATCGGTATTGAACTGGTTATTACTGTTAAGCAGAAATATTAAGAAACTGTCTTGTTTATCAAAATACAAGTACAAATAAAGTTGTATTGGATATAAAGAGCAACCAAAACTTGCTTGGATATTAACAGAATTATCATGTCTATCCTACAAAGTCGTAACAACTCTATGTTTCTCCCCATTCTGTAGATAAACAATAGACCGTCTTACTTATTAACTCTTCAAAATGCAGAATTTCTCCACCGTCAGATGAAAGTTTGTGTGAAATCAGAGCGTATATAGGACATCTCTTAGCAACTCTTTTTCAATTTACTATTTCTCAAATGATAGTAAATCGCTGATACGTTATACTGGAGTTTACGATTACAATAATGTTTTAGATTACAGTAAATCGTTCACATTCCACTATAAGGTATCCGAGTTAAATGACAAACAATACAAGGCTACATTAATCCTATTTCGCAAGGAAATTAGGATTATGCATTTAGCCTTCTGCTTTCACTCTTCCATTGGACACCGACATGGAGACTTTGAAACAAACATTATTGACCATTTGTAATCAGCATAACATCAAATAAGATAGACAAATGTAGACAAAAAGACATACAGGCAAATGAACAGATAGATAGATACATAAAATATTCCTGTACAATGAAAATTCAATGTTTTACAATGACAAAATAACTTCAAACAGGCTCTTTAAATAAATGGTTGGCCCCTTGAATAGATGTATTTTGTATTTCAAGTACATGGGTTGCTTGATTATGAAAAAATGGCAGTGGCAATAATGTAAATAAATATTTAAAGCACGATTATTGGGACGATTATTTGGCCAAAGTGAACTGCATTGGCACCACTAAAAAACAGCAAGTGAAGAGATAAAATAAACAATAGTGTCACCCAAGCAATAAAGTTAGGACAGTATATCGTTTGTCATATGATGATAGAATTTTCTGTATCGTATCAACACATGTATTAGATGAACAAAACACAGTTAAAGAATATAAATGTATATAATATAAAGGTAATTTTAGGCTCTGTTGCATTAACATATGTCACAGTCAAAGCTGCTCTTCACGTCAAACTTTTCATAATCAATCAGCACCAAAGTGGAGCCATAGAAAAGTATTAAGTAAAGTAAGTAAGCTTTGTATAGCGCTTTTTAGGGACACAGAGTCACAAAGTGCTTCACAGTGAGATGGTTTATAGCAACCCCCCCTCTCACTCAGGACAGCAGCAGCCATGGGCAGCTCAAGCATTGGCGCCTCAACCTGGTGCCTAACCTCCCAACCCAAGCGTTCCTAAAGCGTGCCCGTAGGAAACCGCCCAGACACTGGGAGGCATGCAAACTCTCCAGAAGCCCGGCGGAGTCGAACTCGCAACCTTCTGCTGTGAACCTCCAGGGAAAGGAAAGACATTTTGCAACCAGCCATTCATTGATTTAAAATGTAAATACAATTGAGTAAGTTTCACCTTTGAATTTCCATAAAATTTCTGCAGCATCGTAGTTCCAAATAATATTGAACCAGAAACCTACTGTTTTGCAAAACACATTGATTTTATTATTATTATATATATATTTTTCATGTTATTGCAAAAATGTTGCATTATACTGTATATATATTTGATTGTTATATATCTTAATATTTTGTATCATAGTTGATATTTTTATTCTTATATTTTTTATTCTTTATTTGTATTTTCTGTGTTATATGTTGCACATTAGCATCGTAGCACGTTTCAAGTTTGTTCACTGACAATGGCAATAAAATCTTTTCTGATTCTGATTAATTTATAGCAAGTCACAATAACCTGTGTATTGCAATATATTGTTTATCGCAGCCTCTTGTATCGTGACTGTATTTCCAATAAGAAAAAATATATGGGTTAATGATCACAGTTACGCACAATTGAAATTAAAATTGGATTAATTGCTCTAATATCACTAATATGGAATGTTTTTCTTGAGCTGGATATTTTGCATGTCTTAAAGATTTAGCAATTGGATTATTTTAAAATAAACTAGGAAAATAGAAACAGTAATCTTGTGTACCACAGAAAAATTATTTGTTTTATTTTCAGTATATGAAAGTAAGATACATTTGCGAGAAAGAGTGTATTTGAGCGACCGTTTCACTAGAATAGCAGGTTGTCACAGGCTTGAGCTCATAATTCTATTTTAATCACCTTATTGCCCGGCCCTGATTGTCTGGAAAATCCAGAATAATGTTCACAGAGTCAGATGGATGTTTATCGGTCATTTATATCCAAGCAAATATGTCATCTTAAAAGGAAGAAATAATTCTAATAAATAAATCTAATATCACCGAACTGGAAAACATTGCAGGAAAGTCTGATGCCTTTGTTTCATGTGCAAAATGCTAAATAAAAATATGATTGCACAGCTCATTATAGACTTGGGTCAGACTCATTCTTTGTAAAGTAATATTGGTTCTGAATCCAAAGCTTTTTCCAATATTTGTTTTTCAATATTCATCACAGTTTCAATACAGAATTCATTATAATCTGTGATATCGCTGCTGCATTTTCTAACTGACAACATCACTTGTTCCCTGTGAGGTGCCGGGCTTAAAGCTGGCAGACAGTGCAAAGCCGAGCTAAAACAAGAGAACAACTGTGTCTTGTATTTTCTGTGATGAGCAATGACACTAGACCAGCTAAAGATACGTGTCCATCTGCCAAAACAACACTGTCTACTGCCCTGTGTCTACAAAACCAAACCATAAAGACGCCCACTTAATTATGTCTTTGTATTAAATTGTAACCACTCTGGGTGATAGTCCTGGGCCTGCCTGTGTCAAGATGTGTTTGAATTTAACACCAGACAAGTTACAAAATGTACGTTTAACCTACACTAGGATCACTTTAGGTGATTAGGCCCAAGCATCATGAGCTAATGAGAGGCTTATTAATCTCTAACTAAAAGTGGTAAAATTTTTTTTTTAAATAATAAAATTACTTTAAATCATTTCTCCTAGCACAGATATTTTATTAATGTATCTATTCAGGCAAAAATTTGACCTGATTACATCTACTAATGTCCTGTTTGTTCAATAAAATTCATTAAGTTTGTCTGGGAGCTTGGAATAGATTAGATAAGGGCTAAACATACAGACAGAAAAAGCTTTAAAATTAATATTTATGTTTGTTTGTTTAAATCGGGTATAGCCATGTATCTATTATTATATTATCTGGATAGGACATTGCTAGCTTGTAACTGTTGTAAATCTGCCTAGTGGCCGCTCCATTGGTGCTGCAGCTGGAAAATCCCTCTACAGGTTAGAAAGCTATTTCCTAGAGCGCAATGCAACACAAACTGCTCGTGTGCAACTGAAAAGCATCTACAGCTTTAAAAACTCGTATTTTGCGGCATTTTATTTCATCATTTTTTTCCGGTTCAAAGTTTTAGTTTCGTATAAACGGCTTTTAAGCTTAGCTTCGGCTACGCTGCTCACATGTAACTCCCGCTCTGATTGGTCAGAAAGCTCAGGCGTGAGCTTCGGCTTCATTCGGATCCACTCCACTCAAGCCATCCCTCCTCGCGTAAGAAACACAACTGCGCATGTTCCATAGCCTGTAGAGCACTAGCAAAAGGCTAAAGGTAACGGTCATGTTGGCTACGAAACCAGTGAGCAAAAGCCATTGACGCACAGCGCCGCCAACTTTGATCACTGGGGCTTGGGTTTAGCACTTTTAAGTTGCAAAAGTACACAACAAGTGCAAAGCTACGTCATCTAAGCCTTCTCAACTCATGCCCAACCTATGCATGTAAATAATAGCTGGAAAGTTAAACATTTTACTATAAAAGATAAAGTGACTGGCTGACTGAGGTGACACTATGAGAAGAAAACCTGATAAAATGCATTTCTTAGCCATTTTTCCGACAATTTTGGCTGTGCAGTATCCACGGCAGAATGAAATTTGAGATACAACAAATAATTTTGTAATCAAACATTGTATTTAAAGGTCGAAAAGTAATGAGTTCAACTGTGTGTGATCCTAAAGTCAAACTGTTCTTATGGTTTATCTGCTTTTCTGTCACTTTTTACCCGATTTTCTCTTTTTACATGTCAAATATAAACTCAATATTCATCAGAACTGCAGTTGTTTTAGTAATTATTGTAAAACTGTAGCTGCTTTTGCCTGTTTTAGTTGTTTTGAGCTATTATATTATATAAATGCTCTTTCCCACCACTGATTCTAATGCTATTTTACCACTCACTGTTAACATGTAACACTGCTAACTACAGAAGTAATTACAATAAAGGCAATAAGTGACACTTCTAGACTATAAATTGTCTTAAAAATAATAATATCCATTAAAAACCAATTGAAAGTAGTGATCACTATATGTTAAGTCAAAGCCAATGCTAGTTAACCATGGATATCAGATTACTAAGTGCTAGCAAGACGTCCATTTTCATAAACGTAATGACATTTCTGGCTACTGTATAATCGAATCAAAAGCACATAATGTAACTTGGACTGATTAGCTGGAAGACTTTAAGACACTTTTGATTTATAGTGAGTTGTTAAAGGCTCTCCAGACTTAAAACTCCTCCTGAAACAGTATCCAACATGGAGGACGAGCTACATGAACTGCTGACTGTGAGGACAACTATTCCAGGGGCCAACCATTACCTGACACACTGCAAAAAAAATACAGAACCAGGAGCTTAAATGGCTTGAATTCAGAAGTGATTTGAGGAATTCTAACTAGTTTAGATTGAGTTATTTGTAACACGACTATTTCTTCATTTTATATAAAGATTTTACTGGCTTTGGAAAATGTTTGAAATGCTTTTTGTGTGAGATGTGGCAAAGAAATAACTTGTATTGATTGATTGATTGATTAATTTGGTTGTTTCACTGGATGTTTGGTTGCTTTGATTGACTAAATTAACGACTTTTTTATTCATTAACCAGCAGTGTAAGATTACTACAAAATAAAATTTGAAAAAGCAAAGTTAAATTACATGAAACGATAAATAATAAAGCAACAAGTAAAAAATCTAACAATAATAATCAGTAATACATGAGACAAAAGAAAAATATTGCACTTAAAATGTAATCATTTGTCTCTAAACTCATTAGTATACACATAATTTATTTATTTATATACGTTACAATCACTGACTGTATCAATTGATTGCATAAATGGTTATATTTATTTAAAAAACAAAATAGCTGTATCAATATGTTGTCATAAAAGAAAATACAGAAAGTACTGTAAAAGCCTGTGTATATTAATAATTAATTTTAACTGGGAGATTTTTTTTTATTTTAAAGGTGCATTGTGTAACTTTTTGACTTGACAGACTTTTTTTTTTTGTCATTTAAATGTTTTTGTTGCAGTAAATAATACAAATATGTGTTTTGACTTTGAGCGGGCTTGCATGATCACAAAATGGACTGTTATTTTGGGCCTCTTCTTGTATGTTTCCACAGAAAAGCTGTTCATATTTTTCACTTAATGGTATAAAATATAATTATGCCAATTCAGAAGGCCCTAAAGTATGGGTTTACTTTATTTCTACTGAAATGAATTATTTTTACCTCCAGAGAGTTACACAGTGCATTTTAAGTTCAAATAACGTGTCGAGACTTTGAATGAAAATATTTATATTACTATTGCGTATTACTGCCATTTTTATGTGGTCTAGTTTCCCCAACGCAGTTATGCCGCTACCCGTTAGCAATGCTTTCTCAAATCCTTAAACTTAACCAAATTGAATAAACCTAAACCTACCCTAACCTTATCCAAATTGAATAAATATTTAAAATATAAAATTTTGCTAGCATAGCCACCAATGCAAAGTCATGGTGTTTGGTTAACTGTGATGGAGAAAAAATCAGGCGTCTAGATTTGAATTTTGTTTTCAATTCCAAATTAGTTAAAATTGTGCTTGTCATAGCAATGAATGGAAAAAAAAACTATATACTATTATGTATTCAAGTACTGTCTGGTGTGATCTCTTCAAAATAAGTTAGTTGCATTTGTCAAACCAATGAATGAAAATTATATACAGTATTCGAGCCAATTGAGAAAGGTGTACATACATTTTGCAGTGAATGTTCAAATGTTGTTCGTCAAAGCAATGAATGAAAAGTCTGGTCACATCACTTTTCATGAATCCAAGCCATTTTAACTGTCGCAGGCTTAAACTTTGCTGCATTTTCAATCTAAAATAAACTCAAAATATCTGCGAACGGAATGTTTTTAATGCAAGTTTACGTACCTCGCCCTCCTCCTCCTCCTCGAACTCCTCAATATCCTCGGTGTCCGTCATTTTGAGACGGGTAAGGGCTCTGAGGACAAGATAAATCCAACGTAAGCACAAACAATTTTTGGTATTGGCAAGTCAAGTCATATGAGAATCTATCTATATTTGAACTACAAGAAGTTTTGACCATTGTAAAACTGAAATTATCTAGGTTAAGCCAAAGAACAAATGGGTGGCCTTCCTATTCCTTACTTTGTCATGTCTTCTAGTTTTAAAACCAAGTAATTAGACAAAGATAAAGTGAAAAACTAGCACTTTTTCTTATTAAACTCTAGCTCATACCAGTCAAAAGATTTCCAGGTAGCAATGAAGTCGAATCGTCCAATATCTAGTCCAAACTTTGTGAATTTCTCTTAACAAAACTGCACCAAAAAAGCATAAATGTTTGAAATTAAGGACTGACAAAGCTAGAGGTAAACCAGACTGGATTTTGAATGTGTCACAGTGGCCCCTCCCCTTTAGCGGGCCATAATAACAGACAGGACAGCGCAGTTTGGGTGAGGATTGGCGACAGCTGAGCGGGCCAGAGCTACAGTGCTATTTGACATGTAAGCTAATGCCGCGAGCTGATTGGTGGACTGCGTTTAGCTAACAGAGATGCAATGCCTTCTGAGGCTGCAGGTTAAATATAGGGCGGCACGCTAACTAGCTTTTTTTAGCGGTCGGCAGAAATTTCTATACGTTAAAAAAGGTTATTTAAGAGTAAAAAAGATGTGGGGAAGGTGTAGGAAGAAGAGGAATTTCAGTGAGTTGACAAAGCAATGGCGGAAAGGTCATTGCGTCCATCCGATTGGAGGAAAATGCTGGTTTTGTAGGACTTTGTTTTTGTTATTCCACAAAATAGCAGCTTAAGTAAAGTTTAATCCTTAGAGAGAGTCTTCAAATAAGCATCTGAAAAAGCTGGCGAAAAAAAGAAAAACTCCCAAAGCAAAAACAATTGCGTAGATTCGATATAAACCAATGCATGTTATCCTTGTGTTTGCTTACCAGTTGAATTAGAAATAAATGGTCTCCCAAGTCGCCAAAGTCTCCCCAGCTTCCCTCCAGAGAAACGCTGGGCGACAGCACACAGCTGAGGGTCCTACCCAGGTTCTCATGTGCGCAAATGGGCCAATGGCAAAGCACCAATCTCGGGTTTCAGGATCTAAATATACCAAAGTGAGGTTTTCAGAGAGGAGCACCTGTTGGGCATCAGAGGGGCTGCGCTGAGGACGCCGGGGGGAAAGTAGGAGAAAATCCAGCCTGCATTGTGCTGGGGTGATGTTGACAAAAGAGAAGGAAAGGTTAGCGGTTAGCATTAGTGAGAGGGTGATGTTTACTAAAGCTGAGGAATGAAGATTATTATTAGTATTATGTGTCGATACTGTAGTTAATACTGAAGTGAAAGAAGGTCAGTGTGAAATGACCTCAGTCTGTGGAGGAATTGGGTCACAACTAAGTGGACAAGAGCAGACTGGGTTTATGTTGGTTATATTTATATCAGCAAAATGTCAAGATTTTTGCGTGTTTATTACATCAATAGTATAGAGTTGGAACAATTCCTGTGGGCAACAGAATTATGTGTGCGGGCAAGACAGATAGGGCCGAAAAGAAGATCTTGGGGTCAATCCCTGGGTGGCCCGAGTGCTTTCAAAGTAGAATTTGCATGTTCTGCCCTTGTCTGCATAGATTTCCGGTGCTACCAATAAAATTATTTACAATGGGTTCTACCTCTCTGCTCTCCACTGGCCTGAAAAAGAGATTCCATTTCATAAGAACTTTGATTAATAAAGATAAAGACAGAAAGAGAGAAAAAGAGAGAGAGAGAGAGAGAGAGAGAGAGAGAGAGAGAGAGAGAGAGAGAAAGAAAGAAAGAAAGAAACAAACAAACGCATGTAATAAACTTACTATGTGCTATTAATATATATATATATATTTTTTACAATAAACATGTCTATAATGAATATATTAAAAAAAAGTATGATTTCTGAAAAAAAAAAAAATGTAATAATCTTTTGTAAGTAAAACTTTCTAACTCTTCCATCACTCTCTCTGGGTCACTACTGGTTTATTCAAGACAACAACTGGAATATTTCTGACCTCCGAATGAAACCCCTTCAAACTGGTACACACTTATGAACTTGAGCCGGTCGAGGGACTCACACTTCACATACGAGATCAACTGTGACGTCTTATAACATAGATAGTTACCACAAAATGTGGATTTGTCTGGATAAACTACTAAACTACTCTATTTTAAATACAATTTTACCATCTTTCAAGGCTCTCCAAAGCACTTTACATAAAGGAAACCCATGTCAGATCTTCTAAAGCATATTTTTGTATTTTAAATGTCTTTGTTACTTTGAATGGGCTTACATTATAGCATACAACGTATCTGATTCCATTACCAGTAAAAGTGTTGTTTTAACTTTACATTTCTATTGGATTGTGTAGTTGAGTTTTCACCATCAGAAAGTTACATAGTGCCATTATGATTTTTGTGTTTATTTATTTTTTATTTCCTTTCACAGTAATGCTTACAATTCTTACAATTTGCTAAACAAGAATAAAAAGAGTATGATTTATATTTGAGGAGAGCAGCAGTCAGTCTCCTCTGTCCTGATGTCTGTGGTATGTGGAAGCATTCTCACTGCTGCAGGAGCGTCACAGGTCGAAGACAGACATGAACAGCTGACTCTCTCTCTCTCTCTCTCTTTCTCTCTCTCTCTGCACTTTATTCATTGATGCACCGCGACGCCTGCTTAGCCTCATTAGCATCTCTGCAGACTTTACTTTTACACCACAGAACAAAATAACTAACCCTACATGTTTGTTTGGTTTTTGCACAGCTACGTATATAATAATTTGAAAAGTTTAAAGTGGCTCGATTTAGTTTGCACTTAGTTCTAGTTGAGCCTTTAAATTGGCACGCAGAGGGGTGCTGAGGTTTGTCAGAACAATATTTTTTAACTTTTTAAATACGAACCAAAATTAGATTCAACTTAATACATTTTGGCTGGTCAAGGAAAAAAAATCGGCTAATTTTGGCCCACCAAGGAACAAAGATTAAGCACTCCGGTCTAATTACTGTTGTTGGAGCCATGAGGAAAACATGAAATGTCATAGTGAATTTGAAGTTGATTGGGCGAAACAAGAGGCAGAAAAATTTAATTTCTTTGTTAAATAGTTGAAATGCATCAACATCTTTCCAAGTCGCCTCTCTGCATATTCTACTTGAACTAGGAGGAAGCAAAGCTGTCAAGTTTCCAAGGTTCCAAGTTTGTTTCGTAACCACATTGATGGTTGATCGTGGGCTTTGTAGATGGTTTCCCAAGATTTTATGAAATCAGAGCCTGGTTAGTGAGTAGGTTTGCCATTTAACCTGTATCGTGGACTGTCGTTATAATCCAATTAGCTGCCAAATGTTGCCAAATTGTATTGTTGTAAGTTGTTCTTAACATTGCATAAAACACTATATAGCACAAAGAACTATATAGTAGTTTGCAAATAGTAATATATGCCAATGTAAAGTTATCATTTATCATCTTGATCAGTGTTTTCCAAACAGGGGGGGTACTGGGGTTACTCGACAATTAGCCAGGGGTACTTGGGATGATTTTAGATTTAAAAGGTAGAATTATTGTAGTATTGTAATGCAAAAAATGTTATTTGCATCACATTTTGCATGTTAAAATGCAATTGTTTGACATGGAATATAATAAAACAATAAAATGCAAGGGTTATAAATGAATATATATGAGTAAAGATAAAATACTTCTAAATAAACACATGACATATGGGGTACTTCGTGTGTGAAGATGGAAAAAGTTGGGAACCACTGACCTACGTAGATGAAGGGAATAACAATGTTTACTACTCTAGCTTTAAATCTGGGATTAAGTCCTTTTTAAACGCACTTATGACTAAAATGCTTTTAACTATTCAAAATGTTTTTGAAAACTCTGAACTGTTTTTAAGATTTTATTGGATTTTATGTCTTTATGCTTATTTATATTTCTGTACTGTTGTATTGTATCTAGTTAATGCTGTGAAGCACTTTGGTTTTGCTACATGTAAAAATGCTCTACAAATAATTTTTTTTTTTTTTTTTTTTGACAAACTATTAATAATATATTGACTTTTAGACTTCAGTCAAAAAGAAACTTCATATGTGTCATAAAATTGCCAAACACTACATGTTCAGTGTTGTCTAAAACCATTCGTACGCGTTGTCACAAGAAGCATTTCCCAGTTTCTTACATCCATGTTGCATAAATATATTACAAAACACATAAAAGCCATTGAAGTGACCCAAATTTAAGTGAACGATAGGTCAAAAATGACTGTGTGGCTCTCATCTTCACGACAGCGAGAAAGAGAGAGGAGACAAATGCTTAGTCACTGGAAATAATATGAGCGCGAGAGGGTCAGAGCAGCTGCGTGTAGGACAACCACAACATCAACACGACCCGCGGTTAAACTTAGGCCCCGAGCACATCCAAAAACAATGAAATCCACTGAGGTAAGAGCCATTTCAATCTCATGTGAAAGGTTGGAAAGTATTAACGCTATGGGACAAACACATGTGTCAGCTCCTCGATTAGAAATGACATGTTGTTTTGCCAGTTGGTGATGAGCTGCTGAAGAGTTGTGGAGGACTTTCACACATTTTGGGCGTTTTTTTACGGATGCAATAAAAGGTTTTGGTTAAACAGCAACTGGTAATGTGAAAGGAGTCAGTAAAATGTAGTGATTTTGCCTGTTTGGGAGTATTAGAGACATTTTTAATTGTACCTCCTGATTGGAAATGGCTAAATGTTTGTTTATTTTGCCACTGGCTCCTTGCAGTCTGGTGTGAGAATAAAAAAATGTTATTTATTCATAATGTAAGCATTTCAAATGTGACGCTTGTGGGCACTGAAGCTGAGGATCTTTATTCAAGTGTGTTCCTCTATAGTTAGTAGCACTCACATTGTTATAATTGAAGAAAAAATGGAGGCTTCTAACAATAAAACCATGTTTCAAGAAATGCAAAAAATATGTTCAATGATCCACTTTTGTCCAATTTTATCTTACCAGCCCACAACTTTTAGGAATATTGCTTAGTTATTTTGAGGTGATTGAAATGTCTTTTAAAAAAGGTAATTATATCAACATATTTCATCTAAAATGCACCAAATTCACATTTTTGTCTTTATTTATTTTGTGATAGTAAACACGGTTATGGCTCTTCTTGGCTTTAATTTGCTTAGAATTGAGCTAATGCAGCTCTTTTGTTGGCAAAGGCTGCAGACAGCTGCTTTAGAGGTAATTCTCAGACGTGTGGACTTGCAAGTTGTGTGACTTGGACTTGAGTCTAGAGTTGCAAATAACGACTATTTTGATAATGGATTAGTTTGGCAATTATTCTTTTGAGTAGTTGTTTAAAATGCAAAAGTGAATTATATATACGATTTTTGCAAAACTTGACCTGAAGTAACGTCGCTGGAGGACGTCCTGGAGTTTTAGGGTTGTCAAAAGGATCAAAAATCTGATACTAATCAACACTAAAACTGGAAATGAAACTAGATCCTCTTTTTAAAAAGTATTGAAAACAATCACATTACCAGGAAAGAATTAGATATTTTTGAGTTTTACAATAATCCTGAGCTTTACCAAAACTAGTTTAAAACCAAAATGTTTGTATTTTGTGCTGAAAATGTCAGTAGAATAGAATAATTTTATAGATTAGAGTATAAATGTATAATTACGATCAAGAATCAAATCTATTTCTTAGTATTAATAGTAAGTGAGACTGAAATTTAGAACCATGACAACACTAAGCTCAGGCAAACTTTACATCAAAAACACTAAATTTACAAAATGTCAGCGTAACTTTTGTTCAGTCTGAGGCTTTCCCACAGCTCATGTGCTGTTTGCAATCTATATAAAGAGCAGCTAACAATTATATGATTACTAAATTAGTTGGCGATTATTTCAATAATCGATCAGTTGCGATTTATCGATTAACTTGTTGAAGCCCTACTTGAGTCACTCTTCTGATGACTTGAGTTTTGACTTGATAAAATGAACCAATATTTGGGACTTGACTTGAACTTAAAGGTGAGTGATTCAAAACTTGACTTGGACTTGTTCTGTAACTTGACATGACTTGACGGTTCTCCTCAAAAAAGTTTTTTCTGACCTAAAATGGTCTCTCTCTCTCTTTCTTTCTCTCATAATTTACCTGGTCAGAAGCCCTAAAATCTTCTCTCTGGCCCTTTTCTCTTTTCTGCTGTGGATCGTCTCAAGACCTGAAAAGCAGTAGCTTCCATGAGTTAACTCATTACTTGTATATTATTTACCAAATACAACAGATCTACACTTTTTCTCAAAGAGTAGATACAGGAAATCCTCTTACAATACACACGTGCATATTGCACAATACTACTAAGTGATAGATGTGTGTTTGATGTAACACGTTTTTTTTAATGTACGGTTTGGCCCTAGAAGTAAAAAGCAGAACTAAACATTTTTACCTTGCTAAATGACCTGAATTACTCTCCCGAGAAACTCTAGCCGTTTAAAGGTGCATTGCGTAAGGTAAAATGCTCAATATTACAATATATCAAATTACAGTCCATTGGCACTTGTTCACTGTATTCTCATTATTTGTATTTATTCCTCAATATTATACTTTAATGAATGTTGTAAAGATTGCTTTAAAAAATAAATCATCTGTGATAAATACTGAAATCTTGCTTCCGAACCCCTGCAACACAGAATAATTATCAACAACTGCTGCACCGGCATGAGGCTGACTGACACAGGGCCGAGTAGCACTCAAACATGTTTTTGAGAAAGAAGAATCTCTGAACTAGTGAAGATCAGTAGGACGCTCATATCGCAATTATTTTCATTAGAAGGTAAGACACTCAGGTTTATGTTTTAGTAGAGTAATAAATTGGCATTTAGGATTTTGTTTATAAGTCCTGTAAAGAGCTGTTTTACACACCAAAAATGCTTTTACTCAAACTCTAACTAATCTTTGCTTGTCTAACGTTTGGAGTTTGCTAACTGATCAGTCAGTCAAAAAGAACCAATAAAAGAGTCAGTATCTACTTTTTTATACAAATAACTTTGTCTTCTTAGCTCAGAAAACATTTTGCAGAAAATAACAATGTGTCCAAAATCTTTTAAGCTGTAACATACGTCTTCAGCTGAAGATGGGAGGGTGGGTGCAGTGCCACTAAACGTCAAAGATGGCGGCCTTGACCAAACACTTTGCTACTTACTTATGCAGTGGACTTTAAATTTTTTTTTTAGCAGTGTAAATGTGCTAACATGTGCCTTTGCCGCCTTATTAAGAGAGAAACAAATTAATTATCTGTTGTGTTGTCTCTGTTTAGACACGTGTCCTTGGCCCACTTGGGCAGAAACATTATTATATGTTTTATTTTGTGTATGACCAACCATGACTATAGTGACAAAGCTCTAATAAATAAGTATTTAAAAAGGCAACAAGTGTTATAATATGCAGAAAAGCTTGCAAAAGTCGACTTTCTCCTAAACAGATAAGAGAGGTTTCACGTATTAGAAAATGCTGCCAAGTTTGTCATCTCTTGAAGCTCATTTCATGTCACAATTTACCTGATCTGAAGCCTTTTCTGTAGCCCTAAAATCTTCTCTCTGTCCCTTTTCTTTAATCTTTACAGCTGCTGCCATCACACGTCCTGAAAAGCACCAAATACAAGTAAGAACAAAACATTTACAGTCATTTTCTTCAATTACTTCCTTATTTGTTTGTTAAATACTTGACAGAAAGACCATCTTCTTGTTTGGCTGCAAAATTAGTCAAAGAATGATTACTGACGACGCTTGGACACAGATAAAAACACTTTATTCACCGATTATTGGTAGGGATTGAAAGACAAAAGGCTTGCCATAATCTATTTCTTTGCGTTTCAATCCCTCTCTGACCATTTTTTTCTCGCAGGCACCGTGTTAAAACAAAATACTGGACTGTACATATAAGGAATGGAGCGATAAAAACCACACCAAAAAGTCCGGTAGAATACTGACTGCAAGGCCACAAAATGGACTCACTCACAGCTTACGAACAAAGCCGTTTATGACTGCCCCAAGCAATCCTTTTGACCCGAAAACCGTGCTTAAATTTAAATAATTCAAGTCTTATTTTGAAGGGCCGGTGAATGTCCTTGTCCATATAAGGGCGTGTGTTCAGTTCAGACCCTCTCGTAAAGTTAAATAAATTAGCTTAGGCCCGTTTCAGGTTCACAGGAGGAAGAGGAGAGAGGAAGGTGTCACAGCTGCGTTCGTCTTCGTCCTCGTGTTCGAAGCTCAGTTCTAGCAGAGGGAAAAGCAGCAGACGGCGCACTTCCCAAAGGGCGAAAGGTGAGAGGTGAAAGTTCATCATCTCACGCGCAGTCGGGACATCATCCACTCCAGGCCCTGGCACAACCTGGAGAAACAGTAAGAAGAAAAGGTTAAAAAAAGCCTTTCTTTTGATAAGCGTATCATTTTTAGGACAAAACTGACATTGATTTTCTCTACAAAGACATTGAAGGTTAAGACCAATCATTTTACGTCTTAAGGTGCACTGTGTAACTTCTCTAAAGCAGTGGTTCCCAAAGTGGGCATCAGGACCTCTCGGGGGTCACGAGATGATTTCAAAATGTGTTTTTACAATTATGACTTGGCATCTAATCAGTTTTTTGGGAAATTGGGGTAAAATGAAGCAATATACTAGGGCTGCAACAAGTTAATCGCAACTAATATATTGTTGAAATAATCGTCAACTAATTTAGTAATCAAATAATCATTAACTTGTGTGATATATTTTGAATGTTCGGTCATATGATCATGATCACATGACTTGGGCACTTAAATGTGATCCGGGTGAGCACTCCCAGCATCTTTACATTTAATCATTAACTTGTCTTTATATATGCCCCAGGAGCTTCAGATTAAACACAAATAAATGTTGTTCATGCAAAGACTTATTTACACACAAATTTTAAAATAAAGGAAAAGACTTAGACTGCTATCTATGGTATTACAATGATAAAAATGTTTTTTTTTTCTCTTCAAATGTCTACACAAATTTCAGCACAAAATACAAATACCTTTTCTTTTTTAACAGTTTGACTGGTTTAGGATTATTCTAAAACTCAGAAAATGTCAAACTTCGTCCTGTTATGTGATTTTTTTTATTAAGTATGGATGTTTGATTATTGAGTTTCTAGACCAGTTTTAGTGTTGATGAGAATCCGATTTACTTCCGACAAACCTAAAATCTCCAGGACGTCCTCAAGCGACATTACCTCAGCTCAAATTTGGCAAAAATCTTGTATTCAAGGCACTGATCTTAACAACTAACTGATAAATGGAGAAAACTATTAGCCAACTAATCGATTACCAAAATAATGGTTAGTTGCAGCCTTTCAATATACTATCAAAATAAACACAATTAAACTTAATTTAAATGGTTTTGTAATTTAAAATTATTACAAAAGTATATGTTTTTTTGCTGTGGAGGTCGCAAGTCGGTTGCAAATTATGAACCTCATCAAAAGTTTCAAACTTAGGGAAAAAATGATCTGATTTTCAACTAAATTACATGGTTATCAAAACAGATAAGCCCGATAATACATTTACATTGCTGTTTATCATTTATTACTTGTCATTATACTTATCTGTAGTATTATTTGTACTGACCCTTCCCCGGTGAGAGCGCAGCAGGCCTGAATGTGCCACTGATGATCTTTGACAGAAGTGAGCTGCAGACTCTGGGAAATCTCTGCCACAGTCATACAGCCTTTCACGTCCTGTTTGTTTGCAAATATCAGCAGACCCGCCTTCCTCAAGTCCTGGAGAAGAGACACAGATATGAATGACAAATTATACTTCTTATGGCTGAAACAACATATTATCTTGGTGTAACACTTAAAAATAAGATGTTTTCAAAAAGAGATATCGTACTCACTTCATGTGCAAGCATTCTGTAGAGCTCCTCTTTGGTTACTGAGATGCGTTCTCTGTCTGTGCTGTCCACCACCACTATTACAAACTGCAAAACAAGCTCAAATCAAGCTTTGTAGTGAACAACTTTGGGCTGTAGTGTGCACACAAATACTGCATATAACGCTATGTTAAGCTATGTTTGAGCTTTACCCTAAGCTGAATTCATTATTTTTAGTGATAGACCGATGATAGACTGATATTTTGGGCAGATATTTAGATTTTTTGTATATCAGTCATATCGGCTATTCAGTTTGGCCGATTTCTGACCAGGCAGTTGTTTTAGCTTTTCCTCTTTAGTTGGTTTGGAGAGAAACAATAAGACTTCTTTTATCTGTTTCCATTCCTAAGTCTGCAGCAGTTTTGAGTTTATCATTAATGTCTTTAAGTTTTATTCTTGTTCTATGACTTTGGTGCAGCACAAGCTTTAATAAGTGCTTGTTTGTTTGTCAATATGAACAACATGAATGCCATGATGCTATGAAATGATTGTTTCTTGGGCCAAAATACAAGTGAGCGTCACAAGAAAGAGACTACTATTCACCAGATGTACCGAGGTAAATAGTAGTTTAGGTCGAAGTTTGTTTTTTGGTTTTGCTATCTAACCCCAGCTATTGAAATACGGCCTTGTAAATTGGCCATTGATATCAACATCGGCTGACAACATTTTGAAATATCGGTATCGACATTGGCCAAAGAAAAACCCATATCGTTCGATCTCAACTATTTTTTCTCAAATACAGACTGTGGTACCTCTGTGTTGGTGTAGTAAGTGTTCCAGGAGGATCGGAGCGACTCCTGCCCCCCGATGTCCCACATGAGGAAGTGTGTATTGTTCACTACGATCTCCTCCACGTTACTGCCGATGGTGGGCGACGTGTGGACCACCTCATTCATAGAACTGTGGAGGAAAAACAACAAAGTCTGTTAAAAGTTGTACACAGGCTATTAAGAACTTTTGAGCCCCTTTTTTATTTTTTATGTGCCACAAAGAATAAAAGAAAGCTATATATTCATAGTTTTGCTTGTATCAGACTTTCAGGTGTAGTTCTAAGTTCTGCTTCGACTTGTCATGTCTTTTAGCCTCTTCAGTGAATGCTAAAGTTGCTCTACCAGAATTAAATATCATGATTGTACCCTATCACAATATTACAAATTTTCCATGTCACAATAAATCACCAACAACATGCTATGGCCCAACTAGGGTTTGGAATCGAGAACCGGTTCAATTTTAGCAATGCATCAGAATCGTTCGTCTCTTCCCTTATTGATTCCTCTCATCGATGGCGCTTTGGGGCGTTGCACCTTTAAATTCCTTATCAACTCTGACCCTCCGCTCAGGTCTTTACTTTTTTGTTTTATTACAAGCACAAGTTTTAGCTCTGGTAAAGCCTACGACTTGCTGCAACTCGCTCCAAGCTTGTGTGTGGATATTAGTGCTTTTACACACAGTGCACACGCCGAAGAGGACACAAAACAGCAACAATAAGACGCGTGCATGCAGCGCACATGATTCTACGCGCACTCACGGTCTATATACAGATACATTTCTTTTCCCTTAATGTTAATGTTTGTGGGACACACGTGAGGAGCAAAGAAAAAAATAAGCTACAGAACAGCCTGTCTCTGTATTAGAACAGTTTGATCTTCACTCTGTCTTTGTTGTTCACAGTGTTATAAACGATTTGCAAAGTGTACCTGTACCTCTGAAACTATCCTTGAAATTTTATTTTTGCTTTAAAACTAGCCTATATTTATTTCATAACCATGATAAGACAGTCCACATTTTTGTCTTCGTGTTTTAAAATTAGTTAAATACAAATTATAAAACTAGTACTTAGCAGTACATTTTAGGAATCGATAAGTGAATCAATATAAGATCATAAAGAGGGATTATCGCTCGATGTTACTTTCCGCTCTACTGTGCATGTCGCCTGCAGAAAGATACATTGTCGATTTAGTTGGCTGGGGAAACTACTTTGATAAAAACAACAAAACGGGACGAGAGCAGCTGTTTGGATCAGGTCTGAACCGGTATGTCTGGCTCCTGAAGCTTGAAACAGTGTTTTTCTCTGCGTTTTTTCACTCACCTAAATGTAATGTAACGTGCATGAGTCGTTCTCTCTCTCTCTCTCTCTCTCATTATTTACCATCTCGGCTAAGGAGACCACGCTCTTCCTGGCATCTATCCACCTGTCCGCCCATGAGCAAGAGAACTCAAAAGGCCTTAAGGGAACCCAACGAAAGTCACCAGGAACACGTCTGAGGAGCCACAAGGGACGACCAACCAGACCCAGAGAGCGACCGGGACCACCATCCAACCCAGGACTCCCTCCAGTTATACCGCAGGGCAAACTGCCGTGCCCCCCAGGGCCGGACCCCTCAGGCACCCCTCCCTCTCTGATTTATTTATTTTTCCTTTTGCTCTTGTGTTTGATGCTAAGTGTCTTGTTAAAGATGAAACTGAATGAAATCACAATGTCAATGGATGCAACTAGCAAATTGCACAAGGTACATTTTATTAAGTACCATAATTTCTTTCTGCAAAAAAACTGTTCTTGCCAATATTGCAATGTTCCTTCTTTTCCACATACTTACAACTGATAGAGGATAGTGGTCTTTCCTGCGTTGTCCAGCCCCACAATAATGACTTTGTGCTCTGTAAGACAATAAAGACACAAAGAGGACACAGAGTTAACACGAGCATCCATCACTTAAACTGCAGGAAGAGACAGAGAGCCGATGACTGATGTGTTTAGCTCAAAGACCAGGATTTTATAACACTGTTCACTATTGTACTGGAAAATCTCTCTTCAGCTTCCTGACTACAGAGGGCTTTTACCGGAAAAGAATCTACTATTAGAATGGTTTTTAAAGAGATTCGATGAAATGTAGTCCAACAGTTCCATCTCATGTGACGAGGGCATCGAATATATATTGAATTATGATCGTTGTTATGTGCAAAACTGAATATTGCTTGGATAAAATGCTGCAAAAAAGTTGGTTAAAACTACAAATAACAGTTACATAATGCAGAAGTGTATATTTTAGTAATTAATCACTCCATGCGTCTTCGTTGACTCTTGTTTAGCTGCATTTTAACTTAACATGAAAACCTCTGGCCTGTGGTCTTGAGAGTGCACTTGAGACTGGTAAAGACTTACTTGTTTTAAAAAGGGGGCGTGTCTTTTTAATCGACTAATGATCAGTAGGACATACTTAAAGGGATCTATTGTGTTTTTTCCAACTATTTAGTAAGAAACTAGAACATATCAGATCAGTAATTTAACTTTTTTCATTGTAAAACACGAATTGATCTAAACGACTTGAAAGAAAACAGCTTACTGACTTCCTGTTCAAAACTGTAGAACTGGTAAGTTCTTATTTAAAATTTAACTGTGATAATTTTTAATATATTTTATATTGTTGTAAAGTGGCTATAGAACAGTTCTGAACCAGATGCTCTTCACTTTGAGCGTTAATCTTTTGAATTATAACAAATAAATACAGACAAGTGGGAGGGGATAGGTGGTAGGTGAGAACAGGGATTATCTGAGCACTTGAGCTGCAGATGTAGATAATAATTATTTAATTGACCTTTATTTAACCAGGGAAGTACCACGACATTCAGAATCTCTTTTGCAGGGGAGCCCTGCGGGAAGGGCAGGGGAGGCATTAATGGACATGATTTTAGATGTAAGGAGTAGGAGGAAACCTACGCAGACACGGGGAGAACATGCAAACTCCACATAGAAAGGCCCCGGGTCCACTGGGAGTTGAACCCAGAACCTTCTTGCTATGAGGCCGAGTGCTAACAGCTGCACCACCGTGTCGCCCAAGAACAATACAAGATTACTCCAACATGCATTCAACAATAAAATATAATTTTGACTAAACTAATGGTGAAGGAGGCCATTATAACAGGGTTAACATCTTTGAATAATACATTTTACATAATAGGACCCTTTAAGTCGAGTTCTGTCCTTGTCTGATAATGAATTAAACTAATACATTTAAATCATATACTTTTTAGTAAAAAACAAAGTTTATTTTTGTACAACTGAAAAAGTTAGCTACCCAGCTTTAAGCACCAGTTGTTATATAACAAATATTTTGGTAGCAAGGTGGCTAATGACACATGATAATAAAATAATTTTGAACCCTACATATTTTATTCGGACAAATGGGCAGAGATAGGTGGTAGGTGAAAACAGAATTTTCTGAACACTCGAGCATAAGCTACAGGACAATAAGATTATCAAGCATGCATGAATCAGTTCAAATGCAACTTTGAAGAAAATATTGACGAGAGAACACTGTTACCATATGACTAAAAGCTCAAAAATGTGGATTATACAGAATAAGTTTCTTTTAATGGTAAATATTCTCACCTTTCCACCTTACAAATCTTTAAACTCATTGAGTTCTTAATAAGTGACATTTACTTCGAACTGGTATTCATTATTCTATGCACAATAATCTCATAAATCTGTGAAAAACACTGTGTGAAGTTTATTTTTGTTGTTGACACTTGTGCAAGTTTTGACAAAGAACACAAAAAAAAAATATATTTTTAGAGAAATAATACTTAATCTACTTACTACTTATATAAATGTCCTGTTTAAGACATTTCTGTGCTGGTTTGTCATTCAGTGTGTACCTCAGCTGACTCCAGGCGTGTCTCTTCTTCTGTATCACAGCTCGATCACATGACCAACAATAAACTGAAGCTAATGAAAGACAGATCTTTACAATGATTTACATAAGCAGCTCCCTGAAGTTCAAGTGAATAAGAGAATATTCAATAGAGTTTAACTTGAAGTGTGTAAAATTAGTTTTAAATGATCAAGCGTAGTGTGAGTTAAATGCTAATCCACCCAACCATAATGAAGCTGTGTGTGTGTTAGTTTTGCTTTGTTCTTAATGAAACATATTCCTTGAACTGACCGATGTGTTTCTGTTTTGTCTGTACTAAGCATCTTTCAGTTCTGAGAAAAGTGAACCGGCCCAGCGCAGACTTTGTTTTGGGTACAAACAAACTCCAGAAGAAGGTGGCGGCAGCTGTGAGTGCGACTTCAAGAACGTCTAGATTTAGTGATTTTTTCCATTATTTCAAATTCAAATCTACTTCATTTATACGGCGAACAAAAGAGTTTCCAAAGTGCTGCACAGAAACGGGTAAAACACAACATATGATAAATGTTCAGTCTAGTTTCAAACAATAAAATCAGTAGAAAAAGCAAGATTATAGGTCGCCGTCACTGTCCGCTCTACTGTTTGTGTTGCCTGCAGAATGATATGCTGTCCTGGTTGGCTGGGGAAACTTCTTTGATTAAAACAACTAAACGGGACGAGAGCAGCTGTTTCGATCAGATCTGAATCTGTATGATAATCCCTCATTCATTCATAAGCGATCCATAGTAGAAAGGCTTAAAGTTGTCATCTGTACAGCGTTTTTGAAGATCCAAGACGTTCCGAAAGTCAGATCCGAAAGTCAGATTGGAAAATGACTTTCAGATGAGAGTCGAAACGTATTGATCTTCAAAAACTCTAAAGTCTTTCTACTATGGGATTGACGTCTGGATCATCAAGGCAGTATTTTTTCTCGTGTGGGTCAAAGAGTCGCAGCTTTTTTTTTCCGTGCAGTGATAAACTCTTGTAGTTCGCCGTCTAGTCAATCAGCCGTGGCTCTTTCTGCATTGACCGTGTTGTGTTTAAAAACAAATAATCCCTCTATAAGGAGCGCTAATATTGCGTTCATCTCATCTCTGCCTTGTCATGGTCTCACTGCAGCCGGGTAAGTTCCACCTCCTCTCTGTGTGCGTTTATGTGAGTGTGTTGTGCGCGTGTGAATGTGAGCGCCCAGAGACGCAAGCTTTTTAACTCAGCTCCGAGAGAATGAGTGACTCCTCCAATGAAGAAAACCACTTCAACTATTTTTTCATGACGTTGTGGTATTGCACGTGTGATATAACATGTTTATGTGACACATAAGTACAGTGTAAACTCCACAGATGCAGGGCAGCTTTTTCAGTGGCTGTCACGATTCTGGCGTGACTGCCACAGATTTAAGACTTAAAAAGGTGTCGGCCAACCAAGCCTTGACGTCACTAAGGAAATAAAAGAGGTGTGAGGCAATAGTTTTATTGTATGAAGTGTTGCTATACTTGGATTAACAAAGGAATGTTCTTTTAGGTGACACGGTGGCGCAGCGGTTAGCGCTCTGGCCTCATAGCAAGAAGGTTCTGAGTTCAACACCCTGTCAACCCGTAGCCTTTTATGTGGAGTTTGCATGTTCTCCCCGTGTCTGCGTAGGTTTCCTCTGGGTACTCCGGTTTCCGCCTACAACTAAAAACATTAATGCCTCCCCTGACCCTTCCCCAGGGCTCCCCTGCAAAAGAGATTCTAAATCTCATGGGACTTCCCTGGTTAATATAGGTCAATTAAATTAAATTAAATTAAATATTGGAACCTTGTCTGTCCACATCTCATAAATCCAGACTAGAGCTGCTAACATTATTTCTGGTGTTCACTAACCTGCATATTATTTCTTTGTCTTGGGGCGATATATCGATCTATATCATAAATCGATATATTTACTGAATGTGTGCATATCATACATATCAAGAATGTAATCCTGAATCAAATTAGTTCATTAAATTCATGAAAAGTAGTTACAGTTACAGAGAAAAGTGACAAGAGAATGAGAGGACCAATTAAATTTAGTTTTTGTTGTAAAAATCTGATTATACATTTGCTTATGCATAAAATTGAGTTTTATTTAGTTTTTGTGTTCAATGTAAATTTACATTTCTACTTTCTAAGGGCTTAGAAAATGTTAATTTTATCAAGATATACATTTTTGTCCATATCGCCCAGCCCTTTTCTTTTAATCCTTTTAATTAGAAGATTCTTGACAAATATGGAGCTGAAAAAATGTGTAGCAAAAATGTTTTGTTATTATATCTATATCTCCGTAGTTTTACTTAACGCTGGGTAATTTGGGGAATACCATAATTACAACTGCATATCTTATCATTTAACACATGAAACAATCAAATTTCTTCTTCCAAAGTCTGGATTCTGCTCCAAACCACATGTTTCTGCTGACAGACGATTAGCTGTGGATCTCCCCATTCAAAAACCACGCATAAATTACGATATGACATGGATGGATTGCATCTATCAATCTTTTGTTGAATATTTACTTTAGTACAACAGCCTTCAGAAAACAATTAAGACAGAACAGGCCGACACGCACATACCAAGAAACACAGAGGAAGTGAAAGTCTGAAAATGTCAAGCAGCTGCCAACAAACTGTCAAGAACATCTTCAGTCACATAAACTGATCATTATTACAGCTTCATTATTGTATAAACTCAGATATAAATATAAGTCAAGTCAAACAAATATTTCAGTTGTCAGCTATTGTTTGTAGTCGACTAGTTAAACAATAATTTATTCCAACACAGTCTGAGTCTACCATATAATGATCTGTCTGCTGCTAAGACACATAAATAATCATGCTGTTCAAATTCTGTAAAAATAAATATTCAGTTCACAAGTGAATCACATAGGAGCAGCTTATAGAAATCAAATTGAAATAGCAATTTCAGCGGATGCTTTCAAAAGGTTACCGTTTTTAAATTATAATTTTCTTTCACAACAACATAATATGTGATTCTCTGCATAAAGAGTTAATTTTGTAAATTAGATCTGTACAAACATGTTTTAGCTTGCATAATAACTTTATCAGTTCACCAAAACATTTAATTGAGTCTGTTCTCCTAAGCACAATTAAAATGTAAAGTAAATTATTCTAAATTTAGTTAAATATAAATTGCTAATCAAATTGCAGTACTTGTCAAAAAAAAATCGCCATTAGATATTCTTCCCAAATCCTGCAGCCTTATTTCACAACCTTAACCATTTAGTCCACATGTAGGACTGGGCGATATGGACAAAAATTAGTATCGCGATATTTTTGGGGCATATCTCAATAACGATATCCAGATTATTACGTCAATAGGCTGCGTTCAAGTTGTAAAATGCATTGACTTCATAAATCTAGATGGTGATCAAGATTTCTGATTCATAACACTGGACTTTGTCATGAAATATCTCAAAGATCATTTCAAACTGTTTCAATCTGGTGATTTCTTTTAGGGACTAGACCCGATCACTTTTTTATTACAACTAAAACTGACTTTGAACCAGATTTATTTGTGCTGCAAACATCTGTGTGAAGTATTTTGGTCTGGAAAATGCTGTGACATCACGTGAACAATGTGAAATGTTTGTAAATGAATCACAGAAGTGCAGACATATTACATTTATATCCTAATTGAAAGTTACTAGCATCATTTTCTCTATTTTCTATTCTTACAGGGTTCTTATTGTGGTCATTTTAACTATAAATGATAAACTGAAATTAATTTTTGGAACTTGAAAACCACATTCACGATATTATCTAAAATTTGATATATTGCACAGCTCTATCCACATGTGTCAAACTCAAAACCTGGGGGCCAGATGTGGCCCTTCACCTCATTTCATGCAGCTCTCAAGGTCTTATAGTGCTATTTAATTATATATTAGTGCCAGGAGTAATATGTGTGTCTTAACTTAATGAAATTATTTATCTGAAACTTAAAAGAGCAAGTATTTTTCAGACTAATGCAGATGTACATTCAATAACTGTCACTTCAATAAATATAAAATAATCAAATACAATTATTATTCATTATTCATTCAAGATTAGTAAGGTTCATTTCAGCTTAAACCGGCTCTTCGAAGACAATCCCGATGCCTTTGACAAAATGAATTCAACACCCCTGAATTAATCAATAACTCAAAGTCAACATAATCAGCTCAACAGACTAATCAATTTCCACATTATTTGCTATAGCTGCAGCTCTGTCTCCTCTCAGTCCTCGTGTTGCTTTCAGCCTTTGTTGTGGTGAGCCTGTATCATCGTCTTTTTCAGCACAATTGCACAACATTGTAATAGAAAGCGTTTCGCCTGAGTCATCGCTGAACTGTGGAATGAACTTTGAAACTGGCCACACGTTTCGTCTCGAGCTCCAGCAGCAGCAGCAGAAGCAGAAGAAGCAGAAGCCAGTAGTGATAGTGATAGTTGATAATAAGGCATTACTCAGCGGCCGGGACTGACTCACTGTGGGCGGCCTCAGGTGCTCACTGCTGATGTGGCTCAGAGCGAATGAAGCAACGCACAAATTACTACAACACTCAATATTATCACTACTGCTGCTGAGACGGACGGGAGTTATGTTGAAAGGAATGTGGTTTTTGAGTTACTGTAGGCTGTTTAGAATAGAAAAAATCAACAAATGTAGGTGTAAAGTGCTTTAAAGTACTATGTAAAATGATGATTCAAAATAATAATATATAATAAAGAAGAAGAGACTGCAACTTGGGATTGTTTTGATAATTGATTAGTCTGGGTCACATGATGAAGTCATTTTTCACTTAATTTTACCCACATGAATCTCCAGTTAAGACATGTGACAATGCTGTGAATAGAGAAAATAAGCTTGCTTGAAAAAGAATATACATACATTTTTACAGTTGTTATTTTACTATCAGTGTAATAACAGTAGAGCTGGGCTATAGATCGAATTTTGTTTTATACTGAGTACATTGTGCAATAAAATAAAAAAACAAGTCTTCAAAAGAGCTGTTTGAAATACAAAAACCTTTCACATAGCAATGAAAAACCAGCTCTTCAATATTTATTCACATTAGTGTTTGGGCCCAGTGTTGGCTCCTCTTTAGACATGGGCCCCTTGAGTCCCCTTGATATGGACTCTGATTTTAAACTTAGTAAACAAGTTAACGCGGTTGTGAAATCCAGTTTTTATCATCTTTTATCAAAAATAGTTTTAAGTTTTTCAGATTTTGAGCGGGTTATGCACGCTTTTATTTCGCCTCGTCTGGACTACTGCAATGCACTCTATGTTGGAATTAATCAAAATGCACTTTAGCGCTTGAAGTTAGTCCAGAACACAGCTGCCCACTTTTAACAGAAAGTAGAAAACATGTGCATTGCATACAGTATAACACCAATTCTTGCATCTTTGCACTGGTTTCTGGAATTTTAGAGTTGATTTTATTTTGTTTAGATACTATTTGATCCAAACGTTGAGAAAATACAAGTTTATCAATGTACGTCGGGCAATCGATCACAAGAACATGTCTGAAGCTCAAAACATTCATATTTGATAACTAAACTTCAACTAATTTGTTTAAAGACATGTTTGAATATTTTTGGTGGATTGACATATTATCGCCTGAATATCATAATCGAATAACAGCAAAAAATTATCGAGATATCAGTTTTTGTCAATGACGCACAGTAGGACTGTACTCAATGTATCGATACGGGGATATATCGTGACAAGCTCATTGGCAATACGCATATCGTTACTGGGAGGTGTATCGGGATACGTATCGGCATTCATATAATTTACACTTATGAACCTGGACTGCAGCTTAAGACTGAAACTATTGAGATGAACAATGACTTATTTGTAAGCACTTGTATCTAACACAAAAAGCAGTTTGAAAATACAATTTCTCAGCATTTGACACTTGATACGTGACATATTGAGGCAATTATATCAGGACTTACGTGTATCGAGATATGTATCATATCGTGACCTCTGTATCGGGATATACTGTATCGGAAGGCTCTTGGCAATACCCAGCCCTATCGCACAGCCCTAATCAACTTGAACTGTGTCCTTTATTTGTGACAAAGTGTGCATTTACAGGCTTGAGGTTTGGTGAACATCTAATGACAAAAAGAATATTGTTGCCCACCACAAAAATAAGTATTATTTTTAAGTAACTATTATGAATTTTTTTTTTTTCAATACATTAGTTTCCAACTAAAATACATGTATCAGAACAAAACCCTTCGATATAGACGTAAAACGAGGGTAAATATCCGAGGCACTCTGATGACAAAAGTCCTTTTATCATCATCAGAGTGCCTCGGATTTTTACCCTTGTTTTACATCTATATCGAAGGGTTTTGTTCTGATTTTAAATCTTCTCTACAATCCTTGATGTAGGGCTGGGCGATATGGAAAAAACTTATATCCCGATATAAATTTTTTTATATCACGATAACGATATATATCACGATATACCATAATTAAGTATGTTTTCAGTTATTCTCTGTAAAGTGAATACGCTATTTCATTGCTTACTTTTCTCAACTTCATTTTGAAGTGAATTTAACTGAACTGTCACAAATGAGACTCATTATAGTGAAGAGGAAGAGAGAGAAGTCACGTTTTCTATGTTTATAATTGTATTAAAACATGTTTATGTAGTAAAACAATGATTTTTCAATTGTGTAAATGCTGTAAAATCTAAGTAAATCCATTTATAAAACAACTTGCTAATTTACTCATCAAGTAAAGTCAGATTAAACAAAACAAAAAAATATATATAGTTTTTGTTGAATTTAATAGCTTATTTGTGCTGTATTAGGCACTGGCCCTTTAACACCTGCAAGTTGGGGCTGCTTTAGTTTCCCCTCAACAGCCACACGACAAAGTAAACTACGGAGCAACGTGATTAGGAGCACTTTGTCCCGTTCATCAGCGCTGTTTCGCTGGTGTTTAGCGGAGCGTTATTGGGTCATCAGCGGGCAGTGCGTGCATGGAGACAGGCGGAGCGCTCCCGAGGCTCTGGCCGCAGACCTGCACCGAGAGCGCGCGGACAAACAGGCAGAGTGAACGTGGATATAGCGGGACGTGCGCATGGCAGGCAGGGCGCGGTGAAACACTGGAGAGAGAGACAACGAGTGGCAAAGGTAAAAAGCGAGCCACACCGGCTGTCTGCGTTCACGGCTGCGGCGCTGACTGCAGCCCAGGCCACTCCTACTTCCTCCGGACAGCGCTCTTTACCACTCTCGCTCTTTTCTGACGAGCTCAAAGACGTGTTCGCTGGTGCGCTGGGCGAGGGAAAGAAAGGGCGACTCTGACGATGTACAAAAACTACTTTAACTATGGTTTTGTTAAAGTTACGCTATAACACGTGTGACAAAGCATGTTTAATACCACACACACAATTTATTTGCTTTAATGATTGATCAAATTAGGTTACAGACGATAGAAACGATAGAAGAGAAATGGAACGATAGACACTTTTCTGTCGTCCCCACGATATGTATCGTCATATCGCACAGCCCTACTTTGATGAGCACCTGATTTTTATTTTTGTTATACTCTTGTACCCAGCAGCACTCCCATCTTGTGTCTTTCTAAAATACATGTTATATCTTAAAGGGGCACTGTGTAAGATTGAGAGGAATTTTAATTATCACATATAGTCCACAAACATTTAAATCATATTTATTCTTTACAACATGAATACTTAAGAGAGCACTGTTAACCAATCCACATCAATTGTGATACATTTATACGTATTTGAAATGTTTTATTACGGGCCGGAATATGGATCATTGACGCTAGATGGCATCATGCTTAGTAGGCAAAATGCATGTGAAAGGCTCCTCTAGTGTTCAAAAGTGGAAATCACTTTGTTTGTTTGTTTTTCTTACATAGTGCCCCTTTAAAGACCCACAGTGAAACTAGTATGGTCTTTATTCTCGATTTGAATTCTACACATTTAAATACATCACTTTAAAAGAATCTAAGATTTTTCTCCAATAATTCTGCAACTCAATTCATGTCCAGTGTTTCTCCTTTACCATACTATGCAGGACTAACCTTCTCGCTACAGCACTCACCCTCCTGAATATCACTGTTTTGTTTTTTTTCCATTTGAGAACTTTAGTTGCAAGTTATAAATGTTCTAAGACATCTTTATAAAATATTTCTTAGCAATTTAACTGTTTTAAATGTCACTAATTATATAAACCAGCAAAATAAAAGCTTAAATTTTTCTTATAGTACTAATGCGCAGCTAAATCAACCTTGACAAACCAATAAAACTAGGGGAAACACTCAATCTACAACTCAGTGAACCAGATCTCCTCTCTAAGTAAAACTGACGCAAATCGTAAATATCCATTTGTCCCACTATATCGTCTTTCCAGTTGTACTACAAAGACCAAAGAAAGCAGAAGAGCCACTCTGGTTACCAAAGGGTTTTTCTTTACAGTATCAGTGAAGCCTGGAGCATGAATAATACAAGAGGAAGTGGTTTTCTTACATAATATTACAGTTACATACGAACTGTAAGTCTGCCACATCAAAGCGATAGATAATGTATTAGAACTATTTTGCACAATTAAATATTTAAAAATAAAGGGGAAAGTCACTAAATACATACTGAACAGAGATATAAAAAAAACAGATATTTGCGACAACCATGACAACATACAACTAATACTTTATTGGAAAATTAAACAGTTTTACAAGAAAAAAAGTTACTACTTTTGTTAATCAATGAAACTTGAATTGGTAACAATTAATAAGCAATTTATCCAAAGTAAGGGTTGTTTAAATAAAATTAGAGGCTAATATTTATTTTTATAGCATCATATTGTAGTATTGTACAAGATATGTGGCAGTGTGAAGGTATTTAAATCACCTTTCGTGTTTTTATAGTATTATGTACAGTATTTTTACATTAGTTCATAGTTGTCCTAAATACAAGATTGTTCTTTAACCTGTTGCTCAAATGTTTCGAGGCTAGACGCTATAATGAATAATGAAACTATTCGATATTAGGTGATGTTTATCAGTCAATATTACACATAAATGAAGCTAAACAGAAAGAGAAATTACAGATATCAATCCAAATTAAAACAATACACAAAATGCGGTTGTAGCTAGTTTACTAAGCGGTTTTGTCGTCGTGTCATCAAGTCAATTGTCAAAAAAATCTATTATTTTACATAAGGCCTTAGGAACAAACCATCGAGCGCACTGACAGCCCATTTTTCAAGACTTTTTCGGGCAAAATCTTCGTAATTATGCTTACCTTGATGATTAAAAAGCCTCCATAGCTTCGTAAACAATATCCCCATGGCTGACGGTGTCCAAAAGCCGATGCCAGTTTGAGAAAATCTGATTTAAACTAAACAATGCTAACAAGTTTAGCTAGCATGCGAGCTAACTAGTCACAACTGTACATGGTTTTCCGACAGAAACGCATAATTGCTGGTGTAAAAGCTCAGTCTGGGTGAAAAGTACAAAGCTAGATTAAAAGGCTAAAGGTCGATGCTTTTTACGGTGATTAAAAACGAAAATGCAAGTACAAAATGCTAGATTTGGAGCTGACTGGAGTGAAGTCATGAAGCAGCTTCGCTAGTTAGCTGTCAAACTCGCGCATGCGCAGTGCGGAAAGGCCATTAGATTGATGGGGAAAGGGTCAAAGAGGCAAGGAAGAGGTCAGAATGAGAATGACCTGACCCATGGGTTAGTGCCAGACCCTGAGAGAAACCAGGGGTATTATTAGGCAGCCACCAAGCATAGTATGTTTTTAAATTTTTATTAAGGCTTTATAAAGGCTAATTAGTGTTTATTGTGTGTAAAGTGTTGGTTCATTGTCATTTTTAATGCCTGACAAAAATACCTAAAATTCAATATTATTCAACCAGAAACTTGCCCTTTCAAGCACAGACAATAGGCTTGGACTTTAAAATATTATATTTTAAAGTCCACTTAATTTTTTTCTGGTAAAAATGCAAACCAGTAGGCTACAGCTGTTGTTAGTAGCCCGGGCCTGAATGACACTAGATTAAGCATCGGTTGGTGGGTGAATTTATATAGGTCAGTGGTTATTATGACAGTTCTTCTTCAGAAGTTTAGGATACTTTCGTTTCAGGGACTTGTAATAAAAAAAGTTTAGGCTAGACCATAACAAAGAATTATTTGGGGTATTTTTTTTATTTTAGGTACAGAAACTGAGGCAATAGTTTCATTTTAATCCGATGATCAGTGTTGGGGGAAAAGTGTTAAATAAGTACTATTAGTTACTTAGTATTGTATTTTATATTGTGTAGTGTTGCATTGTATTTTGACTGTTTTTTATTATTATTTTTTAATGTAAAACCCAACTAGGACAGACATTGAGAATTCGCCTTGGATAAAATGTTGTAGTGTGTGACATGAGCTCATGAAACATACTTGTCCCTATCAAATAAACCTCAATAAATAAATAACTTATTACTTTTTGAAAATCTTGTTAGTTACACTACTTAGTTACTGCCTCAAGAAAGTAACTTAGTCACATTACTTTGGGATTACTTAATGGTTATATTGCAAACATTATCAAATATAGGATTTATGTTAGATTTGACATTTAGACAGAGTAAAACAAATGAGTTGCTTAAACAGGCTACAATCAACATTAAAGATGATTGTGGGCTTTTCCAGCTGCTGATCTATGTCTGATACAAGTAAGCCATGTTTGTGTTGTTGTTGTTTTGTTGTTGTTGTTCTTTTTTTACTTAAAAGTATCTAAAACTTTTTGTTAGTAATTTATTTTAATTTCAAGTACTTTAGGTAATGTTTATTAATGACAATGCACAATTAATTAAGAACAAAGACAAGACGCCTGTACCAGATTCAGCTTTTACACCTAATTTCCATCTATAGTCCTGGGGAGGGGAGCGGGGACACATTGGACATGTTTTTAAATGTAGGAGGAAACCAGAATACCCGGAGGAAACCTACGCAGACACAGGTAGAACATGCAAACTCCACCTAGTCGAATCCAGGACCTTCTTGCTATGAGGCCAGAGCGTAACCTACTGTTGCTAAAATATATCAAATACAGTAACTAGTTAAAGTAAGTTTGTTACACCCAACACTACAGTAGAAGGACAAGCTAGTATTTTGTCTCCAAGACTAGAAAACTAGCTTAAGTTATTCTTCTTTGAATGGCAGAGAAATAACTTGTGAGTTACGTATAATTAGAGTAAGACATAATCACAGCTCAGTAACACCTCACACTTTTGTTGCTCTAAGCACTCAACAATTTACCAAATATTTGAGCTTTGTGGTTCGGTTTTAGGTTACTCATACAATTACTATTACAGCCACTGTTTAGTCAGACAAACCACCTTGCCCTGTTTCAAAAAGTGAATTTAACTGGCTTTAACATTTGCGTCTGTATATTCTGGAAAAATAATTATGTACAAAAAGCCTAAAACAAATAGTAAAAATTGCTACATTTCTTATAAAAACAGTACATCTCCAAAGTCAGGTTGCACTAAAGAAAATGCATCTGTTTTGTAGCATAAGGGCAGTTTATTTCATTGTTTTTGTAAAAGGCATGGCACACAAACTTATAATTAGTGCATCATTCTCTCACAGGCAGTTTCCAGTGGTTTATCTTCTTCTTCTTCTTATGCTCCAGAGTTCAAAACATCAACAAGAAAAGCTACTGTTCCAAGATGGCGGATGTCTAGTTGTTCGTTTGTGAAGAGAGTCAGTGAAGAGTTGTTTTAAATCACAAGATATATGGACATGGCAGTAAAACATAACGTTATATTTATATTTCTGTAAGAGCTGGCAGCATACAAGAAAATTCACATATTAAAAAATGAAAACCGCTCTTTTTTTTTTTCTTCCAGTGACTAGATTCAGCAAATCCCTGTCCATCTATCAACAAAATTAGTACAGGAAATGATAATAAATACAGAATGATATGGTTTAAAATGCATTAGCTTTTCTGGTACAGTTTGTGCCACCTGTTTGTCTCCCTTGAATGTTCCGTAGTGTGGCATTAACGTCGTGAACGAGCAGGGAAGTTAGAAGTCAGATCTGCAAAGAGGCGATCCAGCTTTTTCACTTTGTTTTAGAAGCAAACAAAGCGACTTTAGTTTAAAATCATCGTTTAAATGTTAGACAAAGCAAAGACTTTTGTGTGTTTTGTTGAGTGTATGACAGTTTGTGCATGCATTTTTTTTATTTAGCACAGTTCTGCCATGACCAGATTAGAAAACGTTCCCCAAGACCCATTTATACCATTTATTATTGATTAAAAGATATCGCCATGGAGACAAGCAGGTGCGGCACTTCCCAGAAAAATCACATAATGCATTGTTCTGAAAAGAAAACATTCCCCCCATATAAATAATAATAATTTACATTTTAAATAAATTATTACTTTAATGAAACATGTCTTTATAATTGAAGTTATTGTCATAACACCAGTTTAACTTCATATAATTCTCAGAAAACTGCAGAAAAATGTCTTTATTAAGTCATATTTGCAAAATAAGTTGCGTTCGTGTCATGTCAACTTGGAGTTAACCATTATTAGACTGCTCTGGCTTAATAATAATCACTTAACTTGGATTTTGCCAGTGACTTTGGACTTGATTTGGACCTGGAGCACTGACAACTTGTGTCCCTAATCACTTTTTGTGATAGAAAATGTATTTTAAATGTATAAAAATCATGGAAAACACAGAAATGCAATATGTATTTGGTAATTTGATAACAAAACTTGAACATTTGGAACTAAAATCAGAGGACTTAGGCCTGAGGCTTGACTTGGACTTGAGGCTTACTTGCAAAACAGTGGCTTGGTCACAGCTTTGCCAGATAATGGGCAAGAGACAGTTTAACTTTTTAGAATTTATAACATTGTAATTTACCATAAATTATCTAAAATACAATGTCACAAATTCACATTGTGTACCACAACAAAAACTGCATATAAACAGTATTAATTTTAGTTCTTCCAGTTGTATTTTTTAGCATTGGGAATTAGCAGAGGCGTTGCTACAGGAGAGGCAAACCAGGCATTTGCTTGGGGCCTCCTGAGACAAAAGGGCCCCCACTGCTGAGCTACACATGCTAATTGTTTATTTGCTGCTGTTGATCGTAAACACATGGTTTTCTATTAAAACTATAGAAATATGTTTTTCTGATCGACTTGTACCTCCTTTTATTAGCGTATTTTGATTTGAATATGACTGACGGCTTATTGGTCCTGCTATCTGAATGTAGTTTGGGCTTGTTTTAAAAGGATTATTATTATTTTATTTTATTTTTTACTATTTTACTCTTTGTTTCTACAATTTATATTCAAATTCAATATATTTGTCACAATAGTGTGTCTGATTACTGTGTTATTATCGGACGTGAGGGCCCCCAATTATTTTTGCTTGGGGCCCCCATGGTACCCTTGCAACGCCATTGGGCTTTAGAATCCTGTGAAATGACATGAACGCAACCTATTGCATATACGGGAAGAAAGAAGTTGTTAATAGTAGTCAATTATAGAAAAACTGGTATCTAGACAATGTTTCCATATGATTCACATTACAGCAGTATTTCAATAAAAAGAGAAAAATGAAGGCAAACTCTTTATAATAGAACATAAATCCGTTCTTTTCTCATGTTAAGTGCATTGATGCTACATGTCCATGACCGCTCTTCCTGAGGAGTACAGCTTTGCAACGTGTTTCTGTGTCCGATTGCATTTGGAAATATTGATTCATCTTAACCTGGCCAGCCATAATATTCACTGTTCTTTCATTTCATGTAAAGAGTATTTTATTCTAGTCTGTACCCGTGTTTTCCCGCCGAAGTACAAACTAGCAATACTGTATCCAAATATCATGATAGATGGTTATAAACAAAAGTAGTTCCCCTCACTGCAGTTGATCGTTTGTTTACTCGTTGTTGTGGTGATGACGCCACAGATTTAGAATGTGGTTTAGTTGTTACCAGGGCGACTTGTGCGTTACACAATTTTCACACAAGGCGTTTAGCATTGGCATTCTCACTGACCGTGGTTTAACACAACTTATAGTATTCAAACAGTAAAGTATTTAAAAAATAAGACCAAATGCATTAAACTCAGAAAGTATTTTACAAATCTGAAACAGAGGTTCATATGGCTGGTCAGGCTAAACCATCATCATCAAAATCGCGTCGTGGTTGGGGCAGTAATACACCATTCAAAATCAATGCAAACTTCGAGCGCAGGCATCGAGTGGATTTTTCTCACTCACATCGAAGACAAACAGACTTGCGGAGCCTCTAGACGTTTTCCCACCAGCTCCAGGTGGTGCAAACTGGCTCTGAGTTGGTCATTTTCATTGTTGCTGAGAAGTACTTTGGCCAGTTCACTTCTTCATAGCCTTCCCTGCATGCTACAGTAACATCACACATTATTAAAGTGCTTATGACAGGTTGCTGTACGATCATAATCAAGATTTTGCAGTTGACGTCAAGGTGTACTATAATGTTACTTCCTGGTAGAATTGGAGCAGGTCATGTGACATAGGCTGTGTTCGAACGTCCACTCGTCCCCTGAGGCATCAAACACTAGTCATGTCCTACTCAGTGGGCTATATAGTACACTCGTACATATAAAGATTCAGACTCACTGAGCAACTCTACTTTATGCTTGCTGTCGTTCACAAGAATCTAAAAAAAAACTAAAACGAAAACCTCCAATCAAAAGTGACTTTTGTAATAAAATATTTAACTGTTAATAAACTTTCGCAAACAACTCAGAGTAGTGAAATGTCAAGGCAGACGTAGTGGTCTGTATTGACCATTTTAGGACCATCGGTACTCACTATTTTCCAGAAGAATGCAGTAGTTTTGGACATTCAGACACCTCTAAAAATGACTAAATGGAATAGTGTGGACGTTCGGACACAGCCATAGAGATGATATCTTACAACCATACTGTAAAGAAGAGCTACGTCCATATACATTACGCAATCTGGCCCTAGATGAATTCAACAAAGTAAGTGTGATTAGTCTAACTGCATTTCTGGGAGAAAAAAAAAGTCCAACCTGTCATAAGCACTTACATTTAGGCCTCAAAACGCCCATTTTAAATCCCTTCGCCAGTGTATGCTCTTGTGCTACTCTTTAAAATCAACATCAGTCATAAACGACAAGAGCTGTACATCTGGCAGGAACAAGTTAAATCCTACACTGCAAAAAACGTAACCGAGTCTTGGTTAAAAGGACTAGAAATCAGGATTTGATTAAATTGCTTAATTAATGCATATTTTACTTGCTTTGAGAGTGTTTACAAAATATTTTAACTGAAACAAATTTTGCAAACTAAGTAAATAAAAATGTTGACTAAACTTGGCATAAAGAGAGGACAGATTTTACAGAGAACATGGTTTCTGGGCCGGTAATTGGACAATACCTCTTGTCCGTTTTTGAAATGAGGTTGCACCAAATATTCACAGGACTAGAATTGTTTCCTTAGTGATAATAACTAATGCTAAAGTCTATTTGTAGTGCTCTACAAAATGTCCAAATAAGTGTAACCCACATAACAAATCTGAAACGATGATTCTCAGCTTTAAGCCAAATTTAATCCAGAATAAATCAGGACTGAAACATACACTGTAAAAGGGACCATTTTAAACTATTAATAAGTGAATGAATGGTTATATTAAGTCAGATTTAGGTTTATTTAGGCATATTTTAACTGTCTTCAAATAAGATTGCCAATAGAACGAGAGCAAAGTGAACTGTTTTGCTAAAAATATGAAAAAAACAACTGAATTTTCTCACTGCAAATAATCAAAAATGCAATAAAAGAAAGATACACTAGATTCACATGGCAAATCTTATTTTCAGACAGTAAAATAATAATAAAAATCAAGATAACTATAGTGACTAGTTTCAAACACATTACAGACACATTAGGAAATTTAATTGGCCACTATTTCTAGAGTAATAACCCAGAAATGTACGTATAAATCTACAAAAAAAGGAATATTTATTTTTGTAATTTTTGGAAAGTCAACTGAGGGCCGAATTAGATTTTTGGTGGGCCGTTTTGGCACCTGGGCCTTAAGTTGAATGATGTATTAAAACAAGGCTGAAACACAATGAAAAATCTAGATTTATCATGTTAACTGGTGAAGACTGACAAAAATTAAGGTTAAAAATCAAAATTTCAAGTCATTCTAACTCATCTAGGCTTACATTTTTTGCAGTGCACGTGTTTGATTGGTCCTTACAGGCGCATAGAAGCTTCGCTAATGTTTTCTTTCGGTTAGAGAAGACTGGTCTCATCTGGAGTCAGGACTTAGACCCTGTGCCGGGCCTCTTGGCTGTAGCCGCCCGGAGACTCCCTGTTGCGGTGCGGTTTATAGGAGTCCTGATAGGGGTCCTGGAAGTCCTCCTCCACCAAAGGGGAGTGGTCCCGGCTGTGTTGGGAGCCCGAGGAGAGGCGGTTGCGGTTCTTGCGGGCGCGTTCGTTGTGGTAGTTTTCGTCGGCGGGCATCAGGCTGCGGCGCTCGACCGGGGAGTGGTCCGACGTCGTGTGGTTGCTGTTTCGGTTTCTTTGGGCCTGGTTGAAAAAATAGGAAAATGTGTGTTACAAAGATGTTTTACAGACAGACAGGCACTGACACAAATCACTGAAATTAACTCTGTACACAGCAGCAACTGGCTAGCTTAATGTAACCTCCATGCAACCTCAGTGCCAGCATCAGCACAAACGTATAAATAAGAATATCCAAAATGACTGACCCATGTCCCAGTTTTAGGTCACTTTGATACTTGGCAATAGTACATAAAAGAAGATATTGTTGCTTCTTTGGTAAAAAATTGATTCAGATAATAACTGACGAGGTGCATATATACCAATTTGCAAACTAATATACAGCCTTTGGTAGCACTTTAAAAATACCGCCTGCTAGTTAATAGGTAATTAAGGGGGTACTTACTGGTACTTCTAGTGGTATTACCAGTACAGTGATACTTGCAGTGGTACTTAAAGTCACAAGTACTAAAGTGACAGTGTTTAGTATTAATTAATTGATAGTTACTGGTACTTTTGTGGTACTCTTGGAGTGATAAGTAATAGGGATTATGGTAGGATCATTTGTACTAATAATTTGTACTTATACAGGTACCTTTAGTGATACTTAATTGTGTACTTGGTGGTGTACTTGCGATGCTACACAAACAAGATAAATGCTGTTATGCTACCCAGCCTTTTCATTAGTTTATTGTGACCTCCAACCTTATTCCCGGTGTGTCCCAATTAGTAATTTAGAAAATCTGGTCATTTTGGTAACATAAAGTGTGATTTACCACTCCAATCGCCCCCCAGAGGCCAGTCCAATGGTACTGCAGCAAAAAGACAGCCAAGAAATCATTTAGCTAATAGACCAACTACAGCTTCTTTACAACGGATTGGTATTTGTGTCAAATGCCACTGCTCACTGGCATTTGCTGCCAAATTGGTTTGTAGCTTTACCCGTGTTCTAGAGCAAGCTAAATGTTCTAGAGCAAGCTAACCGTTCAAATAACTCGAGACCACCACATCCAAAAACATACACATTTGTAATCATTTTAAGTTACAAAACCATTTGGGTTTAATTGTGTTTATTTGGATAGTGTATATGACCACTTAAATGCCAATGCATAATTGTAAAAATACATTTTGAAATCATGTCGCGACCCCCCTCCACGTTGGGAACCACTGTTCTAGAGGCTACTGAGTGAGCATTCGCAGTTGCATTTTGGTGTCGAGTGGAGCAGAGTGCAGCCGAATAAAACCGAAAGTACGGGTCTGACCATTTTGACTAATCGGAGCGGAAGGTTTTTTTTTTTTTTTTTTTACAAATAAAGACTTTTAAACCAGAAAAAAGTGTAGTGTAAAAGTAAGTAATAACTGTCTCAAGATTCGGCCATTTTAAAGCTGTAGATGCTCTTTCTGCTGAATAAAAGCTTTATTTCTAGCCCGTAGAGGTATTTTTCTGCTCCAGTATCAGTGTGTTTTACAACAGCTACAAACTATACTTATTCAGATTTTATATATCCATGGTAACAGAGCATGTCAACTGGCACTTGAAAAAAATGACCAACTTTGATAAGAATAATTGTGAATAAGTGCTTCCTTCATTAGTAAAACATTGGGCTGCATTTTTTGTTTGTTCCATTGCCAAATCTCACGTAACCTGCCTTACCCTTAATTCAACATTTATCACTCTTTATCTAATTTCAGATTGTGGGCTGATTATAGTTGATTATAGTTGTTCTTTTCTTCTCCTCCTGTGACAGATCATTGTTCACCTGGTTTGCGGCGGGGAAGGGGGCGAGCGCGGTGGAGCCCAGGTTTCGCCCCAGCAGAGGGTTAAGAGGCGTGCTCAGGGACGTGTGCGTGGCTCTCCAGTACGCCTCCAGATACTCAGCCAGGTGTTCACACGCGTCCTCCAGCTGGTTCTCGTCCAGGATTATATCAAACATTTCCTGAGAGCACACAGAGAGAGAGAGAGAGAGAGAGAGAGGGAGGGAGAGATTTATGAGCTGCATTTACCAATAATATGAAGAATAAGGATTAAAAATGGTCACGATTATTCTGACAGCTACAAACAATAATCTATTCATTTTTCATACATGTTTGGAGTGGTGGGTGATGTCTCATTCATTCAATAGATTTTACAGCGTTGCCAATAAACCTATATATTCATGTTTTGGAGGTGGGTGAAAGCAGGAGTACCCGAAAAGAACCCACAGCAACACAGGAAGGACATGCAAACTCCATCCAGACAGATTATGGGAAGTTGCTTTGGTTTGTCCTAGAATTCAAACCCATAATCCCCTTTTCTATCAATACTCTAACAGGTCTTCATTACAGTACAGCTACTAACACTATTTCTTGCGCTGGTCTTTGGGTGCTATTAGCAATCTAACGAGATTTTTAGAGGTGTCAAAAAAAGGTGACAGGCATGAGGACGATGTCATAGTCCCACAGCTCGCATTGAAAATTGATCAACTACATGAGGCAAGCAGCACGAGTTGCCTCATTTATTCTTACAGTATGTACAAAATGAAACAAAACAATGATTTGTGCATTTAAAGTCACTTGTAAAGTCCACAGAACAGTGGAGAATAATTGAAGGTAAAGAGCTGTTACATTTTGATTCATTGTCTAGTATAAGATGAAATGACTTTGCACAAATTATGATGGCTATTTTATATTTTACAAGAGTCGTCACAGAATGGTAAACCCTGGTGCGGTTTGGCTGCTCTGACTAGCTGTGGCCAAGATCCTCACGCAACATGTTGAAAACCTTAGGATCTGACAAGAAGTTACAGAGTGACAATGAACCAAAAAAACATAACACTATAAAGGTGGGGTCCTTGATTTTCCAACTGCAAACACATTTTGGGTTTAAAGTCTGACAACTTTCTCTATCTTTCAATATAAGATATCCTTTGTTTGTCCCATTGTGCAATTAAAGCTTATAAACTTCTGGCTTACAAAGTTCTTTTCACAACAACAAAGTGAAACAGGAGAGGACCACCCAAGCTCAGCCAATCAGAGCGCTGCATTCACTCCTGATTCAAATTAAAATTCTTTATATTCAATCAACAGTACTCAGTGATTTTTTTCACAAAGTGCTGAATTTATCATATACATTTTAGTGGAAATAATGTTTGCTAATTTACAACTAAAAATGTTAGTTATCCAACTTTAATAGACTTAACTCTGGTCACGCCTGTTTGAAGATTGATTCTTCTTCAGGGCTTTCTCTGAATTAATTCTTCTATTTATTAAATCAAATTAATTCTGTGTTTAAATACTTTTACAATTTCCATAAAAATCTACACAGCATATTTTTAATATACTGTCTGGCCATTAAAGTTAATCTCCAGGAATTAGCCAATCAAAGATCCACATCTTCTATCGTATCAAAACAATCCGTAAACAGACATGACATCGCAGATTTCTGCAGACTGAATGAGAGACGTACAAAATATATATTTTAATGTGAGGCGAGGAAAGTTCGAAATGACTGAATAAACCAATCGAATTGCACTTGTACAAGTTGGAGTTGATTTGAGATTCGACAGAGAGAGATCTGACTAGACCTGCTCTTTCTAAAGTATTGCAGAAGTGTGGGCTTTAAATCTGAGGCAACTTTTAAAGAGACAACTAAATATTGCTACAAGTCTTATTTGCTATTAAAATAATAAAAAAAAAGCTATACAAAATTTCCTGTAAATCACTTGGTTCTTTTACCATAAACCTGCCTAATCACAGCATTAGACTGTTCATTGTTTAAGAAGAAAGTGTTTTAGAGCAGTGCCAGTGTTGAGGACTCACAGAGGGACACTGGGACAGTTTTTCAGCCGCGACGAGCTGCACATTCAGGTGTTTGCTCTGAGACTTTCCTCTGGATTTGATCAGACGCTGGAGCACCTGCAGGAAACCACACAAGAGACTTACAAACAGTTTGCATCATGTAACCGCTCCAATGAACCGCCAAGCCTGACACATGCAGAAGGGAAGGAGTACTTTTCTTTCTTTCTAATCATATAAAAGCAAAAGCACTGGCTCATTTACCTGTGTTTTATAAATGTCTCAACAAAGGTACACCTCTTTTAGTCTAACCCTTAATCTTATGATAATCAATTTTGTTACGATTTTGAATAACTGAATTCTCTTCCAAGCTCACATTTTAAGCATGATTGGAAGATTGACAAAACAAAATGTGACAGTGAACAGACACATTGATAAAATAATCATCTGTAAGCTGTTTTAAGATGTTTGTAGATATTTAAGGTACAGAATTACTCGCTTTGATGCAGAAAATCACAGTATATTTTGTAGTTTGTGAAGGACATTATGCTACTTCAAAAATTGCAACCTTGATTCGATTTCAATTCGACTAGTTCACACTTCACTGTGATTGGCAAACCTCAGCTGTCACTCCCTCAGAGCATGACAAAGACTGACCAATAAGAGAAACTGGAAAAACAGTGATTTCACAATTCAATCTAATTTCATCACGACATTGCCCAGCCCAGGCAGCAAAACGTGATTTCTCAGAGCAAGGGCGTCTTAAAAACAGTGTCAATCGTCAGTACATTATTTACAGTTGTCGGCATCAGTATCGGCCCAAGAAAAACACATATCGGTCAATCTCTACTGCTAACATCTTTAGTCCCGCCTACCTCTCACTGCAGGCTGCAAAAAACCTTTCCATACAGACCGGAGGCTCATATTTGGCAACTCTCGGCTTTTCACAAAGCTGTAAACTTACCCAAACTACCTGATCTAACCCCATCCCAAATCCTAACCCAAACTTCACCTGTCTTTGGGGTATAAATGTTGAAAACTATATACATTTGCTAGCATAGCCACATGTGAGAGGTGACTATAAATGGGCTTCCAGTGTGAACGAAGAGGTGATTCTGGTTTGTGGCAAGAGGTTTGCAGAGGGATGTAGGCGGTACGTGTCTGCAGCCAGACGCTCTTGATCAGTTCTGCAGTTTTGAACAGGAAGTCAATGGACCTGTTCAAATTTCTACGCTAATATAAACTTTGCTTAGACTTTTTCTAAATATAGATTTAGAAAATTACTGATCTATATGTGTCATAGTTCAAAACTACTGTGCATACATGGAAGAAGAACAATAGCTCTTCTTAAAGTCATGCAAAAAAGCATAATTTAATCATCAAAAAGAGCAAGACAACGACACAAACTATTCAAATGATGAAAATAGTTATAGTTAAATTTAGCTTGTCACTGGATTGGCATCATATATTTTGTCTCAGCTTTGGACTGAAAAAGTCTGGCTCCTGATCAGAAGCAGAGCAGGAGGAGGGAGTGAAGCGTACCTTGGGTGAGGACACTTTGACGTGGACGATGATGGGAGCTAACGAGGTCTTAATGAGCTGTGCCGGATGGTTTATGGTGTCCGCGTCCAGGACCACGAGCTGCAGGGACCGGGCCAACTCGAAAATACGCTCGATCTCACTCTGCACCTCCGCTGGGAAGTCAACCAACCACCAAACACAGAAGAAAGTCAGTTTGAGAGGAAATGAGAAGATATGACAGTCAATATGTTTACATACAAGAGGAAAGTATCGTCTAGTTTGAGGAGATTTTAATAACAATTGGAGAATTACCACTAAACAAGGACAATATGTCAAAAAATACAAACTATATATTACACTAGAAAGAAATGACAAATAAGTAGTTAAGTATAATTTTGAATTTTAAATTTCATTACCATGACCTATACATGTCAACAAATACAAGGTAAACATGTTCAAATGTAATCATATTTTTACTGAAAGCCATTGTAAATCGAGCTATTCTTAATTAAAAAGTAATGGACATTATATTTATTTGTTGATGTTTACATTTGGTTTTAGTTCTCAAGAGGATTATATCTAATCAGAAAGCAGAATGAGCCTCACATAATTTCTCATTTGGGTTGCCAGTTTGGTTTGTTAGAGCCTGAAGCTGATTTTGAACCATGAGTTTGGAACATGTTTGAGTTTGAACACCTCTGGCAACCTAAGTTCATCTGTGATTGCAATACCTAGTTGTGCATGTTACATACGGTTCCTTTAAGTAATATTTAGGTATATATGAGAATTTTTCACTGTATTTGCCAGAGATTGGCTTGCAAGTCGTGGCTAGGAGATGAGTCACTATTTTGGTGATTTGAGACTTGACTTGATAAAATGGAGATCTAGAACTTGACTTGAACTTTGAGCTTTGTGACTTAAAATGACTAGAAACTTTTTCACATCAAGTGGTAATTGATCATTTGTTATAGAGAGATTTTCGGTCGACATCACTTTCTGCCCTACTGCACAGGCTCTATGCAGAAAGAGCCTCTCTCCATCTAGTTAGCTGGGGAAACTTCTCTGAATAAAACAACAAACAGGACGAGAGCAGCTCTTTGGATCAGGTCTGAACCGGTCTGACAGACGTCTGTCTCCTGAAGTGTGACGCCGTGTTTTTTCACTCACCTGAATGTAACTTTTAAGGGTTGTATGGTCGAATTTCATTCACAAATGTTGATTTAGCAGCAGAACTTTTGTTTACGCTAGGGTGACCAGATGAGATTGTTCAAAATTCGGGACGCTGATTTTTTTTTTTTTTTTTTTGAGGGGGGGGGGGGGTGTTGTCTGAATGCGGAGGAGGGGAGAGGAGCGCGCTCAGAGTGACAAGTCTAGATGCTTGCATCATTCGCAGCACATAGCGCAGAAACAGAAACCTTATAACTTTTTTGACAAAAGAATAATGTTCCTCACACCAGGAAGCATTGAACATTTAATTCGTTTCAATCCGTCTCATATTGGCTGAATAAACCAAAAAACACCTGATGAACTAATAGATCTGCAGATTCAATCAGAAAATTACCGCGAAACACATTTCTGTTAAGCAGGCTACTTTTAGAAACCACGCAAAACGAGTGTATCTGACTTTAGTTTCTGTCGAGAGAGTCCAAGGCAAAGTGGGAAGTCAACTGTGCGCGGAAGGAGCGCGTACGGGCCAAACATTACGCACGAGGAGCAGGATGGCAAGCAAAATGCCTCGCGCAGGCAGGAGCCAGGCTCCAGGGGCCAAACACACCGCACCGCACACACAAGGATTTGGGGGCGGAACGGCAAACATATATGACCAACTTTTGCCCAAGTGGAGTTGTTCTATGAGCTGTGATCTGCTGTTGACTTCCTCATAGGGAGACACAGAGGCAGCAGCTGCAGCCGCTTCTCTCCCCACGCTCCCGGTGTGTTATCACTACACTTTCCGCCAGGCCCCGAGGAGAAGCGGTTTTCAATCAAATTGCACAGAAAATAGGTCTGTATTGATGCATTTTAAAGACTCCGGCAGCACTACAGCCTCTCATACAGTGTTTGAGGCGTAATGTGGACGTGCAGCCTGATGTAATGACATGCAGGTCAGACTCTGCGAGGTGTCAGTCGGGGCAAGGATGAAATTCGGGACACGTGGGACAGGATTCGGGATTCGGGACACATGCGTGAATTTCGGGACTGTCCCGAATTTTTCGGGACGTCTGGTCACCCTAGTTTACGCACAGTGATATACTTTTGTAGTTAGATGACAACGGTGCTTTTTTGACTTGTTTCCACTGTTTGTGTTTATGAGCGGTGGCTCTTTCTGCAGGTTGGGTGCGTGCGCATCGCCCTTGTTGATAAACAAAAATAACTTTACAAAGACTTGAAGACTTGAAGAGACTAAAGTCAGAGGACTTGGACTCAACTTGACTTGGGGGGAGCCTTTCTTTGACTTGGCTCTCAACACTAACTTAACACATTTTTACTATAAAGAGGGTCACTTTGTGTTCTTCAGTTTTGAACAGGAAGAAATGTTTACAGCGGTCTTGAATGCTACACTATTCCACAACATCTCCCTGACAATTTTCTTACAGCCCTGCAAAAAGTCTAAATATACATGATTTTTAATTTACTTTTTTCAGACAGTGAAAATCAGGTCTAAAAGCGTGTACAGCTCTCTCTTTCTCTCTTGCGTGTAAACACAGAGACTGACACAGATGATTTAGCTCATGCACATCATTGAGTGACAGTGGTTTTACCCAGGCTGGAGCGCGTGTTGGACCTCTCAATGATGGCCCTCTTACTGGGGTTGTTTAGTACTGACCTCTTGGCCAAAGAAATGTCAGCGGTTACCCTGGTGATGGATATCCTGAAAAACAAACCAGACCAGGATTATGAAGAGGCAAAGACAGTGAAATTTGTCCAGGCAAATAAAACATGATAAAGCCAAGAATGACAGGCCTTTCACTTTATTCTAATTTAGTCTCCAGTGTGTAAGGATCTATTAGAAGAGATAAGGACATTGTTTAATAGATACAGTCAGCAAAGCGTGGGGAAAGTCCTATGGGAAACTGAACTTCTTACTCTTTTAATAATTTTTTTGTGAATAAAGTGTATTTTACACAATATATCTTTGCTTTTGTAGTTTTGAGCAGTGAGTGAAAAAGCTGTTGGTCGGATGCACTGTTCATGTTATGTTCCCCCCACAGAGGTCCGACTGTATCTATTCAGTTTTAGACCTACGTTTATATCTTACCTTCCATCAAACCTGTGCTTAAGGAAGTCGAAGAGAGCTTTCTGCATCATGTCTGTCACCTGCAATAACAAAACACAAGAAAGATAAATAATGTATGACTCTTTGTTATAAATTTGGGTTTATTGTTACGAAATCTTCTGCCTCCAAGATACTTATTGTTTTTATTAGTACATTATTTGACATACATCTGTTTTATAATTGCCTAACCCTAACATGTTGAAATGTCTGATGATTATGCAACTGATTTCTTAGAACAAAAGCGAACTTTGTACTTTTTGTAGTTTGCCTGCATCTTGTTAACCACAATGGTATCGATGTGCGCTTATGCCTGACCTCTGTTTGACACTTGGAGCACGCTTGGGTAAACATATAATGACATTTAAAGTTTAAAGACCCAATCAGAGGCCAGCTGGAAAGTCCTGTGATGTGACACCTGTACAGGATGAAGAGATGAAGATGGAGAAACCACAAGAACAAGATGGTGAAGAGGGCTGGACTGATTGTAACGTAAATAACTGTGATGTTTCAGTATAAATATAGCTGTATTTGATTAGTCTAGGTCATCTTCTTACGTCACACGTAAAGAAGTGTTCTTTTCAGTATGAAAAACTCTTTAAAGGGGACCTATTATGTCAAATTCACAAGTTTTTAACCTTGTTATAATGGGCTTCCTTCATCATTAGTTTACTCAAAGTTTGAATATTGATTCATTCACGTTTGAGTAATCTTGTATTGTTCTTCAGCTGCAGCTCAAGTGCTCAGAAATCCCTGTTCTCACCTACCACCTATCCCCTCCCACTTGTCTGCATTTACTTATTATAATTCAAAAGATTAATTCTCAAAGTGAAGCATATATGGTTCAAAACTGTCCCAGAGACACTTTCCAACAATAATAATTTGTTTTAAATTTGTTACAGACATAAAATGAAGAGAACTATCAGTCTGCCGTTGAACAGGAGTCACTGGAGCTGTTCTATTTCAAGTTTAGATCAATTTGTGTTACAAAAAACAAAAGTAAATTATGATCTGCTAGTTCAGTTTTAGACATATTAAAAACCAGAGCCCAATATACCCTTGCACTATAATTACAGAACGCCATGCTGACAAGGGTACTCCGAGTAAAGCATCCTCAGTGACACTGATGTTTACCAGAGTTCTGTATCATTAGCAAAAAAAAAAAAAAAAGGAGCCAAGCTTTTTGGTAATTTTTTTTCATTCAGATGGCGGGTGCTTGGCTGCAGTGCTCATCCAGGGTAGTTCCAATAATAATTTAGGACATACCAGCTGTGTTAAGACCATTAAGGTCACGATACAATACGTATCCCGATACATGTAAATCCTGATATAATTTCCTCAGTATGTCACGTATCAAATGTCAAATGCAGAGGAATTGTATTTTCAAACTGCTCTTTGTGTTAGATACAAGTGTCTTACAAATAAGTCATTGTCAGCTCAATAGTTTCAGTCTTAAAGCTGCAGTCCAGGTTTATAAATGTAAATTATATGAATTTTAGTACGTCGATACATATCCCGATACACCTTCCTGTAACGATACGCGTATTGCCAATGAGCTTGTCACGATATATCCCGTATCGATACATTGAGTACAGCCCTATTAGGTAACCTGAGAGAAATTTAACACTCTTCAAAAGACTTAAAAACAATGCAGAAAATCTACTTATGACACCACAAATTGGAATATTCAGAACAGTGTCTCACAAACAGAAAGAAAAGCATCTCACAGACAGAACTCCAACTGTGTTTTTGATGAGAAAGCAGAGTTAGAACATGTAACAATACAGGTAATGGCAATTTTCTCTGACGAGCATTAGCTGCAGGACAATACAAGATTACTCAAACAAGCTTGAACCAATCCAAATACAGCTAAAACTAATTACGCAAGACTACTATTATAGCTTACTTAAAAACTCAGAAAAGTGTATGATGCAAAATGTGTATCTGAACCGTCATACTGTATCTATTCAATCCTCCTTCTCTCACAGTGACAGTGTTGACAGAGCTCCTGCGTCTCGTGAGTGAAAACATGCGGCGTCTGTCAGGTTAAAATATCGCCCAATTAACGAGTCCGATTTCCACCTGCTCCTGGCTCCACGGCATGTCCAACGTCATCACTCTCTCTCTCTCCTCACCCTCTCTCTCTCTCTCTACTCGGACACACTGACGAAAAGCTCGCGGAGGAAATGAAACCGCTAATAGAAAATCTGCCATTTCTGCACTTTTCCCTCCATCGCTGTGTGGAATTATACAGCCCTCTCATATTGATTCAGCGGCGTGGGAATCAATAAAACGGAGCGAATGTAACCGGCGCCAGCTACAATGGGCCCACCTTTTCCATTCGTCAACACAGAAATACATTTTAATCTCTAAAAAAAAAAAAAAAACAGCACAGCCTCATTTTTCTGTTCATAATTTAAAAATCTACTTTCTCTCTCCTCTCTCCTCTCTCCTCTCTCTCTTGTCTTTCTTTCTTATACAAGGAATGCAGTTTACCCACAAGGCAGTTACCAAGGCAACGGCGAGATCGGGAGGCGAGGTTGCCACGGCGACGGGCCACATCCCCCGCCTCGCTCCCCCCTCCCTTTCCTCCGCTTCACTCGCAGGTCTATTCTTCCCTTCCGGATGTTTAAAGGTGAACTGTGTAACTTTTGTGCAGTAGCCTGGTTGTTTCCGTGGAGACAGATGAGCTTAGCGTACTGTGGAATATTCCAGGCAAAGAAATAACGTTTGTGGCGACTAGCAGAACAAATTAGGAAGAAGATATAGGTATAAATTGGGGTTTGATTTGTAATTTATGTTTTAAAGGAAAGATATTGTGCTTTTCCAGGTACTTACTGTGACGTAAGGAAATTATTATTTTACATTTTGTTCATTTATAACATGCAACATTGATCTAAAGTAAAAAAAAGGCCAAAAGTTTGTCCAGATGTCAAATTTGTCAAATTCCTGAGTGATAATATCGATCTGGTTTAATATGCTGAACACAAATATACATGTTTTTGTTTTTGGCTCCATTTAATGATATAAACATTTTAGGATTGCAGCAAGTCGTAATCGTAACAAAACAATTATTGAAATTTAATAATCGTTAAATGGTTTTATTTAGATTTCAAAACATGCTTTATACTGAGAAAACCTACGATTGAACAGAATTTATGAAAATAAGTAATGAAAATTTCTGACAAAAACATGCTTTTATTAAAGTCTTTTTTGATCATAAAGTTACACAATGCACCTTTAACTAGCTTTGACAAGGAAAAAATAAAACTTGGGGGTAAACTAACTTTTTTAAAGGCCTCTGATTGGCTGAGCTTGGGTGGTCCTCTACAGTTTCACTTTTTGTTTGCAAAAAGACGTTTATTGACCGTAATTGCAGCCAAAATGAATACATGTCTACATATTAACCCTGTGTCAAAGGATTTATGAGAGGAAGTTGTCAGATTTAAAACCTAAATCGTGTTACCCCAGCTTTAATTACTCTACACTGAAATGAATCTAATCTTTCCTCCACAGAGCTCTGTTAGAGTCCGACTGTATCTATATTCAGCAGTCTTACCTCATAACCTTTGAGGGAGGGTCCCACCAGCACCACTGGTCTCATGGAGGGAACCACGTCGTACGGAGGAATGTGCTCTGCCTGTAGGGGGCGACACACACTTGAGTAATACCACGGTCAAAAGCAAAGGTTATGCAGATGATGATTTGAGATGGGACGATTCTTAAAACAGCTCGAATCATTTGATGCTGGTGTTTGCTTCAATCCCAACGTGTCTGTCTTTTGTCATTTTTGTGAAGTTAGAGAAAGGTTGATTTTTGCATCTTTTTGCAGTCAGAGGACATTAACAGAAACCTAAATAGACCCACACTGCAAAAAGTAAGTTCTAGTCTTGTTTAGAAGGAGTAGAAATCAGAATATTCATATATTTATCAAGTAAGAATGAACTGCCTAAATCAAGTCTATTCAACTTGATGTTCCAGAGGGCCAGAATTTACTGAGGATCATGGCTTCTGGGCCGGGAAGTTACATAATACGTCATTGTTTTTGACATGAGGTTGTGCCAAATATTCACAGGAGTAGAAATATATCTATATAGTAATAATAACTAAAACAGTCTATTTATTAACCAAAGAATGTGGCGATTCTTAACATTAAACCAGGACTAAGCAAGGTCTAAAGCAGAATTAAATCAGGACTTAAACATACACATTCAGATTTGATTAAATAATGAGTGTATAAATGCTTAAAATAAGTCAGGTTTATCTTTATTTGAGCATATTTTAACTCTCTTCAAATACGATTTGTCAATAGAAAAGGAGCAAAGAGGATTGTTTTACTACAAATATGAAAAAGATAGCATTTTCTCACTGGAATGATTAAAAAAATGCAACAAGTATTGGAACATTAAAGAACACTTATAAAAAAATGGGGGCACTTTACTGACAATGTACGATGAAATGGTATTATTTAAAGAGTTCACAAAAAGCAATAAAAAATAAGAAGTAACAAGAAAGAAAATACTATTCATTGGCAAATCTTATTTTCAGACAGTAAATAAACATAGAATCAAATAAAACTAAAAGCTAAAGCCTAGTTCAGGGGTCTGCAACCTTTCACAGCTAAAGAACCACATTTGCCCAACTCAAACCAAATCAAAGTCAGAGCCGCAACTGTATTTTGTGTAAGAAAATGTTAAGTGAATTTACTCAATGTTTTGCAAAATTAAACACTGAAATCATTGTATAAACCAATTCACAAATATGTTTTTGATGGTAAGACAAAACAGTTATTTAGTGTGCGTTTTTTGAACTCCAGTTACGGCTGACAATATACAGTATTTTGAAATTAAACCAGTGATTTTTAACCAGTGTGTCAGGGAACAGTGAATTGAATGCCGGATCAGATTTTTGGAGGGCCGATTTGGCACATGCGGCTTCAGTTGAATAGGCCTGACCTAAATGATTCCGTAAATTTCATTTGTTTCAAGACCTTTCTGGTTGCTTACACTATTTGGATCAAAACTAAATTGCCAATGAGACTAGAAAAAAAGTCTTGGCAAATATTTTGGCTTGAGAAATAAGTAATAAATTAATTGAAACGAGGCCGAAAGAAGTGAAATAATCTGGCCAAATCAAGCAAATACAGCTTACAATGTGAAACAGAATGCAAAATTAAGATAAATTGTTCTTCTGAGGCTCAATTAAACAGAAAATATATCAAAATTATGGCAGATTTATCGAGACTTGAATTGTACTGTGACAAAACTGAATCGTCCCATCCCAAATACAAACATGCACCAAAAACTTACCACTTTTTGCTTCTGTTTACCTGTAAAAAAACAGAGATAATTTCAGTCAAACCTCATCATTTCTTGGCAACAGTTTTCTATTGTATTACTGCGCTGATAAATAATGCATGGTGTAAAAGTAGGGCAGCTCCGAGTGCGAATGCGGAGCTGAAATATTCAATGTGTTTATGTGAGAATTACCTGCAGAGTTTAGGTTTGGTTTAAACGTACCCGACACCATTTCCCGAGACTGGAGGACGAGTTCCCGCTGGATTTACTCCTGTGGAAACATAGAGAGAAGTGGACTTAGGGAATGGTGTAGTTTCATCAAAGTGGCCATAACAGGTTTTTATGATTTTGTAATTTTGACTTTGTTTGGTGGATTAATACTGTAGTTGTTGTAAATGTAAATGACACCAATCAATTGCAGTGTTGAGAACTAGAGGGCCGGACTGCCAACATTGGTATAAAAAAACCTCTCATTGCAAACACATTTCTTTGAACGATTATAGAAGACCAGTACAATTAAAAGAGGTCTATTGACCTTATTTTTCCTTTTTTGGCATCACACTTCCTGCTTGGCTCTGTAAAAGTAACTAACATTAACTTGTGTATCTTGCGGCATGACCTCAAATAGATAAAACTACAAAAGAAAATAAGGGTTTATATTTATATTTTAGGCTAACTGCAGCTAAATCGGAAGTCCGCTGCCTAGAAAAGAGGCGGTCAAGAATAAGGTGCATAGGCCAATTAAATCATGCCCAAATACACATGGATAATCTCTAAAAAATATCTGTTAAAGCAGAAAAAAATCACTCTTACATTAGATTACTATGTCCCGGCAGCCGAAAATAAGCACTTCTGATTGGATCATTTTAATCAGGTTTAATCAGTTTTGATCAACTTTAACTACACACATCACATATTTTTTTCTCTCTTTGTTGGCGGTGCGTCGCGTCTATAGCCTTAGTGACCCCTGCTTTGGGCCCAGGCGAGAGAACACCCTGGACAATGGCCAACTTATCACAGGGTTAACACATAGAGACAGACACAGACAGAATTTACAGTGTTGCCAAGTGTCCTAAACATGGATGTTTTCCACTGCATCCAGAGAGATAATGATGCTTATTGGATTTAAATCTTCTGGTGCCAGAGCACCAACTACTACTACTACTACTTCCAAAAACAAACAATAATTAATTTTGATAAGGTTAATTACTCTCATGCACGTAAACAGGAATTGAGTCTGTCTTTTATCACAATTTCCCTGATTATGTAAACTCCCACTGATTCTAACGTGTCATGGGCTGCAAACTACTATTTTATTACTGACAGCGATTGAACAGTGAAGTGACACAATTTTGGAAGAAGCTGGGAGTTTATTTTGCTTACTGACACCAGTGCTTAGATTAGAATCCACAAATATTTTAATCACGAGTAGAAGAGAGTGAAATCTGCTGTGAAGCGGTGCCCAGTGGTTTTGGCCGTTTGCTGTCCTCACAAAACTCTGCCAAGACAGATCCAGCAAAAACAAGAAACAGAATTAGCTGTTTAATCACCTTATGGTCGTCTCACCTCCACCATCTTGCATTACTAAATATTTTTCTTCATCAAAAAACAGATGCCAAGAGAGAAGCTTCAGTTGTATCAGCTTTTAATTCAATAAGAATGCTGATTGTTTTAGTCTTCGCTTACTGAAACTACATCTAATTTCCTAAATGCATTTTAATTTAAAGAAAGGACAGTGTGACTATTAAAGAAAAGGGAAAGTGTGTCTTTTAGCTGATGAAAGTGCAATATTGGTCGATAATTTTCTCAAAATGCAACTCAACTGCAGCAAAACTATAGATCGCACTAATCAAGACCAAGACTTGCTTGAGACTACAAGATACCAAGACCGAGACAAGACCAAGACTTTTGAGGGTCGAGACCAAGACAAAGACAAGACAAAGACAGATCGACAAAACATTTGTTAAACAATATTCTGTATATTAAAAAAGTAATTAACAAACTGGAAGTGTTTATAAATAACAAATTCATTATGCTCTTAATAAAACCAAAAGCAATAGAGGGATTTTCGGTCAACGTCACTTTCTGTCCTACTTGCGCATGCTCCATGCAGAAAAAGCCACTCTCCATCTGCTTACCTGGGGAAACTTTTTTGAATAAAACAACAAAACAGGATGAGAACAGCTGTTTTGATCAGGTATGAACCGGTCTGACAGATGTATGACTCCTGAAGGTCGAGACAGTGTTTTCTGTTCACTCACCTGAATGTAACTTTTAAGGGTCGTAGGGTCGAATTTCATTCACAAATGTTGATTTAGCAGCAGAACTTTTGTTTTCACACAGTAATAAACTCTTGTAGTTAGCTGACAACGGTACTTTTTCAACTGTTTCACTGTTTGTGTTTATGAGCAGCGGCTCTTTCTGCAGGTCGGGTGCGTGTGCATTGCTCGTGTTGATAAACAAAAAAATCCCTCTATAGATGACCTTCCTTAAGCACTATGTCAATCTTAAAAAGTCAGACAAAAAAGGATTTATCACAATCTTAAAATGTCAAATACAATTCAAGTAAATAGCTTAACTTTACTGTAGTGTGGTGAACTAGTCGTTGGGGTCCAACTACAGTAAGTCCAAATTTTGAACAATGTGAAAATCTGTCATATGGACTTCTAAACTTTCATGGATAAAACTAGAACCAGACAACAAATCTGCATGAGGAGCTGATCAAACAGTTTGAATGCAGTTTTGTGCTTTCAACATTAAAATGGTGGATAGATAAGTGTCCTCACCCATGGAAGCGTCCTCTCTTCTGCTCCTGCTGCAGTCGGATGTTTTCCAGTTTGAGAGGACTCGGGATGAAGCCGATCTCACAGCCTTCTTTCACCAGACGCCCGATCCACCAGTCGTTATTGTACTTCTGCAAAACCACAAGGACCAATGTTTGAATTTGAATCTTGGGGAAGACTAAATACTACACTGGAAAAAATATAAACTAAAGACATTTTTTTAATGAGCTGAGCTGCAACATAAAACATTGTCTTTATTTGTGGGAGGAGATTAGGGGAAGCTAACCCATGAAGTGAAATAGATACAATCGGCATCAAAGGCCACGCCCACTAATGGAACTCTGAGGGGGGAAGTTAACATGGAGAGTGAATCAGAACAGCTTTATCACTCACTGCTACTACAACTACAACAGCAAATGTGGACTTGAGGAGATATATTGTGTCAAATACAAACACAAACACATCGAGATGAATAAAGTGACTCAACCTCTCAACTATGTAAATATATCTAACAATGCTAACGGTAGCTGCAAGCTAAATGCAAACGTGATGCTAGCACCGCCTGACATCTTTTAGCATCTTTTTAACTTTCTGTTTATTTTTCTGACATAACGCCACATCAGCAACCTCCATTTAAACCAGGTTGTAACTCGACTTGAATTAGTTGTGCTAAAAATACACTTATTCGCCAAAAAACTTCTTAAAAGAGGTAAACAGTTTAGCTTCCCATACTGTAACATGGTAAGATATGAGACGCTTTCCCCCTCAGCAGGCCACGCCCCCAAATATGACGTGCTGCCGACTGTATCCATAAAGCCAGTGTCTGGTTTATTTGGCCAATCAAGTTAGCCAGCGTTGGCTCTGTGTTGCCATAGTAAAAGCACACAGACAACAACTGGTCAGGATCAGGCTAACTGTCAAGATACTTTAGCTCTGTCTCAAAAAAGTTTAAAGTAGGACAGGGTGATCTGAGGAAAAAGAATATCACGATTTTTTTCCCTCACATTGAATGAGCTTGATTTTCGATTTGATTTTGTTTAACCTTTTCAAATACTAAAGGAAAATGTCTTTATGAAAATAAACAAAAACTTTTATTCTAAATCAAAATTCTGGCTCAAAGTTTGACTTTTGCTCCAAAAAAACATATTTTTACTAACAAAGGATTTGTGATCTTTCGATTCAAAACCCACAAAGATTAACTGATTAGATAAATCTCATCTCTCAATATTTCGAACAATTGCCCAGCCCTAATTTAAAGAAACACTTATATCAAATGTTTAGGCCGTGCACTTCCACATCTGTGAGAAATCACTATTTCTGTGCCAACACAACTCATAAAGTCACGCTTTACTAACTTTTATGAAGAGCGGCTCTGGCTCTGGAAAAGTGCTATAACTGCAGACATACTGTACGGCATATAAAAATATAGGCTATTTCTAAAAAGGATGAATCAAACTCAAAAGCACGAACAAGAAGTGTTTAGTTTGAGAGGTTTGGCAGTGCCCCTCCTGTTAGCTCTGCTGAAGAAAGCACAACCCCTAAACTCCACCCACAAACAGATTTCAAACACGGCAAGCTCGAAGAAAAGCATTGGGACAAGGTAAAAGGAGGGGCTCAGAGTGGAGCAGCAGTGTGATTAGTTTGACAGCAAGTGTCTGCAAATAGAAGTCAATTTTGAGTGGGTAATAGACGCTGATGTCACACAGAGTCTAGAAAATATACTGGCCATAGTAATGACAAGTCAGTTTGTGGCTGTTTGACCTGAAACTTGATCATCTGCTCAGTTTGCACTAAAATAAAACCAAAAAAAAAAAGAAGACTTTTCACATTTGTTTGATGAACTTCAACTAAATTTATCATGATCAATCATTATAATGTTTCAGTCTCATCAGCACTAGCTAGACTCAAAACCCACACATTAACAACTAGGATTGGAGCATTTCTTATTCAAATCTAGACAGTAACTGCTTCTCCCTCCTCAGTCTTTGATTAAAATGTCCGCCCTGCTCCCGCTCAGGCTGCTGTGGATTTGTAAATGATTGGGATCCGCGAATAGCACCTCTTTGATGTGCAGGAAGTCCTTGGCATCAAACGAGACTCCAGTTCCAGCCACCGGGACATCCTCATCCAGAGCGCCGCAGTAACTCACATTTGTGCGGACCGCGAACGCCACGCCCTTCGTCTGAAAAGAGAAAGACCAGCGCTGGATAAACGGCGGGAGATGCAGCGAGGTTTATTTACAACAGATAGAGAGACAGATGGGTTAATGAGGATTCACTGGTGCAGAGACGCGAGGGAGGAAGGCAATATAAAACCTCTGTAATGAGAAGAAGCCAGGCCTGAGCACAAGAAAGAAGTTATATTAATTACAGAAAAGTTGGGCTGTGGTAAATCTGATTATGTTTGTTTTATATATTGATTGTATCATCCTAACTTTGGACGGAGAAATTATTGGCCGTGGCTCCGATTTCAGACCCTTCTGCATTCAAACAGAATGTAACAGAATGTAGGAGGGAAGGACTGGTCAGGCCAGAAACATTGCTTCTGCTTCATCATCTGTAAATAAATGTATCGCTTTGTGCTCATAGTCCACGTGTGGTATGCGTCAGTGTAATACCTCTAATGACCCTTCGTTCTCCTGTCACCTTTACAAATCTGCTTTAATCCACTTGCATTTCATTGCTAACTTTTATAACTGCGCACATGAAAGAAAACACTCTGCACCTTCAGTCACGTGACGCATGCACTGTTTTCCGCTCGCTACTGCACTCCCTAGTCTGAGTCTTATCTGTTTTTTCTGTGACATGATGCGACTGTGACAAAAATAATCAAATGTAAATGTCTTTATGTCTGTGGCCTGTTCTTTTATTGGCGCGTCAAAAAATCACAAAAGATCCTAAACTCCTCTAGTGTGCAGACGGCTTAAGACTTGGGTCAGACTTGAGTCACTGTTTTGATGACTTGATACTTGACTTGGACTTGAAGGTCAGTGACTTCAACTTAAATTAAATGGAATAATTTCTAGAAATAAAAAAAATTGTAGAAAAAACAAGACAGACTTGAAGGAATTTGTAGCTAACATCATAGGACTTGGACTTGAATTGAACTTGTGGGGCACTGACTTGGGACTTAGACTAGAAGCCATAGACCTCAAACTGACTTGAGACTTCTAAAACAGTGACTTTGTCCTACTTCTGGAAATATAAACTGTGATAAAATCGGCATGCTAAAAGTGTGATATTAACAGAGACTTACATACAAAATTTAGGAACAGCAAATAAGCCACAAAATAGAATGGAGTAATGTGGCAATCAAGATAAAATTTGATTTAGGGTTTTTGAGTAGGTGAAATTATACAGATACACCTTAAATCATGCCCATATTCTAATACTCCACACCAAAGGCACACAGAATATAAAAACAAATGTAAAAACAAGGAATCTAGCAATGTAGAATGCAAACGTTCATTCTACATTGCTAGATTTTGTTGTTTTTTTGTCAACTAAACACTGATTTCTAGTAGGCTACCATTCTATGAGCCATTCTATGAGTCTTTTAGTTCAGCCCCAAATGGAAAAGCTCTATAAGTGTGTTGCTCAAATTATTACCATTATTAATTAGTGGGAAAGTTAACATACATGCTAATATAAACCATTCTAATCATTCTTATTCTAATGCCTTAAAACACAGTAGGTCAAAAACAGTTTGATAAGAAAACTTGTTTTGCCAAGCAAGACAAACCCAACAGTATTATGTCAACTTTAAAAGGTGGTGTTGAAGTTTGATATTGACAGTAGTTCCTCGCTGGTAAAAGAAAAAAACACATATTGACAACAACCATTTGTGTGATGTCTATAAACAATACAGTTATAGTTAAGAAGTGAGCCCTGACCTTTGCCCTCTCGAGCTGGACCGTGGCCTGCTGCTCTCTCTCCTGCCGGCCGCCCTCCTTCTCCTCCTCCAGAGACACATCTGAGTCTGAGGGTCGGCTGGTGTACGAATCCGCTGAGCCCTGAAGCAAGACAAAACGGAACAGACAGAGTTAGTGCTACAGGCTTACAGCTAATACACAAACAATAGCAGCTGTGGGAAAACACCAACCAGAGATATGTCCTGTGATGTCAAGTACAAAACACATGTTCTTAGGAAAACCTTAAATGTTCTCTGCACCAAAGCATCTAGTCGAGGGGAAACTTTGTCTATAGGATTTAGAACACACACTTCTTCAAAATGTTCTTCAGATAGGCTAATAGATATATCAGACTAACAGCAAGTTTTGGTCAGCCTGTTTCTAAAGAGCAAAGACATGAAGCTTAATTGTAACAAGGTGTACAAAACATTACTATATAGAGAATTTAGAACAAAAATCTTTCACCCAACATTAAAAGAGTTTCATTTGATCATTGATTTTGCAGAAATATATATATTTTTTCTAGTGTAACAGTACTCGAGTCTGATGTATCAGAGGTGGGACCAAGTCTTAAGTCCAAGTCAAGTCTCAAATCTCTAACCCTAACCCAAGTCAAAGAGAAGAAAATCCCAAATCAGCAGAATTCAAGTGTAAAGTCTTGTATTTCTATGTCACTATAATAACACGTATATATCATATCTTGTTTAAAGTAAATGTCTGGTCACAAAAAAAGAAGAGAGAAGGACATATTCCAGTTTGTTTATTTATTTATTTTTTTATGAGCAACAAGTCGTCCCAAGTGCTGCGCAATATATTGATATATGGTGAATGTTGTTTTCAAGATATCAAAAAAAGGAATAACCTTTTTATTGTGAATAGAAAAACACAACAAAAAAGTTAATCAAAAATACAAATTTGAAAAAATTATGCTGTAAACGTTCAACCAATGGCACAAAAGTCATATTTTTTGCAATTTTGTGATTAATTTACCATTTTGTGGCAAGACACATTATATACTTTACCTCAATAATGTGTAAAAGAGATTAAGATTAAGCAGCAAAAATTCATTGTAATACAAAAAGTGAATGGGTCCTAAAGCTTAGCAAATTGAACAGAACCTATTGACATCATCTAAAAAGTTTCTGTTGGACTGATAAAATATCGTCCAAATGTCGTCATCGAGATTAGGGCAATATCGTGATAAAAATCGAATCGTGAGCTCATCCCTGTGACAATCTGCTTTTTTCATGAAATCTTCAAATCGTGATTTCCCATTTCTCTATTTAATCCATCTGTTCAAATCCAAATACAGACATTTTTTCTTCTTTATAGCAATATTAGGCTGTTGTTGTTGTTTTTTTTGTCTCTAATGAATTTTGAAGGTTGTGTTTTTTTTTGGGCTGCACTTTCAAGTCATAAAAGAGGTGGATTTTAGCTGTTTTCCAGGTCAGGTTTAAGAATATAATGGACTTTTAGCATTTTCATGTCTGAAAGTCATTATTAATGTTAAAAACTTGTTTTGTGGAGATACACAACATTAAATAAATGATTAATAAAATATATATACTGTATATATATATATTGAAGGGTCATGGTCACTTATTTTGGGATTTGTCGCTTGTATTTCTCTGAAAATCTGGCAACACTGATCAGTCTATGACGGATGGAAACTGACCATGAAGAAAGAACTTTCTAAAAAAGCAGATAATTGTATTTACCTCAAAAGCAATTTTAAAATAGACAGTCTACAAGAGTCGTGATAAAATTGAAATTGTGATCTGGCTTCAAGAAAATTGTGATATAAATTTATCCCCGAGCCCTAATCGAGATATTCACAAAAAATATCGAGATATTATTATTTGTCCATTTTATCAAGTCAAGTCTTCAAGATAATGACTCAAGTCTGACTCAAGTCCAAGTCACAACATACAACTTTAGTTTAAATAGACCCATTTATTGTTAGTAAATAAGGATGGCTGAACACACTAACTGGTGCTGTAGTCCCAGCCTGTTCAAGCTATGCAGGTGTATTATCATTAAAAAATTGCAAAACTCTCTTTAAAAACTCAATTTAACGAACAGCAAGTGACTCCAGGTCCATGTACAGTTAGCTACTGAATGTTAGCACGACGTTAGTGAGTGTCCCGATATTCAGTGTCCTGATATTTACTTATATTTGATGGAAAAGACTTATGTGGACAAGAGAAAAGCTTTGAGCATACAATTCCCTTGATGAGTTTGACTACGTAATTTATGGAAAAGCACAGGAGGTGAGTGACAGTGACATTGCTTAAGATTTTTGTTTAAGTTGTGTTAATTATTTATCAATTATCAGTAGAGAGCTAGACTCAGAGTAAACTGCACCTGTGTGACATTATTTTGTGCTGATTTCTACAGAACTTTATTGCATGAAAGACTCCGAGGATATACTTACATGACTCTGAGGTGATGTATTTGTTTTGTTTTTTGAGTGACCCCTCATTGTTCCTATTGCCTTTAGCTGCAGAAATCACGGGTTATAAAGACTGTCAACTGGTGCAAACCCATGGAACACATTAGAAAGAGGTCAGCGCTTCGTTTAAAGTCATTGTTGAGTTTTCCAACCGTTTAGTATCGTTAGTACAGCTTACTCATTTTGTATAGCAACTTTTGGGGAAACTTTGCGGAGGGCACCACGTACATTTAGTAAGGTAAGGAAGAGCGCTTGTTGCAAAAAGATTATAATTAATTAGTTACACAATTCAACATTAACATAAATCGTCTTGTTTTGCTGTGACTTTTCTTGTCTTTTTTATTTATTTCATTAAGATTATGGAGTTGTTTGTCAGATGAAGCAGATTGTGAACAGTGCATCTCTGTTTTGAAGCGAGGTAATCCCCGTCACGCTGATCAAAGGCGCAGAGATTAAAGAAGTCTCAAAATAAGCTTCACAGGGACACGGCGTTTTGTGTTCGGGGTAAAATTAGTCTCAATGAAACTCGGCGATGCTCAGATGCAACAGAGCTCTTTGTTTTAGCAGCTTTTCAAATTGGAAATAAAAATAGCCTTGTGTTTTAGCGCCTGCGGTGACCACTCGAGCTTTTTTCATCTCCTGCTGCAGCTTTTGACACTGAATTTGGGAATAACAACAGCAACAGACATGGAAAACGGAAGATAAAGTAGGTTGGTTTAGCGTGACATCACATTATTCGACGTGATTGGCAGCTAAAATTAATATTATGTGAATACAGTCTTTCATTGTTGTGCAAAATGTGAATGGGTCTAGTCACTGAGAGAAATCAACAAACTGAAAATATGTGAAATTACCTTTTAGATTTACGTCCCAGCAATATAATATCAGTTTAGCATTTGGGTGATGCAGCGGTTAGTGACCTGGCCTCAAAGCAAGCAGGTCCTCGGATAGACTCCCAGGGGCCCTTCTGTGTCTAGTTTGTATGTTCTCCCTGTTTCTGTGTAGGTTTGTGTCCAGTGTGCTTCCCCTCGTTCAGAACTGATGGAAATTAGCTACAATCTAGTACAGGAATCTTGCATGTGTAAATACAATTGTATATGTTCTAAGAAACATTACTTAGATTACCTTATGTAATGATGACACAAATTTTATAAAGAAAAAAACTACGAGAAAAAGTTTTAAAAAGTACTTTTTTATGTTCAAGTACAGCACATTCAAGACAGCACATTCAAAGACATGTCATAGCACCTTCTAATTGTTTTCTATAAAGGGATTTTTGGTCAACGTCACTTTCCGCTCTACTGTGCATGCTCCACGCAGAAAGAGCCACTGTCCATCTAGTTAGCTTGAGAAATGTCGTTGAATAAAACAACAAAACAGGACAATATAAAACGGTCTGACAGGCGTCTGTCTCCTGAAGCTTGAGACAGCGTTTTTCTCACTCACCTGAATGTAACTTTTAAGGGTCGTAGGGTCGAATTTCATTCACAAATGTTGATTTAGCAGCAGAACTTTTGTTTTCGCACAGTGATAAACTCTTTTTAGTTAACTGACAACAGCCCATTGACCAAGCTCCAGCTCAAGCTCCAGCTTGGTCAATGAGCAGCTGTGCAAATAATCCATCTTTAATGACATCATGGTAAACAATCTCTATTTATATAGCTCTTTCCCACCTTACAAGGCACTCAAAGCGCTGTACATTGAAGGATCCACTCACCCAGTGTTACAGACACTGAGGCAAAGGGGGTAGTGTCTTGCCAAAAAGACAACGACAAACCACTCTTGTTGTACCACTTAGTATTCCAGCGATCTGATCAGGCCTTAACTTGCTTAGCTTATGAGCACTTATCAGAAAAGTGATTTCTGAGGCTTAGAAAGGGAACAAGTAACATCAGCCCTAACCTAACCCAAACTCCAGCTGTGTTTTTGCTAGTACCAAAGAAAAATCTTGAAGCATGATATGTGTCATTCAAATATATTTCAGGATCAAGAATTGTGCAAAAAACTTAATTGACATTAAAACGAATTACAAAAGTGCAGAAACATCACATAATGAGGTTGAATAATTAAAACACAATAATCAGTTTTAACACATAAATGAGACCAAGGATTGAACAATGTTTAAATTTGACTATAAGTTTACACAAAGCCTGACCCAAGTTCAAAAAGGCAGGAAATAACCGTGTTAATTTATGTCTTTAGTCACAGCACATGGTTTCCCACAACTGTACAATAGCGTTTCTATATGAGCACATTTACAGTCATGTTGATTCCTTTGGCATGACTTAACCTCGTCTGTCCCTCAGGCCCGGAATTACCCACAGTCCACTGCTCCCAGAGCCAGTGTCCTACGCTCCCCGGGTCAGTGACACATCGGTAAATAAGCTGTGGATAATTGTGAATAGAAAAACAAGGCTGTAACTGTGAGGTGTTAACAAGAAGCATATATCTAAAGTACAGCAGCACAAGAGGCTGTTTGTGAAGATGACAGGCACATTTACTGAAAAAACTGTAACTGAGGTGAAGTTTATGGTCTGTGTTTTCAATAATATCTTTATCTTGAACAAGCAGAAGGAAAAAGTCAAGTTTTCACATGACTTTTGAGTTCTAAACAAGTAATCGATAAATTGAAAGAGTTATTATCCAACTTACTGATGCACAAAATGATCGTTGGTTGCACAAAATGATCATTAGTTGCAGCCCTATTCCAGCCTAATTCAATCTCTGTGACATTATTATGATAAGTCAGTCTTCAGTGAATGCTTTCAATTGATCAGGCAATGAACAGTGAGTCATGTTAAATACTTGACATGCTGCTCTGTACATTAAGGGCCAGATTTATCAAGCATTTGCTCATGTGCAAAAATAGGTTAGGGGGAGCAAGCAAAACCTTGGCAGAGATGACATTTTCTCTCACACACACTCTAAAGATGCAGAAGTTGAGGTGATTCATATCTGTTTTGTTTAGTTTGTTGTATGTGCATCTTACAATATTAAAGTTTGTGTGAAAAGCTCCTAAATAACACATGATTTGTTTTATTTTTGCTCCTCCAATTTAGCACCTGGCTTGATAAATCAGGCCCTATGTGCATTACGTAAGCTAAAATGCTCAAAGTTGCGATATATCAAATTACAGTCTGTGTGCCCTTGCCTGGATGTTTGCTATGATGTTTTTAAAGCGCAGACAGCCTCATGAGTGACTCGAGCTGAATTCTCTCACGCAAACTTGGACGAAAGTGACTGTATTGTTTGTCAATGTTGAACATTGAGTATATAAAAAAAAGCTACAATCAATACAGAGTAAATAGCGCCATCTAGCTTTGCGAACCGTGCAAAGAAACGTGGAAGAAAAATCATAACATAGCATGTGCTGCAACAAGGGCAAAGCTTAAGGCACTCGGAAATGCTTTTGAGAAATGGAAGAATCTCTGAACTGCACTGATGATAGGGCTGGGCGATCTGGAAAAAAATATAATACCGAGCAATCAGGTTAGCTTATTATTGTGACGCAGATGAACAAAGGAGCTGATTGGTCGTCTGTCATTTAGACCAAAATCTAACTTCACTCACCTCACATTAAAACCATTTTTTGCTCCGCTCATTGATTCTGCAGAAATCTGCAATGTTTTTCAGTTCCACCTGATATTCTTTTCATGTTTTTTTTTTCGTCGGGAACAGCCATGTTGGATTTTACACGGCGGAAGATGTGTGTCTCTGATTGGCTAATTAATCTGTCAATCGTGGCTACAGAAATACGAAAGAGGGACACGTTGGCTAGACGATATATCGTCTGGATTTTCCAGGCAAAAAGACCGGTGCAGTGCCCTTGTTCTAAAACTCATGCACTGCACCTTGAACATAGTCATACCAACTGAACACACTTTACTCTATTCACTGGTCATTTATTCTGTCCATATGCTGCAGTTGTTCATAATCACAGTCACATATTGTACATAATATTATAATTCCACTTGAACTATTCATCCTGTCATATTCTGCTCTGTGCTCAGCCACAACAGCAACTTATTGTACCTATAGGAGGAGTTTTAGTATGTTGTAACCTTTTTTGCTTTTGTAGCATGTATGTTGCACTAGCTAATGTACAGTATTGGTAACAGCTAGGTAACAATGCCTTAATAACTAAGGTTATGAGTTTGATTAGGCTAGGTCAGAATAATTTAAGTTCGGCTCTAGGAGTGGAGGAAGAGACTGAGACAATAAATTAGAGTTTTTGCTGGTACCATATATTGAAGACAAAGACAACAAACATTAAACACTGACAAAACAAGTGGCCATCAATATTTACAATCCAGGTTCAGAGAAATGTACATTCAAATATCCCGCTGTGCATATTCCATGGTTCACATGAAAATGCTTAGCGCAAGAGTTCGATTGTCCCGATCGTGATTTAATCAACAAAGTTCTTAATTGTCCTTTAAGATCTAAAGGGCGTTCGATGATGAAAGTGTGAGTGCGAGAGCGGAATAGTTCAAGTTTTGAGTGGCCACGGGCAGTGGTCACGAACCGCAGTCAATCGGGACAAAAAGAGTTCAAAAAGTTCAAGGGCGGCTACAGGAGCCTCCTACCAGCCCAACCAGAGCAGGAGAGGTTCCTGAGTCAGTAGTCCTGGGCTGAGTAGAGAACTGGTGCAGGCGTGTCCTGGGTTCACTTAGGCTCAGATCCTTAGCTCGCCATCCGATCTGGTCAATTTCGTAGTTTCTACGGACTCGCGCTCTTTTGGTTAGTGGTCTGGGCCCGGTAGTCAGCTCCTGTAGCATGTCACCCGAAAATCATCCCCTCGCCTAGCAGCGCATTTAACTTCCGGTTTATATAGACTGTGATTGGCGTGACTGCGTCAACAACGTGATGACGTAATAGTAAAGTTCACATTATATTTATTATAAAGAGAGGGAGAAACGGCTTTTGAGGCAAGATTTTCACCTGGGTTACACTTTGCTTGTTTTAAAATTAGTATTATTGAATGTTTTTCCTCCTGTTCTTGAAGTGTGACTTTGGCTTCATTTTAATCAACACTGATCAGTTTGAAGTCTTGTGCATCAAAAAGCTTATGCAAGTCTGAAAATAATGTAAAATATTAACCAACAAAGTTCATGCTGTACTTGTTATTGTGTATTAAATGCATAATCAGTTTTTAGCATAAACTACAGCGTAGAGACAAATTTCCTCAATTGGAACAATAAGGGACACCAAACCTTCACCTAAAACATGCACACAATACTCCTGTGAAAGTGCTCATGGGTTTACACAGCGGCAAGCAGAATAAAGAACAGACTCTATTGTTCGTTGAGCAGAAGAACAATAGAAAACAAACATAAGCACCTTTTACGGAGTGTAATTCAACCCTCAGTCAAACCATTTCACCTGCCGCATAAACCACCTGTGTTTTTGTTTTCTGTCTAGTCTCTCTGGTAAATATTTGTCAGAGTTTTAAGATGTAATTTGTGAAGAAAAAAAGGCAAACCTCAGAATTTACACACAAGCGATGCAGTTTTTCTGACATTTTCAACATAAACACACCTTTGGGGATGGTTTGTGGTGAAGAAAATACCTTTCATTGAGGGTTTGGTGGCCATTTCGTCAAGTATTTTTGTCTTAACTTTTTCTAATAGATCACTTTTACAAAATGGCAGATTATTTTGACCCTATGTTAATTTATGATGTTATTCTTGTGTTGTAAAAATGTTGATGTAAAGGATGCGGTACCATGCATACCGTGAACAATGTGTTTTCTTTTGTTTGGGCTTGTCTGAGTGTGACAAATGTTGATTCAGTGTTTCTTTATTGCAAAAAGTATTAACAGACAGCACAAAATCACAAAGCAGAGCAGACGACTACACACTCAACATCTTCAACAATTTTATCATCGCATCTATGGCTTAGTGCTGCTAAAAGTGAACAATATTCAAAGTGTCCCATATTCACTTTCCAACAATAAAAAATAGTTTTAAAAAATCTGTTGCTTTTTACAGTTAGATTTTAAAGTGAAGAGGCGGGGCTTATCAGATCTGCAGTTTTGAACAGTACGTCAGTAGAGCTGTTCCTATTTTTAAGTTGTTTTAGATCAACTTTGTGTTTTACAATGAACAAAAGGTAAATTACTGATCTGCAGATGTTCTAGTTTCTTACTAAATATTAAAAAAAAAAACACAATAGATCCCCTTTAAAGTTGGGATAACTAACTTTTTTAGTTGTGAATTAGTAACCTTTGTGTTTTCCACTAAAAAGTTCAGGATAAATGCAGCACCAGTGGCACCACCCTGGACCAGTGGCCATCGTCACATAACCTGGCCAGCCAGTTTATCTCGCGATATTTGTGAATTCACAAACACAAAATAAACCATTGATTGGTTTGAGAGTCCAAAACAGCGGTGTTTTGGACCAATCACATCACAGCAGCGTGGTTTTGAGGCCCAATCACATTGTAGCAGGGCGGGCTAACACGGGCGCCGCCGCCGAGTCTAATTCAAGCTAAACAAAGATGGCTGCTCCCGTGGATGTACGTGTTGTCTGCTGCTTTTGATGCGTTTTTAGCAGAAATACGGAGTAATTTCTTTTTGAAAGAAGAGCAGTATGTGTGACACTTGTTCTATCTCACGCGGACATTGGATACACCATTACGAGTTGTTGTTGCTGTGATTGGCTAAGGTAGGCCCCACAACAAATCAGCTCGAAGTATTTCACTAAACGCCCTACCTTTTCTCGAACACATTCAGCTAGTAATTTTATTTAATTGACCTTTATTTAACCAGGGAAGTCCCACTGAAATTCAGAATCTCTTTTGCAGGGGAGTCCTGAGGGAGGGGTCAGGGGAAGCAATAATTATGGAGACAAATCACCGTCACATGTATTAGCAAAAAAATTCTACATTTTGCAAATATAAAAATGTTTTGTAAAGAATAAATACAGTTTTGCAAAAAATAAATTCGTTTTGCAAAATAAAATTTGTTTTGCAAAAAAAAAATGGTTTTGCAAAATAAAAATGGTTTTGCAAAAATAAATTTTGTTTTGCAAAAATAAATTTTGTTTTGTAAAGAAAAAATCTGTTTTGTAAAACAAAAAACAATGCTGCAACACAACTTGTCTTTATTCTTCTCATTAATTGATTTGTAATGCCCTCTTGTGGCTTTGCAAATCTTTTTTCTTTGCGCTGCATTTTTTTTTTGCATCTTGAGTTCTGTCGCAGTTTTGACATGGGGGCGGAGTCTGGTGATTGACAGTTTAAGGGGTGGAACAAGCGGGCCTCGGATCCATGCTGCGCATGCGCCAACCGGAAGTTTTGTTAAATGTCTTTTTAAAATATAGGAAAACCATTATTTCGTAATGTAGTGTTTGATTTAATGTCCGTTATTGAAGTTATTGATTATAACACAACAATTTAGGAAAATACAGGCTATGTATAAGACTAAAGATGAATCAATATAAACGATATGATTTTATTAGCCTATGAATAATTGATTATCCGGTGTACTGGCATGCTGTTCCCACTGTTGCACATTTTAAGAGCACTTGTGGCACAGACAACTTTTCAGTGTAAATGTAGAATATGGCACGTTGTGTCCACAAACTGACGATTTGGCTCAGATAGCGCTCAGGATCAGGCGTAATGATCTCGCGCACCGGGCTGCCAGGTCACAGCCTGAGATAGCTCCAGAGATCTGGGGCTATGTTCTTCGTGAATCCTCGCATGGTCCCGTGTTTGTGATGCAGAGTGACATATCAGACTGGACACCCCTATCTCTGGCTACAGATCATACGCTGCCCACATCATCGCGGCTCAGTCTGGCACGGGGACTTATAACTCACCACCACGAATAGATCCGGAGGTCTGGGTATGTGTGCGCTTCACAGTGGTGAAGCGCACACATACCCAGTGGTGAAAGCGAGCTCTCCAGGGCGCAGCTGTACGTCTCTTTTGCTGGACACCGACCTAATAGCGGGCAGATCTTCTGCTGGACATTTCACCTCCAGTACAGTACCACCTCTGCCAAATGTTCTGAACCTACTGCGTGCTCTGGGTCAGCCGGACTGTGGTGTCATGGAGAGGTCACTCACCCTACGGTTGGGGAATGCCCAGACTAGCGTGTCCACAGGAAGATTGAGCTGGCTGTGTCTGTAGTGCACATATCTCTGCGTCTGTCTTTGACCTCCATAAACGGAGATGGAAGTGTATCAGGCAGCATCAGAAACGCGTACGGGAGTGGAGGATATGCGAAGCGCACACACTACCCGGCCAGACCTCCGGATCTATTCGTGGTGGTGAGTTATAAGTCCCCGTGCCAGACTGAGCCGCGATGATGTGGGCAGCGTATGATCTGTAGCCAGAGATAGGGGTGTCCAGTCTGATATGTCACTCTGCATCATAAACACGGGACCATGCGAGGATTCACGAAGAACATAGCCCCAGATCTCTGGAGCTATCTCAGGCTGTGACCTGGCAGCCCGGTGCGCGAGATCATTACGCCTGATCCTGAGCGCTATCTGAGCCAAATCGTCAGTCTGTGGACACAACGTGCCATATTCTACATTTACACTGAAAAGTTGTCTGTGCCACAAGTGCTCTTAAAATGTGCAACAGTGGGAACAGCATGCCAGTACACCGGATAATCAATTATTCATAGGCTAATAAAATCATATCGTTTATATTGATTCATCTTTAGTCTTATACATAGCCTGTATTTTCCTAAATTGTTGTGCTATAATCAATAACTTCAATAACGGACATTAAATCAAACACTACATTACGAAATAATGGTTTTCCTATATTTTAAAAAGACATTTAACAAAACTTCCGGTTAGCGCATGCGCAGCATGGATCCGAGGCCCGCTTGTTCCACCCTTAAACTGTCAATCACCAGACTCCGCCCCATGTCAAAACTGCGACAGAACTCAAGATGCAAAAAAAATGCAGCGCAAAGAAAAAAAGATTTGCAAAGCCACAAGAGGGCATTACAAATCAATTAATGAGAAGAATAAAGACAAGTTGTGTTGCAGCATTGTTTTTTGTTTTACAAAACAGATTTTTTCTTACAAAACAAAATTTATATTTGCAAAACAAAATTTATTTTTGCAAAACCATTTTTATTTTTGCAAAACCATTTTTTTTTTTGCAAAACAAATTTTATTTTTGCAAAACGAATTTATTTTTTGCAAAACTGTATTTATTCTTTACAAAACATTTTTATATTTGCAAAATGTAGAATTTTTTTGCTAATACATGTGACGGTGATTTGTCTCCATAAATAATAGACATGTTTTTAGTTGTAGGAGGAAACCGGAGTACCAGAGGAAACCTACGCAGACACGGGAAGAGCATACAAACTCCACATAGAAGGAGAGTCGAACCCAGGACCTTCTTGCTATGAGACCAGAGCGCTAACCGCTGCACCACGTGACGCCCAAAGTAGTAGTAAAGTCCCAGATGGATATAGTGAGAACTCAGATAGGAGCTCAACACATATCCATCTGGCGTGAGCAGGTTAATCATCACAGACTTAACACAGACATAGACCATTCAATCTCTCATTTATTAAGTAGGGGAATTTAGTTATGCTAATTAACCTATACAAACATGTTTTTGGAGATGGGAGGAAGCCATAGAACCCACGGCCAAAGAAGAACATGCAAATTTCAACCAGAAAGATCATGAGGTGTTGATTTGGTCCGGAATTATTGGGAAGCCAGAGTTGCATATGAAAGTTCAACTATATATGTCACCAAGAATCGCCAGACAAAAACGAACAAATGTTTAGTAAATCTCAAATACAATCATGTCCACTACATTTTACAAGCATGCTAAAATATTTCACTGTTACAAGACCTTGCTCTCAGTAACTGCACCATAACCATAGCATTAACATTTCATATTCTCCTCCACGTTGATTACATCTTGACGACCTGCTCCAAACCTCTGTCTCTCTCCCCGAAGTGCAGAACATGAAGCGAAACATGCTAACATGAAGCGAAACATGCTAACACAAAGCTCTCGGGACAGGAGCACGCTTACAATGGCCCGGCTTTGACAACACCGCTAAAGTGTGATGGATTGGCTGCATTTTTTGCTTTGTTCATCAGTTTTTTCTTGCTACCTCTGAAGCCATTACAGTGTGTTTCCCCTCCCCCAGCTCCACATGTCTCCAGACGCACCTCTCGCCTCTGTCTTTACCTCTGTTATCATTTCTCTTTGTCTTCTAAGATGTCATTCTCCTCTAAACCTGCCACATGCTAATAGATTAATCGCAACTAATCTATTTATTCCAACAATTGTCAGCTAATTTATGAACTGACAAGAGTTTGGGTGAAAATGATTAACTCAGTCTAACATCTAAAGCATTACGGTTACGGTTAAGATTTTTGCATGTTATCCCAGTAAATATTGCACATTTTGGTCAACAAAGACAACTCTAAGTTATTGATGACTTAAGGGTGCACTGTGCAACTTTTTGGCCAAAAATAAAGTTGAATAAATGATTATTTTTGTCATTTAGATGCCTTTGTTACACTAAATAAATGTGTACAAATCTGCATTTTTACTTTGAGCGGCTTGCGTGAACACAAAATAGTCTATTATTTGGCTTGGAGGCCCAACACGTCTGTTTCGGCAGAAAAGTGGTTCTTTAAGTTGATGTTTTTCATGTTATGGCATAAAAAGTATTCCTATTCAGAAAGTCCCAAAGCATAGTTTAACTTTCTAATTCAACTGAATTGTGTAAATTAATTTTCACCTCCAAAAAGTTACACAGGGCACTTTTAAGACAAATTGCGAAAAGAAAAAAATGGATGAAAATACCAGCTTTCTATAGTTATTTATACTTATACTTATATTTTTTTAAATAGCTCTTTCTAACATTTCTTCAAAACGGCATTCACAATAATATCTAAAATTCTATTTATCGCCTACTTCTAGATAGAGCTGGGCAATACAGTATATCGAATTTTAGATAATATCGTGAATGTTAGTTACAAGATATGCAAAAATGTAATATCGAGTATATCATGCAGTAAAAATAAATGTTACAAATAGGGTCATTAACAATAAAAATTAAGTAAATGATGCTGTGAACTTTCAATTAAAATAAGAGTTTAAAATAAGAGATTGCTGCACGTACAACTGAAAAAAAAGTCAGCGAAATAGTGCTAGTTTGAGTAAGCTTTATCTAAATTTAGTGTTGTTTTTCCTGTCTTTCAATAAGATTTGCCAATATAACAGTATATTTGTTTATATTTTGCAGTGGCCTCTTTATTCATAATTTTTAGCTTTGCTTGTTCCATTGGCAGTCTCGTTTTAAAGCAAAAATCTACAAAAAACATCATACTTACTACGTATATCAAGCACTATTTCACTTATTAAAGTATTTTTCAGTGTGATTATTTAGCAAAATGTCATATTTGTTTGATAATTAAACCTCAACCAATATCTTGGAAAACACATTTGAATACAGTTAGAATATCGTTCGAATATCACTATCAAGATATGACAAAATATTATTGAGGTATTCATTTTTTCCTATATCGCCCAGTCCTACTTCTAGACCAGACTCTTGACATATTATTGTATGACAGTGACTCTCAAAGTTAGGTCCGTGTTGATTATATATATTTTTATGATATACACAATGTTCTTTGACAGAAACAACCACACAAATGAAATAAAGTCTATCAAAAACCTTGTCTTTCATTCAGATTTGGTTGTAAACACAGCTCAAAAAAGTTAAAGAACCACTGATCTTTCCAGAAAGCACCTGTACACCATGCAGCCTAATACATCCGCTCTCCTCATAAGTTCCTGTATTGTGTCTTGTTTCCGGTGTCCCTGAGCAGTTCCTAGGCAGCGGCAGCGGCGGGTGAAGCGGTGGGTCTCTGTCTTACGTAAGAAGCTTTGAAAAGGTGAGTCACAGCGGCAGAGATGAGACGCAGCAGTGAGAGGTCACGTCACATTCAACACCAAATATGTTTGTGACAAATGTAGACACAGGCCGAGCGATCTGACGAGAGGGTGAGAGATTCTTAGAAAAACTGGACTGTTCATGTCAGTGGAAGTGTGAGAAAAAGGCGACAACTGTAAATTAAGCAGCGGTGGTTGTGGAGCGCTTCACTGGATTAGAAAGAAGTAAAACTCACAGAAAGGTGCTCATCAAACCGGAAGGCTCAAAAACTAGTAGCAGAAAGACAAGCTAAAACATTTGCTCCAGAAAGAGATTAACTGGACCCTTACCCTTCAAACAACTCACCATAGAAGTATACTATTCAAGTAAAAGTACAATAACTTGCATAAAGTACAGCTGAAACTCTTTTACTTGTAGGTAAAGTACAATCACACTGCCAAAGTCAAAGTATGATGATCTTGGTTAATTTTAGTTGCTTTGACCTGGTTTAAAAAAAAAAAAAAAATTGCTAAGATTTTGCAGAATATTTCATTTGTTTCAAGACATTTCTGACAGTTTACAAAAGATTTTAGCTTGAATCAAATTTGCCACTGGAGTGAGTAAAAATGTGTTAGCATTAGCAAATATTTGGCTCAAAATAAGCACAAATGTATTAAGACAACGCAGAAATACTTTGAAACAGGTCAAATAATCTAGGTCCATCATGTCAGACCATCTCAACCAAAAATTATATCAAATCCAGATTTGAAGACTTTTTAACCAATGTAGAAACACATTTTTTCACACTATATACTTATTTTGCAGTTCACAAAGTTGGTTTGTAATGCGTTTGAATGTCCATTGGGCGCTTACATTGAACTAATTAAAAATATTTTGTCTTTAGTCAAGTGAAACAAGCTGTTAATGGCCTTATAAAGTACCTGTTTTTAAAATGTAGGGAGTAGAATGTATAGACATTTCTCGAAAAATGTAAGAAGTAAAAGTAAAAAGTCACAAGATTTTTAAGTACTCAAGTAAAGTACAGATACTCAAATAACCTACTTAAGCACAGTACTGTGATAGAAACTTATAAATAGTTGAATAGTTGAAAATTACAGGAAGTAATTTGAGTTGTAAAGCAGAAAAACTCCACATCAAAAATCATAAAAAATGGACAAAATGCAAATACAATTTACCCACACAGTTCAAGATTCAGACATATCAAATTGTCAGCCAACTCTGTGTCAGTAAAAGCACGTGATTTGGAATCAATCAGTCAATTTTTAGGCAGAATTTTGAACGTATTCAACATTAGTTTGTGTTAATTAAAGTCGTCTTTATTTTGTATGTGAAAATGATAAACAAAATCAAAGTGAAAATCTAGATCAATCAATGAAGTTAAAAAAAAAAAATCATGATCATATATTTTCCTAGATTGCCCAGCCCTATTACAAGATTTGATCTTTTGTCAAATTGCAACGTTAGTGTAATTTATGTGGATTTTTAATAGACATATTTACAATATGGTTGCTAGGTAACATATTTACAGGACAAAAGACAAAATAAATTAATCAAAACACAGCCAAACTAAGTCAAAACAAGAAAACTGTTTAGTGAAATCTTAAATATAATTATGTTTACTAAGTTTTATGATAAAATGTGGTCTAACCTGTCATATGCACTTTAATGCCAAAATCTATAAATACATATTGATCTAAAAATAGCCCTGCTCTTTTCTCCAGCAGGTCCGGATCTGACAGACTGGATCTCGGCGGGACTGTGCGCACCTCCTGTTTCCACTCCAGGGGCGCAGACCACAGTTTTGTATGAGCGTTTCACCCACACACTTTACACCAACAATACAAGGACGCCTGACTTTACCTATAAAGTCCTCAATGCATCACTGACAGCGGCTGAGCAGGGCTGAACAGGACTGAACGGGGTCAGAAGTGGTCAGAGTTAAAGGCTGATTGAACGCTCCTGGACCGACTCAGACATGTGCCGCTGCTGGTTTCCTTATGAGGCAACAACTGTATTTAGAATTACATTGTCTGTTATGGAAGCGTTTCACAAGCAGAGGTGCAAGGACAAACGCTGTAGAGTATGGTTTCTGATTTTAAATGAGGGGGAGTTTAATATGAAATTTAAAATGCAGCAAATTTTAAAGAATGTTTGCAAGATTGGGAAGTCGTAGTTCAGTTGCCGGAGCAGTAAAGTCAAAATTCTTTCTCAGACTAAAACATGAATAGTTAAAGGCGCAATGTGTGACTTTTGGCCAAACACAGATTTGAATAAACGCAAGTTCTTGTTATTTAGATTTCTTTGTTGCACTATAAATTAATAAAATGTATGGACTGGAAATATGATTGTGTTTGTCTTGACTTTATGTGAATAAAATGTCAAACATTATGGGACATTCTGGGTTAGCACCAGTCTGTAATCAGTCTAATTACATTCAATTAATTTTTTATTTTAATTTAATTTAATTGACCTTTATTTAACAGGGAAGTCCCACTGAGATTCAGAATCTCTTTTGCAGGGGACCCTGGGGGAAGGGTCAGGGAGGCATTAAAGGTGCAGCCAGTCAGGATAACGGCTGAACCATCATGGAGATGATAGTAGTACAGTTAGTTGTCTCTATTTATATAGTGGGATTTTCGGTCAATGTCACTTTTTGCCCAACTGCGTATGCTCCAGGCAGAAAGAACCGCTCTCCATCTGCTTAGCCGGAAACAAAATTTGGATCAGGTATGAACCGGTCTGGCAGACGTCTATCTCCTGAAGCTTGAGACAGAGTTTTTCTCGCTGTTTTTTCACTCACCTGAATGTAGCTTTTAAAGTTCATGAGGTCGAATTTCTTTCAGAAATGTTGAATTAGCAGCAGTCTTAGCTCGAGTCTCCAGTTTGGTCTATGAGCGGCATTTCTTTCTACATGTCTGGCGCGCGCGCATCGCCAATGTTGATGAACCAAACCAACTTTATCATCTTTCAAAGGCTCTCAAAGCCCTTTACAATCATGGATCCACTCACCCAATGTACACAGACAGAGTCAAGATGAGTTAAGTATCCTGCTAAAAGACGCAACAATCTACCATAGCATCCTTGCCTGACCAGTCAGCCCCTCCTACTACATTATGTTTGAATGCAGAAGGGTCTGAAACCGGAGCCTCGGCCAATAATTTCTCCGTCCAATGCTAGGATGAGCCAATCAAGCACGGCAATTCTGACATGTGACACTAAAAGTCGGAAGTTGCTTTCAAGCCCCATTTCAAAACATTCAAGATGGCGAACGTAGTTGCTTCGGTTTTGAACAATGAACGTATCAATTCCTTAAAACGTGAGCAGAAAATCGTGAGGCTTCAGACTGAAAAAATCCTCGAGCTACATGTTTACAAAAACATACGGTTTAGCGTGTCACTGTTTCGGTGGAATTTCCGGGTTTTCTGGTGTACAAACAGACTCCCATCCAAGAACTGACCAGGCCTACACTTTCTTAGCCTCTGAGTCCCAACGAGATCAGGTTTTGACAAATAGTTAGGGCCAGAGCAGGGTTTTATGAATCAGCACAATATAGAATCCCAGTATCCCTTTCATGACACTCAAAGACGCTTCAGATTTTGTTTTATTCATTCGCTCCACACTCTGAGATGGTAAGCTATTATTGTAGCCACAGCTGGCCTGGGCAGACTGACAGAAGCAAGTCTGTCATTTTGCACCAATGGCTCCCTCCTCCAACTACCACCAACCATTTTGACATGATGCAACAATCCAACGGAGTCAGAAAAGACAAGCTGCAAGTTGAATAATACAAAACTACAACTCAGTGTTTCTGGATGAAGGAACAATACTAAAAGAAGTTCTTAACTGTAGCTAGCCTCATTTCTTTGTCTGCTCTGCTCACATTTCTTAACACCGACAATGTAAACAACTCCTAAACAATAAGATGCAGGTGACGCGTGCAGAGCTGACAGCAATGTTTATGTAATCTCGCTATAGAAGCTCATATAAAAATAGCACCAGTCGCAAAAAACAGCGTTGAAAAAGCAGTTTCAATCTCGTCCTCCATCTTAAAAGCCTCCACAGTGAAGTAATGAGATAAGATAGGAGCTAAATGGGGACTAAAAGACAAGTGTGAACGTGTGTGAGATGAAGCAGACGGAGGAGAGAGAGAGGAGATGGGGAAGCCTCTGATAACTGCAGCAGCTCTGGACACACACAATATTGTACAGTTCAGAGCTCAGAGATGAACCATATGTTTTTCTACTTAATTGAAGAAACATAATGACTGTGTTTAGAGTTCTGAGTTGATATTGTAACTCAAACGTAAGGCACTTTAACCTCTTACAACTGCAAAGACATCCACTTTTTACCAATACTGACAAAACTCATGTAGGAACTGAAAATAGCTTCTTTATTCTTAGAAAATGTGAAAATAATGTTTAAATGTGAGATGCTCTGGTTCAACTTCAGCCAGTATTCATTTCTACTGCTTGCTCCCAGTTGAGTGGTGACATGAAACTATCACGGAGACTTTAGACCAAGCCCAGGTGCCAAATCGGCCCTTCAAAAATCTAATCCGGCCCTCAATTCACTTTCCTAATATAGGGCTGCAATAACGATTATTTTGGTAATCGATTAGTTGGGCGATTACTCTTTCGATTAATCAATTAGTTGTTTAGAACACAGAAGTCACTTGAATACAAGATTTTTTCCAAATTTGAGTTGAGGTAACATCGCTTGAGGACATTCTGAAGTGTAGATTTTTGGATTGTTAAAATTTACCAAAAATCTGACACTAATGACACTAAAACTGGAATCAAAGTTAGATACTCATTTCAAGAATCAATTCTTGAATACTTGACAAAATTTTACATTTTCTTGGGAGTTTTAGAATAATCCTGAGCTGTATCAAAACTAGTTAAAAACCAAAATGCTTAATAAATAAAGTATTGTGTGTCTGTTGCATAGAAATTTGAAATAAAAATAGAATTTTTAATTATTGTGGTATCATAATTAGTATCAAGAATCTCAGGCGAGCTACATGAAAAACCTTAAATTTACACAATTATAATGTAATCTGAGTCCAGCCTGATGCTTTTCCACAGCTCGTTAATGTTTGAAACCTATATAAGGACCTGTAAACGATTATTCGATTACTAAATTAGTTGAAAACTATTTCAATAATCGATTAATTGCGATTAATCGATTAACTTGTTGCAGCCCTATCCTAATATATTTTTTGTTTGTAGATTTACTTCTTGGTTATTACTCTAGAACTAGAGGCCCACCTAGATCATATTTTTAGTGTCAGAAAAACACACTAGATCCATTGGCAAATCCTATTTTCTATCAAATCTAGTTGCATTTTTTGACAAATTTCCATGAGAAAATATTTTTCCTATTTTTTTTTTTTAGCAAAACAAGCTCTTGTTCTATTAACAAAATAAAGATAAGTATAAGTATATTTTTACAGTGTTCAGTCCTGATTTTATTTTAATTCTGCTCTAAAACTTGGTTAGTTCTGGTTTAGATCTGGTTTGAGAATCTGCATGTTCAGTTTTGTGTATGTTGCTTATCGCTGATTTGGACATTTTGTAGAGCAATACAAATACACTGCAGCATTAGTTATATTATCACTCTCTAGTCCTGTGAATATTTGGTGTTACTTCATGTCAAAAGTGGTGACGTATTGTGCAACTACTCTGCCCCGAAGCCATGGTCCTCTGTAAAATCTGGCCCTCGGGAAAAATAAGTTGAATAGCCGTGCTTTAGGCCTTAGGCGGGGGAACATCCTAGCATGGACAGTGGACAACTCATCGCAGGGTTAACGCATAGAAACAGACACAGACAGACAATCACTCTTCACTCTTTCATTCAGCCACAAGGAGAATTGACCTATAGAGGGATTATCAGTCAATGTCACTTTCCGCTCTACTGCGCATGTCACCTGTGGAAAGATACGCTGTACATCTGGTTGGCTAGGGAAACTTCTTTAATAAAAACAACAAAACGGGACAAAGCAGCTGTTTGGATCAAGTATGAACTGGTCTAACAGGCGTCTGGCTCCTGAAGCTTGAGACAGTGTTTTTTTCTGCGTTTTTTCACTCACTTGAATGTAATGTGTATGAGTCCTAAAGACAAATTTCAATAACAAATGTTGATTTAGCAGCATAACTTTTGTTTTCACACAGTGACAAACTCTTATAGTTAGCTGACAACAGTGCTGGCAAGTGATACTGCTACCGCTTGTGTCAATCAGCCGCGGCTCTTTCTGCTATTTGAACAAATAACACATGCATGTTTTGGAGGTGGGAGGAAGCTGGAAATAACCCACCGTAATACAGGCAGAACATGCAAACTCCACTCAGAGAAATTGTAAGATGTTGATTAGGTTTGACCCAGGAATCAAACTCACAATCTCCTTTTCAGGATGCCAGAGCGCTAACAACTTTGCCACCATGCACTACTCAGTAAATAGTTTTACTAAGTCCAATTCAAGGCGTTGTGCTATTGGCTGAACCAATACCATCATGGATCATGGATATATGAGATGCATTTTCTGCCAGTTTCCCCATATGTATTCTTTTTTTCACTCGCAACAACCACACTATCAGAACTAGTTGCAAGAACTTGTTATGAATAAATGTAAAAACAAACTAAACATAGAGACGTTGTTTGGGGCTTCCTTCAAGGGCTGGATGCAAGCTCCCAAGCCTTGAAACCCCCTTATCAGATGAGAAGAAAATAATATAAGAATAATTAAAAATGGAAGGGTGGGAGGGGCATTGACACACAAACAGTAGTGTGTGTAAGTGTGGACAAGGGCGTTAAATAGTATAGCCACCGGAAGAGACGTATAGGAGAGTTGAGGTGTGCTCCTGCTCCCAAACTTAAGATAAACTTATCTTCATTACATGTCGGAGACAAACCCAATATTCAGCAGTAGTTATGGTTGTTTATATTTATTATCAGATATATTTATTATCTAATATAATCAGCTTTGCCAATCACTGCTGAAGTTTGGATGCTGTGGTGTAATTTGCATTACCTCTAAGTCCAAATTGCGGCCCGAGGACCAAATACACCCCTTGGACCCTTTTTTTTGCCCCCCAGAGTTCATGCTAGACAAAAAGATAAGTTTTAATGTCAAATTTGAGCAATTCTTCTATCATAGTCAAAATAACAAACATTTTGATGTTATATAAACTTAAATGAATGCTTAATGCCTTATTAAAAGTGAGGTAGTTCATTAAAATTAGGTCAAATACAACATTTTGAGTGACTCACTTCCCAGCTCTCCGCTCCATATACAGTATGTTTCAAAATGCATCTGATTGTGGAAAAAGTTTGGACAGCCCTGGTCTAAAACTATATTTTTTGGATCAGACATGTGCAGAAAGGATGGCTCAGTTCTTGTCTTGTCTTCTAAAAATACAAAAACAATAACTGCTTTATTCTTGCTCTTGTTTTGTGGAGTGTTATAAGTGTTTACAGTCAAAACAAAGGGACAGCTCAACAACATGTTTTTCTCTGCTGTAACATTTTCTATGCATGTCCTTTGTCAAAATGTATGTCTTTATCAGTTTTTTGCTACACCTCCATTATAGATTTTCACAGGCACATTTTAGCACATTATTGATGCATTGCTAAAATATTGTCTGAATATCATTACCAAGACAATGCAAACACAGTATGTACAGCAAACAGACATTTTGGTTAATATTAACACAAGTTGTTAATGGATATTGTTTCACTAATCCAACTTAAATTCTCTCTCAGACTAAGACATGAGCAGCTCATCTTTAACCTACTGACTGCAGTCTGAACATTAAGAGAGACTGAGTTTATTCAATGTACTGTATTATAACAAAAAGTTGTGAAATGTTTAGCTTTATTCAGGCAAATTCATGGTAGTTGTGTAGATGACAACATTATAAAGTTTTGATAATCAACTAAACAAAAAAGATACAAGAATTAGCTCAATTTTAAGTCGAAAAAGTTAAATAATATGCTGTTTATCCTTCATCAACTTCACTTTGTCTTTCGATTTAAAAAAAGTTTGATACAATTATATATCTGAAATAAAGGACCAATAGGACTAAATAGGACAAAATCAGAACTAAAGCAAATCTAAAGCAGGACTAAAATCAGGACAAAACAGGACCAAATAAGGACTAAAACAAGTCTAAAGAAGAACTACAACTAGGACTGGAGGAGGTTTAAAACAGGGCTATATCAAGGCTAAACCAAGAGTAAAACAGGTCTAAAGTAGGAATAAATCAGGACTAAACCAAGACGAAAACAGGCCTGAACAGGACTAGACTAAAACACATCTAAAGCAGGACTAAAACAGTTCTAAAACAGGACCAAATCAGGACTTTTATAGTCCTAGTCAGCAGGTCTAAAGGAAGACAAAATAAGGAATGAAACAGGTCTAAAACAGGACTAACCCAGATATAAAAAAGCCCTAAAACAGGACCAAATCAAGACTAAAACAGGTCTAAAGTATGACTAAAATCAAGACTAAACCAGGACTAAAGCAAAAGCAGGAATAAATTAAGACTCAACCAGGACTAAAAGGATTAAAACACGTCTAAAGCAAGTCAGGACTGAAACAGTTCTAACAGCACCAAAGCAGGACTAACAGGTCAGCAGGTCTAAAGGAGGACAAAATAAGGAATAAAAAACAGTTCTAAAACAGGACCTAATCAGGACTAAAACAGGTCTAAAGTAGGACTAAATCAGGATTAAAATAGGTCTAAAGCAGGGCTAAAATCAAGACTAAACCAGCACTAAAGCAGGACTTAAACATGTCTAAATCAGGACAAAAACCAGGACTAAACCAAGTCTAAGGAAGCAGTTCTTAACAGGATTATCCACAGTCAATGCAGAACAAAACATGGGGGTTTAACATGGCTCTCTTACTAAGAAATGCACCAATAGACTAGTGTACCTTCAACAGATCATCAATAAACAAAAACCCTTATCTAAATGTCATCATCTGGTCATAAACATCCAAATATCTACAAAACCTGTTGTCACAATCAAGATTTTTACAACAAATTAGGCTTTTTTCAGCTAAAATCCAATCACAGGGCTGCACAGGCACTGCATTCAGGCAAGTGGGCACGACACAGTGTTACAACGGCTTACAATGATAGATTTTACCATTCGAAATCAATTACTATACACACTTACCGCCTCCGAGTCTTCAAATCCATGTATGTATGAATTATCGTACATGGATGATTTGTAGATTTATCCACAAAAAAAAACAAAAACACGATTGCAGTTTTGGCAAGGCAGCTCCAGTCAGAATATGAACCCACACCTATGGAAAACAAATAAAACAAAAAATGGTGCTAAACTGGATGCTAAAAAGGCGTGCCGGCGCTGTGAGTGGAGATTCATAGTCCACAAGTGCAGAAAATGTCGGTTTCCATGGTGACATAGAAATTTAGTTGCCATTTGGAAGCACAGAGCAGGTTTTTTCCATCGATTTGGCACATAAGACATTCCCTTTCTCTGTCTCTCTCTCTCTCTCACTGGTGTGATGACAGCGGAGGGATGCTGCGAGCCGATTGGACGAGAGGTGCTACGGGGAGCGGCGAATCAGGAAGCAGAGAGAGAGAGAGAGAGGGAGAGAGGGAGAAAGAGAGAGGGAGAGAGAGAGAGAGAAAGAGAGAGGAGAGGGGGAGAGAGAGAGAGAAGAGAGAGGGGAAGAGAGAGGGGGGAGGAGGGAGGGAGAGAGAGAGAGAGAGGGAAAGAGAGAGGGGGGAGAGCGGAATAGGGTGGGGAGAAGGGAAAATAAAGGAGAAAGGAGGAAGGAAAGGGGAGACAAAAAGACAAGAGGGAAGAGAGGAGAGAGAGGGAGGGAAAATGGTGGGAGAAGGGAAAATAAAGGGAGAAAGGAAGAAGGGAAGGGGAGACAGAAAGACAAGAGGGAGAAAATGAAGAGAGAGGAAGGAGAGAGAGAGAGGAGGGAGGAAGGAAGTGGAGAATGGAAAAGAAAGAGAGAGGATTCAAGGGGAGAAAAAAAAGAAAGAGGGAAAGGCAGAGGTGGGAAGAAAGAAAGAAAGAAAGAAAGAAAGAAAGAAAGAGGAGATTAGAGAGGAGAAAAAGAGAGTGGAAAAGGGAGAAGGAAAAAGAAAGAGAAAGGAAAGAGAGGGGAGTTGGAGGGAGAAAAGAGAAAGAGGGAAAGGAGAGAGGGGTGGGAGAAGAAAAAGAAAGAGAGAGGGCAGGAAGGAGACGGAGAAGGAAAGAGGGAGAGAGGAAGGAGGAGAGGAAACAAGAGAGAAAGGAGGAGCTAAAAGGGAAGACAGAAGAAAAAGAAAATAGGGAAAGATAGAAGGAGAGGAGGGATGATGAGAAAGAGAGAGAGGAGGAAGGAGAAAGAAAGAGAAGAAAAGAGGAAGAGAGAAAGAGCAAAAGAGATAGGAATGCAGGAAGGAGGAGAGGAAACAGAGAAGAGAGGAGGAGGAGAAGAGAAGGAGGAAGGAGAAGGATGAGAAAGAGGAGGAAAAGTGAAAAGATAAAAGAGAACGGGAAAGGAGGTAGAAGAAGAAAAGAAACAGAAATAGAAATAGAGGAAAGAGACAGGAATGAAAAAGAGAGGAGAGGGAAGGAGAAGGAAAAAAGAGAGAGGAGGGAAAGAGAAAAGGGAAGAGAGAGAAAGGAAGGGAAAGAGGGAAAATGGAGGAGGAAATGAAAAAGAGATAGGAATAAAGGAAGAGAGAGAAGGAATGAGACAGAGAAGACAGAGAGAGGGGAAGGAGAAAGAAAGAAAGAAAGAAAGAAAGAAAGAAAGAAAGAAAGAAAGAAGAAAGAAAAAGAAAGAAAGAAAGAAAGAAAGAAAAAAAAAGAAAGAAAGAATTACAATTTTTATGTATTTCCTTCGCTTGACCAATCACAGTTTCTTATTTTCTGTTTTACTTTTGGTTTTGACTAATGAATGTTTATTGTTTTATTTTCTACTTTAGTGTTGTGATACAAATATATCACTAACAAGAGTACTGTTACTTCAAATCAAAGTTGAATCAACAGTGAGTTGAAGTGATTCACAAAGAAAAGTACAAAACAACTTAAAAGCAAATACCTCTGATAATATTCTATTGGATCCATTCTGTCTGTTTTCTGACATTTCTATCGCTGCTCTACAAAGAACAGGTGGACAGAGCAGCAGCGCCCTCAGCTGGTCACAAAGCGGAATCACACTCTCATTACTCGCCTCATAAAAAAGCGCACTTCAGGACAGATCTTGGCCTGATTCCTCTTGTGTTTAAAGCTCCGAGGATCAGAGCTGACACACTCGATATTCATGAGGAGAAACACATCAAACGCTCTGGCTTCATTAGAAAACATGAGGAGATCAGCACATTTTCACTGTCCACAGACTTAAAGACAGTAGTGTGAGGAGGAGAACAGCAAAAGAAACAAAACAAGACGCAGGCAATATGGACAAAAAAACATAATTTCTATATTTCTGCCAGTGTGAAGCTATTGACCCTTTGCAGCTTGAATGGGAGACCCGCCGCTGGAACCTCAGGAGCAACACAAGGAGAAAACTGCACTGTAAAAACTATGTATCTAGACTTAATAAGAGGGAGAGAAGAAGAAAGAGGAAGAGAGAGGGTGGTGAGAAGGGAAAAGAAAGAGAGAGGAGTCAAAGGGAGAAAAGAGAAAGAGGGAAAGGGAGAGAGGGTAGGTGGGAGGAAGGAAAAGAAAGAAAGTTACCAAATGAAACCATACTCGTTCAAAACTATAAAGAAACTTAATAGATCAATGTGAGGTTAAGGTTAAAGGTGCAGTAGCTGATTTTCACACTGCAATCTAACAACTTCCTCTCATAAATCCTACCATATGTACTAAGTCCGGTTGCAATTACGGCTTTTAAACTTCTTTTTACAACCAACAAAGTGAAACTGGAGAGGACCACCCAAGCTCAGCCAATCAGAGCGCAGCATTTGGCTCCTGATCAAAACTAAAATTCTTTATTGTTATTCAGACTTACATATACCCTACCTATACCCTAACATATAAAAAAACACAATATGTCTCTTTCAAAGCATCAATAGGAAATAAGATTAGCCACAACAGAACCATGACTAAGAAACTCGCTTAACTTAATTAAAACAACACAAGATTAAACAAAACCTGAGTAATTAAAGAAAAGTCCCAGAATGCTTTGCACCTGGTCAAACAGCAGCTCAGCGTAAAGAGACCGTGGAGTGTTTCCTGCACAGACTGACCTACATTAACGGATTAGTCTTTTCTTATCACTGAGACTGCAGCCGAGCAAAACTTAGCTCTGGAAATCTGCTTAAAATTAATTTTCGGGGAGAAAGTTGTGAGTTCATGAGATTTGCGGGAATAAAATAGTTTTGTTGCGAATCGGAGAATTAAACTTTTGACCCGGTAATTGAATAGCACAGCGAGCTAAAGCTGGATTTAGCAATGTGTGAAGACATTACTCTGCAGGGAGGACGCAGCTGGAAAAATATGAATGTAAATGTGAAATGATGGTTAATGTCCTATGTTGGTCATATAAATGTAAGTAAATGTGTAAGTATTTAAATCAGTTCTCCTTGGGTAGTATGTATGATATGTGTTACTGCCCTATTTGATGAATATTAACAAAAATCCTCATCTTAACCAACTCAAACCACCAAACCTAAATAGCCAATTTTTCAACTTCCGACCTAATCAGGCATGTTTATGTAAAGGGGTAAAAATGTATCATGAGCACGTTTCTAACAATTTTGCATGTCTATAATTTCTGAGCGTCTTATAGACAAGTGTTTTGGTTGAAGCCACATGGGACATTTTCTTTGGGTTTAAAGATACTATACCCGATTTTTGCTTCCTTGAATGCAAACAAACAGAAATTATTAATTTTAAACTTAACATCAGTCTACGTATTTTACTCACTTACATAATGCATTCTGAGCCTTCAAATTGTTTTTTACACAATGTCTTCTAAGCTTTTTTCACAGCTGTTAGGAGGGGACATGCCAGTGTGCTAACGACAGATAGCCACAATGCTAACAACAACAACAACAAACACACTTAGTGGAGTTTGGTGAACAAACAGGACATTAAAAGGGATTTTTTGTTTATCAACACAGGCGATGCGCGCACAACTGCCTCCAGAAGAGCCGCCGCTCATAGACACAAACAGTGGAAACAAGTCGAAAAACACCGTTGTCAGCGAACTACAAGAGTTTATCACCGTGAGAAAACAAAAGTTAGAATAGAATAGAATAGAATAGAATAGAATAGAATAGAATAGAATAGAATAGAATAGAATAGAATAGAAAAACTTTATTGTCCACTAATGTGGAAATTTGCTTTGGTTTCACCAAGACGAATAAAAGACACACACATTTACATGCCACTTTGCTTTACATTTCATAAGACAACAAAGCAATTACTCCCCCCCCCAAAAAAAAAAAAAAGATCTGTGCGCTTCAGTGGAGATTCCTACAGTTCACAGCCTTAACTGCCCTTGGTATAAAAGAATTTTTAAAAATATTTTTCTTAGCTGAATGACTCTATACCGTCTTCCAGAGGGCAACAGTTCAAAGTGACTGTGCAATGGATGAGAAGAGTCCTGTATGATACTCACAGCCTTCTTCTCTAAGAGCTCATCATAAATGCTGCTCAAAGACTTCTGAGGCCGACCAATGATCCTTGAGCTCATGTTAACAATGCGCTGCAGCTTATTCTTCCTCTGCACACTTAAATTACCAAACCACATCAGCATGTTAAAAGTTAAGATGCTCTCCACAAAGCTTTTTTTTTTTTTATACTGCTAAATCAACATTGTGAATGAAATTCAACCCTACGACTCTTAAAAGTTACATTCAGGTGAAAAAACGGCGAGAAAAACACTGTCTCAAGCTTCAGGAGACAGACGTCTGTCAGACCGGTTCAGACCTGATCCAAACAGCTGCTCTCGCCACGTTTCGTTGTTTTATTCAAAGAAGTTTCCCCAGCTAAGCAGATGGAAAGCAGCTCTTTCTGCATAAAAGACGCCCAGTAGGCGGAAAGTGACGTTGACCGAAAATCCCTCTATAAGACGCTCAAAAACTAATAGACATGCAAAAAATTGTTAGAAACTTGTGCATGATACATTTTTACACCTTTACAATAACGTCGTAGCATAAATAAACATTTCAGTGAAACTGTGATAAAATGGGAGAATTAGACCTATTATGTAACACAATCCAGTTTTCTGAACAGTGGCTCTTATCATTAGTTTACTCAAAGTTGTATTTGGATTGATTCATTTACAGTACACATTTGAGTAATCTTAGATTGCCCTGCAAAAATAAAAACAAATCTGTTTTCAACTACCACCTATCCCCACCCATTTTTTGCTGTTAAATGTACATTTTACCGTAAGGAGGTGGAGCTTTTCGGCAATTTTAAATAGAAAGACAATAGACCTATTTATATTTGTAAGTCGTTTTAGATCAATATTGTGCTCTACAATGAACAAAATGCAAAATAACAATCTCCTTATGTCACAGTTCAATATTAGGGATGTGAAAAAGCTGAATATTTCTCCTTTAAACACGATACGAGAACATTTTGAGCTCTTGTAGATTTACCTAAACAGTGTGTCGCCCACGGCCTGTGTTTCCGCTCGCTGGTGACGCGTTCAGGTCAGTTTAGTTCAGTAAGAATGTCCTGTTTCTATGGTTTCTGTGTAATTAGTGAGATGTGATGTGACAAAGTGTAATTTATAAAGTATGAACCGTGCCACTGAAACACACTGTTCTGTTCTTGGATATAAATATATAAAACTCAGATGTACAGACTTACAAAGAGCCCAAAATCACATTAACTATTGTTTCATATAGACATCTAACTGTCGCCTATTTAGCTTAAATTTCTTCTGATCGCTAAAAGTAGCAGCTCAACACCAGTCTTGTTTGTTCCTGGGAAGAAAGGTTGCAGACCCTTGTCACAAATAGATTTCGATACAGTTTTTAAGTCCATGAATCATCAGATTTTGAGCTTTTCTGTAGCATTAGCATACATCATAACACATTCATTATTATCCTTCAAATGCAACTCATCCAGAGAATTAAACCAACAATGCTAAATATCAATATATCAAGGCCAAACTATACGTCCTAACTAAAACTAAGACAGGAGGACCAGGAACCTAAAACTAAGCAGAAAACCAGTGACAATCCAAGCCTAAACAAGCCCCTGGAACTAATTTTGTGACAGTCTCAAAAGGGATGTCAAAAGCACAATACTCGATTAAAAAAAAAAAAAAAAAAAAAAACTTTAAATCAATTTCCTTGATAGCACAGATATCTTGTTTATTGTGGAAATGATGCAAATGAGTCCGCACTGTTGTTTTTGTTGTTGTTAGCATTGTGGCTAATTGCTGTTACCATACTAACACATCTCGTTCCTAACAGCTGTGAAAAACACTTTAAACACACCGTGATGAACAATTCGGAGGCCCAGAAATGCAAAACAAACAGAAGGATTATTTGTCAACGTCACTTCCCGCTCTGCTGCGCATGTCGCCTGCAGAAAGAGACGCTGTCCATTTAGTCAGGTGGGGAAACTTTTTTGATAAAAACAACAAAACGGGACGAGAGTTGGGCTGAGCAATATTGACAAATATTAATATCGATTATTACGTCAATAGGCTGTGTTCAAGTTGGAGACTGCAATGATGTCATGAATCTAGATGATTATTAACACTGGACTTTGTCATGAAATATCTAAAAGATCATTTCAAACTGTTTCAATCTGGTGATTTCTACTAATGACTAGACCCGATCACTTTTGTGTTATAACAAAAAACTAACTTTGAACAAGATTTATTTGAGCTGCAAACACCTATGTGAAGTAGTATTGGTTTGGAAAATACTGGGATGTCACGTGAACAATGTGAAATGTTTACAAATGCAGACATATTACATTTATATCCTAAGTTGAAAGAGACTAGCATAATTGTCTCTATTTTCTATTCTTACAGGGTTCTTTTTGTGGCAATTAACTATCAACGATATACTCAATGTTCAATTTTTGGATATCTTGAAAACCACAATCATGATATTATCTAAAATTCGATATATTGCACAGCTCTAGACGAGAGCCGGTGTTTGGATCAGGTCTGAACCGGTGTGACAACAAACAAACATCTGGCTTCTAAAGCTTAAGACAGTGTTTTTCTCAGCGATTTTTCACTCACCTGAATGTAAGATTTATGAGTCATAAAAACAAATTTTATTCACAAATGTTGAATTAGCAGCATAACTTTTGTTTTCACAGTTATAAACTCTTGTAGTTATCTGACAACAGCGCAGACGAGGGTTGCTAAAACAGCTTGTGTCTATCAGCCTAGTTGGCTCTGTGAGCACATTCCTAATGTTGATATGTTCTATTAAACTGATGTAAGAAGTTTAAAATTTACTTCTATCTGTTTGTTTGCATTTTTAAGAAGGCAAAAACTGGGTATAGCACCTTCAAGATTATTAGGTTAATCAATAATTGTGATTATTGAAGTCACAATAAAACCGCAAAAACAAAAATATAATAATTGTGCCAATCTTAGTAACAAAATTAAGACTTAAGTTCATTCTAGACACTAAAATGTTCAAATCATCTGTTCTGATAGTGGCATTGGTTGGGTTTATTTAAAAACTTTGCTATTTGGTGCAGACTTCATCATTTTTTTCATATAAATACATTCTTTTTTTCTATACCGCTTAATCCCGTTAGGGGTCGCAGGTGACTGGAGCCTATCCCAGTGACTTTGGGCCTTAGGCGGGGGAACACCCAGGACAGTGGCCGACTTGTCACAGGGTTAGACACATATACATTCAGTTTTTATTTTCTACTAAGGCGTAAAGTAAATGTGTGATTTTGTGAACCTCCAAAACACTTGCAAGTGTCGGTTTGTCACAGCCAGAGGTAAGATAACAGATATTGGTAATGCCTAAAAAAAAAAAATCTCTAATTGTGGCCATTTTAGAAGAAAAACATGTCAAACTTGAGGGAATTGTGACATGTTAGACAATAAGAATGACAGAAAATGAAATCTTTCACTGTTTGATTTGGACAATCGTAATTGTGAATAATCGCTGAATTGTAGTATTTTGTCTCTCGATATTCTGACGCACTAAAATTTGATGTTGTGACAAATAATGACAGCAGCACCACTCACACGATCAAACCAAATCCAGCATCAAAGCAGGACTAAATCTCTCTTAACCAGCACTTGAGGAGGTCGTAGATACATTGAAGGAGGAGGAGGAGGCGCCTGGGGAGGGGGAAGGCCGCTCCTAATTGACCCCGCGTCGTTAAGGGCGTCTGTTTCCATGGCGACTCCAGGGATTCAAAGACACATTCACACCTGACAACGAGGAGGAGACGGAGGCGGACGAGAGGACGGCAGATCTGCAATAAATATTAGAGCTATATGCACTTTCACGAGAGGAATAAACCTTTTTCTTTTACAAATACAGCTCGACTAACATGTTTTACCATTGTTTTTGTCAGTTAATATTCTTTTAAGGTTATAGATGGATTTGTATTCTTATTGCCTTTGAGGTAAATCATCTGCTTTTACAGAAAGAAAAAGAAAGTTTCTACTTCACTGTCAGTGACTCAGTATTGACAAATTTTCAGTGAGGAACAAGTGACCAAGCTTTTGAAAAAAAACAAACAAACAAACAAGTGCCTCAGTCCTTCAGTAAAACATTATTACTGTAAAAGAACACTGTGTGTTGCTGCAAAATAAGTGTTAAAGATTTAGAAATATTTTAATAGCTTTTCTAACATTAATAACTTACTTTTAGACCTGAAAATATACCAAACATTTAATTTGCTAAACATTTTGTAAAAAGAAGCGCAAAGTCACAAGAAAAAGTAGGTGCATTAAACGATTTTATCAAAAAAGTTGCCACAGAGATGAGATTATTGCCCAGGGCTGCTCGTAACACCACAGTCGCACCAGGAAGGATTCGAACAGAGGAATCAAACTTTGCCACATTTTTTAAATTGCGACAAAAATTTGTGGCAAAAACTTTGGTAATTTAATTATCTATTCCCCTGTTCCTCAATGTCCGGCTCTGGAGCCTCTGAGAGCCTTACTTGGCGGCTCTCAGCTAGATTCCTATCTTATACTCAATTTCAAACCTATTAACATACATTTGTCCTAGGCCTGGGCAATATGGCAAACAATTAATATCACAATTTTCTTGGAGCCAGATCACAATTTCAATTTTATCACGATTTTGTCTATTTTCAAATTACTTTTAAGGTAAATACAATGATCGGCTTTTTTAGAAAGTTCCTTCTTCACGGTCAGTGTCTAAACCCAGTCGTCATATTCTGATCAGTGTTGCCAGATTTTCAGAGAAAAGCAAGCGACCAACCAATCCCAAAACAAGTGACCTCAACCCTTCAATAAAAAAATAATAACCATTTAATTAGAATGTTCTGTATCTCCATAAAACAAGTTTCTAGCAATTTTCAACATTAATAACAGCTTTTAGATATGAACATATGCTAAAAGTTTATTATATTTTTAAATCAGACCTGAAAAATCCATCTCTTTAATGACTTGAAAGTGCAGCCCAAAAAAACCTAATAAAATATACGTTAAAAAAGAAAAGAAAGTGCAGCCCAAAAAACAAAACCTTCAAAATTCATAAGAAAAAAAGAAAGAGAAAAAAAAAGCTCAATATTGCTATATAGAAAAAAACTTGGCAAATTTGAGGCTGAGAAAAGTAGGTTGGAAAAAAAGTCTGTCTTTGAACAGATGAATAAATAGAGAAAAAGGAAATCACAATATGACGATTTAATCAAAAAGGCAGATTGTCACAGGGATGAGCTCACGATTAGATTTTTATCACGATATTGCCCAGCCCTAATTTGTCCTCTATTTCACACAAACACACACCTGAGTTCCATTTCCTTGTCTGCAATGGCCTGTTTTCTCACAGGCATTATTTTAAACAGATCCACAACAGTGGCCAATGTTTATGGAAGTGTTACTACAGCGGCACACTTGTTGACTGTCGTGCATCATTCTGATAGCGCACTTGCTAGCGAGACCAATAAGGATCAAAAGGGATCGATATCTGACATAAACACGACAAAATACTGGCAAACGGATTCAAAACACTGAAAGGACAACTGAGGATGTGATTACAGATGACACAACAAAAAACGTCCATACGAAGATGCGGGTGATGGGATAAGGGCACAAAATGCCAATTTACCGGGCAAAAGAAGAAAAAAGAGCAATGCAAGACAAGCAAAAACATTTCAAGAGAAATGGACAGATGAATGTTTAGATTAGACTATTTTTTTGCATGCAGATGATGTTTTGTGACTCGCCGCTTCTCTTTGGTCCATCAATGTGGCTTTTCTTTAAAAAATAATAAGGACCACTGATCTATTTAAATGTGTGACTAATCTTTAAAACTTAAAACAACATAGCTCCTTCTTCACGATTATAATTTGACTTTAATACAGTTATCGATTGAATAATAATCTTGACATCCTTCTAGTTAAAATAATCAGTTGTTGCAGCCTTATTGATCGCGCAGGTCAATGTGACTATTAGTTTGGTCGTATCATAAAACAGAGGTAAATGTCTCTAGATGACATTATAATTAATAATCTTGTGTTTCTATAGGCAGAGTTTGTGAATAAAACATGGAGTCACAGAGGGTTCCAGGCTAACGCAGGTCAATGCAATCACTATACTGCATAATTAATACATCACTGACATCAAACAGGCACAGGCCTTTGAAGGGAGAAACACATACAATGAATATTAGTCCAATGTAAAACCCAACTGAGTGAAGAGAATTATTCTTACCAGTTTTGATTAAACGTTAGAGTGACCCTTTCGAACTGGGTTACAAAAGCACAAGACTAAATATATAGGTTATGATGTGTTCAACCAAGTGCCAGTGATGGATTTGTATTGCAATTTAAAGAACTCATATTAGGCTAAATGTATTCATACTGTCTGCGAGATAAACCCTGGATGTTCTGGATGTTATAGGTACTGTATGTGATTTATATGTTGTGGAAGATGAATTTCATTTTATGTTTCATTGTCCATTTTACATTAATGTTAGAACTGATTTGTATGATATAATACAGAGAAAAAAATGCAGATGTATTTTGGATGCCCAAAGCAGAAATAATGTGTTTGTTATTTGAAAAAGAAGTATTTTGTGTGACCTTTATTGGGAAACTTGGACTTTAAGACAAGAGGCTTTGTATTCAGAGAGGACGTGACTTGGATGTGATTGCTTAATACTGTATATATATAATATTATTTTGTGATGGCCATTCTTCCTATTTTGATTTGTGTCTTATAAGTCCATGTGGGCTGGGCATCTTGGTGCATGACACTTGAATAAAATATTTATTCACTCATTCATATAGGTAGATCTCTAAGGTATGAATAAATGTAAAAAACAAGGACAATGCAAACTAAAGCCGGAAGCAGAGTCGAACGGTCCTCGCCCGCCATGTTTGGAAGTAATCTACCCTACAACAAGGATCCAATGGGATTGGAAATCATGGTGCCAATGAAGTTTTACTGAATCAGGTATCGGCTCCATGATATCAGTTCAGCCGATATCCTGGCTGTGCTCTTTAAGGTTATTTACTGGTGGATGTTGATCCAGTAGCTTTCGAGATTGAAATTTTATTCACATGAAGTCATTACGTTGCCGTTTAATATATATATGCCAAAAAAATCTTTAAAGTTAGTTTAGTTGTTACAAATCTCAGGTATTTACGGATTCTTAATGCCAAATATCAAAATTGATATCAGAACTGAAAAAGCTGAATCAGTGCATCTCTAATTTAAAGCAAATGGAACACGGAATACAGTAAAATTAGAATGTTTAAAAGTCCCAAAAGTATAACAGCCCATCAAAAAGTATAACTTTTGATACTTTATTTCTGTGGCTGAGCAACTTTATGTTCGTCAACATAATGTTCTGAACGCAACTTTAGATTACTTCTCCTCTAGTCTGTAAGCAGTTTTATGTTCTCATGTAGAGGTGGCAATATATCAAATTTAAATAATATCGTGATTGTTTTTCATTAAAATCTCTTTTAGCTGTTTGTTGTTTGTTTTTTTTGGATCAGATATTTGGTCAAATCATTGAGACACAAAGCTAGTTTTGCGTGACTAATTGATTGGTAGCACATGTTGACCAAGAATGTTGATACTCAACTAAGTCAAGCCCAATTTTTAAGCTTCAACTAATTTGCTTAAACACATGCTGATGCTTGGTTTGAAATAATAGCGTCTGAATATTGTAATCGAAAAATGCATTTTTGTCAATATCGGCCAGCCCTATTCTCATGTTTTATAATGATTTCATGTCAGACAGGAGATAAATATTTATGGTAGTTTTACATCAGTGAAGAGAAAAACTATATGCCAAATGTATTTCAAAATGGGTTATCGCAAGACTTCTTCTTCTATCTTTTTATAGAATATTTAAATATAGTGTTGGCAAAGACACGTGTTTCTCACCTCAATGTCCTTGTGCACAGTGACCCAAAAACAGCAGCCACATATACCTATAATAAATCATATCGCCCCATTAGCCCTGACATGCTGCCTTTGCAATGCTACTTACACAGACAGTCCCAACTACCTTTAGCATTAGCTTTACCGTGTTGTTTTGAAGGAAAATCCCAGAATGGAAAAGGTTTAGTGTTGACAATGATTCAGAATAATGTGTTTGGGGACATAGGCTACATATGGGCAAAACTCCCCCGGTGGCTTGTTAGCAAGAGGCTGTTGTCATTGGAAAGTTCTTCTATATATAGATAGAGGTTATGCAGGTGATTCTAAATGTCAGCAGTGAGTGGCAAAAATGCTTGAGAGTCATTTTTTCCCACAACAACTCTCGCCACAACTAGAAAAGGAAAAAGCAGCTATACAGTCTGATACAAAATACAATAACTTCAACTCTACAGAACATAAGAGTTTGGAACATTTTTGCTTTTCTGAATTTCTCACTGACACAGATTCTGGATCACACACAGTTGATATCATGACCTGGCTTACCTCAAGAATATATATGACATAAGCTGCTATTTACTCTTCTGACTGTGAAATCAATCAGCTTTTTCCTAACTGCACAAAAATGACAAAACAGAGCTATGGAGGGACACACAGGATCAAACCAGAATTGAACTGAAACACCACTAACGAACGATGCAATGCTATTTTCAGTTTTGTCCCATCCCAAGGTTCACAGAAACAAAATAAAAAACTATACCTTACATTTGCTGATTCTTTTTCTCCATGAGGCAGAAGACAGTTCACATAAACTGAACTGAACACCTGACAGACTGTGGTCTTACTTTCTGAGTGACTTTAACTGGGTCAAGCCACTAAACCCAAAAATAAAGTAATTTGTAAATGTTTGCTAAATGTGTCAACTAAATTTGCTTGACAAAACCAATAACAAAATATAGATTTTAACACACTATCTTAACCGTTTTATTCATATTTTTGTGCCCAATTATAACACGTCCAGCGAAAAATATAAAATAAAATGTACTGCATTAATGCAATCACTTAATCGATTATTGGACTGTGAAGGGCTCAAGAATAATGTTATAAATGTGCATTTTACAATACTAAATTGAATGCAATACACTCACAAATAGAACATGGATTTTAGCTGTAGGTCTAATTGGTTGGTTTCACATTTTAGAATTCACGGTAGTTATAAGCAGGTGGAGGCAAGTAGCAGTTTTTTCCTATTAATGACATTGGACTTTATCATGAAATGTTGGGAAAAACATTGGGCTGTAGAATGTTGTGATGCCACATGTAACCAACCTATTGTCGCCAACTACCAGAAAAAGCTAAACTTCACCACAACTTTTATTTGTGTTTTAAGTTAAAATAATTGTCCATTTTTATTCCAAATTAGTCATTGTAGGTTTCACAAACTCATTTAAAGGGCCAAATGAACATGGAAATTCTCAAGAAAGTCAAACAGAATAACCTGTTTTTTGTCATCTGCATACAAATGAAAATGGACCCAAGCAGAAGTAAATACAAAAGAACAAAAGGGGGCGAGAATAGACCCCTGAGGAACCCCGTGTCAGATTTCTTTTGGAGGACTTTTTTGCATCACAGATCTGAACACACCAAATGTTTGTCAGATAAAAAAACTGAAATCACTCCAGAGCTAAACCTTGGACCTCAACAGGAGTTCGATTCTCCAAAGCAACAACCGCTATATATCCTTTTCATCCCATCTCAGAGAACAGTTGATCTTACCTGTCGGAGGATGAAGCTTGTGGATGTGGTGCTGCCATCGGATCTCTTCAGTCGGCTGCGTCTCGAGTAGGTCCCCCTGTTGGCCTGGAGGACACAAACAAATAACAAATCTAGGTTATATGGGTACATTATCACATCTAAAAGAGACCTACTGGGGTTTGGAGATCTTAGGCAAAGTAGAAATTGGGTCGAATGAATAATTGTCCCTGAACCATGTAAACAGATATTTTCTTTGGGTTTATCGGGTAAATCTTAACCTACCCCAAGCCCCAGCCCTAAGCTTACCAATTTAGTAACATGACACCTAAATATACTCGTTTCGTGACATACTGACGTTTAAACAAAAAATGTGAAATTGTGCTTATCATAAGTTTTTGACATTTTGTTGTAAATCAATGTTTTCTTCGAAGACTGTGTTGAAAAATTGTGTAGTTCAGTTACTTAATATGACAGTTTTTACAATCCTAAACTTTTGATAGAAACAACTAGGACAATAAAATGTCCATCTTTTATTCAAATGATTTTAGAATTTTCTTGTGATATAAAGAACGATAGGGGGTCTCGCCCTAAAAGAGTTGAACCAAGCAACTAAAAAAATTAGCTCCAGCACACTTGTTTTTGAATTAAGTCGCCTTGACTTAATCTTGCTAATTCACAAAGTCCAAAATATACACTATAACATAGTGATTTGAACCAATGTATTTCTAGCTAGCAATGTATTTATTCCGTTTATAGTGATTTATTCAAACAATATATATATATATTATGCTTAGAAATTTTTATAGTTCTAAGTTTGTCACAAAAGATAATAAGATTAGATGCTATCATGTTATCAAGACTAAAAGGCTGTAAACTTAGATGAAGACAATAAAATTTTCTTCCCAAAAAGATGCATTTCTAATATAAACTGTACTGAGACAGGTTTTACATTACAAAAACTCAGGAACAACCTATTTACAATAGATTTTTCATTGTCTTTTTTGGGGCTTTCTGTACTAGTTTCACTGCAGACAACATAAAAAAACTAACTGTGATATTATCCATTTTGTTACACATCCCACCTCCATAATTTAAATCATACTTGTCATTTTTTTGCCTGTATTTCTGCCTCAGCTCACTCAAGGGCACCTTCCACTTGACAGCTCTATTATAAAACCCTCTTTCATGCCCCTGAGGTGGTCCTTCTCTCTCTCCTCTCGTCCTTTCTGACCCGATTACATGAACTCCAATGTTTTACTTTGTCATTTCTCATGAGCAAAGCAAATAATTACATGTACTGTGTTTCTGCTCATGTATGTACCAGCTGTTCAGTGCTGCTTTGACCTACTTAAGGTATATCTATCATAGGACCAATTTGTTCTGCAATTTACCTGGAAAAGGGCTTGCTTAATGTGAATTTATGTTGCTATTTCTGGTCACATTACAGCTGTTCGTGAAAATAAATCATGGCTATAAGCAATTCTTTATTATAAATATGAACTAGTGCTGGGGTGCACAGGAGCAGAGTTTATTAGAACTCTGGTTCCCAATACAGACAATGTGGGTTCGAGTGTTGAACCAAATAAACATTTCAGGATCTCTCTGGGTGGAGTTTGCATGTTCTTCCCATGTTACTATGGATTTTCTCCAAGTACTCCGGCTTCCTCTCACCTCACAAAAATTGATATCTAGATTTTTTTTTGGCAAACCTTAATACACGATGTTTGGTCAGTTCAGCAGAATTGAGTTGTATTTCTGTTTTAAAATTTAACTTGAAAGCAACTTCTAACCTGAAACCAATAAAAAAGCGTCCCTTCAGCATTGGTCTTACATTGGAAAGTCAATCATAATTAAAAATACACCTTCTTATTTAAGTTTGAGTTTTTCTAGTGTAAATATTAGATGAATGTGAAATATTTCTAAAATAATCAAAAAATAAATTCACAAAACTCCTTTTTTCACATTTTTTATAACTTTCTTTTTTTACATAAACTAAATACTCCATATTAAATTTTACAATTCAATACATTCACAAATCGATTGTTTTCAGCTATCAGTACCACAACGAATGAAATGAAAAAATAAATGACTGAATGAACAGAGGTTGCAATAAATTCAGATTTATCAATTATGATCTGCTCCAAACATGCACCATGACGAGACAAAATACATAACATATTTCAGAATACCTTCAATGTTGCATTAATCAAATCTACAAGTTGGTCTATTTTACTTCCCATAATTTGCACCATTATGTGGTAAACAGTGTTCAGTCTACACTGGAGCAGATTTAAGAAATTCACTGGCTTTTCGTGTTAAATGTCATACATTTTTTACATCACCTTGTATAAAGTGTAAATCTGTAGAAGGATTCAAACATTTGCATAAAAACACAATAATATCATTTTGGTCTTTAATGTCCCAAGTGATTAAAATTTCAGTCTTATAAAAGTTAAAAGTTTAATCTCGAAAAATTGCTTCGACTTTATTCTCATTAAATTATTTTTTAGTCTTTTAATGTAATATCTGTTCCTCAAAAACAAGCCAGGGGCCTGATTAAAACAGGTCGAGGACCGCATCTGGCCCTTGGGCCGCAGTTTGCCCAGGTCTGCTCAAAGCCTACCTGTAGTTAGCCTTTGTCAATAACTCCTCATATATTTCTTACAATTTAAGAACAAACAAACATAAGCATGGGCTCAAATACATTACCTTCTATTGACGTCTTGCAGCTGAAATCAATATTCTGCCTGAAAAACTCAGGTCGCCTCATGGATCAAGAGTCCATCATTTATTCATAATGAAACTTCTAATTTTATTTCTGTTCCCATAAATCATGTCGGCGGCACCGCACTGTACTGCCTGGAGTCCACAAATGGCAGCTATTAACAATAATTAAATATGTAGAAGGAAGGACAAGTGAGAGACTATGGAAAGTCAGATTTAATAAAGGTTCATTTTTCATAGAAACCACATACACTTGTACATAGGTTACATACAGTATATTAAAGAAAATATATTATAAATACCACTTTCTGACTTTTTAACCAGTTGTGTCGTCTCTGGTTTACTCACAGTTGTATTTGGATTGATTCATGCATGTTGAGTAATCTTATATTGTCTTACTGCTGATGTTCTAATGCTGAGGAAATTCCAGTTTTCACCTACCACCTACCTCCGCCCACTTGTCTGTATTTACTTGATTTCTCAAAACTTCCAAGTAAAACATGTAAGCTTCAATTACAGTCATGTACTCACTTTTTCAGCTGTAAAAATGTGTTAAAATCAGCTAGTTACAGTTACATTTTTCAATGAAGAGGCTTATCGGGTTTGTAGTTTTGAACAGAAAGTCAATGAACCTGTTTTTATTTTTATTTGAGTTGTTTCAGATAACCGTAAATTAAAAGAACATCTAATCTAACAGTGTTATTGTAAAAAAGAGCTGTCCAGTTGATCAGAAGCACACATCATAATTTGTGATCAAACAGGCTGCAAAACTAAAAATAATTGTGTCTGTTTCAAAAATAAAATTAGGCAATCCCAATATTTCAGTATGTATGTAAAACACCTGCGCGAGACTCTTTTTTTGAGCAGATAATCACACTGGACAATGTGAGTGTTGCCTACAGCTCAACTGAAAGAAACCTCAGACGCTTATTTGACCAAGAGCTATCATTCAAAACGCATTTAAGTCAAGCGTGTAAGACCACCTATTTTCACTTGCGAAACATAGCCAAAATTAGAAATCTACTGCCTAAAAGTGATGCTGAAAAAGTGTTCCATGCTTTTGTCACGTTGGGGCTTGACTAGTGTAATTCCCTGCTTGCGACGTGTTCTAAAAGCTCAATAAAAAGTTTTCAATTAGTTCAAAATGCAGCTGCAAGAGTACTAACGGGTACTAAAAAAACGAGAACACATTACCCCAGTACTAAAAGATCTTCACTGGCTTCCTGTTGAGTTTAGAGTTAAATTTAAAATCCTTCTTCTACCTTATAAAGCATCAAATAATATGGCTCCTTCTTATATCAAAGATGAAATAGTTACGTATCATCCTAACCGTTCACTTTGCTCTTGAGATGCTAGACTTTTGGTGGTTCAGAGGCTGAGCATTTAGTTATCAAGCTCCGTTGTTATGGAATCATCTCCTGCTCATGTTAAAGGGCTGACACAATAGGTGTGTTCAAGATGCGAAAATCTCTGCCTGGATTGCAGACGAGAGCAGGCAGTTGAGGCAAAGAGGAGGAGATTCAACTTGGACACTTGTTGAGTCTGAGAGCAGCGAGGCAGACTCAAGTCCCACAGACTCACGGAGAAAACACAACTCTCGCGTTTGTTTGAAGTGTTGCACTGAATAAAACTACCTACAACGTTGTACTTTCCCTCCCGCATCACAAACTCACTCACACATCACCAGAGCAAAGAATAAAGAGCTCATGATAAAGCTGGCACACTTTAGATTTGCCCCCGACACCGGATAGAGCCGACTGCACCGTCTTGACCATCTTGAACACACCTACTATCTACATTTAAGATTAGGCTTGAGTGCTGTCTTCTCATTTCTCCTGTTTTCTCCACGAAGATTATTTAACAACTAGTTTATCTGTAACCTGTTCTGTCTTACATAGTGTTTAAAAGTTTTTATTGTTTCATTGTTTATTGTTTTATTGAATGTATATTGTTTTATTTTTATTTTCTACCATTCATGTTTGCTGGGTTAACTTTTTTAACCTTGGAAAGTAACCTAAGTCACAATAACTACAGTATTCTTAAGTTGGATTTCATCAACTAAAGCTGGTCCAAATCTTGACCCTTAACCCTAGCCCTAACCCTTTCTTCTCATCAAATATAATCAATTTGTGGTCTCAACCTGTAAATAAAAAAGATATTTTTTTGTATTTGTGCAACATCTTTAAAATAGTTTTGTCAACAATCTTTCAGAGTGACAAAAGGCAAAACGTCTATTTATTTAATGCAATCTGAACTTCAAGGAAACACAGCTCTATACAGTGACCTCTTTTGAACAGGGCTGTGCTGCATTTCATACATAACTTAACATAATGTGCGATCGTGAATGTAGCAGAGCCCAGTAATCTGTAGATAAAATGAAAAACGACTGTGAGGTTTTTAAAACTGGCATTTTTTACATTTCAGGTCCAGATTTCAATGGAAAATACTGCATAAAAGATCTCTGTAGAGGAAGAACAGACTTTGACTATGCTAGTTTTCTTTTAAACAAACTTTCAAAACCTTGGAGCAGGTTAAAAATAAGGAAATGCCACTTGAGACAGGACCAGAAGTAAAAGACATCATCGCTTAACAGTCTCATTGTAAAAGTATAATGATTTTATAAGATCAGCTGGTGGGCAAGAACTGTTTTTTATTAATGACATTGTACTAGGACATTAAATATCTAGAGCATAATTTCACAAATTTGTAAACCAGGCATTTAAATTAGTGACTTTATCCATTCAGCTTTGTATTACAGCAAAAAATGCACTTACCACCTATCCCGCCCACTTGTCTGTATTTACTTCGACATTTACTTCGACGCTACTCAAAAATTCAGACTCCAAGTAAAACACATAGAGTTCAAAATGGTCATGTAGCCACTTTCCAAAAAAAAAAAAAGTAATTTCAAATCTGTGGCCTATTAAAGTTACATTTTACAATGTATATGTCATAGTTTGTTACTAAAGATAAGGAAAAATTAATCACAATAGGTCTGCTTTAAACAATATTGATTTTTGTGGCCGAACATTTGTATTAAACATTAATTATCAAAAGCAGTTGTTTTCAAACTTTTCACACCAAGTACCACTTTAATATAATATTTGGCTCTTAAAGTATCACCAGATCAAAACTCTGACTTTGGGCCTAAATAAGACTAAATCCAGTCTACAGTATTGGGTAAGTTACTCTAAAACTGTAATACATTATATATTACTAGTTACAGGGAGAAAAATGTAATACATTTGTATTACAATATTACTGTCTCAAAAATGTAACTGAGTTACACTACTGTGAGTTACTTTGAGGTAATCACACATTTGTTAAGACATTGTACAACACTAATCCTGTTACATTTACACTTGTTTACTGGTTAATTTGTGGAAATGTGATGTCACAACATGTTTCCTAATAATATGTGATTTACCTTTTAGCAACAGACAGTATTTTAGTGGTGTTGTGGTCCTGAAGTGTCGTTCAATAGAATATAAAAGCAATTAATTTATATAAAGTAACTTGAGTTACTCAGATTGTAACTGTAATATATTATCAACATTTTATAAGTAATGAGTTACACTACTTAGTTACTGAAAAGTGGAATATATTACAGTAACCAGTTACAAAAGTAACTAGTTACTCCCAACACTGCCAGTCTAAAACAATAGAAACCACAGATAACGGAGTTCCTTTAGCCCAAAAGTGGACCAAAACGTTATCAGATTTGTGTTTAAATAACAAAGAGTCACCACCAGAGGCAGCTCAAGTACCACCAGTAATACACGTACCACAGTTGAGAAACACTGTTGTTGTGATGGTAAAATCAGGCCACTGTGTGCTGCATAAATCCAATGATAAAGAACACACTTTTACTTTGACGTCTAAAAAAGTTGTTTTAAAGCCATGCATACATGCAGCCGTAACTGATGCATGTAGTTGGAAATGTGCAAAAGAAAAGAGTTGGTCAGAAAAAGAGGTTTTACAGAATCTCCGTTTCTGACCAAATTACACAGAACATGTGAAAATTTGCTGTTTTTTGCCAGAAAAAAAAAATATGATCCTAAATGAGTCAGTGTCACTATTAACACAATTTGATCTTGAAATTTCTACAAATTAAATTTGCTAAAACTATTTATTTAGGTGATTACCATAATTCACATAAAGTGCACATGATTATAAGCCGCACTGACAAGATTTAAGAACATTATTTTTAAGTACATCTATAAACCTCACTTTTTGCACTAACTCTATGAGAATTTATAAATTAGCTGCACCACTGTATAAACTGCAGAGGTCAAAGGATGTGAAAAAGGACAATATTTCAAGTACAATAGCTATTTTGCTGTTTTTAATGAAAAAAAATAAATAAAAAAATACTTGTCCTTCTTTATTTTTAGAAAAACAATACATTTCATAATGATTCATTAGCATATTTTCAAGGCAGTAAAAATCTTAATTCAGTCAGTTACAAACTCATGGTCTAATTCAATTTTAGGCTTCGTGTGAAATCAAAATGAGTAAAAATCACGTAGTCACTTGACTTTTGCATTTAAACAACTAATAAATCAATTAAAAGAATAATCTCCCAAATAATAAATTACCAAAATGATTGTTAGTTGCAGCTCGAGCTGGATATATTGTCAAATATATCATTATCACAAATGTTCCCTTTATAACCTTCATGCAATTTTAAGTCTGTAAAATACTGTCTTCCTCAAAATGCTCAGGGGCTCTTTATCTCACAGTGGAAGCAAATAAAGCAGGCTCTGATTTCACTTAGCCTACAGTCTGCCTGATTTGTCCATTTTGATCATTATCTGTGATCATTCCCAGTTTGGCCACATTATATTTCACTTTATTTCTGCTTGCAGCGCGTGAAATCTAAACTGTTTCTGTTCCCAAACTACTTTTAAACGCTCTACAAAGTCAAACACGTACTCGCGAAACAAGCTGTATAATTATATTCATGCGTGTACCTGGAATACAGCGGGCTTCTGCAGTGCGTCTATCCCGTGCCGAGTGTAGATGTGCTGGGACATCTGAGCCAGCTCGTCGGTCCACGGAGGAGGCTGCCGCTCGGGACCGGTCCAGTGCAGCTGCTGCGGGGCTGGAGCGGGAGGATCCAGCGTGAACCGGCTCTGGGGACACGGGAACTCGAGGGAAACTGAAGAAAAGCTGGAGAAATGTGTACGGTCCTGTTCGGTTTTGGGAAGAGAGGAGATGGAGAAGCGATGAGAGGAAGAAGAAAAAGAGAGGAGGAGCAGGTTTAATGTACGGGACACACGGAGAGAGAGAGAGATGTGTGCAGCTGCTTCCTCTGCGCCCTCCCCCTTTTACTCCATCCATCCAGAGTCTGCAGACCTGAAGGCTGCTGCTGCTGATGATGATGATGGTGATGGTGATGATGTCCAGGGGTTTATGCAGCGAGCTAAATTCAGCAGTGAGAGGCAAAAAAATGAATGAAACTCAATGGAGACGAACTACATTTTTTCCTGTTACGATTCAAAACACAACTAAAATAGGAAAAAGCAGCTACAGACTGATAATAAATATAAACAGCCACATCTAGCTCATTTACTGCTGAATATTGAGTTTGAATGTGAAATGTAGAGAGAAAATCATAAAAACTACAATAGCACTTCTGTTTCTCTCGCATTTCTCACTGATAGACTTGAGAATCACAACTTCTTGAGCTACTTACCTTTCTATGCTTAATTAGGATGTTGTGCGACACTAAAAATATCCCAAATCGTCCGTTAGCAAACAAGCTAAGTTAGCTAATGATATGCTGTTATTGAGCACAGATTAGCTAACGTTTTCTTAAAGGTGCTATATCCGATTTTTGCCTGATTAAAATGTTAACAAACTGAAATAATTAATTTTAGACTTCCTACATCAGTCTACATGTTTTGCTCACTTACCTAATGCATTCTGAGCCTTGTTCATCACCACTATGATATGTTAGGAGCGAGTAGTGTCGGTATGCTAATGGCAGTTAGCCACAATGTTAACAACAATAACAGACAGACTTCGTGGATTAGTCAGGATAGTGTGCACCAATTTCACTTGAATAGATATTAACAAAGTTTTAATTTAGTATTGATTTTTTTCTGACTCAATTATATTCACTTTTTTGTGGAAGCAATCCTTCTTGATGATGAGTTTGGTGGAAGTTAGCTTCTCTGGCTAGTGCCTCAAAATATGACACGATACTGTCTAATTTTACAAAAATATTCAACGAAAACATTGTCAGGTTATCAGTTATTTCTCCATTTAAATTTGTTGGACTGCAGTTGACCAAAGACATTCTCGGTCAAGAATCGATCGATGGATCGACTTAAAAGGGGGCGTGGCATAGTGCTCTGAAGCCAAAACTGGTATCGAATCAATAATCTTATTCGAAGAAACATTTAAAAAAAAAAAAAACTAAATACACAGAATAAAACAGGCAAAAATGTCAGTATACTGTATAAATATTGGAGTTAAAAGGAGCATTTTTAATGAATGTGGTATAAAAAATGGCTATTCCTCATTATCAAAATCAAATTTGAAATTTTAGGATTGTGACAATGCTCAAAAGTAAGTAAGATCTTATCTGACCATTTATTGTATCCGACCCAAACTGTTGTTTTGCAGTTCATGTAAAAAACAGAATTATAAAAAAATGAATAGAAAACAGTTTGTTTATATCAAAAAGGCAAATAAGACCTATAACTCAAATGCTGTTGAATACAAATCCTTATCATCTAAGTGAGAGAAATAGTTAACTAACAAAAATTTTAGTTTACTAAGTCTCCATCGATCAATTAATTGACTGAGTGACTAAGGACTAAATTGCAATTTTTTTTTTTTTTTGCTGACCTTTTTGAGGAATAAAGTCCAAAGTGTGATCATAAAGCTTTTGTTCTGTGAAACATGAATCTCAGTTCATAATGACGATGTGAAGTCCATCACTGCAGCTGTCAGAAAAAACAAGGAGAGGTAATTAGATCCTGTGTCTATTTTTGGAGGTTGTTAATTGTGAAAATGTACTCACTGAAGAGAAGACAAGCTGAGCAGCGCTGCGTTCATTAAGAAGTGAGTTTCAAAGACTTTATAACAAGACAGAGAGAGAAGTGTATTATATAATATTGTAACTGTGATAAAAGGTCTAAAGCAGATACACATTCAGGTCCAAGTGAACACATAAAACAGATGCAGACTTTAAAACAACTCTGCTTGTGTTTAAGTCTCTCCATGGACTAGAATCAAAGTACATTTTTAACAAGTTGGTGCCTCGACGTTACACCGGCCTCCTGCTGGTGCCAGAGTCAGGACTAAACACAGACCAGCTTCAGAGTCAGGACTACACATGGACCGGCCTCTTCTTGGTGCCAGAGTCAAGACTAAACGTGGACCGGCCTCCTGCTGGTGCCAGAGTCAGAATTAAACATAGACCATACTTCTCTTAAAGCAAAACAAAAATTAACATTTTAGATACAAAGAACAACATTCACTATTGTACATTTTTTATTTCAAATTGTTTTACACCATTACAAAAGCAGAAGGTTTTAAAATCCCAGTCTTTTGTTTTTGAAGCATACTTTAAATATACAGATTTATACATTTCTGACAGAAGTATCTCTCCAGACAGAGAACAAATTTCTACAGAAGAATGAGAAGAAGGCATCCAGTGGTAGATAAAAGTCCACACAGCTAAGGTGCAAAAACATCCATGAAATTTACATGTAATTTAATATATAAACTGACTGAAAGAGATGAAAGGAGAATAGAGAAAGTCCAACGTGTAGAATAGAGAAGAGCAAAATGGAATTATTAAGCATTTTGTAAATATGGACATAAAGACACAAAATATTCAATAACAAGTGACAAACACAGCATCCTACAGACCAATAAGATTTAACACAGACAGAAGGCCGCTAAAATGAATATTGTTTAAATGCAGATTTTGTTTTACTACAAAATGTGAATCGGTCTAGTAACAAAACATTTGAGGAAATTACCTTTTATATATTTAATGACTGGCTTTTGCATACCAGACACCATTGAACCTATTATGATGGCAATTGAATCTAATGATATAATCTCCTTTGTGAACAAAATATTTAGTCTCCATGGGTCTGATTATGCACTGAAGTTGCGAATACTTATTTTAAACTATTAAATACTTCTACAAATTAAGGTATTTCCAAACAGAAGCAGCTAAATCATTTGGAGAAACAGACAGAAGCAATAACAGATTCAAAGAAGAGGCAGAGCTTATCAATTCTGTTGTTAATAAACTGTTTCAGTAAATTAAAAATTATTAATGATGATCTAAATGTAAAATGATGATCTACAGCTGAGGCCCCAGTGCTTAGAACATCCAAGTTTTCAATTATCACCTATCCCTGCCCAATTATCATATACTTGCATAGCAGTGAGTGGCAAAAATGAATGAGAGTTGAGGAGAGAAATTACAAAAACGAAAGCGCAAAACGTGACGAAACAGCTACAGACTGTAATAAATACAACCAGTTACAATTCTTGCTAATAATGAGTTTGTAAGTGACATGTAAAAAGAGAAAATCAGGTAAACAGTGGCAGAAAAGCAGAAAAACAACAAGATCACTTCTGTTTTCATGGACAGTCTTTAGGATCACACACAGTTCAACTTCATATCTTTTTACGACTAAATAAGATGTCTGAGTTCATTTGAGAAGTACATTTTTGTTGTGCAAGAGAAAAAAACAACAAAATCTCTTGCTAGGTTGTTAGCAAATAGCTAGCTATTTCTGCATGTTGCCGTGACAACAGAAAATCCACTTTAGTTTAATGGCTGTAAAAAAAAGCTCTTGGACAAAAAAAACTTACGAAGACGTGAAAAACTGCTGAAATTGTTTGTGTAGACTGTAATTCAATACAATAAGCTAAAATTAAGCAAGAACTTAAGCTATAAAGTTAAAATTTAACAGACATGAAAAACTACAGATTTTTTTATTGATAAAATTGAGTTCATAAACTAACAAAACCTGTAAATTGCTTCTGTCTGCACCTCCAAAATTAGCCAAACAAACCTAAATAACATTCTTTATACCCAATTTACAAAATGCTGTACAATCAAAATAAAGAGAAACAAAGAAAAGTAATGCGTTCTTCATTACACCATAGCGTTTTTACAACTGCAGTTTAGACATTCAAAGAGACACACTCAGCTAAAAACATACAAATACATTTGTTTTTTTCATTATATCAAATCAAAGGCAAACAGAGAATGATTAGAAACAAAGATTTAAAGGGGAATCCACAAACTTACATTAGAGAACAAAAAAAAAAATTTACATAGACGAAAACTGTAATTTTTGCATATTTTGCAACTGACTGCATGGCAAGGCAGTGAAGTTATAAAAAAGATGCTAAACTATGATGCTAGATTGATTTTTTACATTTTTGATACACCAAAAAGCAGGCTAGAAACGATAAAGTAATATATTAAATAAAGAGTCCATATGTTCTATAGATTTGATTGCGTTTCAACTTGGCCACAAGGTGTTTTAAGTCAGTGTTAAAGGGGCTTAAAAGAGAGAGAAATTAGACAAAATGTAGCAGCTTTGATAAGAATCTATTAGACATAAAAACATTGTGAGTGCAAGCAACCTCGGAGAGTAATTTGGAGAATAAAAATTGTTTTGAATGTGATGAAGTTATAGCAAAACTCAAGATATCGCCTGTAGTAGATACATCGGTGAATGAATATTTGGTGAATAAGGAAGCAAAAAACTTTAGGAATTTCAAAACATACTTCTTTAAAAGTTCAGACTATTTAACTCTCTCAGAACCTATCCTAGGAGTGAGAAAGTTGGAACACCTCCTCCAAATCCATACTAGGGTGAAGTGTCTTGCCTTGACGCAACATTTCTCCTCCAGTCTCCCATCCAAGTACTGCACAGGCCCAGCCTGCATAAGCTGCGTTTATGTGCTTGGAAAACTCAGAGTACCACATAATGATCCGACTTCCCAAAACCAATATTTACAACAGCAGTTGTAAAACACACAGCAGTGACACTAAAGAGCACTTCCTAACTTCATCTTGATTTTCTTTGCAGATTATGAAAACTCTTGTTGTTGGACTCAGACCTTTGTGAGAAATGCGCTGTTTCTTTTGTAATTTGTATTGTTGTAAATTAATTTAGGCTGCATTAAGGCTTAAAGTGTTTACTTGAGAACCAGAACTCTACCGTGTGATATAAAACCAAATTGTGTCAATTTGAGTCAGTGCTTCTGCTCAATCTCAAGCAGTCCTGCCCGTCGTTTGTCATCTGACGTAAACTCGGAAATTCAGCTTCCAACACGAGTTTCTGAGCTGAAATTCGACCTGAGCAGCAATCAAAGCACATCAATGCCGCATTAGCTTCTGTGAGCTGTCGGGAAGCTGGTGTGACACATGCCGATTTAAAAAACGCCCATCAGACTGTAAATCGAGACAAGGGGGTTCACACACTTTCTCACACCTGGAATACAATTCTGAAGAAGTCTGACTGCAGATGGCGCTGTCGTCCTACTTTTTCAAGAAGGAAAACAGAGCCAAAACCTGTATAAACCAGCTGACCAGACACGTCACAAGAACACTTCTGAAGAAAATTGTGTGCAGCCCAAACTGTGAAAGTATGAACAAAACATAGGTCTGTTCATAAGAAACTAACACATGCAGTAGGTCATTGTTATGTGTATAAAACCTTTGTCTTTTATTTTAGCGCTATATTGCTGATCTTGTGTGCTTTTGGTGAACGTCTAAAGACCTTTAACACCCTCTTTCACATGTTACTGGAGATGAGACCACATAAATGACAAAAATATGATGAAAACAAACATATTGAATAGTTTAATATGGAAATCAGCTTGTCCGTTTATTTGCATTAAGATGAAAAGTTTGATTTGACGTAACTTTGCCTAAAATTGTCCAAGTGATTGACTTTGAAAGCCAAAGTCTTATTACATGGACTTCTGTGAGTTTTTAGCCATGTTAGAATGTTGTCATTTCACCAAAAACATACGAAAAGCTCAGTTTAGATCATATTTGTTTAAATAATCCTGAATTCCACTTGGATGTATGGTGTTTCATTACTAGCTATTTTTTACCCATAATACTGTATACTAGAAAAAAACATTATTTTGATGTCTTTTTTCGAACATGTTTTTGTTTTATCTTTTCTTTTGATGAGATTTCTATAGAAAACCTTCAATGTCGTCAGTTAAACTGTGAAGTGAATCCATTCAAACAAGGTTAATACAATAGTGTAGCTTCAAAGTTGACGAAAACCGAGGCCGAGCGTAGTCAGTAGACTCTGGTGAAGGTTTGTGGAGTTTAAAACACAATGGAGCACTTCCTGTATTTTTATTTAATGACATCACATTGAGAAACTGCGTGTTTTTAAGCCTGATGAAAGAATATAACTTAAATGTGCTGGATTATTGTGTTAAAATTGATGTTGATGAAGCAAAACACAGCTTTGGGTATGTTTTTGATAATAAAACAGCGTAAGAAAAGGTAAAAAGTGAGGATAACACAGGACCTTTAAAACATCATCTATAAACAAGAAGCTAAAACGCATGACAATTGATTTACGACTAGTGCTTTGTTACCAAATCTAGACAAACTAAGTGTGTTTCTCATCATTGCACTTTTGTAGAATGGATATTATGTCCCCAGCGGCTACTCTACATCGAAATATTTATAGAAAAACCAGCACTGGGCGAATAAAAAATATCCTTACACCATTTCTGTCTTAGCTTCCGTGCGATTGTCCAAAAAAACATGCACGTGAGCAGTTTCCAGGGCCTCGGGTTTGCACTCGACACACACACATTGAAAAACGTGAGAAGAAGAGGGTTTTAAAGCAGGGGTTGTTGGTAGTAGGCCGCTTGTTGTTGCTGTGGGGGGCTTTGCAGAGGCGGGGGGGCCATGGGGTAGGACACGGGGGCATTTGGGGGTTGTGGTAGTTTGTCATGTCCATGTTCTGAGGGGCGAATGGGGCTGGGGTCATGTACTGGGGGTTCATAGCGCTGCTGTGGACAGAAAATGATAAAAAAAATACATGTTAATTGTTATTAGTGAGAGATTAACAGTTATTTCTGTGTTCTGTTAGATATTAACATTCAATATTTCTTTTGATTAACCGATTAATTGCTTGGAATAAAAAAGTTACACGAATTAGATGTTTTACACTATTTGAACAATACAAAACTCAAGTAATGTTAAATGAGGATATCCTAGAGTTACTGTGTACTATATATACAACACTTTGATCACTTTTCAGGTCTTAATTTTCAATTTGAGTGATACAATTTTGTTTTGGAGCCTATAGTAGATCACTAATTGAGTTAATGATTATTTCAATAATCATAAACTTGCAGCCCTAATTTTGATGGTTGTATAATTGTGGGCTGATGTATTGATATTGTATATTAATACATTATTGTGATAAGTATTGTGAGTTTTGTCATTCTTTTGATAACTAATTAGGGTCTATTTCAAACTAAGCGCAGGTTGTGGTTAAACAAGTTGTTATTTTTTTTTATAAAGCACTGGTATGTGAGCCATGTTTTACTGAATCAAAACGTGGCCTCACTGAACATCACACAATTATATTCAAGCAAAGATGCTTGATAAGAAGTAGGTTCAGTATGGGCAACAGATCAGGATCAGTATCATAAAAATATCTGCGCCCATGCACTTTGAATCGAGACAAAGGAGCTTCCCATGTAATTGGAGCAGACTTCTCCAGAGACCACCAGGCAGCGGGGGCGTGGTCAACCCGGTAGACCTTAAGGGTCCGCTGGGCTGACCACGCCCGGGAACAGCAGCTAATAAGGCTCCTCTGACGAAGACGGAAGTGACTGTCCAAAACTAGTCAGGTAATGATCTCATACCTATCTTCTCTGATATAGAAGAAAGCGCTTTGATCAAACTCTATTAATTACATCCCTATTACAACTGAAAATGTTTAGTTTGGTTAAATAAATAAACCAAACCAATGTAACTATAGTTGTAAGTGTGCTCTATAAATGGATAGATAATGATTTATGATCAAAATAAACCCCTAACTTTGTTCCATGTAAGAAACATTTATTTGCGACCGCTAAAAGCTGTATCTCATTGTTTTAGTTTTGTATTAGTCGCTCTCCAGGGGAAAAAGGTTGAAGACCCCCGTATTAAAGAGTAAAAAGGGAAAATAAAAAAACAATTGAGCTAAAATATGGCGCATATTTACATCATAATGCCCCAGAACACAGTACATCCCAGATTAATACGTTTTTACAAAAGTGAAAAGTACGTCTGTGATATTGTGAGGCCTGCTATGGATTTTAAAATGCTAATATTAGTATCGGCAAATATCGGTTATCAGCCAAAGCATGAAACCAAATATCGACTAACGATATCAGTTCAAAAAATCTGATTATTATCTGCCCATCCCTAATGAGAAGTGCTTATTATGTCCACATCCCTTACATATTTCTTATTCTTCTTAACACACTCAGTAATTCTCACTAGTCGTCTCGTCTTCTGTCGGCGGTGACTCATTCTCACACTACGTAACGAGCTCTTGGCTGGTCTCACCTCATGTAGGGCTGTGGCTGGCTGTTGGAGGCTGCGTTTGGAGGTAGAGAGCAGAGAGACGTGGGCTGGTCCGTGGGCAGAGAGTAGGTCTGTGCGGGGCCCTGGGTCATGGCCGGGGGCAGGTACGGAGCTCCGTGAGGGCCGGGGTACTGAGGACAACACGGAAATACAGCTGTGAGTTTTATGAAAGCTTTAGAAATAATGTGTGCTTTTGAATTATGAGTTTATGTTGTGCAACTAAACTTTCTCTCCTAAATCTTTCAAAAAATGGTTATCATCTATCGCCATGTATTCATTTTTTGCAAGTATGCTTTAAAATGTCTTTTTACAAACAACAAAGTGAAACTGGAGAAGACACCCAAGCACAGCCAATCAGAGCACTGCACTTGGCTTTAGATGATAACAAAATTCTTTATTTTTCAGTTCAGACAGTACTCAGTGGTCTTATTTTTTCACAAAAAGCTGCTTTTATCATACGCTTTTTAGCAGAAAACACAAAGCTTACTAATTTACAACAAAAAAGTTAGTTACCCAATTTAAGGAACATATTTGTTTCCATGTAGTTAGTAACTTATTCACACACGTTTCAATCAATGTTCCACTTTTATAAACAGATTTAAATTCTACAATTCTACATTTTTTAACGGAAAAATGTGAAAATGTATCACTCTGTTTTGCAAGTGTAGTTTTAGAAATTTGTTCAATGTATTTAATTAAATATTAGTCAGTATTATTTTACAGTCACATTATTTAATCCAAAAAGAAAAAAAAACAGTAAATATGGGCCTGAGATTTCTTGGAATTTGGGGACAAATCAGTTCATGTTTTAGCTAATTAAGCTTTATCTAAAATCATATTTTTCAATATTCTAATATTACATCTTTATTGGGTCAAGTTTTATTTTTTAAAGGGACCTACTGCTTTTTCTATGTATTCAGACATAAACTGTAACATATGTAGATAGTAATTTACAGCTTGTTTTTTTTTTGTTAAACACAAAATTGATTTAAAACAGCTTAGAAATAAAAAGAGCTCAATTTACTTCCTGTTCAAAACTGCAGAGCTGATAAGCCCCGCCCCTTTACAGCGATAAGCCCCGCCTCTTCATTGTAACATTTTAATGCAACAAGCAGCAGATTTTAAATTTGTAATTTTTACTGTTATAAGTGGCTGTGTGACCATTTTGAATCACACATGCTTTACTATGAATCAGAATTTTTGAATAATCACAATTAAATACAGACTAGTGGGCGGAGATAGGTGGTAGGTGAGGACAGGGTTTTTCTGAGTGCTTGAGCACCAGCTGCAGGACAATACAAGATTACTCAAACATGCAGGAATCAATCTTTGAGTAAACGAATGATGAGAGAAGGCAGTTATAACAAGGCTAAAACCTAACCTAAAATAGATTTGACACAAAAGGTCTCCTTTAAGCCTTTCCAAAACTTTTCCAGGGTCTAGGAATTTGATTAAAATTTTCCTTGACTGTTCCAGATTTCTCATGACTGTAATAAACAATGACATGCAGATCACAATATATTTTTTGTTCATTGCAAAACACAAAAGTATCTCAAACGGCTTTAAATTTTAAACTGTTTCATTGACTGCCTGTTCAAAAATAAAAATTTGACTCTAAGTGCCTGTTTATATTTCCAATTTTGTGTTTTAAAATGAACAAACTGCAAATTACTGATCTGCATAAAATGTTATAGTTTAGTACTGAAAACACAATATGTCTCCTTTAAGTTCGTGCATTTCAATATTTTGAAACAGACTATATTTCTTGTTAGCGTTTGACCTAGACTAAAGCTCTGGTTAACGAGGCATTTAATGATCTCACCTTCAGTCAATAAATCAATAACAGAACAGATTGACTTGGTGCAGCAGCTCTCACAATGTAAATGTAAGCCTTTTTTCAATTCGGCTTCCCTGTTTACACTTCACAATAACAGTATTCTTTTTGGTTTCCTCATTCACATAAGCCAACCAGGTTCTAGTACAACAACTAATCCTATNGATGAAATGGAACACGTATACAGGAAATCATTCGAGCCATAGTAAAGTCCATCCGGTATCCATTTTTCAAAATAAACTCTATTTTTCGCTGTGGTACTGTCTATGTTTTACCGTGGTGTAAATATTACGTCATCTCTGATGACATGGGGTCACAAAGCATCTTAGCAGTCATTCATCACCATGAACAACGAGAGGCTGATCACAGAGGTGCAGAGATACAGCAGGTACAGCCAGGTCAGCAGCAGAGCCTGTGGCTGCAGCAGGACTGCAGACCACCAGACCTGATGTGAGTCACCCACTGTAGGTAGACAACTCCAGTGGCTGTACCGGAGTTAGATCGGATGCAGTGTGAGCCTGGGGTAAAGGCCGTGCATTTCTTGCCTAGGCCTTCAGTGGTGCTCCTTTTTAAATTATTCACTTGTCAATAACCTGATGGCTATTAAACTATTTTATTACGCAGGCACGCGATAAAGAGCAAAGCATCATTACTTCTATAGTCAGAATAAACGCTTTTACACACATATTCAAAAATATTTACTCACCAATTGTCTGAATTACTTGTACACCAAAAACGCAAACGATAATGTGCCTCATTCATGAAAGTCTTCGTAAAATCTGTGCGTAACTTCCACTTTAAGAAGCTGCTGCGAAAACTCTACGTCAGATTCACGACGAGTTCGTAACGAGCTAAATTCCTTCTTAACAACCTTTTATCTACGAACAGGTATTTACATAAAATGAATAATGCATACTTCCTTATATGGCAAAAATGGGCGGGCTGCAGGATTTGACTCACAGGATTACCGCTGTGAGTGAAATCCTGATTAAAAGAGGCCGTAGTTATCCTGTCGCCTTAGAGAAGGCCTTGGCGTCGTTGACGTAAAATCTGATTGGTTGAAGCAACAGTTTGATACACGCTTATTTTAAGATACGGTGCCTTCAAAACTGATTGTGAAGGCCTCGGGCAGATTTCACTGACCCTGACAACAACTGACGACTGAAATATGATTGGTTAAAACAATTATTTTGAAATGCACACTTGAAAGCTGCGCAACCGTGCGAAACGATCGGGAAATGCTACAAAGAAGCTGATAAATAATTATTGAATAGTGATTAAGCACGCATGCACTAAGTATAATTTTTATCAGTTTGTTATTTAGATAATTTTAGGCCAGCAGAGTCTGACGTCTGCCAGTGGGTAAAGGATATCTTATTTTATCCCAGCATTTTGTTTGTTTGTAAAAGTACAATCCAGTTCGTACATTGCGTGTATATTATAGTTTGTGAAAAGTCAATTATTTGTGAACCGAGTTCTGTAACTAAAACATAAATGAATCTCAATCACAATACATACTTATCTAATTTTTCACACATTTTCCAAATCCTGCAATCCTTCTTCATTTGTATTTGACCTGTCTTTCCTTCTGCTTTTAGACGTAGCTTAATGGTCTTAATCCCGCTGCGTCAGTCCAGACGTGCCGCGTTGAAGAGCCATTCTTTTGGTAAAATGAAAACAGCCTACATCTTCTACAAAGACTGTTAGGATTGTTAATGGCTTTGGAAGTGTTTGAGGCATCCAGCAGCTTTCAAAGCATGAGAAAATATAAGCTGTGAAAAGTACCTGCGGAGCTGTGTCATGCATTTAAACGTCGGTAATGAGCCTTAAAGCTACGCGCCGCAGTCGAAGCAAATGAACGAGAGAGAAAAGTAGAAAATGGAAAAATGTTTCTGACTGAGCCGATGTAATTGGGAAATGCCTCGAAGGTCGTCGCGCGGTTTTGACATTTCTGATCAGAATTACTTTTCATCATCCTCGGGGAAATTTTTTTCTTCAATATTTTGAGACACTGATGCATTTATAATTTTGTGTTCTAGTCTTTAGCTAACACCTGTGCTCGATGAACCCAATCTCATGGAAATGTGTATGTATGCTAAAGGTTTGGATCTTTTATGGCCATTCATTCCGGCTCAGCTCTACTCTACTCGACTCTACGCGCTTCTACCTGCTCTATAATGTAACGTATTGGCCCAAAATGTATGTTACATTTGTCAGACTAATCTGTTCAGTACGACTCAAAACAAATGCGCTGCAAATGAATCAGCTGTTCCCGCGTGGACTCGGAGCGCTTTAAGTTTCATTTCCACTTTCTTGCCACGTTCGGCACTGTAACGAAGAGCAACACAACATTGGCTTTTAAAACTTTTCCTCTTTACCTGCAGAAAAATGGGAAATGGAGAAAACTGGATTACTTTTTTTTTTATTTTCAGTTGAGTGTTTGTAACTTTGGACACGTTTCTTCGTTTCCCCTGTTTAAGAAGGTAAGTTTACACACGGCGCTTGTTTGGACAACTGCGCTTGTTTGGAAAAATTGCAGGTTGTACATAAGCTCGCGCACAATCTGTTTGGTAGAAGTAAGACATGAATTGTGCCACTAGTTTTGTGAAGGGCTCAGACTCACACAGTTTGGTAGAAGACAGACTTGAATTGCAATGACATGGAGCGTAGTTTGTGACGTGCGTCTTGACGTCAGGTTTAGTATTCTACTCTTGTTGCTTGGTCCTGGGGTGAAGCAGGTACTAAAAAAAGTACCTGCTCTCAGGGATCAGCCCCGAATGGAAAGCTCCACACCAGGGCCAAGTTGCGCTGAGCAGAGTAGAGTAGAGTAGAGTAGAGTAGAGTAGGGCCAAGCAGGTACTAATGGAAAAGCTCTATTTAGTGCCAGGTTCGATTTGCTTTCAATTCTTGGGGTCACGATTAGATTAAAAAATGATTCCAATTTTAAATGTACAAGCCTAATTTTAATTTTGGATTTCAGGTTACATTATTACGGCGCGTTTTCTCGTAATTACGAGATAATTAAATGGCTTTTCCCACATTCTGTATACCCACACGCTTCGTATAGGCTAAGCTAGTGACTTTATCCACAACGAGTAGTCTTTTCTGTGCTAGCTTGATGTTTCTAAATAGCTAAGATGTACTTGTGGATTTCGTTAAATTAAGTGCCTGTGGTCTTCACTGCAATGTTTACGGTCGACAAAAAGTATGAAACTAGCTGTTTAACGTAACGTATTGTCTGTCAACTCACGCTACAGTTAGCAGGCTATTATAAGACGGCCAGTGTGTGGAGCTGTTCACCCACCAGAAAGAAGCTAGCGGTAATCAGCAGTTTTTTAAATAAAACACAATCTTCCACTGTTGGCAGTAATCTCACATCCTTAGAAATGTGCGGCAGTTTTCTGTGGCTCCAGCGTCTGGTTTTTTAATTTATTTGGCCAAAAAGGAGAGAAGTGCTGCACATTTGCTACACTTCCGCACGGATCACCCAGAGTGGGCGCGTACTGCAAAAATGCCCGTATGTTGCAAGTCAAATGATGGCGAAGTGTAGCAAATGTGCAGCACTTCTCTCCTTATGGCCAAATAAATTGAAAACCAGACGCTGGAGCCACAGAAAAACTGCCGCACATTTCTAAGGATGTGTGAGATAACTGCCAACAGTCAAGAAGATCGAGTTTTATTTAAAAAAAAGGAGCTTCCCATGTAATTGGAGCAGACTTCTCCAGAGACCACCAGGCAGCGGGGGCGTGGTCAACCCGGTAGACCTTAAGGGTCCGCTGGGCTGACCACGCCCGGGAACAGCAGCTAATAAGGCTCCTCTGACGAAGACGGAAGTGACTGTCCAAAACTAGTCAGGTAATGATCTCATACCTATACTTCTCTGATATAGAAGAAAGCGCTTTCATCAAACTCTATTAATTACATCCATATTACAACTGAAAATGTTTAGTTTGGTTAAATAAATAAACCAAACCAATGTAACTATAGTTGTAAGTGTGCTCTATAAATGGATAGATAATGATTTATGATCAAAATAAACCCCTAACTTTGTTCCATGTAAGAAACATTTATTTGCGACCGCTAAAAGCTGTATCTCATTGTTTTAGTTTTGTATTAGTCGCTCTCCAGGGGAAAAAGGTTGAAGACCCCCGTATTAAAGAGTAAAAAGGGAAAATAAAAAAAAACAATTGAGCTAAAATATGGCGCATATTTACATCATAATACCCCAGAACACAGTACATCCCAGATTAATACGTTTTTACAAAAGTGAAAAGTACGTCTGTGATATTGTGAGGCCTGCTATGGATTTTAAAATGCTAATATTAGTATTGGCAAATATCGGTTATCAGCCAAAGCATGAAACCAAATATCGACTAACGATATCAGTTCAAAAAATCTGATTATTATCTGCCCATCCCTAATGAGAAGTGCTTATTATGCCCATATCCCTTATATATTTCTTGTTCTTCTCAACACACTCAGTAATTCTCACTGGTCGTCTCGTCTTCTGTCGGCGGTGACTCATTCTCACACTACGTAACGAGCTCTTGGCTGGTCTCACCTCATGTAGGGCTGTGGCTGGCTGTTGGAGGCTGCGTTTGGAGGTAGAGAGCAGAGAGACGTGGGCTGGTCCGTGGGCAGAGAGTAGGTCTGTGCGGGGCCCTGGGTCATGGCTGGGGCAGGTACGGAGCTCCGTGAGGGCCGGGGTACTGAGGACAACACGGAAATACAGCTGTGAGTTTTATGAAAGCTTTAGAAATAATGTGTGCTGTTGAAATATGAGTTTATGTGTGTAACTAAACTTCTCTCCTAAATCTTTAAAACATGGTTAACATCTATCGACATGTATTCATTCAATATGTCTTTCAAACATCTTTTTACAAACAACAAAGTGAAACTGGAGAAGATTACCCAAGCACAGCCAATCAGAGAGAATGTTTGGCTTCAGTGAGAACAAAATTCTTTATTTTTTAGTTCAGACAGTACTCAGTGGTCTTATTTTTTCACAAAAAGCTGCATTTATCATACGCTTTTTAGCAGAAAACACAAAGCTTACTAATTTACATTGTATTTAGTAACTTTTCATACCCATGTTTCAATCAATTTCACTTTTATAAACAGATTTAAATTCTACAATTCTACATTTTTTAACGAAAAATGTGAAATGTATCACTCTGTTTTGCAAGTGTAGTTTTGAAATTTGTTCAATGTATTTAATTAAATATTAGTCAGTATTATTTTACAGTCACATTATTTAATCCAAAAAGAAAAAAAACAGTAAATATGGGCCTGAGATTTCTTGGAATTTGGGGACAAATCAGTTCATGTTTAGCTAAATAAGCTTTATCTAAAATCATATTTTTCAATATTCTAATATTACATCTTTATTGGGTCAAGTTTTATTTTTTAAAGGGACCTACTGCTTTTTCTATGTATTCAGACATAAACTGTAACATATGTAGATAGTAATTTACAGCTTGTTTTTTTTTGTTAAACACAAAATTGATTTAAAACAGCTTAGAAATAAAAAGAGCTCAATTTACTTCCTGTTCAAAACTGCAGAACTGATAAGCCCCGCCCCTTACAGCGATAAGCCCCGCCTCTTCATTGTAACATTTTAATGCAACAAGCAGCAGATTTTAAATTTGTAATTTTTATTGTTGTAGAGTGGCTTTGTGACCATTCTGAACCAACAGGCTTTACTATGAATCTGAATGTTTTGAATAATCACAATTAAATACAGACTAGTGGGCGGAGATAGGTGGTAGGTGAGGACAGGGCCTTTCTAAGTGCTTGAGCACCAGCTGCAGGACAATACAAGATTACTCAAACATGCAGGAATCATCTTTGAGGACACGAATGATGAGAGAAGGCAGTTATAACAAGGCTAAAACCTTAACCTAAATAGATTTGACACAAAAGGTCTCCTTTAAGCCTTTCCAAAACTTTTCCAGGGTCTAGGAATTTGATTAAAATTTTCCTTGACTGTTCCAGATTTCTCATGACTGTAATAAACAATGACATGCAGATCACCAATATATTTTTTGTTCATTGCAAAACACAAAAGATCTCAAACGGCTTTAAATTTTAAACTGTTTCATTGACTATCTGTTCAAAAATAAAAACTTGACTCTAAGTGCCTGTTTATGTTTCCAATTTTGTGTTTTAAAATGAACAAACTGCAAATTACTGATCTGCATAAAATGTTATAGTTTAGTACTAAAAACACAATATGTCTCCTTTAAGATTCGTGCATTTAAATATTTTGAAACAGACTATATTTCTTGTTAGCGTTTGACCTAGACTAAAGCTCTAGTTAACGAGGCATTTAATGATCTCACCTTCTGTCAATAAATCAATAACAGAACAGATTGACTTGGTGCAGCAGCTCTCACAATGTAAATGTTAAGCCTTTTTTCAATTTGGTTTCCTGTTTACACTTCACAATACTGTATTCTTTTTGGTTTCCTTATTCACATAACCAACCAGGTTCTAGTACAACAACTAATCCTAAAATTTTACTAGGAAGTGACAGCTAGGCCCCAGCCGCTGAAAGCTAAAAACACAATACATTTGATAAAATTTGAACCAGAATAAATCAATGCAAAGGCTGGGTTTCAAATGCTGTAGACACACTAAATTCAATCTTGCTATCGACTGAGCTTTCACTGCAAATCACAGATACATTTTTTAAAGCCGCCGTCGGTAATAGATTGAGAAAAGAGTGAATCACATCGTGTCCTTTTGCTCCCGGTGCGCGTCAGACATATTTCTCAGGTCAGTCCGCACAACTCGTACATAATTTATTGACGGGTTTATTTCGAGGCTGGAGATTTTCTGAGCTTAGGAAAAAAATGTCTTTGACTCACTGCACTAGATCAGCAGGGGGGGAGACAATTTTTTTTTGAAGCAATTAACTGGTTTGTTTGTGTTCCACTGGTCCATTTAGAAAAACAATCATCAATGTATTACTACAGCAATGACTCAATCTACTTATAAAAGCTAGAAATTGCTTTAATCAGTCAAAATGCAGATCCACTTAAGTTAATTTAATAACACAGTCATTGTTGTTTTACAATTTGTAATACATCACTTGAGAGGGAGTGTTTGCGTTTGTTTAAGCTCTGTCAGAAGCTCTTCCCTTCGAGGACGACAAATGACCTTAACAGTATTTCTCAAACTGTTCGAGTCTGCACAATTAATTCACTGTTTACGTATGCAAACTTGTCAAACCACAGCTGTGTGTCGAGCAGAGGAATGCAACACCAGCAGCTACAGCGGAACGTGTGTGTGCATAACAGTGCAATGGAGGCGCGCTGAAGCCGGGCATCTGCGCCGCGTGATACGCTCTGGAGAAACACGAACTGTCTCTGAAGCTTTTCCATTGAAAACGTAAGTATGCACGCACTCAAACACATGCACGTGTCCAGAGCTGTCAGTGTGTGTAGGGTTTATGTTTACGAGCTTATCTGCATAAGCGTGTAGCAGGCAAGGTGTTTGAAGCGCAAAAAACATTATTGCAGTGGTGCCTAAAGTGGGGCCCAAGGGCAAAATACGGCCCTCCAAGGGGTTTAATTTGGCCCACGAAGGTGTTGAAATTTGTTAAGAATGTTTGCCTGATTACATTTTAAGTTGAAAAGACTGTCAAAGTATACCAAAACAGTTTCATTGTGCTAAGACATGTTAATTAAATACAACTTTCTTACTGCAAATAAACTTTTTAGATGCAACATAAAATTTAAGTTTGGCCCTTGGAACACTGCAAAATCATTCATATTGGCCCTTCGAGGAAAAATAACATTAATTTTGGCCCGCTGAGGAAAAAGGTTTGGGCACCCATGCATTATATGATCACTAGTTTACCACGTCCAAGTCTGACCCAGGAAACTAAACCTGAACCGGCAAAGATTTTCAGCTGTTCTCGTCCTACCAGAAGAGCCTGTTTCCCTCTGTCAATGGACTTTGGTGTTTTACAGATTTAAATCTATTTGTAATGGATGTGGGTCAGTCCAGGTCACATCTACAGCCAGTTTGTCCATGGGAAAGGATCTCTTCATCACTGAGGTTCTCCTCGAGGTTGCTCTGGGACAATTGTCCATTTGTCTTTTTGCTTTGTTGGGTAATCTGCATCTGCATTATTGGCCGATGACTGTTTCTGATTTCCTGGTGTTTCTGTTTTCAATTTATCAGTGACTGTTTCACTGGTAAATAAACTTTGATTTTGGGCTCTACAAAAATACATGCAATTGAATTGCTCTTGCCCCAGTCCAGTTTACTAAAGTACATCCCCAGGTTTTACTCTCCTCCAGCACGTGCACCACTCCTTGCACTGATACTAATCCACATTATTGTAAGTATTGATCCGTCCGTGCATCAGTGTCTGTGTGGTACATATTCAGTCAGCCTTTCGCTCTCTGGAGGAGGCTGCAGCTTTTCCTGGCTCTTGCAGTTTTCTCTCTCATGATTGATGTCGCTGTCTGTCTCTGGAGATTTAGAAAAATGTCCACTTCACTGGCCCGGCCCACGCTTTTGTTTCATCCTTTATCATGATTTTTTTTTTCTCTCCTTATTTTTTCCGCAGACTGTGAATGCATCGTCAGACTGTTCTTGCACCTGCTGTGTTTTTTGTTTTTACATAGAGGTCTGTTACATCTTGTGCTGTCTGTAAATGCAGGTGTCATATGGATCCTATGTAAGCGCATTGGTTTGATGGCTACATTTCTCATTTAAACTTGCTAATCTACTTACTTTGGGTTAATTTAGGTTTAGTTCTACCTCGAAGCTGTTTAGAATCTCTCTTACATCTGAGCTTAGTTTAGCTGGATTATTTGATAGCTTTATTTTCAATTGAATCCATTTTTTTAGGTTAGTATTTATATAGCACTTTTTGAGACACCTAAAGACGCTTCATATTTTGCATTATTCATTCACTCCACACTCAATAATGTCCTACCCGCCCACTTGTCTGTTTTTACTTGTGATAGTCATTCAGATTTCAAGTGAAACATGTAGGATTTAAAACTGTCATATAGCTACTTTCCTACAGAAACATGTAACTTACAATTACATTTTACCATGAAGAGGCAGGGCTTATTAGTTCTGCAGTTTTGGACAGAAATCAATGGACCGTTTCAGATTAGAGTTTTACTTTGAACACAATAAAAATTACTGATCTACACAAGTCACACTTTATTAATAAACACATGTAAAGAGCAAGGCCATCGACTAAAGGAGCTTGGCAAAAGAGCTAAAACTAATGGCAAAAAATGTATTGGAGTTTATGCAAAAACAATACATTATGCAAAACAAGCTATAAGAAATGTGTGTTTCTATGCAAAAGACATATTAAGCCAATGGTTTGCTTTCAAATTGCTAAACTCATTGCTGTTCCAAATAAAACTTTCTAATCTAAATAAAATCATTATTGACAATACAAATTTTGGTCGACCAAGACTACATTGACTGATTAATCAACTAAACGACCAAATACCTATAGCCCCAGTAAAAACACATTATATCCCCTTTAAAGTAAGTGGATGTCTCTTACCTGCATGGACATGGCTGTGGGAGCGTACTGTGGCTGGTGCTGCATCTTGGAGTATGGAGTGTAATACGGCGCCTCGTTCACCAGTTTGTTATAAAGCTCCAAAGCCTCCAGCAAATTCACGTTCAGCTCCGACAGCTCCGAGTGCTTCCTACAACACATCGAAAACACAATTATAGCAAGAGACCAAGAACTACATGTACAGACGTAGCCCTAAAGTCTCTGCAGATTTCTGTAAAAGTTGGCTGAAATGGGGACAATGTTGTTCAAAAAACCTTGATAACAATATTCAGCCAATATTTTAACTAGTGATGCATTGATTCAATACTGTTAACCAGGGGCACAGCACCAAATTCTGGGCCCCAGGTACAAACTTGTTGGACCCCAAATACATACCATAATTTTGTGTTTTAATTATTTAGTCCGCTCTTATTATTTTTCTACTCATTTGGGTTTCAATTCCTGTATCTTTTTAAAGTCAACATTCCACAACCTAATAGTCGTGCTATTAGGTTTTTGCAGGTGTCATATCTGACTACAAAACAAATGCATTTTTGGCATCAAAACTATTGGGTTGGAACCACAGCATTCACTCACATAAAGATGAGAATAAAAGAAGCTAAAAGTGTTTTAAACACTTTTAGCTGACTTATTTTAAGAATAATCTTTTCTAAATTTTGCCAAAAGTACACTTAGAAATTCCAGTGACATTTTCGACACATTCTAAAGTTGCTAAATTAAGAAGTTGTGATCTATTGACAATATTCAACATAAAACTGAGTAAATATGCATACTTATTGAATTAATACTTTTGTGTCAAACCATGGCTGTTTGTTTACTTAAATCTGCCAACTCTTGCTTATGATATTATCTTCTGTAAGTGTTATATTTGTTAATAATTTAGCCAATTAATATTCATATTTATTTAGCTTTAGATTTTCTTTGGCTAATGTTTATTTGCTGTGTTTTATATGAGTGATGGAGCTCTCTGAAATCACAAATAATTACATTTAAAAGAACAATCTATCGCACGAGCAAAAGTGACCTGCTTTTGGGGGCCCCTTTCTGCCCTGGGCCCCGGGGAAACTAGTACCATTTACCCCCCCCCAAGTACGACATCCCTGCTGTTAGATTTGGGACAATACATAAAAACAGTATTGAATAGTTCAGTAGTGGTGTTCTAGTGTTAGGTTTGATCCTCATGTTTCCCTCCATAGCTCTGTTTTGTATCTGTCCCATGATATCAGTTCAGACAATGGCTGACTTTGGACCAGACTTATAATCCTTTAAATAGGCAGCTTACACAACAGTTTAGAGTTACATAGCACTATATGACCAATGCTAGCAAGTTAACTGTGTTTCAGGAGTTAAAAAGCTATTATGAAACTTTCATATTACCTGTCAATTTCTTGCAGTTTCTCATCGATCAGTGGGTTCATCTGTTCACACGCACCTGTTTTAACACAAAACATGATTTCAGTCGCACACATTAAAGTACGGTAAAGTCATTTTTTGTTTGTAAATATGTGTTATGTAATGCCATTTCAGTCTTGTACCCTCGAGTTGTAGCAGTTCTGAGGAGTCTGGGCTTGGATCTGCTGGGTCTGCGTTCTGTAAAAGAGCCAGCGTCCTGTCCATCTTCGACTGGGGAAAGAGACAAACAAATTAAACGTCTGAATCAAAGTGAATTAGGGAGATGTTTTATCTAAATGTGAGTTTGCAGAAGACTTGGCAGACAGTTTACCTCGTCGATAAAAACAGGCTCTGGCTCTGCTTTGGTCTCTAAACTCGTCTGTTCAGGAGAGCTGGCTTTCTCCACGTAAAGCACTGAAAGAAGAACATAATTTAAGTCAGAATATAATCATTAAGTGATAGTGCTCACTCTACACTATCTAAACAAAATGATATATTTATGTATTTATTTTATTGAAAAAGGGCAGCAAAAACACATCCAACACTTTTTACATTAAATGGAACCAGGGTTTCTCAAGAGAGCTGTTGTTGAGTCGGGATTCAGAAATTACAAGGGTGGATTTCCAACGGGAGGCAGGTGTGAGAGCCGACATACGCTTAAAAATGTCTCAAAATATATTATGCAACCATCACTAAGATGGTCTGAGTTCACACAGCAACAGTTTCTGAAAGTGGGTCTAACTGGACTTAATATTAGCATCTATCTGCAACATTTAAATAAGTAATTCAATGGTGTTAGGAAAACAAATGTTGTCTTTTTCGATTACCCATAAAACTATGATCTACAAAACCTAAAAACATCACTGAAATTAACAAACAAAATGATTAACTGTAATTCCAAATAGGTTACTATTTACACTAAAATACATATATTTAGGGACTAACTGCTTTTGAATAATTTTCTTAAGGATAACGAAAGTTTAACTAAATGTGAGAACGTATAAAAACATGTTTCCAAACAAAGTTAGAACTATAAATGCGTCACCAAAAGGTTCATGGTCTGAGCAGGAGTTCCTAAAATGTGGCCCTAGTCCATAGTTCCTGCTTTGTGTGAATAAGTACTAGAAACTGAAAAAAGTTCCTACAGTGGGAAAAGGCCTAGGGTTAGTGGAAACATGGCCTAGTAGCGCTAGAGGAAATAATAGAGAAAAACCCCACTACAAGACATTTAACAAGGCAAAAATGTTTCTGCTTTAACATATATTAAAAATAATGTGTATGAAAGAGTAGTTAATTACTGCCATAATTTGTAGAAAGCTTCAAAGTCTGGATAGCACTTTCAGAGATCGAGTATGATAGTTGAAACATCTCAATCTGTAAAACGCTGTCCAGATGACAACTTTGAAGCCTTTCTACTATGGATAATTTCTGGGCAAATGAGAGATTACACCAATTTCCATTTTGAGTATCAGCACACATATTTTTATAATGATTTTTAAAAAGAACAGTAAAAAATAAAATGCAACCAAATTGATACACCTTTTTTATTTGTTTTTTTGCCTCTTTTGTTTTAGGTATTTTTACTGATAGATTTTGCATTCATAAAAGGCCATTGGGATGATAATAAACAATAAATAAGTAGTAAATATATCAGTAATAAATAAATAGACTTGCCTGGTTCCGGCTCAGCGTTAAGGTTGTTGTGACAAAGTTTGAAGGGAAAAGTCCGACTCCTCTGTGATTTTCTCCTCTCCACCAGTTTGGTCACTGTGAGATAAACACAAATTTGAAACTAGTACAAGACTAACATTATATATTTTTATTATAGAGCTGTGTCTGCTTTATTGCTCGCAGATGTTTCATGTTTCTCCCCTGATGGTTACCTGTCGTCGAGCACCAGGACAAGCTCTCCGGCCTTGAACGTGAGCTCGTTGTCCTCCGCGGCCTCGAAGTCGTAAAGCGCCCGACTTTCTGTGCTTCCTTCGTCGCCGCGGTAACAGAGCTGTAAGCCGGAGGGTCAGAGGTCACGGCGAGGGGGCGTGTCTCGGCCTGCTGCTTCTGCTCCTGCAGCGAGAGCTCGATGGCTACAAGAAAACAGCAGAAAAATCCATCATATGAAGTGTTACAGCTGAATTCTGTTGGTGCAGTATTGGTATTAATAATGTGGTGTTACTTCAACTACTAAAGGGGTAAGGTAAGGTAAGGTAATGTTTATTAAGGACAGTGTATAATTACATTAAGCACAATGGCAGAGATGCTTGGACCAGATTCAGGGCAAGATACGGTTTCTTTAGTTTGCTATAAATTTGTCATGGTGTCATACAAACATAAAACACAACACAATAAACATACAGACGGAATAGAATTTTAACATCAAGATATCATTGCTCGATTTGGCTTAGTCTTTCTTTTGTACTATTGAAATAGAGCTGGGCAGTGACTAAAATGTTTTATCGCGATTAATCGCATATTACACACAAAGTTCAATAAATAGCTATTTTATCCTATAATTTTTCCAAAAAACAATATTTTTGTAGTGTAATTTAGGTTCTGTATATATTATGGTTATGTATATTTTAGCTCCAAATTATATATTTATTTTTTATTTTTTTGTAGTTCAATGAATAAACTCAGTATTACATAATATATTACTAGTTCATCAGTTCTGATATTTTAGGATCAAAATGTTATTTCATCTCATTTTAGGCTGAAAAGATAATTATAAAATCAAGCCCATATGTTTTTTCTCACTAATGAAAGACTCTTGTTAGTCCTGGGTTAGTCGTTTCAGTCCTTATGAAAACCTGGTTCAATCCTGGGATAGTCCTGGTTAAAACCAGCTCAATGCTCACTAAATACAAAGGGGGAAGTAAAACAACTTTTTAAACGGTGCACGCGCAAAACAAGTGGAAAAAGCTCCGTTGTCAGCTAACTACAAGAGTTTATCACTGTGTGAAAACAGAAGTTTTGCTGCTAAATCAACGTCTGTGAATGAAATTCGACCCTACGACCCTTAAAAGTTACATTTAGGTAAGTGAAAAAACGGCAAGAAAAACACTGTCTCAAGCTCAAGCAGACCGGTTCATACTTGATCAAAAAGCTGCTCTCGTCTTGTTTCATAGTTTTATTCAATGACGTTTCCTCATGTAAGCAGTCAGAGAGCGGCTCTTTCTGCATAAAGCATGCGCAGTAGGGCGGAAAAGTGGTGTCGACCGAAAATCCCTCTATACAAGATAATATTAAAATACTTGCATCTTGTCTTTAGAATGAGCCGTGAGTGTGCAATATGTCTTTGAAGTTACTTTATAACAAACACAAAAAATGAAAAGTACTTTCAATACTTATAGCAAATACTTTTAAATGACTGAGCGACTTTTACTTGTGTTGAGTATTTGTTTATTTTTACTGAAGTGTTAAAATGCTAAAAATATGCTAAAAAATGCATTCCTCTCAGCTTATAAAACACTAATTCTTTAACTGATGCTCGTAAAACATAAATTGGCAGATTGTGATGAACAGAGCGATGATAGTAGGATGATTGTCGAAGAGTCAGTGCTTGTGGGATTGGCAAAGGCTCACCATTCATCATTATTATTTAGGAACGGCACCAACTGTTCCCAGAAGAAATAATGTAGGACGAATGAATCAATACAAGAGGAGCCAGTGATGCATCGGGACAAATGCACCAACCATCCATTATATTTGAGAAAAGTACAACGACAGTGTTGAATAGTGTGTAATTCTTTCAGGATGTTCATCTTATCTTTGTTTATATTAGCAGTAGCTTAATTCTTCTACTCAGGCAATGTTGTTAGTGAGATGTATTTTGTCTTTTTGACATGCTTTGGCTGCTAGCTTCTGAAGACTGATCGCTACTACAAGCTGAATGTCAAAAAGGTAAATACTCACTAACAATGTGTGTAAGTGTTTATAACATGTAAATCTGACAGGATAGATCATCATGATTGTAAGTGTCACACCAGAGGGTTGTTCAACATTGTGCATCAATTTATTAGGAAGATGTTGTCCAAGTCTACTACGAAGTCTAAACTACGATGAATGTCACCAAAGTTAGTGAGAATTGCTACACCCCAAGTATTGACTATGAGAAGATTTTTGATAAATGCCTTTACTGAATAATTAAAGGAACCGTATGTAAGATTTTGATTTCAAATTTCATAAACATGAAATACTGTGTGTCCACAGATACAAGGTCAACATGTCCAAATATAATATTTTCCTGAAAGTCATTGTAAATCTGAGTTATTCTTAATTAAAAAAGCAATGGACATGATGTCCATTTGTTGATGTTTACATTTAGTGTTTTGGTTCTCAAGAGGATTATCCAATCAGAAAGCAGAATGAGCCTCACATGAGTCTCTCATTTGGGTTGCCAGTTTGGTTTCTTAGAGCCATGAATTGCCTTTGAACTGATGTTGCACCAGGACACAGACACAACTGTCTGTGATAAACTCATGTACTTGTTTCCACACAGTTCTCATTAGGCTCCACCCACACTGTGTAGAAATGTTATTCTTGGCAACAACCATGACAGAGTCAGGTGTCTGAGAAAGTAACTTTCTGGGTAATATACCTATGTCATGCTTACCGGGCAAAAGACAATAATAAACTTCTACAAAACAGCCAAATTGGGTAAAAACAAGCTAAATGTTTAGTCAAATCTTAATCATAATCATGTTTACCATGTTTGACTAAAAATGTAGTATAACCTGTCATAAGCACTGTTATGTATTAGGAAGATATTGTCCAAGTCTACTACAAAATCTAAACTACGATGGATGGATTGATTTTCAATGAATACCTTTACCATGGCTGAAAATAATTTATATTTGTATTTTTGCCAATCACCTGCTACTTTAATTATAAAATATGTAACTTAAAAAGCAATTTCTAAAGCCATTTTTGTACCTTTGGCGAGGTCGTCCTCTTCTGCAGTTTTGGCGGCTGCAGCAGGAACACTGACCTTTGCACTCGACCCCTGCTGAACATAAGAACACAGAAGAGCACATAATAAACTTTAGAGAAATAACGCCACCTGCAGCATACTATACAATACTAACACCACACCTCCTCTAACTCTCTCTCTTTATCTCCTCTCCCTCTCTCTCCTTGTGTTTGCAGATGTCAGAGGAGGAAATAGATAAACATTAAGCAGCGTGAGTCCGCGGTGTCTTCCTGGTCCCGCTGTGGTCGCTCTGAGCTCTTTCAGATTAAATGTCATTCCTGCCGCCTGAGTGTCACCTGCCCTGATGCATTATACAACAATATGTGCAGCACAATAAGAGCGAAAGAGCAGCTAAAGGCTAAGTCAACACACTGCTGCTGATAATGCTTTCAGAGGCTAAAGGCGGACGAGAGACGGGAAAAGGAGTGAGGAAATCATCTATATGGATTTACAGTGTTTTACATAGAATATTTTACTGATTAATTTGTGATTTCGTCAAAGTATGGAAATGATTGGAAGCTTTGTGTGTTTTAAAGGCCCATTGTGTAACCCTCTAGAGAAAAAGTTAACATAAGTAAAAGGATGTTTATGATTGAGAAGGTGGAACTAGATTTGGTAATTTCAGTTATATTTTTCCAGTCAGTTTGAGATTAAATAATTTATCTTGATGCAGTACAAAGCAAGGACGCCTAGATTCCACACACTTTTCCCAGGTTATCCAGAGGTATCCCGAGGTGTTCCCACGTCGAGACAAATAATCCTTCCAGCGTGTCCTTGGTCTCCTCCCACTGACATATGCCTGAACACCTCACCAGAGTCCGATAAAGGGCATCCTAAACAGATGCCCGAGCCACCTCAGCTGGCTCTTCTCGACGTGGAGAAAAAGCGGCTCTACTCCGAGTTCCCCATGTCTAAAGGAGCACCCAGCCACCCAGGAAACTCATTTCGAATGCCTCTACTCAGCTCCTCCACCTAATGATCCGATACAGCGGCTACATCACTGCTGATGCTGCACTGATCCAGCTGTTAACTCACGCTCCATCCTTCCCTCACTCGTCAACAGGACCACAACATACTTAAACTCCTCCACTTAAGACAAGGAATCTCCACCCACCTGGTGATTTTAGCTTTTTATTTAAAGAAAACAATTACGCTTGCATTTTCCCATTTATCACAATATGGCATCAAGCAAGAACCACATTATAAGTATTTCTATTTTGTTTCAAAGTAAGTGGAAATGGCATCATGTGTTGCTTAGGAAAGACATTTATTTTAAGAGCTAAAGGTGGAGAGTTTGAGGACATTTGGGGCCCTTTGACGAGTTTTTGAGAAAAAAATTGACATTTGTGACCTGTATAAAAGAAATGTTATGTGTATTTAAACTCTTTAAAAATAAATTATATATTGTTTTTTGATTGATCTGTCTGTTTTTTGTTGTTATTTTTTGTTTTACATTTTGTTTATTAATATTAAACATTTGAATTAAAAAAAAGAAAGAAAGAAAAAAAGTTGTTATAAAGCTTAAAAGAACTTTACTCAAGATAAGATCTTAAGAGAAGTCCTGGAGAACCTTAAGCAGACAAGGAGAGAAAATTAAAACAGAGTCCCATGCTGCTTGAGAGTCAAACTCAGAACCTTCTTGCTATGAGGACAGGGCACTAACCACTCCACCACTGAAAGCAGCTAAGAAGTTGTAACCATATTATACTTAGAGCTTTGGTTCTCACACAGTTATATAACATGTTTGTCTCTTCAGTTCAAATATTTGCTCAAATTAATCCACATATTTGTCCTACTTTAGGCTACTTGTACAGAACTATACGATAGAGACTCATTGTTTACTGGTAGCTTAGACATGGTTTTACGTGGAGCTTGTATAATCATGTTTTTGATCTTGTTCTAGTTGTGCTTGGTATTAAACATTTCAGAAAGACTATAATATTCCTTGTTTGTATCAATATTATTATTGCGCTATTAGAGGTATATTTCAACAACCTCTTTTTCTCTTGTTTAAACACGGAGCAGGAAATGCGCTGTGTCATTTGCCTATGTGAGATAATCCTCTAAACATGAATGGCATCTTGTTCATGAGTTTGAATACATGAGAAATACAGATACACAGCTATAACTGACGATGATGTGCAGGTCCTAAACATCATACATACATATTTTAGTGTATTCCTAGTATGTTTTTTACAGTCTGACTAGTGGACTAACATGACAGTGACAAAGTCCACCTGAGTCCTTGACACACAAACTGCGTTTACGTAACAGATTAAACAAAGAGACAGTTCTCACAGCGCAGCCAGAGCTTTTAAAATGATTTGGGGCAGGGTATTTTTTGTGGTCTTTTGTAGTAGACTGCAAAAATAATGGTTTAACTATGTATTTTGTAGTGACATGAAGCTGAATACCTAGGTGCTGCAAGACAGAAATAATTTAATTTTTAATTTAATTTTATACTTTTTCTGTCACGTTTTTCCCACTTACTTTTAAATTAAGAATTTTTCAGAACCATCAGACGCCAGCGTAAATTTAACAGTGTCAGTGTGCAAATGGAAGCTAGCAGAATGTTAAAAACAATAACTACACAATCTATTCTATAAGTATAAGATGTAACAAATATTAGCAGAACATTTACTTTGTACATTTACTTTGTTAGGGGAAAAAATATACGTTTTGAGTTATTGTATGTTTTCAAAAAAACTGCAAAGTGCCTTCAAAGTTTCTATTATACACAACGTATCAAAAAGACTATTGCATGTTTTGTGTTTTGAGTGTTTACAGGGGCTTTCACCACGAATGCATAAACGCATTTTGTTGTACCTGTGACAATGCCAATAAAGGTGAAGTGAATTGAATATGCAAGTGTGATCTTAGCCATGCTTGAGTGCTGTTCCCTCACCGTAAACATACCCAGAATTATGTTGTGTTTAATTCACAACTGTTTGAGTAATTCTGCTTTTTAGACAAGAATTACTCTAAAACGCAGAATGTTTGAACAGAGCATTTTCAAAGTTGAAAATGTAAACGCTCTGTTCAACAATCAATAAGTTTACATGAAGGCCAAGAAAACTGGATAAGTAACCTAGTCCAATTTAAACCAATTGTCCAGTGTAAAGACGGGCTGATTGAGGTGACCTAAATTGGTTTTCGGAAATCCAATTAGATTTTATGGTCTGACATTCTTTTATGTGAAAAATGCTTCTTCAACATTTCGACTGAGTGGCAAAAATACGATAAGCGCACCTGATAAAATATGTTTCTTAGGTTATTTTGCTAGATTTTTTGTCAGAGGAACTTTGCTTTTCGCAGAAATTAACTTGATTGTTTTTTTTGTTGTCACAGCAACAAGGTAGAGATTAGCTGGCTTGGTTGTTTGTTGAAGATGTAGGACATTTTCACTGTCGCGCAACAACTAGTCCACTCATCAAACGGACTAAAACATTTTATCCATGAGAAAAAGGTAATGAGTTCAACTGTGTTTGATCTCAAAATCTTTGTCCATGAGAAATGTATTCTCATTGTTTTCCTGCTTTTCTACTACTTTCTTCTACCTGATTTTCTCTTTTTAAATGTCAGCTACAATCTCAATATTTAGCAGAGGTGTGGTTGTTTATATTTGTTATTAGACTGTAGCTGCTTTTTCCTATTTTAGTTGTGTTTTAAGCTTTTGTGTGAGAAAATGTAGTTTCTTTCTATTGACTTTGCTAACTTCTAGCTTTTTAACTATGTAATGTTATTGTATATTAACCAGATTTATTTTTTGTCGTACCTGTCCTGAGGCTGAGGGGAAGCTGACTCCATCCTCTTTCAGACTCTTGATAGTAGCAGAGATCAGACTGAGCTGTGGGTCTTTCTGAAACTCCTCGGCCCACTCCACCATCAAGGTCTTCAACTTCTCACTCACTTTAGGGTGCGCCTGAAGAAGACACAAACATTTTAACATTTTGTCCGCTTAGATGCGCAAATAAATCGAAAATATGTGTTAGTATACGGCTTGTAAGAATTCAGTTTTGCATACCTTGTTTAGGACAGTTTTTACTTCGCTGGCGAACTCTCTGGAGCAGATTTCCAAGTGAAATATTTTGCCGCAGTTTGCCACACAAGCTCCCAACAGCTGCAAGAGACAAATGAGATGACATAATCAGTTAAATATTTCTGTGATGTTGAGGGCTGCAGGTTCTGGTGTCACCGTCAAACAGATTATTACTGTTGTTTTCTTCACACTGATCATTATCTCTTTTTTAAGGAGACTTTTTTCCAGCTAATACTAATAAACTCTAACATATGCAGATGAGTAATTTACATTTTGTTCATTGTAAAACCTAAATTGATCCAAAAATCTTGACTTTCTGTTCAAAACTGCAGAGTCCATAAGGTTTGCCTCTTCTTTGTAAAACTTGACTGATACAAGATTGCTCAAACATACAAAATCAATCAATCCAACTACAACTGGATTGATTGGGTGACACAGTGGCACAGCGGTTAGCGCTCTGGCCTCACAGCAAGAAGGTCCTGGGTTGGACTCCCGGGCCGCCTTTTCATGTGGAGTTTGCATGTTCTCCTCGTGTCTGCGTAGGTTTTCCTCCTACAACTAAAAACATGTCCAATGTGCCTCCCCTTCCCAGAACTACCGAAAGAAATTAGCTGTAAAAGCTAGAATCTGGTACAAGCATCTCTGCCTTTGTAATTGTAATTGTACATTGTCCTTAATAAACATTACCTTACCGAACTTTGAGTAAACTATTAATAAGAGAACACTATAGTAACATGGTTACAAATAAGTGGATTTTACACAATACATCTCCTTTAACAAATACCAGTGGTTTTCTGTACTGATTTTATAACATAAATCAGATCAGACAGACTTCTTGGACAGATCTATTACCACTTGTTGTTTTTTTCCTTGACTAAAAAGCTTGTCATTTTATTATTCATCTTAAAAACAGATTGGGAATTCGTATTAGATTGGTAGATGCTAATTGCAACACAATTTTTTTTAAAGCAAACCAAAAATTGCAATTTTCTTTTGCTGTACAAAAGTTTGAAATGATTATACTCACATTGAGAGCTTGCATAGCGACATGGGGCACCTTATGGTTAACTCTTTTCATGATAGATCTCAGGCTGTCTTTTGGTCTGAAAGAAAACAAAGAATGCACAAAAATTTTTATATATTATTATCAGAAAATATAGATAAATTCCAAGTGACAAAATGAAATACATAGCAATATTGTTACAACATCTAATGCTAACACAAGAAGAGGAATTCTGTTATTGAACTGTACATTTTCATTACATTGTTTTCTTCAAAAAAGTGTAGCTTGTCTGATGCTAAACCACAATAAAGATTTACTACATATTTCACCAAATTAGAAAAAACTATTTCAAACCACTGTATAAAATGCACTTTCATTTCTTCTTACCCATTTGGTGTTGTTCCAATTTTGTCACAAATGTCCATAATAAGGCCCCAGTCGTCTGTCGTGTTTGTTTCATTGGTTACCTTTTCTGCAATGGAAGACACACGGTATTTTTTTATTTCATTATATTTTATATACTGTATGTGTGTGTGCAAGTGTGTTTTTATTTGAATAGGTTGAAATACTTCTTTCCTGTGCCATCAGTGTCTCAACATCATCAAAAAACAAACCAGGCCTAACTTGACAGCAAGTAAACAATGGTCTTAAAACAATAAAAAAAAAATAAGACCAATACTATGAAACTGGGTTTAAGAGACAAACGAAAATGTCTTAACAACAAGTACTGAGTTGGGGAAGTTGTGGTCAATGCTTTGCACATAAATGGTAAATGGACTCTTTCTATAGCACTTTTCAATCTTTCAAGGCACTCAAAGCCAATATATTGATCTAGTTGAAATCTATTTAAGAATTGTAGTAATGTTTCGATTTGTAGCATTATAATTGTGTCGTGTAAGACATAGAAACTAAATTTTTCTTCTGTTCTAGTGATTGAGAAATTTCATCACAAAAATAATGCAATCCGCAACTGTAGCAAATAGCTCACTTTGGCAATGTCTGGTGATCTGGTCTTGAGTCATATATAGATGAAATAACAGTGTCATATCATCTTTATTGTCACCCGTATGTAGTCATCAACAACACACTAGTATACTTAATTCTGCTTAAATCGACAGAACAAAAGACACCAAAAATACCACTCCTCCTTATGGGACAATGAGACAAGTCAGATGACCATGTGTGAGTGTGCTGAGTAAGAAAAGACTGTGATTCAGTCAAGTGACAGGGTTTAATTTCCATCCTATGCATTGTTTTTGACTCAACTGTGATACATAAACGAAGTAAACCAAACTAATCTTGTATCACGTGTTTATTATAAGCGAATATTCTACTCACAAGTATTACTCACATCAAATGTAACTGTTGTTGTGAAATGATTGCTCAACAAATCAGTTATATGATCAGATTTTGGGTGTGTTTGTAAACATATCCAATGTTGTTCAGAGCTTGAATCATAGATCTTTTTGTAAATATTATAGTTTGGCTAAGAATAGCTTATTAAATAAATTTGTCAGAACACGCTGTGGGACTTTGCCATGTCATTTGATAATGCGTATTGTATTACATGGGCTTTTAAATGGCCAACAATTCCCTTTTGTGGTGATAAAAATGCTCGTAAATAAGTGTCATTTCCATTTACACCTACAACATCAAGATTTAAGACATTTACCACTTAAATTTTACATTAAAACAGCAGTGACAACGACATTGTGGAGCAAAACTACAGTTGCGACGATCAGACCAAACTCATGCTAGGCTAAAGTTAGCTCCTGTTGCGGTTCTTTGACAAAAATGACAAATAACAACTCCACACTTACCGACATCTTGGTCAAACGGGTTTTGGGCAAATAAAGGCATTTTGATGCTTAAAATAAACACAAAAGACGCAACTGTTAGAGACAAAAACGAAGCGTCTTGACAAAACTATAAACCTAAACAAACGACTCTTCTTCCGTGTTGAGTAGCACCAGTTACACTTCCGGAAAGTTGGTTGCCTTGGATATCGCCTGAATGGTTTTCATAGGTTGATAAAACGTGATATGCACTTTGTTTCAGCATATTTTAGCCACACTAACAACTCCAAAGTGAATATACAAGGATTCTACATAATGTATTTTGCGTTTATTTCGCAAATCGCTTTTTATCGAGCAGTTCTTAGTGAAATGCTGGTCTCTAGTGGCCGAAAAGAAAAGAACACCCACTGAATGATAAATGTTATTTTTAATTTTATAAATTTATTTTTATTTATTTATTTTTTGATTTGCTTATTTTTCTATTTTTTAATTTGATCTATGTGTATGTATTTTAATTAATTAATTATTATTATTTTTATTTTTTTACAGACTAGAATAAGGTGCTCTAATGTTTCATTCGGACAACATGGATTTATTATAATAGCATATTATATTAATGTTATACTTTTATGCTGGAAAATCACAAGAACACACTCCACATTTTTAGAATTAAACCTTGAAGAAGACATATGTAAAATCTACTTGTCAAAGTTTTTTGCAAAAACAGCGGTCTCTCATCATGAGTTTAGTCAAAGTTGTACTTGAACTGATTCATGCATGTTTGTGTTATCTGTATGTGTAATATTCTTTGCAACTTGTTCTTCAAATATTCCTGTTCTCACCTACCCCCTATCCCTGCCCACTTCTCTGTATATACAAGTAATCGTAGGAGTTCTGAATTGTCATTCCAGCTTCAAAAATGTGTAATTTGAAACATGCTTATAGCAATTAATATTTACAATGACGAGACAAGTTCATCAAATTTAATTTCTAAGCTCTAATATTTCTTAGCTCTTTTAAATACATTTTTGTTTTACAAGGGACACAATGCAAATTACAGATATGTCTATTACTAAATATATTGAAAGAAAACACTTTAGCTTTCTTCTTTAAGTAACTTTAAAGTGACGCCTTCTAACTTTCTGTAGGTGAAACGAAACATCAGCTACATAATCCATTAGAAAGTTAAAGGTGGGATGCCTGATTTTCAGACCGCAAACCCAATTTTAGGTTATAAATCTGACAACCTCCTCTCATAAGTCATTCGACATATGGTTAATATCAACATGTGTTCATTTTTGGTTGCAATTATGGCTCATGAATTTCTTTTTGCAAGCAACAAAGTAAGATTGGAGTGGACCATCCTACCACAGCCAATCAGAGCACAGCATTAAAGCTGCTGATGAGAACTACAATTCTTTATTATTCAGTACTTGGTCGTCTCATTTTTTTTTTCGGGCCAAGTAAAAGTCACGTGATAGTCATGCAAGCCCACTCATTTTAAAAGAATACATTTTTATTTACATGAGATAAACTTAAAGTGCCTAACCCCAACCCTATGACAGGTTAGACTAGATTTTTAGTAAAACATAAACATGACTTAAGACTTCACTAAACATTTTGCTTGTTTTTACCCAATTTGGTTGCTTTGGTGAAGTTCATTATCATCTTTAGTACAGTATATGAGGGGAATCCACAAATGTTACCTAGCAACAACATTGTAAATCTGTGTCAAAATCAACATAAAAAACACAGGAGTGACAATGTGACAAATTATTCTAAGTTGTAACACTTTAATTGTGCTAAATAATTGCTTAATCTCCAGGAAACTGTGTCAGTTGTGTGTAAAATGTCTTTGGTGCTTTTTGATGACATGTGGAGGGATTCTGTTTTAGAACTTAAATTACTTTCTGTAAATTTCTACTTTTAGTTGTTTATTTCTTCATAAATTGCAGCTTAACTGCTGTAAAACCATCATAAATATTAACACAAAGACAATTGCATCAAACTAAGAAACAAACAAAACTAGAAAAATGCTATAATCTGTCATATGGGTTTTAAAATAAACAACTTTATCATTATTGGTCAAAAAGTTACAAATTTACAATTTACAGGACGAAACCGGAAGTATACGACTCATCTCTCTCGCTTTGAATCTCTACTTCCGCTTTAGCCTCCGCGCTGTTTCCGGGAGTCTGAGCCGCCGCTGCTGTCATCCATCCAGGAGCACGGAGCAGCACCGAGCAGCACCGAGCGCGTTCAGAGGGCTGTAGCAGACATGTCGGCAGCTGCGGCGGGACCAGCAAAGCGGCTCCGGGCCCCGATTTGGCCCAGAAGAAGCGCAAAGGACCGGGGGCTTTGGCCACGGCGTACCTGGTCATTTACAACGTGGTAATGACAGCGGGGTGAGTGAGCGGTGTGTTTGTCTGTGGAGCTAGCCTTGTGCCACAGCGAGATCAGACTGTGAAAAGCAAGAGAAGAGGTGTTAAAATGCACGTATTTATTTATTCTGTGTGTAATTACCACTGAAAAAATATGAAAATGAATGCAGTGGAGTTAGTGCTGTGAGATTTGCGTGTTTCTCCGTGAAGCTAGCTGTGCAAATGCGTGCAAAAACAAATCAGATTAGCTGAAGAAACTAAGATTTGCTATTCAAAGATATCCGTTGTTTTAATACTGGTTGTCCACGACTAAAGGACTTGAAATGCATCCTGCTTGCTTCAACAATTAATCAGATGTGTGACTTGTCGATTAATAAATTCATCAAGTTTTTTTTTTTTTATAACCATATTACACACATAATAACACAGTAAAAGGCTGTATTTAGGAAATGTTAACAACATAAGCAATTTTCATTCATAATGTTTTTTATTTGCAGATATTATCAGTATAGCGGCTTCAGTAATCATGAATAAAATGTTATTTGGTTAAGAATGCATTAAAATGACCTTGTACAGTCACAATAACTATTAAATTAGTTAGCTACCATGCATAGCGTTCTTTTGAATGGGTAAAAAAATCTTGAAAATCTTCCATTAAGTCTATGCTTATGTTGCATGTTTCTCTATTGTGCAAGCCCAGTGCTAATGAGGGCACAAGACAAGCAAGAGATAGCAAAGACTAATTATTTATTCAGTTATTTGAATCTGAGTTCACATTTTATTGCCATAAGTATTAGCAATGATCTTGTTGTGAACAAACATATGTAAACCTTTAGAGATTTAGGATTATGATTCAGGGACGCACCTGCCATATGTGCACTTAATTGTGTTTGACGAGTCCCCAGCGCAGAGAATAATGAAGCATGTGTTTCATTGTCAGTCGGTTGTTTGAATGGACCGCGTGCCATTTGTTTTGTGGTTGAAAAGCTTGAATTTATTTCTTAGTCAAGCTTGTTAATTTTGCTTTGAAATAATAACAACTGCAGATACTTGTAGTTCATGTTGCTCAGTTAAAAGGGCAGACAGTTTTATTGCAGCTTGCTGTGAGTGAGACAGGATTAAGGATTTTGACAGATGGTTTCTGACTGTTGGTTGGTAGTTTTTATGGCGGCTGCTGATGTGGAAAAAAGTTAATTGTGAGTCTGTTGTGTACAAGGGAAGGGCTACTTTTGCAGTAGTTTCACCTCATGTTTTTTTTACACATTTCCTTTGGATCAGGGGGTGCAGTGCTGGTTAGCTCTTTCTCATGCTTTGGTTACTCTTACTACTAAAAAATAGCCTCCTCCCCCAGGACTCTTCTGGTCTGAACTGAGCATTTTTGGTTTAAAAGAAAGTTTAGAAATAATAATCAATAAGTTACAAAAATATATCTAGATATGTATTATTGTCGGTCTCAAATGGAAATAATGCCTTCTTTGACACAGCTGTGTTTCCTCTTAATAGATGAGATATGGTGGCCCCCCATAGTTTGTTTTTGCACGTTTAGGGCCAGATTTATCAAGCATTTGCTCATGTGCAAAATAGGTTAGGGGGAGCAAAACCTTGGCAGACATGACATTTTTCTCTCACACACATTCTAAAGATGCAGAATTTGAGGTATCTGTTTTCTTTAGTATGTTGTTTGTGCATCTTCCAATATTAATGTTTGTGTAAAATGCTCATAAATAACAAATTTTTTTTTATTTTGCACCCGTAATTTAGCACCTGGCTTAATAAATCAGGCCCATAGTCTAACAAACAGCTCAGTAATAAACTGGTGATGACATAATGATACTTTAGGCTTGTAGCATTGTAAAAGTACCATGATTGTTTTACAGTCCAAGTACTGCGTTTTGATAAGTAGAGGCAATAAGTCACTTTTATACTCCAAACATGTCTTCAATAAATATAATCAAACATGGAAAACTTGTACCAGCAGAATCTCTGTGTCTCTCACAGCGATTACAAGTTTGTGTAATTGAGGAGTAGCATCATAATTATGGAGTGAATGCATACTTTGTGAGATGTAACATATATTTTTTAATTTCAATAAATGTTTGCATCAAATAAATTAAGTCATGGCATTGCATTGTATTGTTTATTCTTACATACCACTGTGACAAAGGCAATTTCAAAGCATGATATTGGCTGAACCAATATCGTTGGGGGCGATACCCGATCCAGCAAAATGTCCTGGATCGGCACCGATATCCGATCCCAGTATCAGATCGGTGCATCCCTAATTTAGATTATAAGGAATTGTATTAAACAGTAACAGAATCATTGGTCTGAACTGCCTTTTGTATATAAACACACTGTTTTCGCTTCATTTTCTGTTTAAACTAGAGATTTTGCATGAACTACAGAATATTTGTCTTTTTGAGCAAAGTTTCTTGCAGAGTTGTCACAATACTAACATTTTGATTCTAAGAAAAAAAAACTTAATTCTCGACACTACAATGAGAATTAGAATGTTCTTTCAAGAAAGTCAGATTTTTATTCAATGGACTGACATTTTCAACACAAAAAAAGTTTATGATGAAACATTTAGTTTCAACCAGGTTGATGAAACTCAAGATTATTTTAAGATTATTTTGCGGAAAAAAAAAATCTGATTTGTGCACATTTTTGTCCCGTTAATGTTATCGGTATTTGTTCAAACGAGTATCTAACTTCGACACCAGTTTTAGCAATGATTTGCAATATTTTTGACAACTCTACTTTTAGCTTCAGAGCCTTTGCCACGCCCCCTTTTTAGTTGATTAATTGGTTGATGGACATGTTTTAGTTGGCCAAGAATTTCTTAGGTCGACCACAGCCCTATTGATAGTACATTTGCATATTGTTTTGCCTAAGTTCGTATTTGTTGACTATTTATTATTAGTAGAATAGCAAGAATGCCTTTCAACAGATAAAAATAAAACAAAATCTATAGAATAAGTTAAAAGTAGCCATTAGAAAACCGTTAAAAAACTTTCAATAGATATTTTACACAATGTGCTAGTTACCTGTCATGATTTTAACCATGTTGACTTGACCCAGATATTGTTGATAATGTTACAGTTATCTTGAACCTTGACCCAAATCAGTGCGTTTTATGGCTCTGGTTCCTTGATTATTGCACAACTCGACACTGTTAGTTGTTTGCTCACTGTTGAACCAGTTGGATCACATTGTGGCTCAGTCCTGTGGGATAGATGGAGCTTTGTGCTGTAGAAACGCTCACTTTTGCATACTCCCCCCCTTTTCCTCAACATGCCACTTCAGCAGAAAGAAACATGATTGTCTGGTCTGTCTCCTATAGGCAGATACAGGAAACACAGCAGAAAATGCATGTGGAGAGAATTGTAGTTTAGTGGTGATCTCAATAAAGTTTGGGATGAATTTTGGGAAGTCTTTGCCTGGAATCCAGAGTCTACGAAATTGTGAAGAGTGTGTTTGGTCACTACTCTCCCGCCTACATTTTAGATCAACTCTGCATTGTACCAGGCAATCAGATTAGATAATTTGTGAGATGCACATGAAGGGTTGGGCAATATCATGATACAAATCTAATCGTGAGCTCACTGTTGTTACAATCTGTTTTTTGGTGAAATTTCCCATTTCTCTATTTAATTCATCTGTTTGTTAAATACAGACAATTATTTCCAACCTACTTCTCGTAGCCTCAGAGTTGATAAGTTTGTTTCTTTATAACAAATTTGGGCGTCTGTTTTTAAGAGTCTTGTGAATATTGAAAGCTGTTTTTTAGGGCTGTAGTTCTTTAGTCGTTTAGTCGATTAATCGGTCGATGGCATCTTAGTCGACCAAAATTTGTATTAGTCAACTAATGCTTTTACCATGTTTCCTATTCATTTTGTGTATGTTTTTGCATGGACTCCAATGGATTTTTAGTCTTTTTATTTTGGGTCAGATAAATAGAACAAAACAGCTTTTTAATTCAGAGCTTTAGCCACGCCCCCTTTTAGTCGATTAATCGGTCGATGGGACATACCTTCAGGCGACCAAGAATTTCTTTGGTTGATTGCAGCCCTACTGTTTTTAGTGTTAGAAATGCCAAATTGTAATATCACACAATGTTCTAATTATTCGATTATTTGAATACCTTTATTTATGGGCTGAGGTCGCTTGTCTTTGGATTTGTTTCAAAGGCTTTGTCATGTTTTTCTCTGAAAATTTGGCACCACTGGTCAGTCTTTGTTCTGCTCTGAGTGAGTGACAGGCAGCTGGATTTAACCAATCACAGTAAAGTAAGAACTTTCAGAAAGAAGATGATTATATTTACCTCAAAGGCAGTAAGACAATAGTCTACAAGAAATCATGATCTGTCTCCAGGAAAATTGCGTTAATAATTTTTCGCCATATCGCCCAGCTCTAAGCACATGAAATAAAGGAGCTGATTGGTTGTCTGTCATTTAGACGAAAAACTAACTTCACTTACCTCACAATTGTTTTTTGTTTCACTCATTGATTCTGCAGAAATCCAAGATGTTTTTCAGTTCCACGTGATATTTTTTCCCTATTTTTCCATGTATTTTTTATAACAACACAAAAGCTGTTTGTGCAGTTTTTTGTTGACTGTGAAGAACATTAAGTCACTTCAAAGATTGCAGCCTTTGCTAGTCACTTCTTAAAATGGCCATTTTGAGCCAATTTTGATTAATTAATTGATTAAAAGAAGAACTGCAATTGACTGTTTTGTAAAATGACAATGCTTTTGTAACTTTGGAGTTGACCCACTGGCCTCCTTATGAGCGTAGGGTTTTTAAATCAGACATAACACATAGAAATGGGAGAAAATGGCAGGTGGAATGTAATAAATATTATCATACTAATGCATCAATTAAACACAAGAATTAAACAGGACTTTGGTATGGCATGTACAGCTTAAAATGACAAAAGATAGTTTATATTTTACGCTTGTTGTGTTATACTTTTGAGTTTTCTGCTGCTGTCTAAAGAACTACAAATTTAGAGCCACTAACTTTAGGCGTTCCACCTACTTTTGCATCTATGGCAGCCCTGGAGGGACATGCCGCTTATAAACAAACTCTGAGGATTTGGGTCAGAGATGAAGAGAAGTGTTTAGGCTCAACTTTAAAAATGCTCTACTCACTTCTTCGCCCAAGTCAGGAATTTAGTCTTAGTCACAATATTTGCAAAATTAATAACTCTGTTTTATTTTCTAGATCAAGATAAATGAGGATAATTATCAGACTATTGTAAAATGTCTGTCACAAAAGTTCTGCAATCTTCTCTTATATCCTTATTTCCTTGTTTTTTTTTAAGTACATAATTATATTGTTTATGAATTGGCTGTTCAAATGAACTTGCCTTGACTCTTTTAAATTTGTAGCTTCGCATATTTCACATTTATTGGTCATTAGCTATTTTTGTAGCATATTTTTTGGTCTTTATTTTCCAACGCAGTTATGCCGCTACCCGGTTAGCAGACCTTTACCAAATCCTTAAATTAACCAAATTAACTTAACCTAATCCTAATTCTAACCTTACCCAAATCCCTGAATTCAATATTTTAAAATGAACTTTTCTGTAACCACCAATGCAAAGCGATGGTGTAAGTGTTGGGGACCCCTCCCCAACCACCGGTCCGGGGCCCAAAACCGGTTGGCTACTGGGCCCCAGAGAATTCTTCAATACTTATTTTATTTTTATTTTATAGTATATCACTACTTCCTTTTTCTTTACTATGACAAAATAGTGCCACTTAATCTTATAAAAAGCAAATTCAAGCAATAAGAGCTAAAAATATCCACAATAATTGGATGTTTGCATTTTAAATAGTTGTTATCGACGCTACACAACCTCGACCGGTCCCTGAAAAAGAAATTTGTGACTTTACCGGTCCTTACAAGAAAAAAGGTTGGGGACCACTGGTGTAAGGCATTACTGGGTTGAAGAAAATAATCAGGCCATATTTTACTATACACATATATTTAGGTATTCAGTTTTTATTTTTTAATGCTAAAACTTATTGTATTGAAACTGGATGCTAGGGCTGCTTGCTTATGATGAACAGAATAATCACGATTAATTAAATCATAATTGATGTCACAATTTTCAAATGATTCTTCGCTTAGAGAGACTGCAGAGCATTGGTGCCTTTTTAAATGTAGAGAGTGAAGAGAAAAAATTAAATATGTGATGGGTTTTACAAAAATAAATTGTTATCTACAAACCACAAATTTTCCCAAAAGAATTAAACAAATGAGCATTTATGAACAGACTTATAAGTTACGGTCAATAATCAAGATTACTCGATTACACATTACGACAATAATCATATTTGAAATTGAAATTCGATTAATTGCACAGCCCTACTGGATGCTCATTTGAACAAATAATAAACAGAAAAAAAAAATTATATTAGCAAACGTATTGTAAATTAGTGCTGTCAAGCGATTAAAAAATTGAGAGATTAATAAATTATGATCTGTAATTAGTTAATCTAATTAATTTATTTTTACTCTCACCTTAAAATTGCTGAGAAAAACACTCAACTTTAGTGTTTTTGTTTTGTTATTAATCACTTTAATGAATTACATTATTGTTGCAGATGGAAAAATTAATATATTCCAAAAAATGAAGACAAATGAAGACAAATAAGTTGTCAAGTGGAACAACCCTTATGTCCACTTTGTAACTCGCAGATGGAAACAATGAAATTAAAGATTTCAATATAGATTAATGCAATTAAAAAATGTAACTTGATTAATCTGTAATTAATTAATCTCAATTAAAGCACTAATTTGACACCCCTATTTCTAAATATTAGCCAAATCTACATAAATAACAGACATTACAATTTGACGAATGAAAATATCTTGTAATCCTGCAGTGTAATTGTGCTAAATGATCTTTAAACTCCAAGGAAACTGTGTCAGTTATCTGTAAATTGTCTTTGCATTTGTTGCTTTTTGACGACACGCTGAAGGATTCTGTTTTAGAACGTAATTACTTCCTATAGTTTCCAACTTGTATTTATCAATCACACCAAACTTAGTAAAAAAGATAAGTGTGATAATCTGTCATATGGGCTTTAACCCTTGTGTTTCTCTCATAATTGCTTGTTCTCTGGTGTTTGCAGGTGGCTGGTGATCGCGGTGGGTTTGGTGCGAGCGTATTTGGCGAGAGGCAGTTACCACGGCCTTTACTACTCCATCGAGAAACCGCTCAAGTTCTTTCAGACCGGAGCCCTTCTCGAGGTAACGACGATTTTCATAAACATAAGGTCAACAAACTAGCAAAGACTTTCCTCTAAATGTTTATATACTCCAACAATTCTCAACTCATTTAGCAATCTAATATATGCTTAACTGGACACAGACACTAAAGCCTGTCAAGTGCTCTTAAAAGAAATGTTAAGAACCAGACAGATGTAATTCTTTCAAACTGACACTAGACTGATGCTCTTATTAATGAATGAATGCAGGTGGTTTTACTGCAAAAAATAACAAAAATTAAATTAACTTGCCTAAATATTATTTTTCTCAATTTATTTATTTTATAGACTGACCTTTTTTGACATAAACAACTATGAGATGATGAGACGGCAAAGATACAGGAAAGGGCTTTTTGCTCTCATTAAAAGTAATAATTAATAGGACAGCATAAAGTTACATTGCGCACAATGGCAGAGATGCTTGTACCAGATTCTAGTTTTTACAGCTAATTTCTATCTGTAGAAATTTTTATCTTCTCTCCTAGGAGAAAAAGAAAAGCGTGACCGGACATGTTTTTAGTGGTAGGGGAAACCGGAGTACCGGAGAAAAAAACTTCACAGACACAGGAAGAACATGCAAACTCCATATAGAAAGACCTAACCGCTGCGCCACTGTGCTGCCCAATGTCACTGTGACAAATTATTTAACAAATTTGACTAACAAATATATGCTTTCTGTTTAAAGTACAGTTCTCTTTTCTAAAAGTTTTGCATGTTTTTCTTCCCTCCTCTTATTAAACTAAACCATTAAAAGTTCTATACTCAATTTTTTCTTCCTTACAAATTAACACAAACAATTAATTTTAAGCTTACTACTTCCTTAGTTTTCAAAGTAAACATCACAGACGCGTTTGTAAAAGTTCGGGCTTCGCGCTAATGCTGCGTTCCAGGCAATTGGGAACTGGGATATATACCATTTGTAACACTCAAACTGGTAAATACCACTTGTGAATTGAGACATGGTTGAGGCAGTCCTATTTTACAGAGAAGATAAACAATCACCATAAAAAGTTAATCTGAGGAGTTTAACTGCCACAAAAACAATGTAAACACTAGTTACAGGTCATTTAACGTTACTTTTGTTCAGCCTAAAGGTTAGCATTAGCCATAATGTTTACATACGAGTTGATTACGTTGGAACGCTTTGAACTTGGAACTAATATTTTTCAAGTGGGAAACATCCCAGTTCAGTTGCCTGGAATTCTTTGTTAGCATCACTCCCGGTGTGAAAACTTTAACCAACCTTTTTAGTGTGATTCCTGGATCTGTCTGAATGATTTAAAAGTCAGAGCTTGTCTCTGTCCCACTGTCTATAAGTATATGTCGACTGTTTATAAGAGCGAGGAGGAGAAAAATATTGAAGCAGCTTTTCCTTCATGTTTTTGGCCTGAATCTAACAAAATAAATAATTACGATTATTTAAGCATGTGGTGCGTAAATACAGCGATAACGCATTAACCTCCCTGCTCTAGTGTGAAGCTTTTGTGTGGTAATGACCGTTAGCCACAATGCTAACAACAACAGCAGCAGACAAAGTTAGTAGATTTTGGTGAACAAGTGTGACATTATTAGATGGAGACAAGACATTGCAAACTCATTTCCACCTGAATAGATACATAAACAAGAAATCTTTACTGGAAGGAAATCGTTTTTTAGTTATTTTTATGGAAATAATCGAGTATAGTCTATTTAAATATAAGCACCATCTCATAAGTCATAGTCACTAAAATGTGACACAAAACAGGTCCACAAGTGCGTAACTGTCATAAATCTGGACTAAGTAAAAGCCAAACAAGGTATAAACTGGATTAAGCTGGTCTATCTTAAATACGTTAAAGCAACACGCAATTTATAATAATTAAATTGAATAAAATGACAAAGCACCTCTAGACAAAGAAAACAGCAGCTTAAGTACTGATATACGTGCGAAGAATCAAATATTCTGTATACATGCTTTGTATAGTGTCTTTTTTTTCCTCGGGATTAAATAAGGTTTGAGTTGAACTGTGCGCGGAATAGAAAGTAGTGTATTTATTTTGAAGTGAGGTCGGCAGAAAGCACTCGATAATAACAAGAAAGAAATGGATGTTTGATGGAAAGTCTCGGCTGGTTGTGTTAAAATAGGCTTTTCTCTGCTCAGCCTGTTGCATTGTGGGTAATATTCTCTCTCTTTTTTCTCTTTTAGATCTTGCACTGCGCTGTCGGTGAGTCTTTACTCCCACTTCTATTATAAAAATATATGTTTTAGACTCGAGCTGCACATCCCACCACTGTCCATGTAAAACTATAAGATTCACAAACTCACATTAGAGATTGATATTTGTGGATTAAACTTTATAATGCTAAAGTGCTAATTATGGATTATTTAAAAGAAAACAAATTACTATGTTGTAGGGCTTCACAATTAACAAAATCTAATTGATATTACGTACATTATTTAAGTACGTACGCAGTTAGCAAATCGTGGTATAATTTGTAGAGATGCACTGATCCAATACTGGTATCGGATATCGGCGTCTATTCAAGAATTTTTGCTGTATGTGGTATCGATCACATACTATAATAGCTGGTTGCCTGAAGCTTAAATGGATGCAATGAGACAATTTACTAGCTCATTATGTCTATTCAGATGAAGTTGAGATAAAATAAGATGTCCTTTATTTGTCTCATCATTAGTCCTGTAGTTCTTTAGTCGTTTAGTCGATTAATCGGTCGATGGGGCTTTAGTCGACCAAATTTGTATTAGTCGACCCAGCCCCACGCACGTCATGTCCGAACCCGACCGAACCTGAGTCAGTCTCTGTGTGCCAAAGCTCGAGCCTGAAGAGAGCCCGCCCCGCCCACTCACTGAACTGTGGCATTTTAATGACAGAAAAAGCTTCTTATGATGTCCAACATGTTTAATGTAAGTGTGTTTCGCCGCTAAAAGCGCTTCCTCCACCGCACAGTCCTCTCTTTCTCTCTCTCTCTCTCCCTCCTCCCTCTTGTTCCTTCTTTTCTCACCGCGCGCGTAACGTGCGCTTTTTCTCTCTCTTCCTTCTCACCTTTTACTTTATCGCGGGGATGAAAGACATGCCTTCCCTGTCTTTCGTTTTCCTTTCTCTTTTACCTGCTCCGCGCTTATTCACAAGTCTTCTCTCTCTCCTCACTCTGCGGTGGTGGCATCAGACTTCTCGCGCCGTATAGTTGGCCACTTAACACTTTCCAAAACCACAGTCTGACGCGTCTGTCAATCATCCGCGAAGCGCACGTGTTCAGTGCGGCTCTGCGTCTTAGCCCGCACCCGGCCGGCCAACATTTCTCACGTAGTTGTCGGGCCTGGGTTCGGGCTCGGGCCAGAATCTAAACTCTAGCTGAAGAGTTGGAACTCAATCATTGGTCCTAATCTGCCTTTTTTGATATAAACACAGTGTCATTTTCATTTCTGTGTAAATTGTTGTTTTTGCATGAACTCATTGCACTTTTTCCTTTTGCGTCAGATAAATTTGTCAGATCAAACTGTTTTTTTTTTAGCTTCAGAGCCTTAGCCACGCCTCCTTTTAGTCGACTAATCGGTCGATGGGACATGTCTTTAGTCGACCAAGAATTTCTTTTGGGTTGACTACAGCCCTACTCATCATGGGGAAATTCCAGTTAAAGGTCCACTGTAACGTTCACAATTTGTAGAAATAGAAAAGCTAAAACCATAGTTTGCCATTATATACAAAATACAGCTAAATTATCGTCTTTTCCATGGAAACATATTAACATTGTGGCCGTACATGCTTGTCAGCACTAGGGATGGGAAATCGATCGAAGTTTGCAGCGATCGAATCAAAAAGCCAGAATCCATCAGTTTTGCTCATTTAGCTATAGACTTAGAAACAAACTCTGTAGTTGTATAATACACACATAATACAAGAATAGCCACGACAACAGTGGCTTTGTTTAAATGTCATTTGTTATGGTTTTATTTTGTGTCTTAAGGTAATAAAAAATTTTAATCCAGATAAACTAACAAATGCAAAATTGAAAACTGAATCGTATTGTGACTTAAGTGAATCATGCCATCCCTATAAAGCACTGATGTTTATTATAAGAAGACATCATGAAGCCATGATGAAGCCCTAGACGTGGTCGAAACAGGTCGCTCTGTCCCTATAGCTCAATAAAGGACTTTTATGTAAGTCAGAGTGCCTCAGATCTCCTTTTCGTCTTCTTCTAGTAAGTAATGCCGCTGGGATCCTTGTAGATCACCTGTTGATCTAACTTTTGGCCTGTCGATGCACACACTAATTTCTTCTCACTGATGGTTATCTATGTATGTAGGTCAGGACTTCTAAATTTAAAAGTTATTAATGTTATTGAACAAACTTTGTTGTACAATTCCAATTTCAGTATCTGCCGATACTCAACATCAACCAATATCAATGTAAGGACTAAAAATAGCTTTTTCTGATGTTGAAACTCATCTTACACATTAAACAATGGTCCAAATGTGTAATGCAGCTGTTATTTTATTGTGAAATTAACTTTTTGTGATGAAATCCGGGTCTGTATCAACCACTGACCTATATCAACCAGTAAATAATCTAATAAGATAAGGATATTGGCTGAACAGTGAACATACAGTATAACCAATGCAGCAAAATGTCATGGATCGGCGCTGATATCTATGATTACAGTATCTGATCAGTGCATCATTAACTAATAACTCTTTATATTGCTGCTCTAAATTATTTGTCTTTATTAGGTACATACTAAATACTGTATTTCTATTACTTCATAACATTGTGACTTGTTTTTGCTCAGGCATAGTTCCCTCGTCTGTGGTGCTGACAGGATTTCAGGTCATGTCTCGAGTCTTTCTCACCTGGGCCGTCACTCACAGCGTCAGAGAGGTACAAATACTCTACACTGGTTTTACTGTAGTACTTTTATCTGTCTATGCACTATCTGTCATCAATTAGACAGACAGATAGACAGACACTGTATAAGCCATATATATTTTTGCTCAATCTCCAAAACAGACTTTCTTCAATGCTTTTCAAAAAATAGGTCAGGTGGTTACCACTCTGGAGTCAAATTCACAGTTTAGAACAAAATTTAAATTCTGTTACATATAATTTAAAATAGTTTTGTGTTTCTCTTCTTGATTCTGCAGAAATGTGTCATGTTATTTAGCAGAGGTGTTAAAAAAAAATCTATATACCTCTTGTCTCTCTCTCTACCTCTCTCTCTCTCTACCTCTCTCTCTCTCCCATTCTTTCTATAAATACAGTAGCTCTCTATATCTACCTCTTTATTCATCTCTCTGACTCTCACTCTACACCTCTTTCTACCTCTCTATCTTTCTCACTCTGTGTCTCTCTCCCAGCCTCTCTCTATGTCTCTCACTCGGTCACGCTCTATACCTTCTTTGTCTCTTTCTACCTCTCTGCATCTCTCTCTACCTCTCTCTGTCTGTCTGTCTTTCTTTTTCTTCATTTTATATATACTACTTTCTAACCCTTTTTCTATTTACCTCTCTTTATTCCTCTCTCTGTCTCTCTCTCTCTACACCTCTTTCTACCTCTCTGTCTTTGTCTTTCTCTCGCTCTCTCTCAGCCCTTCTCTCTGTCTGTCTGTCTCTCTCTACACCTCTGTCTCTCACTCTACCTCTTTCCATATACCTCTCTCTATTGCTTGCATTATCTGTCTCTACCTCTCTCCGTGTCTCACTCTGTCTCTCACTCTTTCTTTGTCTCTCTCTCTACTTTTCTCTCTGTACCTCTCTGTCTCTTGCATTTTCTCTTTATCTACCTCGCCCTATTCCTCTCTCTTTCTCTCTTTACACCTCTCTCTACCTCTGTCTTTCTCTGTCTCTCCCTCTCTCTAGCTCTCTCCCTATACCTCTCTGTCTCCTGCATTCTTTCGCTACCTCTCTATTCCTTTCTCTCTTTCTCTTTAAACCTCTTTCTACCTCTGTCTCTCTCTCTTTCTCTCTCTCTCTATCTATCTCTCCCATTCTTTCTATATATATATACCTCTCTATCTACCTCTCTTTATTCCTCTGACTGTCTCTTTCTCTCTACACCTCTTTCTACCTCTTTCTTTGTCTTTCTCTCGCTCTCTCTCTTAGCCCTTCTCTCTGTCTCTCTCTCTCTACACCTCTTTTTCTCTCACTCTACCTCTCTCCATATACCTCGGTCTATCGCTTGTATTATCTCTCTCTACCTCTCTCTCTCATGTCTCACTGTGTTTCTTGCTCTCTTTCTTTCTCTCTACCTCTTTCTCTCTACTTCTTTCTCGCTCGCTCTCTTCTTCTCTCTCTATACCGTTTTGTCTCTTGCATTTTCTCTCTCTCTACCTCTCTCTGTATTCCTTTCTCTCTCTCTCCCTTTCTCTCGATCTACCTCGCTCTACCCCCCTCTGTCTTTCTCTCTCGCTCTTCACTCTCTTTACACCTCTTTCTACCTCTGCCTTTCTTTCTGTCTCTCCTTCTCTCTCTCTTTCTCTCTCATCTCCCTATACCTCTTTCTGTCTTTTGCGTTTTTTCTCTACCCCTCTACCCCCCTCTCTCTTTCTCCCTCTCTCGCTCTCTCTCTCTCCCTCATTCCCCTATTTCTCTCTGTCTCTTGCATTCTTTCTCTACCTCTCTATTCCTCTCTGTCTCTCTCTATTTCTACACCTCTTTCTACACCTCTTTCTTTCTTTCCTTTTTTCTCTGTCTCTCCTATCTCTCTCTCTCATCTCCCTATACCTCTTTCTGTCTTTTGCGTTCTTTCTCTACCCTCTACCCCCCTCTCTCTCTCTCCCTCGCTCGCTCTCTCTCTCTCTCTCTCTCATCTCCCTATACCTCTTTCTGTCTTTTGCGTTCTTTCTCTACCCCTCTACCCCCTCTCTCTCTCTCTCGCCTCTCTCTCTCTCTCTCATCTCCCTATACCTCTTTCTGTCTTTTGCGTTCTTTCTCTACCCCTCTACCCCCCTCTCTCTCTCTCCCTCTCTCGCTCTCTCTCTCTCCCTCATCTCCCTATACCTCTCTCTGTGTCTTGCATTCTTTCTCTACCTCTCTATTCTTCTCTGTCTTTCTCTGTCTCTCTGTAAATACACCTCACTCGGTCTTCTCTGTCTTTCTCTACCTCTTTCTTCCTCCCTCTCTACACCTCTCTCTCTGTCTCACTCTCTCTACCTCTTACTCTATACTTCTTTCTCTCTCTCTACTCCTCTCTCTTTATACCTCTCTCTATTTTTCTTTCTTTCTACCTCTCGCTCTAATATTCCCCCACACACAACCACGACATTTCTCTCTATTTTTGCTTCATAATTAACTATTTACAATGTGTAAAAAGCCTGTTTCCGTGTTGATAGATGGAAGAGGAGGACAAGAGTAAGTAACATCTGCATAGAGCTGCCGTAGTTGAATGAAAACAGAAATAACATGTATTTATTTAGCGCATTTTCTTTCATACTGACAGTTATCTTTGCATTTTTTTACTAAACTTTGTAATTCTGTGAATATATTGGCCTTGAATCTTCATGTTCAAGCGTTCCTGATGTGAATGCAGTTTTCTAACCATGACTTGACTGAGTTTTGTCTTGTAGTGTGTGAACTGAGGCTTCCAAACAGACCGGCATGCTTTTCGAGAGTGCATTTTTGTCCATAATGTACAGTGATCTTTCCTTCCCATGATCCTTTGCGTGTCTTTACAGGTGCAGAGTGAAGACAGTGTTCTGCTGTTTGTCACCGCCTGGACTGTGACTGAAATCATCCGTTATTCCTTCTACACTTTCAGCCTGCTCAACCACCTGCCCTACCTCATCAAATGGGCCAGGTATTTGTTTAAGATTTCTGTGTATGCACAATTATATCACAAAATGTATATCATCAGTTACATGTATTTTTATTGCAACATTATCACCAACAATATTTTATCGCCCTGCCCTACTAAGATGCAGGCCGTGTGCACGTACCACAGTATGAGAAACACTGTTCTAGACAAGAGGTTCTCAAATAGGGTGGAATTCATAAAAGCTTTCATATAGACCAGCAGTTGTGAACACCCAGAGCACTCTTTGCTTTACTCAGAACCATTCGCGTTCCTACAACTTTCGTTCTCACCCATCCTCACTTCACTTGTGTCTGTGCCACGTAGAACTCATTATCAACAGATTGTGTCTTTAAAGAAGTGCTTGCCACATCCAGCGTTATTCTACGAAACGGGAGCTTCGTATGATGCTTCATTTGTGCAAATTTGCCTTATAGCTGCAGAGAAAAGGTCGAAACATAAAGTGAAATAAAACATAAGAGAATAGAAACTCGATGTATCGGTGCAACGTGGAAATTGTCAAAGTGATGTTTGGAGCTTTTACATTTGCAAGAATGTTTCATAAAACAGAAGTCTTGTCCTGACAAAAGTTTGTGAAACAGCTGCGTTTTGTCCACTCTGATCACGCAGGACAGTCTCGTCACACTGAAGTTTCTGAACGACGGGTTTACAGGGGCGGACCTAGATTCGGGGTTGGGGCCCCTGAGAGCTTTTGATTTTAAAATATTTTACAACATACCTTATATTTTTTAATAACATACAATTACATTGTTGTATTAAGAAAGCATTTAAATATATCAGAATTGTAATTATATCAAATTACTATTTATTAATATGTTCCTGTGGGGGCCTACATCAAATACTAAAAAAACATTATTTTTGTGATAAACTTTTTCAAAGCCTCAAAAGTTTAAAGTTCTTTATTGTGAATTTCAATTAAATCTAAATAAGCGGGGCACGTCTTAAATACAAAAGGTAAAGAGCACAGCCTACAAAGTAAAATACTATGCAAAATTATAAGGGGTGCCGTGACTTAGAGCATGTACGTGTAGGGGTGCTGAATCCCCTTTCTCTTTTTTGTGTTTCCTGCATGAGCCTGGGGTTGGTTGCAAAATGTAAATGATTGATCTTCTTACTATATAGAAAAAACCCAGATATGTGTATTTTTGGGTGTGGTTCTGTCCTAAAAGTTGATGAAGTTGTCAATCACGTCTACACATATAAAAGAAAAGCTATTCTTGTCGTTTTGCCCTGCGAGCTTCAGCCTCGCTAATGGCTTTGTGCAGCAGCAGTTGTTAAGTGTTTGTCTCCATGGCCTGTTGCTACGGCGACGAGGAGAGCTGCTGTTTTTAGTGGAGCCGCTCGGAGCGTCAAGACATGATCCTCTTTGAAGGGTTCGTCATAAATGAGGATGTCGAGATTATGTGCCGGGTCGATAATTGTGGTCACTCAGGTCACAATGAAACTACAAACTGACACGGAAAATAAAAATTGGTATAATTGCATAAAAAAGCTGTGTGTTTTCAATACGTTTTTGCACTATTATATTGCACAGGCCAAAATAATTTATACAGATGTTTGGAATAGTCTTTAAAAGGAATCATTGAACATTTTAGACATTTCACACCAAAGTTTAATTAGACTTACTATTATTATATTTTTTATTTCACAATTAGCAAAATACTAGTACAGACAAAGTACAATAACAAAAATAAGTTAGGAATATACAAATGAGAGAAAAGACTAGACTAACAAAACAACAACAGGACAAATACAGGTAGCAAACTGGACAAGGAAACTGTAAAATGTGTGATTGTGACAAATTTGTTTTTTAAGTATTTTTACAAACTTTTTTTGCTTAAGAATATTATAAATCCTTTAAAATTCTGCACCAAGTCATTTCAGACTCAATCTGTGGCAGTAGTTTTATTTTAAAAAAAAGCAGTGAGCGGAGAACAGTGTGTGTGTCACATGATCAAGCGCAGAGTGTTTTATTTCATGTGCGTGGTTATAAAAGTGAAACACCAGTGGATTAAAGCAGGTTTATAAAGGTCACAAGAGAGCATAGGGTCATTAGATGTAAGGAGATGTTACACTGAGGCATTGTGAGCGTCAAATGAAAAAGTGTTGGCCAACAGTGTTGGCCATATGTTGTTCTATAGTCATTTAAGGAGCAGGTGTGTTAGAGATGATGTGCATAATGCTCGTAAAAAAGAATCCTGCACTTTGACTACGAACACAAAGCGTTACATTTATTTACAGATGATAAGCCAATGTTTCTTCTTTAATTGACATTTTAAGAGTCGCCGTCACAAGACAGATGGATCAGATGCTTCTGTTGTAAAGGTTCTCACGCTTGTGCAGCAGGTGAACCTCACCATCATGTAGGGCTGGGCAATCTGGAAAAAAATATAATCACGATTTATTTTTCTCATATTGATCGATCTCGATTTTCGATTCGATTTTGTTTAACCTTTTGTTTAAACTTTTAATATATTCCATTTATTCGATTTTTTTTAAACTATCTTTCAATATTCTGCCTCAAAGCTTCAGTTTTGCACCGAACTACCCATGGTTTTCAATCTTTCAATTCAAAGCCCACCGCCAAATAATTGATGATTCGGTTCTCGATCTCTCAATTTTTCAATTAATGGCCCAGCCCTACTATGACGCACTTGACAAATAGTTGCAGTGACCCACAGACAAAGAGAGAAACGATAAAAAATCTCTTACAAAAATCCTTACTTTGGCCACACCTCCTGAACTTTTAAAGAGACACATCGGACTAAAAATTTAGCCAAAACTTCTGTAGTGTGCAAAAGGCTTAATACAATTGTTATATACAGATCGTTGATACAGAGTTTAGTCTATAAATCAGGAACAGAGAACATTGTTGATAGTGTCTCCTGCAGGTACACGTTCTTCATCGTGTTGTATCCGATGGAGTACCGGAGAGCTTCTGACCATCTACGCCGCGCTGCCGTACGTGCAGAAAACAGGCCTTTACTCCGTCACTCTGCCCAACAATACAACTTCTCCTTCGACTACTACACTTCCTCATCCTGGCCATGCTCTCCTACATCCCACGTGAGTATCAGCAACACGGCTTCAGAAATATTCAAGCGGTTATTTTATAAAGGTCCTTGTACCTGATTTTCTTACATTAACTGAAATCAAGGCTCTTAAAATGTGTCTTAGTGCTTGTTTGGTATCTTCATAAACTACAACTTAACTGCGGTAAAACTATGATAAATATTTACCACAAGGACTATCACACCAAACTAATACGATAATCTATCTTACATGCTTAAACGTTGAATTTGGTCATTACCTAATGTTTCCATGAAGTCTATGCCAATGTCATTTATTTGTAACTCCAAGTTTCATTGACATGGAAACAATAATCCAGTCACACGTGAACATGTAAACGCTCGACTGAATCCAGGAAAACATTATCTTCTCTCACTCACAGTTTGAACTCACAGCTTTCTAACCTGTCAAGTGCTAAATCTGACTCGATCTGCCGAAGTGCACGTAATTATCAACTTTAATTGGATTCATAGCAGGTGTCAGGAAATGTGCTTGATTTAACTACATTCTCTTTCCGTGCATCCTGTTTCCTGCAGCTCAACACTCACTCTTGCAGTGCTTAAGGCGATAGAATAAACACTAAGCAATCAGCTAAGTTAACTCTATATATCCCACAAAAGACAAAAAGCAAACTGTATTTTCAGTCGCTCTTTTTGGGGAAACTTATTTTACTTAATCCGACATCAAGAACAAACATGGAACTAGTTTTTCTATAACTTAAATACTGTATATCGAATTTTAGATAATGTTGTGAATGTTGTTTTGAAGATATAAAAAGTTGGATATTGAATATATTGTTTGTAATAAAAGCACTTCAGGTTACACTGGAAAAATATCTGAAATAAAAAATAGTAAATTATAAAAGCTTGAAATAAGTGGTACTAAATTTTTTAGGACAATGTTTTGACTGTCAGAACAAGCATTATTTTTAGCTTTACATATAATAGGAAAAAAGTCAAGTAACTTGAATTTAGAAAGATTGCCACTTCACTTCAAACCAGAAAAAATATAAACTTTTCTACTGACTAATCTTAAAAAATTAAATTCCTCTTAAATCAAACAAAATGACTATTTGAGTATTTTTGTATTTTTCCAATGTATTAAATAAGTTAAGTATTGATTTGTATTGTTTTTTATAAACCAAGCTAGTTTCATCCTGATTTCGAGTTGAAGTAATTTTCTTGATTGAACTAGAACCTTAACTAATTGGAGACATTTGAAGACATTTTTGTTGTACTGACATAAGATCGTCTAAGTATTGTTATTGAAATAATCCCAAAAATTATTGAGATATTCATTTTTGTCAATAACACTCCTGCTCAAGCCTTTTATATGGCAAGGAGATTACACAGAGGCCAAGGGTTGCTGGCATGCATGAAGCAAAGCTACAAGAAGAATATCAAAAAATGACTCTGAACTCTGCATATATGACTCTTAAATGACACAAAATAATCTGTGCCATTTGATATCCAGCAATTGCAATGTGTCTTCAAAAAAACAACAACAACACTATGTTAATTAGCTTATTGAATTTTTTCATTGAGTCTTTAATCAATCGCAAAACCAGGTCCAACATGAACCAGTCCAGGTCTCTGAAGTGTCCCAGATCCAGGCTCTGCTGCGGATCACGAAGCGATTCTTTAGCTTCAATACAACTGGGCCTTAACTAACCACTTTCTGAACCACTCATCCAAAAGGCGCTTCATTACACTCTGATGACGTCACACAAAACAACACAAGCTTCGATACGCATTTTACACCCCTTCCACCCGGAAAAACTCCAAGCGTGTGCCGAAGCGTAATATATTAATATTATTCACAAATTTACTTTACATATAATACACTGTAAAAAATATAAGCAGTTTAACTAAAATGTAAGTAAAAATGATAAACTCATGTATGTGAGTTGTCTGTTGTTCTTTCTCTTTCTCACTCTCTTCCCCTCTCTTTTCTCCCTTCATTTCTCTCAAGCTCTCCTCTCTTGCCATTTCTCTCTCTCTCTCTTCTCTCTCTCTTCTCTCTCTCTCTCTCATCCCTTCCTCTTCTCTCTTTCTCTGTTTCTCTCTCTCCTCTCTCCATATCTTAATTCTTTCCCTCTCTTCTCTTGCTCTTCTTTTGCTCACTCTCTCACATCTACTCTCTCATTTCTCTTCCTGTTTCTCTCTCCTCTCCTCATTCTTTCCCTCTCTCTCTCCATTCATTTCTCTCACCCTCTCTCCTCTCACTTTCCTCCCTGTTTCTCTCCCTCTCATTTATCTCTCTCTCCTTTCTCTTTCCTCCTTTCCTCCCCTTCGCTCTCCTCTCTCTGAGTGTCTGCTCCTCTCCCTCTCTCTCCTTTCTTCTCTCTCTCTCTGTCTCTTTGCTCTCTCTCTTCCTCTCTCTTTCTCCTCCCTCTCTTCTTTTTCTGTCTTCTCTTTCTTTCTCTCGCTCCCTTCTTATCCCTCTCACTTTCCTCCTTCTCTCTTTCTTTCCTTCTCTCAGTTTCTCCTCTCTCTCTTTCTTATAACTTGAAAATGTTTGACTCACATTGTAAGGTTTAAGTTAGTTTAACTTATTGACCTAAGATTTTTTACAGTGTGTAAGTTGTACCCACAGTCAGCCGATGGAAAAAAGGCTATTTATAGTCCGGAAAATACGATAATCTTAATATGAATTTATTACAAAGTTTGTTTTAGACTATAGAGCAGGGGTGTCAAACTCATTTTGGTCGTGGGCCGCATACAGCTAAATGTGAGTTCAAGTGGGCCGAAGGGCAAAATCACGACATAAATTTGAAAATATAAAAAAAAAATGTATAGATAAAATGTGCTAAAACAAGTGAAATACAGAATAAAAGACATTTTCTTCAATAAAAAAGGTAATAACAAGCATTCAAGTTGTGCAATAACACATCACAATAGTTGACAAAATATGTGCAAAAAAAGCTCAAACAGTGTTTGTCATGTCTCACAGCAGAGCTCAGAGCAGAGCAGATGACATGGAAGGCATAAGCTTGGACTATTTTAACAATATAGCTTTGAACAATAAAGAAAACATATGTAAGAAATGTTCCAGGTCACATCAATGACAGAGCCAAAAGCCAAGTTAGACCTCCAGTTTAACCAGGAAACAAGACTCTCATGGCAACTTGCTGAATAAAGTCAACATCTTAATAAACAGTGATTAATTAACTACGTGATTAATTTCCACAGACTTGCAGCACAATGCTTCTTGGTGCAATAAACAGTGAAATGTCCAAAATCACCTCCTCCTGCGGCTGAAACTGTCTGCCTGAACAACGCCACAACACCTGACTTTTCCCGAGCATCAAGGGTTCTCCTGCGTAACATTCAAACTCTCGTCAACGCCACAAGTAATATTTCAGCTGTGCAACGTGTGTAGCGTCAGTGCTCACCAGCTTTTACGGCGGCATCACTAACCTCCCGAGTCCGTTCAGTCCAGCAGCAGTTCGTAAATCTTCTGTCTTCTCAGTTCGCCGCTCAAGTTGCTGTATTTGTAGTTATCCCGGCTCTCGTAGTGGCGTTTAAGATCGTATTCCTTGCGTTAGCACAGCCACTTGCTGCTTGCACACACTTAAGTTTCCCATTCATCTTCGTGAAAATACGAATAAGTCCATTTTTCCTGGAAGATCCGACACTCGACGTTCACCTTTCTCTTTTTCGACAGCGACAATTGTCCAACGAGGGTTGAAAAAAGGTGTCCGCTACCTGCTTTCAACAACAACCAAGCCTTCACTTGCGGTCGCGCAGCGGTGCGTCACGATGAAAAATAAATAAATAAAATTATATTTTATTAAAAATGGGCCGCGGGCCGGATAAAAAGGGCCATACGCTTGACACCCATGCTATAGAGGAAGGCCATAATAATAAGTGACGTTTAGCTTGTCATACACACTCAAAACCTACGAATAATTTCTCTAATTCGTGTCCTATTTCTTCTCTTTTCCAGTGTTCCTCAGCTGTATTTCCACATGATCCGACAGAGGAAGAAGGTCTTGGGCCACGTCGAGGATTACAGCAAAGTGGAGTGAGCTGAAAAACTACAATCACGTTTGGGGAAAAAAATAATTTACCAAAAAATCTGAAGCATTTATACAACACTACAAACACAGAGAGCCCGAACAAAACTGCCAGGACTGAAGGGAAGCGTAATTTATTCAAGTTATCGACCAGGGGGCTCACGATATCCACACTGGTGTCGTTTTATTTATGAACAAATTATTACAGAAGCTGGTGGTTAGTAGCAGTAAATTGTAAGCAAAGAGCATTTTATATGACACACGAATACCTACAGTGATGAAAGAAACTTGAATTCTGAATGATTATCTGGTTTTAGTTGTTTTAAAGGTTGTCGTGGTAACTGATAGGAAGTTGTTTAGATATATTTTGTTATGTCTAAGGTTAGAAATTGATCAATCTAGTCCGAAATGAACACTGAAACTGTTAAAGCCAGATTATTATTCTGAATTCAAGGCGTTTTGATTCATTCCACTTTCATTTTAGATTTGTCAAAAGTTGGATTATGTTAAAAAGACTCAGGTCAGGTCAAGATTAGACTTGAATCTAGCTTTGTTGACACACTGTTTATTACGGAAGCTCAGTACTGCCAATCTCTATTTTTTTTTTCTTTTTTGTTCAAATTTCATGATAACTTCAGATAATAACGTGATACAAGTTTAAAAAAAGCTTGGGGGAAAATTATCAGGAAATTGCCTGATACTATCAGGCAATAACATGATACTATCAGATAATGTGAATGTGAAATATTTCAAAAACTTTTAAAACATCAGGTAAAAACTAGATAGTATTAGGTAATTTCTTGATACTTCAGGTAATAACATTATACAAATATAAAAAAGGTATCCGGTAAAAATGTCATAGTATTAGGTAATCACTGATACTAACATGTTTTTACCTGATAATTTTTGTATTTTTTTTTTGTATCATGTTATTACCTAATAGTATCACATTATTGTCTGATAGTATCAGGTAATGGTCTCTATTTATTTAGCGCTTTTCCACCTTTCAAGGCACTCAATTTGCCTTACAATCAGGGATCCACTCACTCAGTGTACGCAGACACTGAGGCATTGTGGTTTAAGTGTTTGCCCAAGGAAACAACAAAAATCCACTCTTGTGGTCCCACTGTGGCACCTGAAGTTCCAGCGGTCTCCCATCCAAGTACTAACCAGGCCCTAACTTGCTTAGCTTCAGTGATCTGATGGGATCAGGCTTGACAAACAGGTATGGCCACCACATTATTAGTATCACATTATTACCTGATAGTCTCACGTTATTGTCTGATAGTCATCAGGAAATTTCGTGATACAACTGAAAAAAAGTAGAGATTGACAGGACTGAGCTTTCGTAGATTATTAAGTTAGTCTTTTGTGTTTAGTTTTCCCATTTCTGCTTAAGAACATTCCTAATATAGTTTAATAAACCTGTTTTGTTACGTACTCGCACGACTCCATTCCTTTTGTTTTTTTCCATCGTGTTTATGAGCATGAGATCAACAGACATTCACTTTAACTTTAGCCACGTAATTATTTACCACGATGAGTTTATAGGCATTTTCACAACTTTCAGAAGCAAGTGCTCGTGGTAAAACTATCAACAACAACACAGCATGCTAACAGTGCACTTTCTGGTTTTAGTTAAAAGGCTGTATATTAAACAGGGGTGTCAAACTCAAATGGAGCTTGGGCCAAATAGATCAAAGTCAAAGCTGATCAAGGGACACATTTTAATACAGTATGTCCCTCTGTGTTCTGTTCAAATATGGCAATTGGGCTAACACATAAAGCTAACATAGCATATTTACTGTATGTCCAGATTTATAATGTAACACATTAATTACCTTGCATTATATTATATTGTACATACGGTCATTCCAAGAAATGTTTTGACAAATTGTATGAAATTATTGGCCTATGAGGCTCCTCTCGTCAGCACTAGGCTGCAGTGTATTCTGGGTAGGGCTGTAGTCAACCAAAGAAACCTTGGTCGACTAAAGCTTGTCCCATCAACTGATTAATCGTATTTTGATCTGACAATTAATCTGACCCAAACTGTGCTAAAAAAACAAAAAGTGCAATGGAGTTAATGCAAAAACAACTATTTACACAGAAAATGAATCAGACACAGTACGTTTATGTCAAAATAGAATGACTCGGTTCCAACTCTGTTCAATATAACTTATATAATCTAAATAAAATTTGTCAACCAAAGCTCCATCAACCGATTAATCGACTAAACGACTAAGCACTAATTCTGGGACTTGTAGTTCAAATAGTTTCACGATTTATTAGGAACAACTTGAATAATATTCAGAAATATCTCGGGGCCACATGATATATCTTGGGGCTGCATTTGACCTCAGTCCCAAGTTTGACACCCCTGCATATAAGATGTACAGGTTTTTGGACTCATTGGTGCCAGTGATATTAAAAATGGACTGTGTCGTTTTGACCAGAGACAGCATGAGGGTTAAACTAAAAACTAAGCCGGTTTTCAACAATTAGAACAGAATATAGTTTGTTTGCCTTTTCAAATGACAAAACAAAACTAAAACAGTATGGCGCATGGCACTTTTGTATTACCAGTACAGAAACAAGTACATTTAAACTATTCTTCTCCACTGCCCTACATTTATTTTAAATATCATTGGCCTGTACAATGTTGTTATAATTACTGGTATCCTAATGTTCATTGATTTGAGTTCTTAAAACAACCTGAAGAGGGCACAATTTGCACAGCAGCAGAGATGCAAAGATTAAACATTGTGTTACAATATATCTTGTTTATATAGCTTTTTTTTAATTTCAGTTTCAATTCAAAACCAGAAGAACTCTCTGGTTTACACTGACAACAAAAGTTTAAAATCACATATATATCAAAGTTTAGAAGACTTAGAATCTAACATTGTACTTTTTATCAGACTGTCACTAAATGCACCACTTGAGGTCGCCAAAGGGCTAAACTCTGCACCTTTAAACACAGAATCTTTGGAACAGTGGGTTTTTGAGTGATTGTGCTCGTCATTGTTTGGTGCATTTTAATGAAATTGATGTAGCTTTTGATGGAAAGTGAATGTAGCTAAGTTCATGTATACATATATTATTATTATTTTAATTTGTCAGAGGTGGTAGTTACGCTTTCTCAGTACATTTATTTCAATACAAGTTCTTGTATTTGTTACAATACAAAGTTGTACTTTTAAGAGTAATTCAGCTGATGTTTTCTTCTTAAGTCAGATTTGGCTTGAAGCAACAATTTTGGTTTATTTTACTACAATGAGTAATTTAAAAGACATGTAAGTGACAATGTGATATTTTTATTTGCATTTTTTATCACACTGGCGATATGGACAAAAAATATGTATCCTGGATATCTTTGAAGTAACATTTTTTAATTGAAATTATTGTAGCTGCTGATTAGAAAGTAGACCTGTAAATTTACTCTGAACAAATTCATTTTGGTGATGCCTTTTGATGCGTAAGACTAAATACACACAATTCTAATCTTCAAAAGCAAAAAATAAGAAAGTTACTTTAAGTTACTCTTACTTGTACCCCTTTATAATAACTACACCTTATTCGTCTTAGTAAAACACGAATAAAGCCTTAGTTATTCATGAAAGAAAAAGTTAGTTAAGGCTTAGTAACTCAGCTAAGGTAGGATGCACCGTCGATACTGGATCGGATATCGGTGCCGATCAGGGATTTTGCTGGATCGGGTATCGCTCTATGATATCGTTCGTCGATACCTTGTTGTGCCTTTAATTGGACACAATGAGATTCATTACAGGCTGTTGTTGATCAAACATCTCTAATGATGACATTTTATTCAGATTAGTTGTGACTTGCACTATAATAACAGTTACATACACTATATGACCAAATGACTTGTTTTTGAAAAGAAAATAAGTATTTCAGTTGTACACTAGTATCGTTGATATCGATATCGACAGATACTTAAAGCCAAAATATCGGATCGGATCGAAGTGAAAAAGCTGGATCGGTGCATCCCTAAGCTAAGGTTTTGATTCGATTGGCTTAAGGTTTGAGTAATTAAGTATTACTAAGCTTAATAACTTTGTCCATTTTTCTTATAATAACAGGAAAACGGGTAGGAAAAAGTTTATTACATGAAAGATGAGCAAAAAAAATAAATAAATAAACACAAATCCAGACAGCACAATACAGTAGCAGTAGATTCATTCAAATATATAAAACCACACAACATGATAATGCAGATTAAAATGCAAGACGAGACTCTACAAGTGATGAATAAGTTTAGACCTATCAAAGTGAAGCTTGATTAAAAACAACAACAACAAAAGGAAAAAGTAGTTTCTCTTCTTGTATTTTTCAGTAATACATGCTTTTAGTGTTACTTCCCGGTTGGACACGCGCAGCAGATGTGACACAGGTAATTCCACAGCTGTTACCTGGAGAAAAATACAGACAAACTAACACAACAGTTATGATTTGAAAATACAAAATACATGATAACATAGTTGTGTCATGAGTAATTCTGCAATTTTACTGCTTCAGGTGACAAAACCTAATTTAACACTTTTGTTATCTTTACTTGTTGAACAAGAATAGACAAAAGGTGATATCCAACTTTAATACAACATTTATTGTTCAAGATTAATTTCTTTATCTTATGTTTTTCTTCACAAATAAAGCCGAATAGATAGTCGGGATCGGAGGGAACATATCTGCAAACCTGTGTGGCCCTGTGGGAGAATTGGTAATGGTTCATTTTGGTGTAGCTTTATTATTCACTCAACAAATACACGCAAATATGAACTTAGGAGGATAGGCCTATAGATACGAAAACAGAGATAAACAAAGTAATCCAACAGCCCAAATTTCTAAAGATATCCAACCACGCTCAGCAGTGGGCTAAATTCTAACATAATTCTAGCTCTTTTGCTGTATTTTCTTATATACAGTTTGCTAACTTTTCTGAATTCATATCATTGTTCTATAATAAGGACTGGATTAGACACCATCCCCCCTGTTCCCCTGAGCATTTGATTAGTGGCCGCTATGTTAAGGTCCGAGAAAAATTTCTCTATGAAGCATCACAGCATTTTGGATGCATCAAACTGCTCGTGCTTGACTTAAATAAAGGTCAGATTGTGAAATTCTTTCCCTTTATTTTCACAACATACAATTTTTAAACTGCTAAAAACGTTTAAATTAGTTTTTTTCTGCAACACAGTTACAGTATGTCATGACCTGGATAGCATACTTACTTACTTTCCCAAAGCCATAAACTTAGCCACATTAACTTTACCTAAAACTAGATTGTAATCTTCTCCATCTTTACCCAGAATTCTGATGTAAAAAATGTAAATATAAGTTTTTGCTTGCATTATCACCAATGCAAAGTGATGGCATAACTGAGTTGGAGAAAAAAACTCAGACATCTCTCGCTCTCCCTCACTCTGGACACTATCGCGGTGATTGGTCAGAACTGGTCACGTTTCTAATTGTGTTCAAAATACACTTAATTTATCAGTAATGGTCTTAAAGGTCTAGCATTTTCCATTGAATCAACATAGACTTTCTCCCACAGCAGGCCACCCTCCAAATATGACACACTGCTGACTGTATCCTACAAAAAATCAAATAGCATTTACACAACTCTACCTTAGCGTACACAGATATATACAGCACTTTTTTTGTGGTTATACAGTCTAACACTCATCATCATTTTCATTTATTTTAACTCGTGAGTGTGCATTGTAACGCTGTAGCTTTCATTCTAAACTCTGTCTTTTGTAGCAACTTGAAAATATGTGCTCTTCTCTTTTCCCTTTAACTTTTCAATGGTGAAGCATGAGTTTTGGGCTGATTTTTTGACGATTTTTGGATCTGGGTTTGGGATACAAGGGTAGTTACATGTAAAACGACACAATGAAGTTGCCTGGACTGGTCCTTATTAACTTATTCACAATGAGAAAAGCATGGCATATGTTATTACAAAACTTGTATCTTGTGAATAAAGGTTTTGATACAAGTGTTTTGCATGGGGCCAGTGGACTTTGGTATGGACAATGAATCTATATTTACAATAAACATCAATTATTGGAGAGGCGTACTGTCGTTTCTGTGTCCTCTTCTCTCACACTGTTTTTTTTTCACTGTCGTCTCGCAATCTCCCGCCTCAAGGTCAAGTTATTTATATGCTGCAGCACATTTACGCAACAACTACAGCTGTCCAAAGTGCTGTACATGTTTTAAAACACATAAAAAGAGGCTGTTAAAACAATAGACAACAAAAACAATACATTTATTTACATTTAGATGTAACAGAAGGACAGAGACAGAGGGCCTTTTACCACTGTGCGAACTTTTTCAGTACTTACGACTTTTGTTTTCTTTTAAAAGACTATCAGCACGATCTTGCCCTTTTGTCTTAGCCGGTCTTAGCCTTGGTCTTATTATTCCTCTGTTGGCCACTAGTGGCTCTCTCCAAGCTCTATACACTGTCAGTATAGAAGGTGTGGCTCCAGCCAGATGTGAGGGTGCAGTTTTTTTCATTGAACCTGACACATGCTCACGCCTGTGACAAGTGAGCAGCTGCTTTAGGATTACAGGCAAAAGAGAACTGTAGCAGCAGCTTCAGTTTGAAAAAAAACTATAATATGAGAAATCTATTTGGTGAAAGTCTATTTACTTGACAGACTTTAACATGTATAACATCATGTATTTTTTAAACAATTTTTCTGTGTCATCGCTTTAAAAAAAAATTTGGCCTTTTCATAGCATTCACACTGACCCATGTTCACTCTCACATCTGATTATCTTTTTTATTAAGTCAACAAGCTTTATGTAAAAGAAAAGACACATTTTTAGACAAAGTTGTTAAAGTCTGTCAAGTAAATAGACTTTCACCAAATAGCATGTGTCAGGTTCAATGAAAAAAACTGCACCCTCACATCTGGCTGGAGCCACACTTTCTATACTGACAGTGTATAGAGCTTGGAGAGAGCCACTAGTGGCCAACAGAGGAATAATTAAGACCAAGGCTAAGACCGGCTAAGACAAAAGGGCAAGATCGGGCTGAATGTGTTTGATGTATTTACCTTGTCGACATGTTTCGGCTGCTATCAGCGAGCCATCTTCGGGACAGTCACCGGTGTAGGTTATGACGTGTCATATATCAGCTACTTCCTGGAGGCGTGGTCAGCCCGTCGATCAGACTGACCACGCCTCCTGTCGCCTGGTGGTCTCTGGAGGAGGGTGTCCCAGGTGTGGGACAGGAGGAACGCCCCGTCGTCGCGGTTGATGCTGTTGGTGCCCCGCTTTCTGATCTCGATGGCCTCCTTTTTTCAGTACTTTTTTAAGTTCCAGTCCCATGTTCATACAGAGCAGAAACTATGACTGAAGCTACACTTTAGGAACTTTTTTTTTTTAGCTCCTGCTCTGGGCAGGTACTTTCCAGTCAGACCAGGAACCTTTTGATGACACATTTACAATGGTGACTTTGTTGGAAACATGTTTTATATGTTCTCACATTTAGATAACCTTTCCTTATTCTTAAGAAAAAAAAAATATTTTAAGCAAAGATTAAAGCAGTAACTCCCAAAATATAGTTTTTAAGTTTCAGTAATTTCAGTAATGTTTTTAGTTTTTGTTAATCATATATTTTATGTTAAAAAAATACAACTTTTGTTTTCCTAACAAATAATTAATTACTTGTCATGTTCCTGACTATGCCTACGCTAATGCTAAAGTTACTTAAACCCACTTTCAGAAATTGTTGCTGTATGAACCCAAACATGAGATCCTTCTGACTAAACAGGGACTGGAGGAATTTGCAACTAGTTCTTGGTACTTTCATGTGGGAAACACCATAGATTTAATAGCCAAATCCACTTGCACAATCTCTGCAAAGCAAAAGAAAGACAATATATGTTGTCTAAGAATTAAGTGACAACATACACTGTATATAGAAAACAGGAGCGGTCCTAAAATAGAACCTTGTGGAACATCACAAAGCTGTATTGGGGAAAAAAAGAGCCAAGATGCATTGAAAATGATGTCTCACTAAGGTAAGACCTAAACAAGTCAATGCCACATACAAAGTATGTTGTGGACACATCACCTCAGTTATAAAACTGCGTAGAATTCATATTTAAATTGTACATACGAACAAAATATAAACTTCCACAAAACTAGTATTTCACAGTACTTTCTTTCTGGCTCATCTCTGAAACTTCAAATGCACACAGGTGAGCTTCTTTTAATTGGATTGCTCATTTCTGTAGAGTTAATTAAAATTCACATTTTAATGATTTTTTTTTTTTTTCAATGAGCATTAAAAAGCTCATTAAAAAAATTAAAATGCTAAAATATTAAAGACATATTCTAGCACATCTATAACTTAAAATTTGGCAAAACATCTTCTTTTCTGAAACCCCGATGGGGATGGAAGCCAGTTGAGCTCCATGTCAAGTTGTCCTTGTATAAATCACACACTAAACGTGTAAAGTGACATACAAAGTAATTTTACATACATATTCTTAATAAATCTGACTCTAGACCTTTCTTTGTGGAGTTTGCATGCCTGAATTGATTTCATATGGTTTCATCCTCCCAATAGGTAAATTCTTCAGCTACAGTTTTGACTCCTGACCAAGTGTAGCTCAAGATCTGGAGAAGGTGCTGGAGCGACTCACTGCTCCTGAGGAAATGCATCAGAGGCATTGAAGTAAAATGCAGAGAACAAATTTACTTCAATGGACAATAAAGTGAGTAACTGGCTGTACTTGATGGTTAATTTAATTTGTACGTTCAAAAAAAACTCTTGAAAATCTATTTATAGCCAAACGGCCACACAGTTTGAACTGGCATCTAGGACAAACCAATCACCAATTAGATTAGTTTGCTTATTTCAATCTTTTGACAAAATTTAGACATACAGCAACCAAATTCCCATTGCACTTGCAGATATTGCACGAATAGTACTGTTAACACAAACCCAATCTTCTTTAACCTTAATCTAGGTGAAAATTCAGAGATAACGCTTGACTTCTCAAAAACGCAGGAATCTATTAAAACACTATTTTAGGCAAATGATGAGAATGATGAGAGAGCATTGTAGCAATATTTAAATGGGCTTTTTGCATATTATGTCCCCCTTAAAACTTTTCTAATTGAAATGTATGCAAAAAAACACATACATAACCACAAAATGGAGAAACTTTCTCCTATATCTAAATGTTATTGTTCTGACTCACATTATTTTGCATTGCGTGGGCGGGAACAATGCCTCTCAATTGTACAATATGTAACTACAGCTAAATACACAACACTGGCACATTAGTTTTATGCAATGAGACCTATTTCAAATGGATGTGGTGAAATGCAGAAGGTCAAAATGCTGTAATTATATAAGCTGAAAGTGGGTTTGAAAGCTTTAGCACATTTATATACCGTATAACCATTTATTAATGATATGTCATTATTTAGAGTAAAGTAAGTATACAGAGTGGTTGGAGGTTTCATACCTGTTGTCTTGCGTTGTGCATAGTTAAAACTGTTTTGCTGTGAGCAAATACTAGAAAAAATACAGATTTAAATAGGCTATCCCTAATAAGAAATATATATATATTTATCCTGTTTTAAGAACATTTGACTTTTCACTTTTAAGTTTTGCCTAGAGAACAAGCAAATTTTAATATTTTTTGATGTGAAGGGGCATTTATTTCTAATCTCAAGTGAGAAAATGCTATTTATTATTATTATTATTATTTTGAGTGATAGTACATATTTTAGGCTTGTTCCAGTGGCAAATCATATCTTAAAACCACAGGCATAGATTTCAGGGTTTAGGGGTGTTACAACCCCCAATAATTAGACCAATAATTTCATGGAACAATCAACACAATTAAAAGCAGAATAATACAAAAAATTTCAAAGCACTTATGAATGAGTTACCTTATTTAAGATGGTCATTTGCCAGTGTAATGTTTTGGGTTCAATTATGTTCAGCTATCTAAAGTTTTCCTGGTAAAAATTTACAAAATGATGCATATTTGGGACAACGGAATTTGAAAAACGAACAAAGACAGGCTTTGATTTATTGATACTGAAGTTATGCAGAAAGAATTTTTGGAGATCTTACTTAGTATTTGAACACATTCTTATGAAAAGAGGTTTCTTTCAAAAACCATGACTTTGAAAGACCTGTCTTTTTATCTCATTTTAAGTTAAAGATTGCAATGACCTGTTCACCGGCCAATTGAAGTGAGCTATAAAACAAGAACCAGGAAGAACTCACACATTAGACCTGTGCCTCTGCACTGGCCCTGTGGCTCATAAAATAGACCTGAAGACATCTCTGTGTTTAAATCTCTCTGGATTTGCCTCCTGCTGGTTTCAGAGTCATGACTAAACATGGTCCGGCCTCGGAGTCAGGACTAAACATAGACCGGCCTCAGAGTCAGGACTAAACATGGACTGGCCTCCTGCTGGTGCCAGAGTCAGGACTAAACATGGACTGGCCTCCTGGTGGTGCCAGAATCAGGACTAAACATGGACAGGTCTCAGAGTCAGGACTAAACATGGACCGACCTCCTGCTGGTGCTAAAGTCAGGCCTCTACTCTGACAAAGTTTATGTGACAAGTATTATTTTGTTTTTATTTTAGTTTTGCATTGTCATTTGAATGAAAGTTTTCCTGTTGGGTAAAGCACTGACATTTTTGCTAGAATAAACTTGACTTTTTACAATTTTGAAATCAAGTTGTGCTTTGTTAAAGACCCTGAGTCTCTTTTTCTTCTTTGTCTGCAGCAGATATTCACACATATCAAACTGCCTACATTCAAATTCATCGACACATTCTTGCTAAAAGTTTTTGCGCTCTATACAGTTTCTTTATTTCTAATAACGAGTTGTGTTACCAAGGCCAGCTGCAAAGCACAAATGCTTTCTCAGTTCTCACCTTGATGCATTCAGAATCTCCTCCACGTTTGATAGTCTTTCTGCACAATGTGAATCCACCTCCTCCCGTCGTTATAAAAGCACTATATAAGCTATTGTTAATTATGACCCTCAGTAAATAAAGAGAACTGTCCACCTCCATGGATGAGTCAGAGCCGGTACGTGTCACAACTGTCTGCGTTCAACAAAGACAAGACACAGAGCAGGAGTTGTAGGTACCGATCCTGTGTCTATGTTTCTGCTCATATAAGGGAGAGACAACAGGCTCTCTCAACATTTACCTTTACTACAATCTTGTCCAAGCTGCATCTTTACCCTCAAAGTAATATATTTTTAAAAATTTGCTCACATTTATTTAATCTATACGATGATGATAATAATGATTTGAACTGTCAAGCACAACTTTTTCTACAAAGTAGGCCTACGCATTCAAAACAATCACAATTTCTTATTTAAATTCACATTCAAGTGCAATGGACAATATTTCAACCATAAATTAGAGTTGCCAGATTTAGGAAGCCCTTGAAAAATAAAAAAGTCCAAGACAAGTGACCCCAATCTACAGAAAAGGTGCAAAAATAATCACTTAATTAGTCTGGGGACTGGCTAGGTCACTCCAGAACCTTGGTATACTGTGCTTCTTAAAGCCACCGCTTGGTTTCCTGGCTGTGTGCTTCAAATTATTGTCATGTTGGAAGATCCTGCACAACACATCTTCAATGCTCAGACTGAAGGAAGGGTGTTTTTGCCCAATATCTTATAATTTATGGCCCCTTGGATCTTCTCCTTAATACAGTGCAGTTGTCCTGTCCTGTGCGGAAAACAAACAAACACCAGAGCATGATGCTTCTCTCCTCATTCTTTACTGTTAATATGGTATTATTCACTGGGATTATACTCATCCTTATTCTTCATCCAAATGCAGGGAATGAAGTTTAGACCAAAAGATCTACCGGTATTTGGTCTCACCTGACCACATTGCATTCTCCCATGACTCCTCTGGATCATCCAGATGGTCCCTGACAAACTTCAGACGGGCCTGGACATGGGCTGACTTATGCAGTGAAACTTTCTATGTGCTGCATGATTTTAAACCATAATGTCTAATAATAGCTTTGGAAACAGTGGTCCCAGCTCTCTTCAAGTCACTGACCAGCCCCTCATGAGTAGTTCTGAGCTGATTCTTTATCTGTCTTAGCATCCTTGATCCCCATGACGTGAGATCTTGGGTGGGGCCTCATTCCATAGAACGTTGGTACTCATCATTAGCCTCTTTTTTTACGTGGGAGAACTTGCACAATCTCAGGGTGATCAAATACTTGGCCTCACTGTATATACAGTATATAGTATCAGCATCATCATATGAGTAATACTCAAGCTCACATTTATGAATATGAAACTTATAATAAAATCTTATTCAATTATGGATTATTTAGTTACAATCTATACTGGTTAGGACTATTTTACAATAATACTGTATATAATTGTACTATATTTTAAAATTATGTCTATAGGTTGTTGCACAATGTTGTCATAAGTCCAGAAGGTGGGCAAGACTCCATTGCACTTTACCATAAAATATCTGAATATGACAACTTTTCAATACAATTCAGTCAACTTTATTTTTACAGCACAATTTATCAACACAATATTATTTTGCCAAAACCTTTAAATGCACAGTATATTAGTGGCTTTAATGTGTCTGTGTGCTCAAAAATGTTGCGTCAAGTCTTTGCTCCTCTTAACCTATTTTGCACATGAGCAAATGCTTGATAACTGAAGCTCTTTGTGACTAGACCATTGGTTTTCTGTATTAAAAAAAGCTACCTTCCATCCGGATTATAATTATTGGTTTATAAAATGTTGTCAATATTGTCACGTGGATGCAGCCTATTTCAAAAGTGTCAGAGGAGTTATTTTTAGTTATTGTGAGGAGCAGCGGAGGACACACAACATTCAAACAGCCGGTCATGAGACTCACAAAAACACAGCGGTGGTTTTAGTCTGACTGATGTATTCGAGGAGACGATGATGAAAGGAGAGTTTTGTGTTCACAGCTAACCCGGTTTCACACTGGGATTTTCTGAAAGGGCACATGCCGAAGCAAAACACAGGAGGACGTCACATGAGTTCAGTTTACTATTATTAACCCAGCTGACGGAGGATAAGACAGTGGTCAATAAATACTGTAGCTAGAAGGTCCCACTTGCTGTTTCAAGCCGTGGAAAAGGAAGTAATGGTACCTTTCTGACTCCTTCGCTCACTATTGTTTCACATACATTTTTTGTCCACAAATTACTTTAGAACAAGTTTTTCAGGTACAAAAGTGAAGCAGAAAAAACATCCTCTGCACAGCGAATTTTTTCACATCCCAAAATGTCTTATTGTGGTTCACATGACTCTGCATTACAAGGTTGAAAAGATAAGCAACATTTTAATAAGATAAATACAGTATTTAAGTCAGATTGTTTTCCTTCTTTCTGCTGAAGAAGCTTTCTGGTGTAAAAATGAAAAAAAAAAAAAAAATGTTGATACCCAAGATTTAAAATGTGTTGTGTAATGGAAGTTGCAATTGCAAGTTATGTTTAAAAGAACATTTATTATTGCCACAATGGAGAAGTTCCAAAGTTGCAACGCAAAGTTGACACTCGGATGATAATTGTAAGACACAATAAAAACAAGACACGTAAAGCCAAATGACATATGGAGCTCATCACTTCTGCACTTCAACGATCGATATTGTTCCGGAAATACAATTCCGGTTTATTTTTGTCACAAGATTTTAAAAATAAGCTTCAAAGCTTATATTGACAAAGCATCAAATCAAATCAATTTGATCGGGACTTTAGCAAACAAAATTGTCGAAAAATCAAACACTGAAACAGTCACTGGTCAATACCACCAGAAGCAATAAAAAATCAGAAACATTATTAATTAGTCTTTAGAAATACTGAAGAAGATTGTTCAAAAACAAGCAGGCAAATTAATATTTGCCCCAGAGCATCTCCTGTCCTTAGACGCTCCTTGGCAAAGAAAATCTCAAAAGAGAAACCTCGAGGAGAATCATAGTGAAGAAGAGATCCAGTCTCATGGAGGGACAGGCTGCAGATGTGAGTTTGACATTATAATGTTAGCCAAGTATGAGGCAGAAACATTCATCAGCAGGACGAGGATGACATCCAAGAGAGGACAGCAGTGCGAGGGGTTTAGGTTTCATATACAAGTGGCATCAAAAGTTTAGACTGCAACACTGGAGCGGCAGCATCTGAAACAGACACACTCCTCAAAAGGAAGTGGCAAGGAACAACATAGCAAAGAACAGATTGATGAACTTCCTTTGCAAGATGTAAAGAGCAAGCAAGGCCAAGAGGAAGCCAAGAACAAGTTTATTTGTAAGAACATTTGAAATCAAAAACGTGAACAATGTGAAAAGCTTAAAACTGAATAATTTAATTGCAATGAATGAGACTGCAACTCCAGGCAGGTCTACGTGCTTTGAGCGAGTCCTACACTTTTCCTTTCTTCATGCAGCCACGTTTGGTTGTGCAATAATTAAAGTTTTACAGCACATGCCCGTGTTTTGTCAGAGGCGTGGGTGTGTGCGTCCAGCTGTGCACACGGACCTCCCCTTTCAGCATCACCAGCTCTCTCTCTCTCTCCTCTCTCTCTCTCTCTCTCTCTCTCTCTCAAACTCTCTCTCATGTCTGCTCTTTACAGACTCTCCTCTCAACCAATCAATTTGTGCGCCTGCGTGAGTCAGGCTGCGGCGTTCCCAATGGAAACTGCAGCGCGAGGCGGGCGCGAGGAAGAGGCACAGTTGGTTGGATTGCCCTTTACTCCAAAAGTATGAGTCTGTAGATCCGGAGGCTGCATTCTCAAACACAGCACTTAGACTTTTTGCTTTTTGGTTTGGCTTTTGACTTAATATTTGGTAGAAACTAACTAAACAAATTCTGTAGCTAACTCTGCCATTGTAGACTGAAGGAGAAGAAAACAATAAAGTAGGAACACCAGGCTTTATATGGAACAACAAGTTCATGGGGCAAAGCACATGCACACCAATTTCATTACAATAACTTTATCAACAATATTAACCTAAGTACTATTCAGACCACAATATATATAGTGTAGGCTTTTAAACACTGATGTGAATTTTAAAGGGGTAAGTTTTATGCATAAGTGACAGTCTTCAAAGTTTTGAAATATTTTTTCATGCTGACCAGACAATTCTCACTCATTTGTCGGGCCGAGTTCAAGTCAAGACGCAGAACTGCACTCAACACGTGCGCTCTGCAGATGATTGACAGCCAAGCCAGAACACAAAACCAGAAAGGATGGTGCGTGTTTGATGCCTGGAGTGAGGATAAAAGAGACAGAAGGCTTGTGTATGTGTGATGCGCAAAGCAAGTAAAAGAGGAGGAAGAAACAGAAAGAGGAAAGGATCGTGTATGTGTACGTGCGCAGCAAGGAAAAGATGAGAAAAAGCGTGCCACTTTATGTTTTGTGTTGTGAGAAAAGAAGGAAAAAGGAGAGAGAGAGATGTAGGGAGGAAGCGGTTCTGGCTCTGGAGACACACTGTATACATGTATGATCGGTGTGTTTCTTTCTGCGTTGTGTGTGCTGGTTTCTGATTGTTGGCACAGGAGTGAACCACAGGACACAGCCGAACACTTGGAGGCGCTCTCCATTTAATCTGGATTACAAAATGAAAGAGTCAACATGTGCTGCTAAACTGACCCAAACTACAAAGAGACGACAGTGTAAGTATTTTTCCAGACTTCTTTGCGTCAACAAATAAAAACATCAGAATAATTCAAAGGCTTAATATTGACCCAAATACAACAATGGCTTGTTCAAAGACCAAAATAAAAATGAAATCATGACTAAAATGCACTTAAAACACGGGATTACATTGGATGACCAACCTTTTCCCAACACAGGAGTTTGCAAACACACAAAGAAGAAATGTGGGCGACCTATGACTGGATGCCAAGTATACAGAACAAACAGCAACAGAGACAATTATGTGTAATTATTACATAAACTAACCGGTTAGCGTTACACATGTAAACATGAGTCACATCATAATGTGCTTTTTCTGTCATTAAAATGACACAGTTCAGTGAGTGGGCGTGGCGAGCTCACTTCAGGGTCAGACACACAGAGAAAGACTCAGGTTCTGGTCATGTTGGGACACTACATGCGGAGGCTTGGGCGGGCTGGATTTTTTTGGGCCCGATCTAAACTCTATTCAGAATGGTCACAAACTTGAAGAAAAGAAAACTAAAAGTTTCACTGTAATAGGTCTTAATTGCTCAGTTGTGATCTGGTTGTGATGTTGCATTAATCATGTCACTAATGTTTGATATTGTGACATACCTAATTACAACAAACATGTATAAAGTAAAAGAAGAGTTTTTTGCTTCCCATGGCTGTAAGATGGATCCTGTAAACACTGTCACCACTGTAGATGTCTCCTTGTAGAATTAACGTAACTGTGATTGAGTTACAAAAGCAAGTTGTCAAAAAAACATGTCTGTGGACTTTCCCTCCCACTCGCTCCACAAAGCTCTGGTCAGCTACAAGAGCTCCTTCAGCGTCAGACCAGTACAGCTTCACAGACAGAGACAAATCATTAAGCCTGCCTGGTATTATCAAACTGCTGAAGTCTGTGTTGTAACACCTTGTGCTTGTCACTTGGAAAAACTGTATGATCCTGTCGATTTGTAAATATGCAACCGATCTCACAAGAAAGCACATCCATGGCATTACAGGACATGTAAATTGCCTATGATTTACTTAACGTTTTTTTGTGTGTAAAATGCCACACGTCGCAGTCCCGTTCATTTCTATGGTGGTTGTAAAGAGGTGTTCTTTATGTTATGAATATTAACAAAACCCTTATTCTAGTCTTAACCACCCCAAGCCCCAGACCTAAACGTACTCGATTTAGTAACTCGATGCCTAAACTTACTCATTAAACCTAAAGAAAATCTCCCCACGTGTCTTCAATCAAACTCGTGTGTTATATTTTATCTTGTGTGGAGGTTTAAATATACTGTAGGGAACTACCTTAGATCTGACTTTGTTCTTTTTTTCTTGGTGTGACCTCATTAAGCTTGCTTCTGGTTTAAACCTGGCTTGTACAGGTCCAATTCTTAGTCAATTCTGTTTGGAAATTCTATAGCACAATAAACACAATGCACAACAGATTTCTTTCACAATCTGACATTTTGTCTTTCTTGTGTCTGGATGCCATGGTTCTCTGAAAAATCTGGGCCTCAAGAAGATTAAGTTGAATAGCCCTGCAGGTTCATCCATTGACTTACTTCTACCTCACTTTAAAAAAAAAAGTCTTTCCTGCTCCGCCAATCCTTTAGTGAATGGGAATATGCTTCTCTCCTAAAAAAAAAAAATGCTGTGATTAAAAAAAAAGAAAAGAAAGAAAAGAACAATCTGAGGAAATTGTTAACTCTGAAATTAAAGACTTAATTTAAAACCTTTCACAGCACTCAGACTGTGTTGCAGCGTGTTTTCAAGATATTCTTGGTCACTGAATCTTCTGTTACTATTGGATCTGACGGCAGCTTTCGACACCAGATCCTTCTCACCAGACTCATTCACTGTAAGGGGTCCAAGGACTACACTGGAATGGTTTCAATAATATTTTCATAACAGTAATATTTATGTTCAGACAGGGCTTGCAAAGTCCTACTCAGCTAATGTGACGTGTGGGGTTCCTCAGGGGTCTATTCTTGGCCCTTTATTGTTTTTGTTTTGTACTTCCTCTTAGGTCTGTTTTGAAGAAGGTGGAATTTTGTTTCACTTGCAGATGACAATGCAGATGACATCTTTGTAACGCGTCAATTTAACTTAAGTCTTCACTTGAGCATCTGAATGATGTCCAGGCATAGATGTCACTTTTTACACTTCACTGACTATGATTTTAAGCTTGAAACGCAAATATAAATGTAATGAGCATTTTTTTTACCACTTGGCCAAGGTTAAGCCCATTATTTCCAAACACCATTTTGAAGTTCTGATCCACGCTACTTAACTACTCGTCAGGTTTCTTTTGGTCTTCTGCAGCTGCAACTTTATAAATAAAGTTGGACTGGCTGTAACTTTTTTGCAGGTGTTTTAACCTGGTTCTACCAGGTGGATTCTTGTGATATTTGTGACTTTCACAAAGTCTTTAGAATCCATGAGGAAGAGATGTTTGCTGTACGGTTAAAGATGGCTACTGTTGAACCAACCGCTGCAAAGCAATGTGGTTTTGGTGGAAGCCAAGCAAAGCATGGTGGGGCCAATGTACATTGCCGACTTTAACCTATTTTAAAAGAATTACAGAATATTTTGAGTTTTGAAAAGCATGCTCACTAAGGTGATTTATACATTTGTGAATGAATTTTTTTTTTACTTTTAACTGAAAAGAGATACTGCATTATGCTCAGCCATAATCATCCCTTACTGTAAAAAGTCATGCCATAAATGATGAGCCATCAAACTTCTGGTTATTAAGAAAATAAAAAAGTAATTGTACCCCTCTTAGATACAGTCAGATCAAACATTCTGGGATAACATAGTGTCTATTCAAAAGACAAAAATAAATAATTAGGACTTTTCAATGGGTTCTGCCTAAACCTTTTCAGCACAGCATCACAACAGACCTGGCTGTGGTTTCAATAAATTTGTTCTATATAAAAAAAAAAAAATGTCTTGAGACAAGTTAAATATGAAACCAAAATTTTAGCAATTTACTTGATTCTGGAAAAAGCACCTCAATTAAGATGAATATTCTGAATTCTAGTCGCTTTAACCAGACTAGAAAATAACTTTTGGCAATTTATTATTAGCCTATTTTTTACTTGAGTAAATCTTACACACTTTTATTTTGTACTTTTTTGTACTAAAGTATCTGTGCTTGAGTAGTGAACTTCAGTAGGCCTACTATTCCACCTTTCACCTTAAGGGGTTAAATTTTACTCTGAAGGGGGCGGGGCTTAACTTTTCTGTAGTTTTAAACAGGAAGTCAATGAACATGTTTCTATTCCTTTTAAACTCAACATTGTGTTTTGCCAAGAAAAAAACTATAAAATAAAAAACTGCATCTTAAAAAGTATACTAAATTAAAAACAAAAACAATTCATAAACGTCTCCTTTAACTTTAGAGATTGGACAGAACTACAAGCAGAGAAGAAGAAGAAGGACGTGCAAGTGCGGTGCTTATGAACGCAGCCTCCAGTTTGCATATTCACTCCAACATCACGGCAAAATATGATATGATGCCACAGCGGAGCATCGGTGAAGCAGCAGCGGACTGTCCTGGAGCTCTGTACCCGGCAAAGCGCGAGGAGGACGGCGGCGTGGTGTTGTTTCGTGAGTAAAAAAAAAACGCAGCTTGTTTCGCCTCTCGCTGCCGCTGGACGTGCACGATCAAAACGCGTGGGCTCCACAAAAACTAGCACGCGCGCGTGGGGGAGTGTGCGTACTTGGTGACGGACAGCTGCTGATTTTTACTGCGTCCGCGAGAGATGTATCTAGGCGACTGATTCTTCCACGCTATGGAGCAGCAGCAGCGGCGGCAGAAGAAGAAGAAGGCGCTGGAGGAAGAAGGGGTGTTGTTGCGCGGTGGTGCTCCTCGTGTGGCCGCGGAGAACGCACCAGAAGCGGCCACTACTACTGCTGAAGCTCCTCTCCTCTTCTCTTCTTCTTCCTACACCTCTCCAAACATCATTTTTTGCGGGATTCATTCAAACACGCTGCGTTTTTTTCTGACAACAGCACCAGCAGCGTTGTTTTAAGTGGATTTTGTTGGCGCATTGATGGATCGCACACCTCCAAGGACCGTGTTTCGCGTTGTGCAGTGGTGTTATTCCATCTCCAGAGGCTCTGCGCGTTGTCTCTCCGCGGACAGCTGCTAATTGGGCCTTATAATGTAGAGACAACTCCTCCTGGGTCCTTTTGCTCCCTTCTCCGATGAACCAAGTGCCCCCCTGTGACTCCGTCTTTCCAATTGTTTTCGTATTCCCAAAGTGGATTAACCCTATTTCTGCGTGTTTAATAAAAAAGGAGGATGATTCACCGCCTGCTGCTGCTGTTGAATGGATGTTTTAAAGCCTCCAATGGGAAATACACAGGATATTTCTATCTGGGAGACTTCTACTGGTTTAAAAGGATCTATTTTTAGCTGTGGAAAGTTGACTCAAAGGTTGACAGCAGGGGAGTAGTGTGCGTAAAGTTCCTTAACAAAAAAACACAGACGAAGTTAGGTAAAAATGTAACACCTGTTTAAAAGTTAGCTAAACACGAAAAGCCACTATTGTAAGCTAGCATTGAATTCAGAGGCTTTATCTTTACATTTGTCAAATTTGCAGCAAAAAATCTTATAAATCAATTTTGTAAGTCATTTTCTCGACTGAATCTTGAAAAATCTAGCACTGTTGTTGGTTATTTTTGATACAGTTTGCCTATTATAAGCTAATATTTAATGTTTGCCCATGTGACAGTACAAAAAGGTAAATAATGCAGCAAGAATGCACTTTTAAGACAGTTCAGACTGCAATCTAAAAGGTTTTGGAGGCTGAAAAGTGACTATAATCATCTGTTTTAAGCAAGGAAAGTTTATGTTTAGAGCGCCATTTGTGCACAAAGTGATTTATAACTTGTAGTAAAATCTAAATTCAAGCAAATAAAGGATGAAATAATCTTCAAATTGGTTTAAAAGACGAGTCATCAGCTAAACACAATTTGGTCTATATAATACAGATTACAATCATTTTAGTGCATTAGAATTACACAGATATACATTAAGGGCAGACATAGTTCAATTCTGTGGCTTATTTCAATCCGATTATAAGATTTTTGCAGAATTGTTCCATGGTTATTTTTCCAATTGTCATTTACCATGGAGTCTCAGTGTTTTCAAACATTTTTTCCATCCGGAGTTTCGTGAAATCCAACAATAACGCAATTTTAAAGACACAAACAGATAACATCTTTGAAGTTAGTACAACAGTTCTTTTGATGGATCTTTGGTAGTTTTTGAAGTCATTTTGCATAGAGTTGGTTCAAATCACAGTAAAATAATCAATAAAGCAAGTAAGACTAATAATAAAAAGGCAACAACAGAGTCACTTTTAGTCTAATTAATTTTGTAGTCATGTTTTTAAGCCCTAAATACCACCTTACTGATGACAGTTAGATATAATTTCATGCATATCTTAGCAAAATTATGCTCAAGCAGATCTTAAATGAGATAAACCATGGATTAAACTGTCTTGAATAGTAAATAACCAAAAAGGCAAAACCATTACACTTCATTATTGTCTCTAAATCAACAAATATTCAATCCAGGGCAGCTAGACCATGGTTTATTTTTCCAGTAAAGACAAAGAGTCACACTATTTCAAGAACTATTTCTTATCTGAGTTGCGTTAAAATCATAATACAAACTAAAAGTGCGTGTGTACATTCTCTTCAAGGTCCTGTTTTGAACAAAGAAACTATTCCTGCCTTTTCTAGTTCATTCAAATGTGATTCAGCTTTTTTGCTGGACATTTGATCATGTTTTCCAACAAATAATTTGAACATAGAGTCACATTGTTTGCCTTAAAATCACAAGACATTCGTTAATCAAAATCACAATACAAACGAATAAAAGAGAAATATACAAGATATTTATTCGAGCTAATTAGAACAGCTTCTTGCTAAATATTTAATCTAATCTCTAATCTGGTTGCATTTAAACCACAATACAAAATAATAGAAGACGAAAAGTGCATATCTACACTGCCTTCAGCTATTGAAACTAGATTACAGAAACTTTTATAGGTCTTTTGCCGGTATTTAACATTTTTTCCAACAAAGACTTTTAACCAATAGTCCTTGTATTTCAAAACCGTTTTTCCAACTATAATTGCATTAAATTAAAGTCTTTAGCTGGATATTTCATCATTCTCTTGCTGTTGCTTTAAGATGCGTATAAGCTAACAGAAACTTTAAATAGAACAATCTCATTTGGATTTCAATCAGTCTTTTTGCTGCATATTTCAAATTCTTTACAAACAAGGACTTTTAGAATAGATTCCCTCTGTTTCAAAGCAATTTTGCAGTCACTTTTTGCTGGATTTTTCCCAACAAAAACCTTGTACATGGAGTCCCAGACGTTTTTTCCAAGCGGAGTTTAGTTTCTCCTCCACCACCATGTCCCGGTCCAATAGCGTGAGTCCTCCTGGAGTGGGACATCCCGGCCTGAGGGAGGGACAGAGCACAAGTCCGCCTGGGCCGAGTCGGAGTCAGTGTCGAACGGTTATCCTTACAACAGCACCACCTCCTCCTCCAGAGCAGCAGCAGCACCGGCAGGAGCAGGAGGTCAGACGCGTGCCTCTAATAGCACTGCCCGCTGGAGAGACGACCATGAGGCGGACCACGGCGAGCACCATCGACATGTCCCACCTGCCAGGTCCAATACCACAGTCAGCCGGGTCAGCTTCAGGTCCCGGGCAGCGTGGCAGGCAGAGGTGAGTACACAGATCATTTTTGTGTATGTACAGTATGAGACAAGTTTTTATGCACTTTTGGGTTAATGTACATCAGTTGTTTTTAGTTGTAGTTGTAAGTAGTTTTAAAGGACACACATTATGCAATCTCAATGTTTTTGAGTTTTTAATTCTATTGTAAAGTTGCTTCTTCATCAAAAATACTGCTGAAGTTTTGTTTGTGAGATATCTTTTATTCTCCGAAAAACACTGATCTGAATGTCCCTGATCTGTGATGCCATAGATAGTTATCTGAGATCTTCTGCACTGTTTTAAGTCTATAAATCATCCAGACTTGTTTCTGCAGGATTAGCACATCAGGCAAGATTGGTTGATTGCATAACCTGTGCAGTGGCGGATCTAGAAGTTTTCTGTGGGTGGCCAGCAGGGTCTATGAATCTTACAAGGGTGGCACAAAATTGGCACACTTTGGCTCTTTGTATCATTATAGTTTATTTTGTGGATATTTCGTTTGTAGAATCATCTACAAAAAAATAAAACTAAAGAAAACTGCTTACATAAATGCAAGCCAAAGCAAAGTTAAGGTGCTGCTTACATGAATACAAAGACACTTGACATAAACCTAAAAGTGCCTCTTCCAGTTTAGGTTTTACATGAAAGCAGTTATGTGGGGTGGCCTCGGCCCCCTCGGCACCCTCTAGATCCGCCACTGACCCTGTGTAGTTTTCTCTGGAGTCAGTAGATAGAGCTCTAACTCAATTTTGATGTAGGAAACACACACTACCCATGTGCGATTTTACTAGACTTGTTTTTATTAGTTCTGGTGCATACAATTCTAAAGTGGAGGTGCTTCAGAGCAGGTTTGAAGGAAGAAAACAACACAAAAAGGCATAATATTTGTCCTTTAAGTTCGGTTTCTGCTCTCCACATGATATTTGCTGGGTAGCCATTACAATGCCTTCACTGCCTGCGTCTAGGTCACTCCAAGATTTAAGAGCTCAAGATTTAATTTAGAATAATCAGACAAAAAATATAGAAATACTACTATAAACAAACTATGAGCGTATTGCACCTAGGTGTTTTTTGCACTTCAGCACAAGGCCTAAATGTCTGGGAAAAAAATGAAAAAACTTGAAACTTGATTTTAGTTTTGATAAATGTCTTATATTAACATTCTCTATAAAAGCGAATTGCACCACCTCAAATTTAACATTTTTAGTGAGACGTAGACACGAATATCAGTTGTGAAAACTTTTTGCTCCTTTAACTGTTTTGCACTTGCTTGATAAGTGGGACCCTTAAAGTGCAACTTTTTAGCCAAAAAACTAACTTGAATTAAACGCATTGTTTTTTACTAAGAACATTAGAAAAATATGTCTTTACTCTGAGGCTTGCATTTCTCTAAAAGCAACTTCTTTTGTAGAGAAACCTTGTCTTGCTTAAATACATAGAAATCTTCCTTTCGCTATAAAAATCCACTGTATTGTATGAAACAGGTGTACTTTGAAGAACTATGGAGTTATGTATTTTGGGATGGAGTGTTCTCTGAGAGGTTTTAAAAGTATTGGTCTGGTACTGCACTGAGCTGACAAATGCTTACAACATAGTCTCACAGCTCTGTTTCTGTTTGAGCATAGTCTCCAAATGCCAAATGCGGCTGATCATTACCGATATTGTCCCACCAGTCAAATAAGATGTGACTATAAAACCTCTAAAATACACCAAATACAGCAAGTTACATACAATTTGTCCAAACTATTCCTGTGCAGAACAGATGGACCCTGGTTACCCACTTTTAATAACTTTGTCACTTGTGTGTGTTTGATGTAAAATGTAAAACAATGGATGTGGACACATTAGAATATATGTTACATTAGGCTTTAGTCTAATCGCCTTATTTATATAGAATATAACATAGTGAGTTCTGTATTTTAAAATGTGACCCTCGACAAACTCTGACTTTGTTTCGGTCCCAGCTCCATGTGCATCACTTTTCCTTCTAAAATCAAACTTTTTCATTTCATTTTTTTCTATTGCTTAATAGCGTTAGGGTCGCGGGTGACTGGAGTCCATCCCTGTGACTTTGGGCCTTAGGCAGTGAAACATCCTGGACAGTGACCAACTCGTCACAGAGTTAGACAGACAAACATTCACTCTCTCATTCACTCACTAAGGGAAATTTACAGTGATGCCCAATTAACCTAAACATGCATGTTTTGGAGGTGGGAGGAAACCAGAGTACCCGGAGAAAACCCACGGTGACACAGGTAGAAAATGCAAACTCCACCGAGAGAGAATGTGAGATGTTGATATGGTTCGACCTGTGCACCCTTAAAATCAAACCTTCTGAGTAAAATCTTTGTTATCAATCTTTGTTTTGCATTTCTTTTACTAGACTGTACAAAACAACTTAATTTTGTGTCTGAATTGGTCTCAGATGATCACAAACTTTTCATTATGGTAAAAAAAAAAGAATTGTAATTATCTGTATAATGAAATATATGCATTGACAATCAGGCATTTTTTCTATTAACACCAGTGTTAATGCCAAAACTGAAACAGATATGCTCATCCATAGTTTTTTAAAGAAACTAAAATAATTGACCATTATTATTATATATTTTTTTCGCACGATTATATTGTGACTAGGGCTGGGCGATATGGCAAAAAATTAACATTACAATTTTCTTAAAGCCAGATCATGATTTCGATTTGATCACGATTCTTGTAGACCGTTTATTTTCCTATTGTCTTTGAGGTAAATACAATTCACTATCAACAGCTAAATCCAGCTGTCAAAACTGACCAGTGTTGCCAGATTTTCAGAGAGAAACAAGCAAACTCAGCCCTTCAATTAAAAGTTAATAAAATAATTAATTAGAACATTGTGTGTTTCTGCAAAAGAAGTGTATCAGTGTTTTTCTGACACTAATGGCAACTTTTAGACATGAAAACATGCTAAAATCTGTTTCACTTATATAAATTGATATATTTTATAAATCAAACATGAAAAAATTCTAAAATTCATTCCTTTTAGAGACTTCAAAAAAACAGAAGCCAAAAGTTGCTGTAATAGATTGGAAAAAATATTCTATATTTAAAGAAACAGATACATCAAATAAAGAAAAAGGAAATCACATGTGACAATTTCACCCAAAAAAAAAAAAGCAGATTGTCACAGAGATGAGCTCACAATTCGGTTTTTATAACAATATTGCCCCTAATTGTGACTTAAATAATCAAGATTATCTATTAATTTCTTATTCTTGATATCCATACCTGCAACACCGAACATGACCAAGCTGTAGAAAATTAAATGAATGAATGAAATTAGCCGAACTTGAACATTCATTAAGCACTCTTCTGTTTTGCAGGACCACGGCGACAAACACCACCAGAACCAAACCCAGTCTCCGAAGCTGAGAGGAGCCAACAGCAAACCGGTGGAGCTGGGTCTTCAGGAACGCAGAGGAGTCGCCAACAAGCTGCCTCCTCTGTGCACCAAGAGCGAGCCCGAGCCGGACGCCATGCCCGAGGAGGTCCGCGTGTCCCTGGTGGCGTGCTGCGCGAGTGTCCTCCACGTTTTCAAATCCAAGAAATTCCAATCGGAGAAGTTGGAGCGTCTCTACCAGCGCTACTTTTTCCGCCTGAACCAGAGCAGTTGACGATGCTCATGGCTGTGTTAGTCCTGCTTTTCACCGTCATGCTGGGCTTCCACTGCGCTGGGGGAGCAAATGTAACTTTGTGGTGGTGTTTTCGTGGCTTCTTCCTCATTTTGGTGCTCATGGTGGTGTGCAATCGTAACGCCTTTCACCAGGACCACATGTGGATAGTTTGTTACCTGCTCATCCTGCTGGTTTTTGTGGTGCAAGTGATCGGAGTGTTGTTGGTGCAGCCCAGGAGCGCGACGGAGGGAGTTTGGTGGACAGTTTTCTTCATTCACATCATATACACGCTGTTGCCGGTCCGGATGCGAGCGGCGGTCATTACGGGGCTTCTGCTGTCCGTCATCCACGTGGTCGTGTCGTGGATGCTCAACGCTACGACAGCTTCGTCTGGAAACAGGTAAGAAGACACTGGTGAGATTAGAAAAGAGTTTGATTGCAAAGTTTTCATAATACATATACACTGATAAAATACAATTTAAGTAATTGATTCTTCCTTGAAATTTGTTACAGTAGTAACGATTCGTTTGCCTGTATGAGTTTGTTGTAATTATTAATCGGTTGCTGAAGTCTTTGTTGGCCAAAATTTGTAATTTGACTATTCTGTTGTTTAGATTGCAAGGATTTATTCAGGACATAACAGCAACAAAATGGAGTGAGTTATCTGAAGATTTGTGCATGACTCAATGGGTAATCGGCCTTTTAACACCTACGACTTCGCTGTGTAAACAGTTCAAATAAACTCATCTGCTGTCTTTTGAGGGCGGTTTTGGTCAGACGCTGCTGTTAAGGTTAAGGTTAAGGTTAAGGTAGGTAAAGATACACTTTATTGTCCCTATAGAGAAATGTCCACTGCATTTGACCCATCCTTCGATTCGACTGGGTCAGCCCGTCAGGAGGAGTGGTCGTTGCTGTGCAGTGCACGGAGATTCATCTCCAAATCTTACTATGCTTGGTCGGGGCAATGTAGCGGGCAGTGTGCATGTTTTGGTTGGTGTGTGAAATCAAAGTGTCTGGACCCTAGACAAAGGGAAGAATCTGTCACACGGAAATCAAACTCAAAAACTTCTCAAGTCAAATCTCAAATTAGTTTAAGTTTTGGCAACTCCACTTTTCCAGTGGCTAATTAACTGGACATCTTAAAGTTAGGGTTAGGACAATATACAATATTATCGCTAATCACGATAATTAAGGACCGCAATTAAATAATCGTGGCATTTTTTCACAATTGTGATAATCTAAGTGACGATAATCACAATTATAGTATCAGGCGCGCTCATAAGAGATCTAAAACTGACGCTGTGAACCCAGAAAGAAGCTGTATTATGGTTAAACAAAGAAAAAGTTCATGTTTTAAAGTCAAAAATGACTCTGAGACAAAGTTAGTAGATTTTTGCTCAACATTGTAAACATTTGTTCACTTTGAATCATTATTGATTGTACTTAGACCAAAATATAGTTGTTCAAACAAATACATATTTTGCGCTAATAAAGATTCTAGTTGTTTTGAATCTATGCACTATTACATTTGTAAATTATTGTGATAATATTGTTAATCGCGATTATTTTGGTCACAATGATCTTGAGTGCAAATGTTAATATCATCCCATTCCTAGTGGGGTTCACTTACTTTCTCAGTTGTAACAAATTGTATGTTTTCCACCTAAAAGTCTATGATAAATGCAGCACCTTGTCAAAAAATTAGACCACTGACTACTGTCTAAATTGAATAATAAGGAATTTTTGTTCTAATCAGGAGCCGAGTATGCGCTTTGATTGGCTGTGCTCTGGTGGACCTCTTCAGTTTCACTTTTTTGTTTGTAAAAAAGACGTTTATTGACCGTAAGTGCTTTGGCTTTGCTGTGAAAAGAAGCTTTGCTATTTTTCCTTTTAACAAATGTAAGAATACGTAAAGTTGATGTCTGTATGTAAGGCCTGATTAACACTGTCTCGATCATATGTTTTGTTTGGACAAAAAGCAGATTTTAATGTGCTTTTTCGAGAGCTTTGTGTGGGCAAAAGGTGGTAATGTGGTGTGAAAATACAGACAGGTGCACTTTTGTTGGTTCTAATTTAAAGTTTACACACAATTTTGCTTCACTACGGCAACAACTGGCAATAAAAACAAGGCACTTTTACACTTTTAGCTCTTAAATTTCCCTGTAGCTGCTTCAGGCTTGTTTTGATCTTGCACCAAATCGAATTAGTTGCACCAAGTTGCTCCGATTTAACTTTTTCTTATTTCCTTGATTTTTTAAAGGTTATTAGTTATAATAGTCTAAGTGTTTTGAGGCATGAGGCGCTCAAATCCACCACAAACTCACAAGACTTATTGGGTTTCTTAATGAAAAGACATAGCCTGAAAACCTCCGAGGATAATGACTCCAAAGATTATCTATTCTTAGCAGTAAAGTCTGGGTCACAGCTGCAAATAAACCCAGAGACACACACATATAGTCATTCTGTTTAAAAATATGCAATTCATTGTCTGTTACGCTTAAGAAATTATCACATTTAGTATTAAAGCTGTGCATTGCTAAACTGCTGTGTTATTGAGTCTTGCTGTTTGACTGAATATGTTGGCTAAAAGTGTGTTGTCTATTTTTTTGATGGAACTTGTTTTTCTTCTAGCTAAACACTGGCATATGTGGATCTGATATTAATGTATGTTCATGCATTTTATGATCCATGGGGCTGTATGCTGATTACCTACTTTATCATTAATCAAGACCCTGCTCTAGAATTGAATCACCAGACAAATTTATTCCTGTTCTTAAACTGCTGTAGTCATTAATTGATTGGAGGTTCTGATCAGCCTGGGCTAATTGGTTAACTTTATTTAACCAGTTTAATGGTGGGAAACCTGCTAGTTAAATGCTTTTCATCACAGACTCATTATTCTTACCTAGTTCAGTCATTCAACAGCATACAGCAATTGGCGTAAGTAATCCTGATTGACAGAGATATTTGGAATTTTACTGCACACTTTTGACCTGCTGGACATTCAGACACTCTACTAATGCAGTACATAGAGAATTTGTATCACATGGGAGATGTGCGCGCACCTGGTATAACAGAGATATAACTACAAGAGTTTATCACTGTGCGAAAACAAAAGTTATGCTGCTAGATCAACATTTGTGAATGAAATTCGACCCTAGACCCTTAAAGTTACATTCAGGTAAGTGAAAAATGGCAAGAAAAACACTCTCAAGCTTCAGGAGACAGACGTCTGTGAGACGGTCATACCTGATCCAGAACTGCTAGCTCTCGTCCGTTTGTTGTTTTAATCAAAGAGTTTCCCCAGTTACCAGATGACAATGGCTCTTTCTGCATGAGCTGCACAGTGAAAAGTGACATGACCGATAATCCTTCTATATAGTGCAATATAGTAGTTAGCTCTTTTAGGAAATACTCTGTATTTGTGCTAAAAAGAATCAGTAATAGCTGCCATCTTTGTTTGTTTGATTCAGACACTACTTGCTGTCTTCTGTGGCTAACAACCTCCCTCAACCTGCCCTGCTACAATGTGATTGGTCTGTTAAACTTTTGGTTCAGGCTGCAAACCAATTGGCTGTTGGGGCCCAAATGGATACTCTTGAGTATGAATCATCAAGCTGAATAGGTAAATTTCAGACATGATCTCTTACTGCACAACCATAATAACAGCTGAAGTGATCTCATGGGGCGATACCTGTTTACCTAATGAAATCCAGTATCAGACTGGTGCATCCCTAATTCTGACCTCTGCAGCCTGAAAACACCCCACAAGACCTTTACAAGAGCTGTTGTTTTGGGGATGCTCTGACCCAGTCGTCTAGACAGAGCAATTTGCCAAACCGGTTCAGAACTATTTTTCTTGCTTCTGACACATCAAACGTTCACTCACTTCTTTTATAACTCGACTAAAAGGTGCCATTTTGAGTTTTCCAGTGTCTGCAGCATCGACATAGGTGGAACAGTCAGACGCTGCCAATCTTCTACATCATTCACACCTCCAAATATAAAAAATCTATTCATTACGCTCTCCACTTGACATGTAGCAGTAATACAAATAATATTGCTTTTCAGCTCAAAGTGCCACTTAAAAATATGATGCAAAGTTTACCTTCATACTCGACTTGTTAAGGAAAAATAAATCCACGTCCATAGACACTTTTAGTATTTATTTTGTCGGGCTTTAAAGTTGACATTTAGGTCAATATTTAGGTTGACAGGTGCTTTTAAAAGAGTGTCATTGTCAGTGGTGAGACATAAGTACAAAAGTAAAATGTACTTTCTGTTTAAACTGGGTGGTTATATTCACATAACTCATAATTAATTTTGTCTAAAGATTCATCAAAATTTTCATCAAAATCACCACATTTCTCGACTGAAATACATTTACTTTTAATCTAAAAGTCAAAATGTGACTTACTTGTACCATGACCCCCATGCACAGTAAAGAGCATCTTGTCAGAAGCACAGAGTGTAGTTACACAGCCAAGACACGTTTGTGTCTATTTCAGGCTGTTTTGTGCAGAAACTGAACCGCAAAGACCAAATACAATCACTGAAAAGTTCTGCTAACAAGCGAACGCACATTAGCATTCTGTTTCCTGTCCAAAATAAAGTTGGTGATTTTGAGAAACCCAAAGAGTTGAAAACATTGAGAACGTTACATTACTATAGATACAAGTCCAAACTATTAATTCATGTATAAATGTGCGCAGTGTCACAGAGAAATGCGTTTGAAGCACAGAAATTGGCGACACTGAGGAAGTAGTCCAGTGAGAATGACGTTATAGTAACTTGACCAGGCCGTGCCGCTGGTAAACAAAAACAACACAAGAGGGACTGCTTCGTACTTTTGGCTTTTCTTTTTGCAAAGACACTTCTAAACGGATTTGCAGTGATGTTTTGTGGACTTTATGTGACTGATTTGTGAAGAATGGATAAAAGGACTTTGATAACACTGCAGTTTAATCTGAAAACTTTACAGAGGTGATGGTGATTATCCATCGTGTTTGTCCTGCATCTTTCCCTCTGACTGATTTGATGCTCTGCTGCAGTAGTTATGAACAGGCTGTGTATGATTTAGTTTAGCTTCATCTCTTGTCTGGCTTACCGGGCGGTCCAGCTTTACAAGGCTAGACGCGGGTGCAGATGCTCTCTCCTCCATTGACAGTTATCTGTTTCTTCTGCCGCTGTTTCTGCTTTGACTTGTTGAGTTTTGTGACGTAAAGGTCGGATGACATTTGAAAAATCTGATTATTTCCACATATGAAGCAACGCGTGTCGCATTTGAAAAAATCGGAATTGTGGCGTTGATACTGCCATGGTCAAATCGGATACAGGTCGCATACGGGCAAAAAAATCGGAATTGACCTGCAGTGTGAACGTAGTCTTACTGGCATGTTGACTTCCTGTTTAGTTTATTTTTACCGCTGTTTGAAATATCTAATAGTTGGTGTTCTCAGACAACATGTTGAAGACTTTACAAATCAGGAGAAAACTTCACCAGAAGACCAAAGTGTGTTTGCAAAAGGATGTGTTTGTCTGTCAATGCTAACGCTAACGCTTGACAGTTTAAAATAAACAGCTTCCATGCACACAATAGAACATGTCCTCGTCTTCCTAAGTGTCACTTTACATTACTCTACTTCCTGTAGCTTTCTACATATTTTTAAACTTTACTTCTCTAACTTGTTCTTGATTGATGTAAAATTATACATTCTACATACAACATGTATTAATCTGCCAAATTAAGCAAAGACTAAATTGGAAAAACTTGTCATGCGAACTTTAAGCCTTTGAATCTCAACAAAAAATTGCGATTTGCTCTTTTATAATAACACTGCTTCCAGTAATGTTTTCACTTTAATTGTTGTTTTTGTATAAACTTCATTACATTGAACTTTTCCCGACCACAGTTTGCGTCAGATACAAGGTCAGATCAAAGAGATAATTTAGAATAATAATCTATCATGACATGTTTAGTCGACCGAAGCTGTTTTGAACTGACTTCAGCTTTAAAAATGGAGAGAAAAGGGACAAAGCTTGCACAGTGGGTCTAGTTATAACAAATAAGGTGACGCGATTAAATGTAGCTCGAAATAACATTGGAAAATTGCAGTCATTTTGTAAGTACCTGTGTAACAAAGCCAGGAGCAGTGGTGCTGTAAATTTGGACTTTTATGAGTGTCTCAGACTCAACAGTGCACTAAAATACAATATCCACTCAAACCAATGACGTCAGCTCAGGCTGTGTTAAAATAAAGGCACCATTTTACTCAAGAAGGCTTCTATTTATAGACGACAAGAAAAGGTAGAAAATAAGTACAAGTAATTACTTTTAGTGAATACTTTTCTGGTCTGGATGTGCAAAAAAATATCATTTTAATCCCGGACCATGAGAGGCCATTTTTAAAGCCTGACTAAAAATACTAAAAAGTTTCTAAATCGCTGGACTCTTTGTGAAGCTGAGGCTTTGTAGTTTTTAATGGACCCTGTTCAGACCCGAAAAAAGCGCAGCACAAAAGTGTCACCTGCCTGGGCCTGACACTGGATTTGGCAGCTGTTGGGTTTTGATAATTCCTCTTCAATTGAAGCTATTTTCATTAAACATTTGTTTTAGGACTTTGTTGTTTGTTGTAAAGTCCTAAATTGGAGTCAACCTTTATCTGTAAGTTTAGAGTAGAGATCGACTGATATGGGTTTTTCTTGGGTCGATACCGATGTCGATTTTTAAAAATGTTGTCAGCCTATGCCAATATCAATGGTGGATTTTCTTGGCCGATTTCTGAGGTCGATTTTCTTATTTTAGTTTTTAAAAGACGTAGCTGAGATGAGAGTCTATTCAAAAAAGAAAAAGTTCAAACAACTGCCTGATTAAATATCGGCCAAAATAAGGTCGATGGCTGATGTGGCCGATATGCAAAAAAATCTAAATATTGGCCTCAAAACATCGGCCTAGTTTAGAGTATAAACTGAGTCTGATTTATTCCAGGATGATTTAGGAAAAAGTGGTATGGGCTAAAAGCGAAGACATTATTTGCCTTGTTCATGCTCCTCACTTTGAAATCTGAATTAGGGCTCCATCTTCTGGTTGCAGAGGAAATTACACAAAGGAAATAATCAAGCCGATCTTGCTTGCTTATTAAAACAGTGCTTCAGAGATCGACCAATGACATCACAGATCTGGGACATTCAGAACAGTGTTTTCTGAGGCTCAGAGGGGAAAGAAAAATATCTCAGACGTTTTTTATATATATTTTTTTAATATGATCATCCCAAATTTCATAAATGCATTAGATTGAACTAAGACGATTGGTTTATTGTTAATCATAAAGGCAGAAATGCAGTCCGATCTAGTGTGCAGCTTGCCTGACCAGCCAGTCCCTACACGCTTTGACAGACACTGTACAAAGACGTAAGGGTCTGGGAGCAGAGCGCCAGGGTTCAATTTCGAGGACGGGCTTTCCGAGCGCGGAGTCAACCAATCACAGACAACCCGGAAATTCCCCCGATGCAGCGGATGCAGCGACGCTAAACCGGTTGTGATAGTAAATATGTAGCGCAAGGATTTTTTCAATGGAGCATTAACCTATGTGAAGGCTCTGAACGCGGTTTGCTGCTCCGGTTTGATTGATACGTCCCTAATTCTTCAAAACCAAAGCTAGAGCGAAAACAATGATCTATAAGCTACGTCCGCCATCTTGAATATTTTGAAACGGTTAGAAAAAAAGTTTTGAAATTGCGGAGCGAAGGTGAGGGGAGAGTAGGGGAAGGGGAGGGGGGGGGGGGGCGTTTGTGATTGGATCGTCCTAACTTTGGACGACGAAATCGTTGGCTATCTCTTCAGTTTCAGACCCTTCTGCATTCAAACAGAATGTAGGAGGGGCTGGCTGGTCAGGCAAGTGTGCAGCTGGCTTAAGTTTAGGATTGGGGCTTGGATGAGGGTTAGCAACAGTAATTTAAACAGGGGGTGCCAATCTCGACTTGGGTGACCAGCTCGACAGAACACTGGTCCTGCCATAGCCTTACATTAGCAAAACATTAGACAATTTCACTTCATATCTCTAGTTTAGACTTTACACGACCTTTTCATCTCCGTCGCACAAACACATGAACTCCACTGAACACGTGAAGAATGTGCTGAGCCCGGAAACGGCCTTAATACTTCTCAATCCTCTCCCGACAAATCTTTTCTCTCTCGGTTTCTTTTCTTTTTGCTAAACTAAGCAGGAAAAGTGACCCTGCCGTGGACTTCTCTCTGACCCCAGCATCTATTTGTATGTCTATTGTCATTTGGGTGTTGAAGTTATGTGGGAACCGTTTTTATGTTTGTTGATCTTTTCCTCGGTAGAATTGTTGTTTTAGGAGTAATAAGCTGCTGTGTTTGTTTGACGTCCAGCTGATTTCTTCTTGTAGCTCGGAATACTGAAATAATGAGTGTTTATATAGGAATTTTAAACTACACAGACAAAAATGCACACTTAATGGTCTTATGGTCCACAAAGTCCTGAGAAATAAAAATACACTAGAATGACTGCAACAAGTTAAGATTAAAGGAACTATACCTGATTTTGAAATAATACATTTTAAACTTTGCTCACTTACCTTATGCATTTGCAGCTTCCCAATAATCACCACGATGTGTTTTAAACTTTTTTCACAGCCGTTTGGACTTAGGAGTGAAGCGTGTCAGTCTGCAGTTAGCCACAATAGACGTATTCCCACATGAAATGTGTGAATTTCATGTGTGAATACAAAAGGTTCCTGGTCTGACTGAAAGTACCTGCCTCAGAGCAGGAGCTAAAAAGATTCCTAAAGTGTGGCCCCAGTCCATAGTTCCTGTTCTGTGTGTGAATGCGCCTAAAATGGGGACTGGAACTAAAAAAAAAGTACAAGGAACTGAAAAAAGTTCCTAGAGTGGGAAAAGTTTAGTTTATTTGTTTATTTATCAGGACAGTGCACAAAAAACATTATCTTATACAAAAGAGGAAAGATGCTTGTGCCAGGTTATAGCAAAGTTGCTAATTTCCACCTGGCGTCCCTGGACAAACCTTAGTGCAGAGGTTCCCAAAGTGGGGAAAGGGAGTCTTCGGGGGGTCGCTAAGCAAAATCTGATTTCAAAAATGTATTTTTACAAATATGACTTTGACATTTAATCAATCTTTGGGGGGCACTGGGGTGAAATAAGGCAATACACTGTCAAAAAACACAATTAAACCTAATTTAAACGGTTTTGTAACTTGATTACAATGAAATGATTACAAAAGTATTCTTGTATTGCTTTGGGGGTCACAAGTTGGTTCCATGGTTATTTTGAAAACCACTACCTTAGTGGAGTTTGGTGAACAAACGAGGCATTATTAGATGAAGACAGGACATTGTGGACTAATATCCCTGGGAAATGATTTTAAGTTATTTTATTGTTTTTTTTTTTTTTTTTTTTTTTTAACTAAATAATTACTCAGATATAGCATCAACTTTGTGACAACCCAGGGGTTGCACCTCACTCTGTGCGCTCCTTTCAACACCCTCAATTCACAAACCCCTGGAAAATACAGCACAGCCCCACATTGCCGGTCTGCCAAATCACACCCCTCCTACATTATGCAGTCATGCCCGACCCTCTGCCACTCACCCATTCGCCGGTGCTTGCGCCTCCGCCAAACTTTCACGTCACCTTTTCAAATATCAGTCCGCCACACCGAGAGAGGAGCGGTGACAAAGGCGTCCTGGCGATCTCAGCTACAGCAGCACAGAAACTTTCAAATACGAGCTGTTTTAATCTCTCGTACCCGATTAGTAATCATTGGCTGTCCTTTTATTCGTAAACTTCAACAGATGCTGAGCTGAGAAAGAAACTTCTATTGAACAACAGTGACATGAAAATTGTGAAATGCATTGTTTTTTTAATGTAAACACTAGTTTGTCTATAAATCTACCAATCAACCAACCAACCAATATCTTCAAGGCAAGCAATGTTACCTCAGCTCAGATTTGGCAGATAATCTTTTTTGTGATATTTAGTATCAGAACTGAACAGGCTGAATTGATGCATCCCTGTTGACTTCTTATTAACTTCTTTTAATATACTTGCTCTTGATTCTTGTAAAACTATCAAAACTATTTACAACAGAATAATCTACCTCATTGAGTTAAAATTAGAAAACCATAAAAACATGTCGTACTCAGTTAAAACGTGAGTAACCTTGCAGTTTCTGTCTTTGTGTTTGTTTGAGAAATGTCAGAGGAGACACAAAACAGACAGCTCCTTATTGGGCATTAAACTGTTGTTGCTGGATATAACTTGCTTTTCTCTCGAGGGCTGTTTTTCATTCAAATAATCTAATCCAGATATTCCCACATCCCCAACTCCCCAAATACAGAATATGTGGTTGATAAGATGTTTTTATCCTTTGGCAGCCCGCAGTTTTTATACTATATGAACTGGTAACTAATTTAAGCTGTTCTCATCGGACACACAGGCTGCAGTAGTTGTTTTAGTCAAATTTAGATTTAGATGAGGACAATTACAGTTCTGATTAAGTGAAAACAGATGATTTGCTGTTAACATACAGTATGTTCACAACAGAAACATTGACCCAGGAATGACTGAAATATGACATTTTTAGACATGATCTTGACCTAACAAAAACTAAAAACAGCATTAAATCACTAACATTGTCATTTACTGACAAGCTATGTAAGTAAGTAAGTAAGTAAGGAAGACCCAAGCGTCAACACTCACCAAATGCCGCGACGCTCGGCGCTATTTTTCAACGATCCGCGGTCGTAATGGGTGAGTAATATGATAATATGTTCGAAATAATGAAGGGCATTCCGCATTCATCATTGTTAACGAAATAGCGCTACTATACAATATTTAAATCGTAGAAGAAGAAACTACGGGTGACGGCAGGGTCAATTCCTGGCACGGCGCCGCGACGGAAACAAACAAAACCAAATGTCTGCTCGTTGTAAAGCACCGCAGCGAGCCCGGTGTGTGTACATTCATAGAAATTAACGGAGGTGCTCAATTTGCCGCGTGGCAGAGCGTCCCGGTGTGCACTGGCCTTAACATGCATGTTATTGGTTGGTGGGGAAACCGGAGTGCCCGGAGGAAACCACCCAGACACGGGGAGGAACATGCAAACTCCACACAGAAAAGTCCGGGCCTGAGCGGGAATCAAACCTTCTTGCTGTAAGGCCAGAGCGCTATCCGCTCTGCCACCGTGCTATGTAGTTGTGTTTCTTAACAAAAAATGCTTGTAAAAACAGGTATGGTGGCCACTCTCTCTGTCTCTCTCTGTCTCTCTCTTTCTCTCTTTCTTTCTTGTCTCTTTCTCCTCTCTCTCTTTGACTCCTCTTTCTCTCAATGTCATCCCTTTCTTCCTCTCTTTTCACTCTCCCTCTCTCTTACTCCTTTCTTCTCTCTCTGTCTTTCTCTCTCTCTCTCTCTCTCTCTCTCTCTCTCTCTCTCTCTCTCTCTCTCTCTCTCTCTCTCTCTGTCGTCTCTGTTCTTCTGCCACATGATGCCACTGTGAGACAAATAATCGTTGTAAATGTCCTTATGTCTGTGGCCTGTTTTTTTTTTGCCCCGTCAAAAAATCACAAAAGATCCTAAACTCCTGTAGTGTGCAGCCAGATTAAGTCTATTTTTCTCTGTTCGCTGATTGGCCGATTGTACTTCCTGGTTTTCGAGAATCGTCTGCTCTTACCTAACCTTGAGCTGCAGTGAAGTTTAACTGATCAGATTTCTTGTATTTCCTGTCTTCTTGCTATTATTTCTGTTCCATAACTCTTCCTTATTCCTTCCATAACATGCAGTGTGATTCCATAAACGTCCTGTTTAGATCCAGAAGTGTGTGTGAGCGATTCCTTGCTTATTTCCTGCCCGTGTCTCTTTCCTGGGGGCAGTTTAGCTCCTTCCTGGCAGACGACGCTTTCTTGTATTTCCAATAAGAGAAGTCTCCCGAGGACAGCGGTAAATAGAGCGGTCCCACTTGGCTGCGCTTCAGTGTAACCAGGTTTTCTTCTCGGCTAATTGAATCGCGAGCAGATGTCCACATGTGTCCTATGTCTTTACCTAAAGCCCCTTTGTTCCGCGCTGATCTGATTTTGACGTGTTTTTAATTTCAGCCTGAGCCCTGCAGGATGTGGGCTTTCTACGGAGTCACTTTAATGCAGGGCTAAATTGATAAACAACTTGAAGCTCTTTCATATTTTATAGCCTTGGTAATGTAAGTCGGATGTACAAGACGCTGGTAATAATAATGTACATTTTATGTGTTTACAGATGTTCAGAAGGCATTAAAATACATTTGTACTCTACCTTAAATGGAACGTACATATTGCAGAATCCACATTTCTGAGTTGTTTATGCAGTAACAGTGTGTTTGGATTGATTCATGCATGTTTGAGTAATCTCATACTGTCCTGTGGCTGACACTCCAGTGCTCAGAAAATCTCTCTTTTCACCTGCCCTCTTGTCTGTATTTCAGGGTTATTTAAAGAGAAGCTAAACCCCAAAAACAACTTTTTTGGCTGTTAAACTATATGGTGTTTAATTACCATTGTCTACTGTTTTAAGTACATTTTTTTTTTTTACATTTTTAGTACAAACTGAGCAAATTAGCAAGTTTCAGGTCAAAATAGTTACAATCTGGCTGTCTCTCACTGCAAAGACTCATGTCATTTATTTCTAGACTTTATGTGACGTCAGTGTGTATTGTCCACTCAAAACTAAGCACTAATTGCAGACACCTGTCTGTCAAACTAATCACATTGCTGCTCTACACTCTAAGCCCCTCCTTTGCCCTTTTTCCAATACATTTCATTGAGTTGGCTGTGTTTGAAATGTGTTTGTGCGTGGAGTTTAGGGGGTGAGTATACCTTTAATGTAAGCGTCAGATTAAGACCTCCAACCAAAACATTGAAAATATATATCTGTTTTTATCAATGGGTTTCATTTTAGGTAAGAGCTACTTTAGATCTGGTTTATTCATGGGGTAATTTAATTCTGCCTTAGACCTTGTTTGGTCCTGGTTTAGACCAAGGCTCGTTGATTAAATATGTCGGGCCCTGTGCGTCAGTGGCGTTCATGGCCATATTGGCCTTAGCTTCAGCCTTTTGCTAGCTGGCTCTACAGGCTATGTTGTGTTTCCCTCATGATTCTTTGCGCGTCGAGCAGGTCGAGTTCGAGCCAAGTGGATCTAAATGAAACTGAAAGCTCACGTATGATCGTTCTGACCAATCAGAGCGGGAGTAACGGAGCAAGCAGTGGTAGCCGAAGCTAAAGCTTAAAAAGCCGTTTTGTACGAAACTAAAACCTATTGAACAAGAAAAACCTGCAAGATTTGATCGTTTTAAAGCTGTAGATCACGAGCAGTTTTTGTGTTTGCATTGCGTTCTATGGAAAAAATTATTTCTGTAGAGGTATTTTCCCGCTGCAGCACCAATGGAGCTCACGTAGTTCGCTCACTTTTAAAACTTTTCATTATGAAAACCAAGCGGCACTTTTCTTGCGGTTACAGTCGTCACTGCAGCTACAACAGATGACAGAAGAGAACTTTTTTTCTAAGAGCATTGCTTCAGGACTCGTCTGATGTCCATCGCCTTTGGAGTAAACACCTCTGTCACTATGGCAACCACGCCACCGGATGTAGCGGCATATGTCAATCTGAGATCGGAAAGACGTTAGTGCATAACCCCTATTTCGTTGTACTCTGTGACAATGACAATAGAGCTTTCTGTTTGTTGTTTTGTGTCCTTTCTTTTTTGTAAATCATGGCAAACTTTTGGATGGATTGAGTCACAGTTAACTTTGATGTCAAGTTGTTTTTACTTTTTGTAATTCTCATTAAATATGTCGGCTTTTTGTACAAACTAATCTACAACAGAAAGTCAAGATGATTATACACAAATACAACCATATACAACATTGAAAAGATGATTGGAAAGGAAAACATCTGTAACACTTAAAAAGCTCTCAATAAGTTATTTTTGCATTTCTCCTCCATTAGATCATTGTTTCAAACCGTCATTTTTCTGCATCTTTATGTTTTATTCAGGATTGGCAGCTGCTCTCCAGATGTTTCCTGATTTCTAAGAACAGTTTTCAGTGTGATTGAGGATGTGAAAATTTCATAACACGTTTTGATTTTCTCATTCACAACAGATGGAAGCAGAAACCCTCCTTCTAAACGTGTTTCTGTCTTTTCTTTCTGTCCAACATCAACAGTGTGAGTGAAGTTAAGTCAGGCTTTTAGCAAAAAAATGTCAATAACTGAAGGAAATTTGCAGATTTTTGAAACGTGTTGCTTTATGAAATCATGTACTTTGAATTATGTACATTAGAATAAACCAAGGCAGGCGTCCAGTGTATCAGTGATGGAAATAGTGGAAAAATATACAGTTGTGTTTGCTTAAATATATAATATGTAACAAATATACAACAGATAATGCGAAAAAAGGCATAAAAAGAGACTCACTCAAGGCCTCCATGAATTAATAATATTAACACAGGTTCAAGTTATGATGTGTGTTTCAGTAAATTAAGAACTACACTGTAAAAATGCATTTTCATTTATTTATTTATTTATTTTTTTTAATATTATGATTTAAAGTTAACATGCATTTTCACATACTTTTGATATTGTTTTGTTTTTGTTTGTAAATTTGCATTAAGTTACAATAATTTAACATGTGGCATATCATACATGAGACTGAGCTAAAGACACAGCTAAAGACACAGCTCCTTCAGACTAAGCGATCGATCTATTAAATGTTTGGTGATGTCTGCACATTTGCACTTTGTTGTATCCATGTAGGACATTTGAACTTCTGTGATTTTTTAAATTTTGTTACCCGACCCATATATTTTGCGTTCATGATTGACGTTTTCTCACATTTGAAGTCTGCAGCTTGTTTGTTCTGATTGGTCAGTTTGCGTTAACCCCGCCTCTGCTCTGTGAACGCGCACAGCTTCATTGAGAAAATCCAGGGATAACAGATCCAGTTGTGAACTCGTTTTGTAGGACAATTTATTCCGTGTTCTCATGGAATGCGTAAAACAGCACGTCATGACAAATTGTGTGTCACGACGACGCCCTCTGCTTGTTTTGGCGTGCAATTACACGCTCGTTTTTTCCGGCGTGGTCTGGACACGCCTAGTGGTTGACGACAAACACGAGGTTTTTTCAAGGGATTAACGGCTAAATTTAAGTCTGAAGTTACAACAATGGGTAAGTTTAGCTCTTTGGCTTGGAGTTGGTTAAGGTTAGGATTAGGATTGTGTTAGTTTTTATGAATAATAACACCTCTAAACATTCACCATTGAAATGAACTAGGACAGAAATGCGTCAAATACACACACATAAAATACAAGTAGTGTTCATGTGACACGCTGTTTACTATAGCGTGGTATTGATACGCTTATCCATGAGAACAGGCTGTTTATTCAGAGCGACTCATGTCTGTTTTTGTCAACCCGGGCAAGAGGAACTTATCCAGGATAAGTTCAGTGACGTTCGTAGTACAGGGCTCTGGTCATAATGTATTTGTAAACTTTAAAAAAAATAATAATTGTGACTAGTTTAGATATGCTGTGTGGTTAGTGGTTGTTTGTGTCACTCCACTGTTTGCACAACTGCTGTTTTCAAATCTCTAAATATTCCTAATTCCTGCTACATTCGTATCATTGAAAGTGCACGAAGGCCAGTCCAGCCGTCAATACATTCTGCGTTTGTGTGGATGTGAGTTTGTTTTGTTGTTACAGCTACAGTGGATTCTGCTTAGCTTTATCTGTCTGTGTGTTTGTTGGCCCAGAGTTTGGTCTCACAGGCTCCAGCGTCTGTCACTGGAAACAGACGCACGCTGTTTAAACATAAAGACAATGTTCAATTTATCAGAAATCAACAAGATGGAGGTGAGGACTTGCAACACTTGGACTTGAGTCACTATTTGGAAGATTTTGTCACAACAAAATTGTCTAAATTGGTAGCATGTAGGATACAATTATAGACAATTACTGCTGTTGTGTTGAGACCAATCCTAACGGCCTTAGGACTGGTGATTAGACCACTTGCACCTGGTTCACACCGCATCCAGTCCGTACTCCGTTCCGGCGTGCCGTCTGTTTTCTTGAAAAGTAATAAGAGGCTCTAACACGGCAATCTGTCCGGTCCAGTTCCGGTCGTTCGGATTTTTTCCATTGGAAGGAACTTTTTCCTGGACTGCCGGAGCGCTCCAGAGCCCTTTTTGGTGAAGTTGTGAAAACAAGACACAACAAACAGGAAACCAAGTGAGCGCAGGCGAAGTGTATCCGATGGTTTTCAAAAATGAAATCATTACCTTACTACTAAAACAAATACGTCAAAATGCTCGACAAATACACGACTATAAACACACAGAATGTAAATAAATCCTGTGCTTTGTGTGGCAAAAAATCAAACAGAAAATGAAGTGAAGTGAAAAAGCGCCAAAACTTCCAAGTTGAGCGTGAACCCTCATGAACTTGTGGTCTAGTGAGGTCAGCAGAGTTCGTACATACGCATGTATATTTTGGTCGCAGTGTAAGTGAACGCGGACCTAGACGGATCTGGATCTGGATTTGGACTGGAGGCAGTGAGCCCGGTGTTAGTGCTGTAGCACTTGAGACTGGTCTTGTTCTTAGGGCCGGTCATGAGACCACTTTTGTAGGATCTTGGTCTTGTCTCGCCTCAAGCACATTTGGACTCAGTCTTGTCTTGGTCTCAAGGGTGTTTGGACTGTTTGTCTTGGACTCGGTCTTATACAGGACTCGGCCTTGTCTTGGACACTGAGACCAAATTTTATTACCAACAGGAGTGCGATGACCTGCCCCAGGCACAGTTTGAATAAGCACTGAAAAAATAAGATCATGCAGACACTGATAGTTGTACAAATGACAAAGATGGTCTTCATTTGGTCTTGGTGGTCTTGGTTGTTTGTCTTCTGGTCTTGGTTTCTCTCTCTTGGGACTCTGTGGTCTTGGAAAGGTCTTGGTCCCAATTAGTGCAGTCTCGACTACTACGCCAGAGCCACTCTTCACAAAGTTTTGCAGAAGTGTGGACTCTGGACCACAAGTGTTGTTTTTCCTCAAAATTGCATGAATTATACTGAGTCAGGTCACCTCTCCACAGATCTGACCAGTAACTCACCTACTTGTCTCCATGTGCACTTTCTGCTACACTTGTAACTCTCATTGGTTTAAAGCCATGATGATTCTAAAGATTTCTGTCGTGGCGTTCTCCTTATGACCAACACTGTTTTAATCCATTTTTGCTCATAATTATTCTTTTATTTGGTGTCGTTAATGTTCTAATCCCAGGATTCTTTCCAAGGACAAAATCATCCACTTTATGTCTGATTAAAATCTTGACGTCGTGGGAAAAAAATTACAGTTTATTTTGACAGATTAACCAAACACAAGATGGTTTTGAACTCTGGCCAAGTAATCAATGAGAAATACAACGTTGACGGCTCCACAAGCAGAATCAGCCCATCGCAATATTTCATTTATTATTTATGACGTTATTGGTTGAAAATGAGTGTGTACAGTTAGTATCCAGGCAGAGAGAGCTGCATTAGGCTGGAATATGTGGTTGTAGGAAATATTATTGTTAACATGGATTCTTATGTAATGGTTGGTAAGAGTGAGGCATGTTTGTGATGTATATCAATGTATTTTCCATTAGCTCATGAAATCGCGTGCTTATCTGTGCGGCGCTTATCTCTTTATATAACAAACACTGAGATTTCATCCAGCTTTTAGATTTTGTTGCTATACTGGCTTTTTAATTTGACACTTGAGTAATGGTCTGTATAAACGTAACAGGTGTTATAAAGTCTGCAAGAGTCCAGCGTCAGAGGGAAAGAAACTGTTCTTCTGGTTCTGAATGAACTGTAGCCTCCATGAGCCTGAATCAAGTGGCTCAAATAGTTTATCCACGGTGTGAAGGGTCTATAGAGGGATTATTTTTTTTTTTTTTATCCATTTACTGATAAAAAACCCTTCCCAAATTTTGTATATTCAGTCTCCAGTTAGCAAGCAGCATTTTCATTTAGTTTCATTTGAACACATCTATAATTTCTGTCATTTTTTTTTTCAAACATCAACAATGACTCACACAAACTGTACTTTCCAATTATCATAAATGTACTGTATAGACCCATTTTCATGTCTTTCTCTCTCCTTTCTTTGCTCCCCCTGCCCATAACTCTCTTTCAATTCACAGCAGGCACTCTCTCCCTCCCTCTCTCCATCCCCTCTCACGCAGCAGGCAGTCTCTCTCTCTCTTTCTCTTGCTCTCACACAGTTGCTCTTCCCTCTTCCCTCCTCTCTCTCTTCCTCTTCCTCAATCTCTCTCTTGTTTCACAGCAGGCCTCTCTCCTCTCCATCTCTTTCTCTCTCTTTCCCCTCTCACACAGCAGGCGTCTGTCTCTCCTTTCTTTCTCTCATTTTCTCTCCCTCCCTCTCTCTCCCTCCCCACCTCCCTCTCTCTTTTCCTCTCTCTCTCTCTTCATTTCTCACACTGTAGGCAGTCTTTTTCTCCATCTCCTCGAGTAGGCAGTCTCTCCTTTCTTTCCCTCTGTCTTTCTCTCCTCCCTTTCTCTCTCTCTCTCATTTCTCTCTCTCTCGCTCTCTGTCTCTCTCTCTCTCTCACTCTGTCACTCTCTCTCCTCCTTCTCTCTCTTTTCTCTCTTCTCTTCCTCTCTCTCCCTTTCTCTCTCCTCCTCTCTCTCTCTCTCTCTCTCTCTCTCCTCACACAACAGGCCGTCTCTTTCTTTCTCTCTTTCTTTCTCTCTCGTCTCTCTCTTTCTTCCTCTACTCACACAGGAGGTAATTTCTCTCCTCCTTCTTTTTCTCTCTCTCTCCCTCTCTCACCCCCTTTCTCTAACTAACACAGCAGGTAGTCTCTCTCCCCCTCCCATCCCTCTCTTTGTCCCTCTCCCTCCCTCCTTCTCTCTCTTCCTCTCTCTTCATTTGTTTCACAGCAGGCACTCCTCCCTCCTCATCTCTCTTTTTCTCTATTCCCTCTCACACAGCAGGCAGTCTCTCTCTCTCCGTCTCTTCTCTCTCTCCCTCGTATCTCTCTCCTCTCTTTCTCCCCCTCTCCCTTCCCCTCTCTCTTTTCTCTCTCTCTCTCTCTCCCTGCCCCCCCCTCTCTCTCCCTTTTTCTCTCCCTCCCTCCCCCCCTCTCTCTCTCTCTCGCCTCCTCACACAGCAGACTCTCTCCCTTCCCTGCCCCCTCTATCTCTCTTTCCTCTCTCTCTCTCCTTTCCCCCCTCTCTCTTCTTTTTCCTCTCTCTCTCTCTCTGTCTCTCTCTCTCTCTCTCCTCTCCTCTCTCTCACACCCCAGTCTCCCCCCTCTCTCTTCTTTCCCTCATATCTCTCCCCCCCTCCCTTCCCCTCTCTTTTTCCTCTCTCTCTTCCTCTCTCTTTCTCCCCCCCCCTTTCTCTCTCTCTCTCTCTCTCTCTCCTCTCTCCTCCCTCTCTCTCCTTCTCTCTCTCCTCTTTCTCTCCTCTCTCTCTCTCTCTCTCTCCTCTTTCTTTCTCTCTCTCTCTCTCTTTCTCTCTCCTCTCTCTATCTGCTGTTGTGCTGCATGTGGGCCAGTTTCCATAGAGCTGTAGAGTGTGAAAGGAGCAGTGCATGCTGGGACCATATGTCTCCTCTTCAAGTGCTAAATGTCCCTGCAAGATTATTGTTTCAGTGAAAAAAAACAAGATGCAGCTTGCCTTGGGTCCTTTGTCTACTGTTTTTTTCCCACAATTGTATTAATAAATGATAAATGTTCAGACTTTTTCGTAATAATTTCAGTAAACCTGTTTCTGAAACGGTAAGTCATTAAAGCTCCATATTGTGATTTAAAATGTCCACAATATAACACAATCTACAGGTGTCATTAGAATACAGTTGGTGTATTCGTCCTTGAGGTCAACAATATCTCTAATGGTTTTACAGCAGTTAAGTTGGAAATTATGACAAATGACAAAATTACATTAAGTAATTTGAGCTCTAAAACAAAAAGGCAAAGTCAGTGTACACACAACTTACACAGGTTCATCATTTAACAAAGTAAGTGTTGCAAATATTATTTGTTAAACTGTAACGTTTGTGTAATTTATGTGTATTTCTTCCCATATTAATAATGTGGTTGCTAGGTAAAAGCTGCAAAATTACAGACAATTAGGTGAAACAACAATGTTTAGTATCTTAGTTGGGTAATTTTTTTAGACTAAGTTGTGTGAAAATGTATACCCCACCTATCAAGTTCGCTATAGAGGGATTTTTTTATCAACACGGGAGATGAACTCGCAACCAAATAGTTGAATGAGCCGCCGCTGATTAACACAAGCTGTAGCAGCAACACTAGCCAGCACTGTTGTCAGCTAACTACAAGAGTTTATCACTGTGAAAACAAAAGTCATACTGCTAAATCAACATTTGTGAGTGAAATTCACCTTTACGACCCATAAACGTTACATTAAGGTGAGGACACAGGAGCCAGATGTCTGTCACACCAGTTCATACCGAAGTGAAGCTCTTGTTTTGTTGTTTTTATCAAATTAGTTTCCCCAGCCAACAGACAGCATCTCTTTCTGCAGGTGACATGCGGAGCAGAGTGGAATCCCTCCGACACCGTGACTCAGCAGTTAGGCATCATAGAAAGAAGGTTCTGGGCGACTTAGGGCCTTTCCATTTGGATTTTGTTTGTTCTCTCCATGTCTGTGCAGGTTTCCTTTGGGTGCTCGTTTCCCCTACCACTAAAAACATGTCCAGACTTCCAGGACTCTCCTGAAAAAGAGATTCTAACTCTCAGTGGGACTATCCTGTTTAAAAAAAAGCTGATTTAAAATGTATACAAAATAAAAAAAAAAAGTCAATTATAGACTTGCTAACGCTGAAATTGGTGAAAACAAGCAAATGTTTTGTGAAACTGTCAGCCACATCTGCTATGTTTTTCTATAAATGTACGTAGTCTACTGTCACTATAATATATGAGATTAAAGACTGAACTAGTCTTATTTTTGTAATCAACTAGCTGCGCGTTTTTCTTTTGCTTAGTTGATTAGTTGCCTAGAACAAGGTACTTGAGCATAATTTTGCCATAAGTTGAAATAGCATCACTTTAGAACTTCTGGAGATACGGCTGGCGATATGGCAAGAATTAAAATTAAGATTTTCTTGGAGCCAGATCACAATTCAGTTTTATCACGATTCTTGTAGACCGTTATTTTCCATTGTCTTTAAGGTAAATACAATTCACTTAATAGCTAAATCCAGCTGTCAAAATCGACCAGTGTTACCAGATTTTCAGAGAGAAACAAGCAAACTCAGGCCAACAATAAAAGTTAATAAAGTAATCGATTAATTAGAACATTGTGTGTTGCTGCATAACAAGTGTTAATAATAATGTCTTTTAGACATGAAAACATCCGAAAAAATCTGTTTCTGTCATATAAATTGATATATATTCATAAATCAAACCTGAAAAATTGCTCAATTCATTCCTTTTATGAAAAGCACAGTCCAAAAGAGACTTCAAGGCCAAAGTCGGTGTAAAGACTTGCATCAAAAGTTCAGCTCTAGATATGTTTTGAAGTCTATATTAAGACCATTTAACAATTATTCTATGACTAAATTTGTTGGTGATAATTTCAATAAGGTATTAGTTGTGATTGGTTAACTTGCTGCAGCCTATAGGAAAATTCAAACAGCCTAATTACTTTGCACTTCACTTCACCAGAACTCAGATACGTGTGAATCAGATTATTTTATAAAGGAATCCACTGTTTTTAGACGGCACAGGTTCCATTAAATATTGAAGGTTTCTGTTGGCTTTGCTCGGATTGTTGCGTTCATATTTCATCAGTGAAGCTCGGTGGATGAAATGTGCCGCTTGATTCAATATTCTGCTTGTTATTGTCGAGTAGAACTGAAAGAAATGGAAAGAAAATATGATAAAGTGTGAAGATTGTTGCTGGTTTTTGTATCTCTATCGCCTGGACAAAATAAAATCATTGATTAGTCTTAAAAAAGCATGAAAGAAGTTGTGATTGATCATGAACAAAGCAATAGAATACTAAATTTATTAAGACTTAATAAACTAATTTTATCCAGATTTTTTTCTGGAAATAATTATGTAAATATAGACCTTTTAACTTTTAGTGTTGAAGGCAAATTTTTTATAGAAAAATTTTATAGATTTTTTTTTCTGAAAATTGGCGCCCTCACCAGTAGATGGCGCCCTAGGCTACTGCCTAGTTTGCCTATGCTCAGGGCTGGCCCTGTACTCAAGCAAATTAGATTTTTGTAATGTTTCAGTCTGATGCATAGACATTTGGCGCGATCCACGGCATTTCAACCGGGTCCACTTCTCTCTCTCTTCAACAGCTTTGCACATTGTCTGCGCTCTGAAATGCAAAACTAAGTCCAACACTGTAGAAGTACCTCTGATTGTTTTTGTTTGGATGTGACACAGATAAGGCAGAGACAAATATAGGATTCGTGTGCCTTTCACTCATGATTCTGGTTCACAGAGCTTCTACAGGCGAGGAGCAGATGTGTTACAGCACTGGTTCTCAAACTTTTTCATCTTGAGTACCCCCTAATCTTGATCTCACACACTAATAACCCCTATGCCATGTATTTTTTAGGGATATTTTATCTCTACCATATATTTTCATCTATAATCAATGAATTTTATTGATTTTATGTATCCCATGTAAAAAAAAAGCCTTTTAACATGTAAAATGTGCTGCAAATAACATTTTTACATTACAAAACTTGCAATCCTACTTTTCTTTTTAGTCTACAATCATCCCAAGTACCCCCTGGCAAACTGGTGCATATCCCCTGTGGTCCACATACCCTGGTTGGGAAACACTGTGTTACAGCACTGGTTTGTATGGTGAAAGTGAATTGTGAACGCAAACCGAGATTTGATATATACAGTGTTGCAACTTTGGTCCCAGTCGAGCTGAGTCCAGTTCAATTTGTATTGTGAATCCACCCTTGTTTTTTAATTTCTGAATAAAGTTAAAATGATAAAACTTGAAATTTTAAGGCTATATAATGTGATACCAATTTTATTTTTTGATACAGAAATCACACTAAGACTGCTTTTGAACCATAGTGAACTTATCTTAGTAGGAAGTTGATTTATTTGATTGTTGTGCAGCTGAGATTCTTCTGACCAGATTCTGTGGATGGTGAAGTTGAACCGTTTCATATTAGAGACAGGCAGTTATAGTCGGCTCGTACCTGATCCATCTCTGTCTTAACGTGTCTAAATCTGGGCAGGACACGTTGTCTTTTCTGCAGGATCTTCAGTCACTGTCACTGCTGCTCCGTAAAACTATACATTTTCACTCACTTCATGTTCCAAGCTGCAGTGACAGACAACATGACTGATAAATCCATATTTGAGACTTTTTACTTTTATTTATGACCTTATGATCTTTTTCTCTTTTTGATCATTATATTTTTCTTCTATAAACCTACAGATGTGGAGAAAAAAGTTGGTTATACTCTGGTTATGACAAACAAATGGTCACTGAAATAGCTTGAAACTCACAAAAGCCATAATAAATCAAATAAAAATGACAATTATTACAATATGGCTTCCTAACCCTTCATCAGTGGAAATTGCGGCGGTTTGTCTCAAGTTCAAGTTGGTGTTTGGTGAGGAACATTATTTAATGTTTCTGTCTGCTCTTTTCCATAATGGTTTTCACCTGAGTGTGTGTTTTCTCTTGTCCAATCATCGAGGCTAAAGGGGGACTGCTGTGAAGTCTGCTGCTCCAGGGTCCAGGTAAAAGTAGGGCCAAAAGCGACTCACTTTGACCCAGCTAGCGGGGTGGAACGGCTTGCTTTGCACAGTGAAACAGCACAGGACCGTAACGTACCGCCCGACCCGAGCCTATGGAAACCGGGCTATAGCGACTTCTTCACCAATCCACTGAAAATGTACCTATATTTTCTGATACATTTTAGTATACAGTATATTAGTATGGTGTTTGATACTTTTGTCAATATGTTACAGTTCAGTACAGAAAGAAATCACCAATAAAGCTGTTTTACTGATGTGTCTCAGTAGAACAGATAATCTCAGACTCATAGTGACTGTGCTGCTGTTAAATCGTGTTAGAGCTGTTACTGATGCTGTAAAAGGCTTTATCAATTGATTGACTGTGATAGTCCATTTGACCCTGTTTGATCCTCTGCTCTGCTCATGTTTTACTCTCTACATGTGCTTTTGTTTGTTCGCTCTGTCACGATGGGATTAGATCAATAAATAATGTTGTAGTTTGGCTTGTAGTTTAACCACTGTGCAGCTTTATCACCACATGTTGACAGCTGTTTGTGTTTGCCACAAGTGTCGTATGAACACTTGCTGTACATACATTTTCTTTGAACTTTTGAGGAACCTTCTTTTATGTTTGAAGCACACTTGAACTCTGACAGTGCTTCCCAAACCTATTTGTCTTAAGTATATCGAACAAAGGTGCTTTGCCCTCTTCAGGTGGTGAAGAGTTCTGCTTCAAGTGGAGGAGTTCAAGTGTCTCAGGGTGTCTTGTTCTTAAGTGAGGGAAGGACGGAGAGTGAGATTGACAGGTGGATCTTTGTATCTGCAGTCATGAGGTCACTGTATCGAATCGTTGTGGTGACGAAGGAGATGAGTCGAAAGGCAACCATCGCCTATGGTCATGAGCTTTTGATAATGACCAAAACGACAAGATCATGGATATAAGCGGTCAAAATAAGTTTCCTTCGCAGATAGAGCAAGGAGCTCAGTGACATGAGGGGATTTCAGAGTAGAGCCCTGCTCTCCAATTGAGTTTGCTTGGGCTGGAGGAGGTGTGTGTGACAGAAACTCAGGGTCTTCCGCTCAGACTGATGCTTCTGTGATGTGAATGGATGGAGTATGCTGTCTCACACCTGGAATATCCCCCATGTGTGTTAAAGTGGGCCAAAAAACATTTACACACATGGACAAAATGGTTGGTACCCCCATGTTGATGACTCACAATGGTCACTGAAATCACTTGAAACATACAAAAGTAACAATAAATAAAAATGTATTGAAACTAATCAAAGTCAGCCATTACTTTTACATTGTTTTTACAGAATTATAAAATAAACCTAGACAAAATGATAGTATCCACTACTGTACTTAATATTTTGTTGCACAACCTTTTGTGGCAATGAAACAATTTGTATCAGTATCACAAGTGTTTTGACCCAGTCCTCGTGAACAAACTGCCCCAGTTGTGTTAGGTTTGAAGAGTGTCTTCTCCAGATCCATGTCTCAGCTCCTTCCAGATGTTCAGTGGATTTGAGATCTGAGCTCATAGAAGTACACGTCAGAATTATTCCAGTGCTTTTCTTTGAGACATTCTTGAGTGTTTTGGGTTGTTATGTTGCAAGACCCATGACCTGCAACTGAGACTAAGCTTTCTGACAGCACGTTTCTCTCCAAAATGCCTTGACAGTGTTGAGATTTCATTACTTTGCACAGACTCAAAGATGCAGATTCTCATGCAGCAAAGCAGCTCCAGAACATACTGTAGGTGAACCTCTTCCATGTTTCACAATAGGCACAGTGTCTTCTTGGTAAGCTTGATTTACCATAGTGTGTATGTGTAAAGATGTAAAATGTACTACTTTTCGTTCTTCCTGAAATCGTACTCTACTTTGAACCAGTGGGTCTCAGTACACACTACATAAGAGGTTTGAAAAGTTATCTGTGACTCATGTAGATAAATATAAAAGTCTCTAAAAGTGTCACAATATGTTTTACTAAATGCTTATTATTACTACCATATTTAGAATGATAATATCTGCTGTCTAGACAACTATAAGACAGACATTCGCAACCATTTTTAGACTGACAATGTGAAGAATAATGAATGTTTGGTCTCTAAACATCACCACTTTGATATCGTCCCTGTGGATTTTGTCACCTGCGGCACAAAACAATTAATAATACCTCAGTAATAACAACAGGACGAATGCTCTTACTGTGGTGTGAGGTCTGCGGAGACTCGGAGGTGTGAACTCACTGTTTATGTTTAGACGGTGTCCTGGGTTGACCTCGGCCGTCTGCACATGGGACAGAGCTCTGCAGAGTCAGGAAGCACGCTGCAGGTTACCGTGGAGATGTCACTGTTTGGGCCTGGAATGTTCCACAGCATTTATTTATTTACATTTGTGCAGTAAGTTCACCTGACATGACAAAAGTTCGACAGGCCATGTTTAATGTCAAGACAAAGCAAAACTTTCTGCTGGAAAAGCATGAGGAGAAGGTGAAAAGAACGAAGGACAAGAGGAGTAATCAAATAGACTGAAAACATGGAAACATAAAGACAGGTTGTTGAGATGTGACTGTAACCTCTAAAATCCACTACAAAATTGCAAAAAGTTTGGTCTAAATTTTGAGACTTAAGATTTGCCAATTGGCTCTGTGCACGGAGCGTCTGTTGGCTTGTTTTTGTTAAAAATAGCTAAGTTCTGTATAGTACAAACATTTTTTGTTAGTGTTAGCATTTAGATACAAACAGGTCTCTTTTTAAACACACAAGTGTCCTATGGTGAATTATTCTTCTGATTTGTGAAGTCTTTAACGTGTTTTCTGTAACATTCACCACAACTGTTAACCTGGCTCACGCCAGATGGATATGTGTTGAACTCCTATCTGAGTTCTCACTAAATCCATCTGGGACTTGACTCGCTGAAAGCGTTCGAGAAAAGGCGGGGCGGTTTGTGAAAAACTTCGAGCTGATTGGGTGTGGGCTACCTTATTTGTGCTTAGCCAATCACAGCAACAACTCATAATGGTGTATCCAATGTTTGTGTGGGATAGAACAAGTGTCACACATACTGCTCTTCTTTCAAAAAGAAATTACTCCGTATTTCTGCTAAAACTGCATCAAAAGCAGCAGAAACACGTACATCCACAAGAGCCACCATCTTTGTTTAGCTTGAATCAGACTCGGCGGCGGCGCCAGAGCGTAAACGGCCCCTGTTAGCCCGCCCTGCTGCAATGTGATTGGACCTCAAAACCACGCTGCTGTGATGTGATTGGGCCGAAACACCGCCATTTCGGACTCTCAAACCAATCGGGCGGCTAGAAGGCCAGATTTTGTGTTTGTGAATTCACAAATATCGCGAGATAAACCATCTGGCTGGCCAGGTTACACAACTGTCTGATCTAAAGAGTATTCATTCATAATTTTCTACCGCTAAATTCCATTAGGGGTCGCAGGTGACTGGAGCCTATCCCAGTAATTTTGGGCCTTAGGCGGGGGAACACCCTGAACAGTGCCTACTTGTCGCAGGATTAAACAGAGAACAACAACAGCAATTGTGACTTCTCGGCTACTTCTTGATCAATCAGATTCAGAGATTGTCATGGCCTTGTTTTTTTTCTTGACGGCTTTCAGCGGCAGCCATCCCAGATAATGATCATTTGTAGGACTCAATTCAGTTATACATATTTCCATCTGACGTGAGCTAGGTTTGTTGTTTGTTGCAGCTCAGTACGAAATATATGCTTATGTCCACATTCCCCTGCTTGTTGCGTGTCCGGTCGAGTTCGGTGATGTGACAGATTACTGCACCACTGCCTCAAGTATAATCTCTTGTAGCCGGTGACAGTGACGATGACTCACGCACAGAGCAGGACTGTGATAACTGTGATCCTGAGCTCTATTTACAGACACAAACACGTCACTGCGGCTGGATGTGGACCTTTGATCACATCTCATTTTCTCTTAATGTCATGGACTGAGAATTATATGCTGATCACATTCACACATGGTCATATTCCCGCTATTCATTTGTTCCTCTGAAACAAGATGTGTAGCGGTTTTTAATTGGTGAAAAATGAATTGTGTATTTAAGAACATTACTCAGGTAGAAGTTGAATGACCAGTTTGCAAACTTCAAAATTTAGACAAGGCAAGTTAGATTAGAGACTTTGGTATTTTAATTGAGAGTTGGTCTTACCTTCTAATCAAAATAATCACCAGATGAGCGTCCCATTGATCTCCAGCGCAATTCAGACATTTCTTCATTGGTCTAAAGCATGTTCGAGTGCCTTAGGCTTTGCTCTTGTAGCAGCACTTGTCATGTTATGAGCCTTCTTTTATGTGTTGCGCGGTTTGCGATGCTAGATGGCGGTATTTACTCTGTATTGACTGTGGCTTTTGTAAATTTTTTCTTTAGACATTCAATGTACAGCATTCTACTAATTTGTAACAGCAAAAATACAAATAATTACATCAATATAATTCCTTACGCCCAACCAGTGCAGAGAATTCGGCTCGAGCTACTCGCATTCAGGCTGTTTGCGGTTAGAGACAACCTCAGAGAATTTACAAATTCATCCAGGCAAGTGCAAACGGATTGTAATATGATTACGATTTTTCACAATATAAAAAAGAACATTTGTGATAACAATATAATTAACGATATCACTAAAGTTGACGTTTGATGTTGTAATTAAGTGTTTCAGGCTATTTCAGTTGCTTCCACTCTCATTCATGTTTTAGCCTCTGCAGAGTCTTAACAGTCTGGGCTTACATCGCTCATGTTCAAGGTTTTAGAGCAATTGGACAAAAATTGTGTGTTTTTGTGGAGAAATTAGCGTGTGAATTTTGATTAATGGTGATAGTTGGAGGTTGAGGCGCCAGGTGTTAGGTGAATCGCCTCCGCTGAGTTGCCCAGGGCAGCTTACTGTCACTGAGTGGGGAGGGAGGGGTTCATCTCACTGTGAAGCGCTTTGTGACTGTGTCTGTGAAATGCGCTATACAAATAAAGATTACTTACTTACTTACTTACTTACTTACTTACTTACTTACTTACTTACTTACTTACTTACTTAATTTTGGCTAATCTCCAGGTTCAACTACCAAAAATACCCACTAATAACAAAGAAATATATCTATAGCATTTTTTCATGTCTTTAAAGTCTTTATTACTGATGAAAAATATTGTTAAGAATCTCATTCACAATCCGGCAGCATTGGGAATTAGTCTGTTGGACTTTCTCAAAACTAAGAGGAAAACCGCAATTATATCACGATGTTCTCAATTTTAACTTTTCCACTTTAATATCACGATATATGATTTACGATAATATTGCCCAGCCCTACTAACTAACACAGTGCACCTTTAAGCTTTTCTAACTCGCTCATTGATGCTTTTGTCCATTAGCACAGCTTTAAAACTAAATTTTCAGACAAAAGTGAAGCAGACTTATCACCCTCTGCAAAGCCACTCAGTTCATATCCCAAAGAAGTATGACATCATGAGACGAAGACACTGCATAGTTGAGCACCAAAACATTAAGAGCTTGATTTATGAAGCAATTCCTCATACAAAACAGAAGAGCAAACACTGGACACAAGTGACATTTGTGCCTCCTCCAAGCACTGACAATGCTAAATTTGAGGAGATGCTTATTGGCTTTGTGGAAGATGTTACACATGCGGCTTCTAATAACAGCAAAGAACAGCAAAAGAACAGTGAAATCAACTTTTTTCTAAAATAACAATAAAGAAAACATAAGCATTTAAGCCAACATTGTTATACTGTATTTTAGTTTATTCCTCAAAACATAGAGAATAGAAAATAGGTCCTCCTGACCTAGAGTAAAGTTAGAAAACAACACTTTCATGATTGATGTGGCAAATCTTCGCTGTCAACAAAATTATAGTGTTTTTAGTTGCTGCTCTGGTCAAATAAATAAAAAAGAACCATCCGTATCATTCCTATAAGGGCCTTTGTACTTGTACTTTTGCTAATCTCAAAAACATGGCATCTTTTCCAGTTATTTTTGGAGTTGAACTGGTCAGATTGAGCTAAAATTATCCCAAAATTACAGCCGTGTTCCTTCACTCTCCCTCTCTCCTCTCGCTGTGTTTCTTTTATCATTCCTCTCGGAGCTGTCATCGTAGCCTTTCTCAAACCTGCTTCACCTCTCCCTCGTGTGTTATGGTAATGTGTGAATGATAAGGTGGGCCGCGGATACTTTTCCTTACATGGACACGCAGCTTTTCCACACACGTGAGAGTCAGGTCAAGCTTCGGGCCTTTTGCGACGTCGTCTTTGCTGCTGCTGCTGTTTTTTCCAGACAAACGCTTCTAGTCCTGGTCTAAATCACAGCAAACGGAGAAAGAAGCTGGTGTAGAGTTGTAACAGTCTGTGGGATGGTTACGAAGGACAGAAGACTTGTCATTAGCGCAAAGTTGTATGGCCCTACATCTTTTCGTCACAATAAGAGAACATTTACATAAGCTATTTAACAATTTCCGAGGTGTTTTAAGTTATATTTTCTATTTTCACTCCTTGCATGCCATTGCTGTCATTAGTCTTGTGTTTTATCCTTTGCAGAGCCTCCACAGTCTGTGTTAAGGTTGCTGTTTGATGAGGCTTTCAAGCAATCAGACCAGAATTGTATGAACTGACCACAGTGAAAGAAATCGGCTCCATTAATATCACAGTATATGATATATGATTTGATATTGCCCATCTGCTTGCGATTAGAGATTTCATGTTATCAAATGTTAGTATTTTGTCGAGATGGAATGGTATGTGAATAATTATTTGGGAATTGATCAGCTGGAAGATTATTCTTTTGTTTAATCGATTAGTTGGGCAATTATTCTTTTGATTAATCGATTAGTTGCTTAGATTGTCAAAGCCACTTGAAAGCAAGATTTTGCAAATTGTGACCTAAGGCAAAATCTACAGGCAAAATTAGAAGCAAAAACCCTATAATTATACCATTTTCATGACCAATCATCATCGCTCTTCAGTTTGAGGGTTTTTTCAGCCCATGACATGTTTTGGCTTCAGTCACCCGCGACCCCTAAAGGGAAGAAGCAGTAGAAAATGTATGAATGGATGTGTTTATGTATTTCTATAAACCCAGTCAAAGTCTAAGCTGAAGCTGATATATTGACCGTCTCTAGCTTTTAATTTTGCTTCTAAAATTGGCAACATGATTATTCTTTTGTTCTTATGATTATATTTTGGAGGAAAAAAACGCATAGTCTTCATCTGTGGAGTGCCCCAGGGGTCTATCCTCGGCCTCTTTTGTTTTCGGTGTATTTACTTCCTCTTGGGTTCATTTTGAAAAAAGCATTGCATTTTCTTTCATTTATGCAGTTTACTGTCACATTTATGTTTTCTCTGAAGATATCAAACATGAATGTAAATCAACATTTTAAAGTAGACTGAAAATAAATAAAAGTTGACTAATGTATCTTGAGTAATGCTGTTCATCAAAAGGCTCTGTGCACAGAACCCTTTTCAAAATAGTTAGTTTCCGTACTTAAAAGCATTTCCTGTTAATTTAATTTCTACTGGGTTTTCACTTTGTCAGTTTAAAATAAATAAATATCAGAGAAGATCAGGCAGTGAACAGTGAGTTGTGTGAATATCTCTGAAAACATACCAAAGACTTTACAAATCAGGAGAATACTTCCCTACTGGACACTTGTGTGTTTATAAAGAGATGTGTAAATGCAGAAGCTAACAGGAAATGCTCATAAGTACAGAAGTTTGCTATTTTGAACATAAACAAGCCAACTGAAGTTCTGTGCACAGTGCCATTTAACCTGATAATCTTGACGTACCTACTTGTTATACTCGAAGGTGTTTCTCATGAATAAAAGCGTTTGATTTTGACACATCTTAACTTTAGAAGGAGAAATAAGAAAGGAAGCAGGAGGACATTTGAGGAGAGGAATGGCTTTCATTTAACAGTAGTTTAAGACACATAGGTACATAAACTTCTCAAAATAACACAGCACAAAGCATTACTGTATATACAACATCTATCATGCTAACCAGAACCGAAGCGGGAGAAGTGTGAGCGGTCTGTGTCCATGTGGGAGGAGTGAAGAAGAAGTGTCATGGCCGCCGCTGTGTTCTCACTCTGAGGAAGAGCAGACGTCTCAGCGGTCGATGGGTAAACTGTGGAGCCAGTGCAGAGACACATTCACCCTGGAGACAGAACGAGACTGAAGAGGTCTGCATGAGAAAGAGAAGTATAAAACTAGGTAGTTACAGTAGACGGCTGGATGGATGGTTGTTGACAGACAGATGGCAAGATAAATATAGACAACGATAGACAAAAAGAGAGAGGGTAGATGTATGGATAGAGATGGAGAGATGTAGATAGGCAAAGGGAGATGGAGAGAGAGGAAAGGTTAAAGAGATATTTAGAGCCAGAGACCGACCAACAGACAGACAGACGGACAAACAAAGAAATATTTAGAGACAGACAAAGAGGCAAAGAAATATTTAGAGTCAGATAGAGAGATAGAGTCCAAGGGATATTAAGAGATGGAGAGAGAGAGAGAGTCAAAGAAATGGAATAAGATACAGACAAAGAGACAGACAGTCAAAGAGATAGAGACAGGGAAAAACAGAAAGAGAGAGAGAGAGGAATCAAAGAGATATTTAGACACAGAGTCAGACAGACATTTAGAGACAGAGAGACAAAGAGTCAGAGAGAAAGTGAAAGGCAGAGTCAAAGAGATATTGAGAGAGAGAAAAGTCAAAGAAATAAAGTCAGATACAGACAAAGAGACAGAGACAGTCAAAGAGATATTTAGAGACAAGAGGCAGACAGACATTTAGAGACAGAGAGAGTCAAAGACATATTTAGAATCAAAGAGAGAAAGAGAAAGACAGAGTCAAAGAGATATTTAGAGACAGAGAAAGACAGAAAGAGAGAGAGAGAGTGACAGACAGACAGTCAAAGAGAAATTGAGAGACAGACACAGAGAAATAGACAGTAGACAGACAGAGTCAAAGAGATATTTACCACAAGGACTATAACACCAAACTTGGTCAAAATTACCAAAAGAAATAGCTAATCTGTCATATGGATTTTAAACATTAGCTGTCTTTCTAATGCATCACATGAACTGTACCTTGTGGAAACTCAGAGCCTCTGTAGTAAATCTGATTATCCTCTCTGGGTCACAAACGGCATGCCTGGTATGTTGTATCCTCACACACTTTCTCACCGGATCACGTGTAAGTCTGTCATATTTGCCTTGGACTTTGCGACGTTAGGGCATCCGGCTTTAGTCGCTGAGACGAGGGATGAAATGGGTTTTGGCGTGTGTAAGGCGGCTATTGATGGAGCGATCTTTCTGTTTCCTGTTCACTCACAGCTCAGATTAGGAGCAGAGCCGGTTCAAGCTGTGTGATTTGTTTCTTTGCGAGGGTCACGGAAGAGTTTGAGTTGAGGAAAATGAGTTAAGTGAATGTATAGTGGTGTTAAAGTGCATAAACTTAGACAAAATAGGCTTCCTTTTCAGTAAAACATAGTGAATATTTTTATTTTATGTTTGTTTAAACTTCAGGAAACAGTCAGTTGGGTGTAAATTGTCTTTGCATTTTTGGCACTTTTTGACGACAAATGTGGAGGGATTTTGATTTAGAACTCAAATTACTTCCTGTATCGTTTTGACTGAGTGACTGAAGTATGATAAGAGCACCTTTATGGGCTAAATTTTGCCTCCTGGGAGCCATTGTATCGGAACATTTTTATTGAAATAGCTTGTGTGTTGCCAGGGCTAATGGCAGTTGGAGATTTAGGACTTTTTCACTCTTGCACAACAAATAATTCACTCATCAAACATTATTTTTGGCTGCATTTACTGCTTAAGAACATCTTTTTACAGACAACAAAACAAAGGATCTCACAATTCATCTTTTCTCTGTGTCATTCAGAAAATCAGGAGGCAGGCTTTTGTGTGTTTTTTGGATGCATTCAAAGGGTCTGTAGTGGATCTGTCAACAAACTCCACTATAAAAGCAAACATGATTTTTGTGCTTGGTATAAATCTCTCGTGCCATAATAAACGATGTGCTGAGCTGCACAGTCTAACACGCCGAGGTTCATGTGTAGGAGTGTGTTAATGCTGTCTACATGTTTTATCAGCTATAGAAATGTAAATCTGACTGTATCTCAGGACTTGTTCTCCTCTGGGATGTGTTATAATTAGAGCAGACTGCAGGACGCCTTCTTTACCTCGGGCTCAGACTGCTCTCAGCCCAGCTCCGGCTGCTGTGCTGGAGCGGTTCTCTTCTTGTGGTGGATACCTCCCTGAAGCCCAGGCTCTTGTGATGCTGTTGCTCTCTTTGCTCAAGACACTCTCGAGACTATGTGCTCTCACAGTAATTGTTTATTTGTGAAGGAAAAGAGCTGTGGTGAGCTGCAGCGAAAAGCTGCAATTACTACACCAGACTCAGAGCATCTTGAGTTGTGTATCTCAAACAATTACCACTAGAGATTGGTACTGAAGCTCAGTTTCATAACCAGCGAGCTGCACCTTCACAGTCCACTGGATCAATAAGTTCCAGCTCTATCAGTGCTCTTAACAGTGCTGAGAAAGCGTTCTTCATAAGGTTTGTCTTGAGTACATGCCTTGCCATGCTTCGATCGTGCACTGTGCGATATCGCTACATTTCTGTGTTTGTGTGCCGTACTCCGATCAGCTTCAAGCGTGCCTCACCACACACACAAGCAGAGAGAGAACCTGGCAGTGAGCCCACTGGCATCACCTACATGTGCAGGTTATGCACATGTAGCATTAAAATAGTCAGAGAGGAGCTGTGATGCCTGGGCCAAATGGTTTAATGCCTAAACTACTTGTATTGGACTGATTGTGCAGTTGTTTCCCCTACTACCTGTCCCCACTCATTTACCTGTGTTTAATTGTGCTTATTGTAGTCATGTAGCTTGCTGATGCCTGAGCCGGTCACCTCCCAGAAGCTAAGCAGACTGGGCCTGCTTAGCACAATGTACGACTAGAGGAGAAACTATTTGGGCAGATAGCTGACACAAGCTTAGTAAACTGGTGTGAGTGTGAATGGTTTGTGATGGTCAGAGCAGCCAATTTAAACACGAAGGACTTGTTTATATTTCTAAGCCGTTTTAAATCAACTTTGTCTTTTTCTACATATCATATTATGTTATATAAAAACAACAGCAGACTGTGATCTTGTGTCTTTTGCCTTCGCACAACCGGGCAGCTGAACAATTACTCACTTAAGTCAAACTATCGTAGCCACGTTATGCAAAGTTTTCTCAAGTGGAAAACAAAGCCATCCTTGTCTTGTACAAAGCACGACTATTTTTGGACACATCTGGTTTTCACTCACGGCTCTGGACCCTCTTTAGTCTCACGATTAAATATTAAGCAGTGTTTTTTCTCTGGAGCGGTGGAGCTTTTCTTCTTCAAAGCCCTGAATCACCCACTGACCTTTGTGTGCTGGAGTTAAGTTCAAAGTGCTGCTGCTGCCTCTGTAGTCGAGTCCGGGTCGTAGCTCACAGTGTTGGTCCAATGATGCGCAAAAGTCATGAATGAAAAGTTTAGCTCATTACAAACACTCACACTACTACAGTTAGACGTCTCACTTGGATTGTCTTCAATTGATACACTGCAGGTGAAAAACTAGTTGTCTGTGTGAAGCTTCTGCTGCTGTTTAATGATTGTCATGTTTTCATATACTAATAATCATTTTACGTGCAATTGGACAGAGAATGATATAAGCTTATGAATTAACTTTGTTGTTCTACATACCAAGGTTAGAGGGAATTTAGATATTTGATTTAATTTTAAGTAAACCAAACTTAACAGAAAAGATCTATTATAAATCCACCATAGGGAAACGTCCTACCATCTATGACAACAGTACAGTTCATGAAAAATTAACAATATTAGTGTTTAAATGATATGGTTAAAGTTATTAAGACGTTTTGCTACATTCTAAATAGTGTATTTTAGACAGAGACAACCCCTACGGTTCTGAGTTAGCAAATAGCTGACTAGACCGCAATACAAAACACCACTGAAACTGGTCTAGAAGAGTTTCTGTGGTGTTTGTTCAACTCTCGTGTGACTCAAGCCTTTCTATATAGTGTTGGCATGTTCTCCTAGGTTTTTCCAGTTTCCCCTTCACTAAAAACATGTACAAAAAGCTCTACTACCTCAGGACTCCAGTGAAAAGAGATTCCAACTTTCCTAGTTAATAAAAACGTCAGTAAATATATATAAAAAGGCCAATTTCTGATGTGGGTTACACCGGAGTTAAATTTATACCCATTTGTATAAATTGTATACTTTAGCCAATGTTTTATTCCAGAGTTTCTGTAAATAAAAGCAACTCTAAAAAGTAAAGCCCAATTCCATTAAAGGTGGTGTGGCTGATTTTCACACTGCAAACACAATTTAGGTTTTAAATCTGACAACTTCCTCTCATAAATCCTTCCACACATAGTTAATATCAATATGTATTCATTTTTGGTGCAGTTGTGGCTTTTTTTTTAATTAATACCACTTTTACAAATATCAAACTGAAATTGGAGAAGACCACCAGGGCACAGCCAATCAGAGCGCTGCATTTGGCTCCTGATTAGAACTAAAATTCTTATTATTCAGTTCAGACAGTACTCTGTTGTCCTAATTTTTTGCAGCAAGTGCAAAGATTCTGTGGCAACGGAAAAGTTTTGGCCCAATGTAGGAGGCTGTATTTGTCGACTGGCACAGCTTTAAAACAGTTTTTTCAGACACAAAAATGAAGCAGGCTTACCACCCTCTCCACAGCCAATCAGCTTCATCTTAAAGAGTCATATAGTGACTCACATAGGCTGCATATTAGTAAAAGAAGTTCTCCTTAGGCACTTTAAGGTACACATTATTGTCTCTAAGTGTTTGACTCATTCTTCAGACAAAACACTATAAACACTGTATTTTGGTAAATATTCACACGATGAGTTGAGTTTGTAACACTGGCTGCACTGCGGCAGAATAAAACTGATGAATTTCGATTTTTTATACCATAAATGTTTTAACAGGTTGACTATACAGTATACTCTGCTATTGTACTTGCTCTCGACGGAAAACGCCTGAAGAGATGCTGCGTTTCTATGACGACAGTACAGCGCATGAATAATTAACAATAATAGTGCGGTTAGATGATATTACACTGGTAATGGATTTAAGACGTCAATTAAAAGCATTTATAAAGTAATAATGTGCTAATATGGAAAGATTAGCTTCAGATTAACCATTATCTAAATGTTGTGAGTGTTTATAGAGAACGGTTTTGGATTCCTAGTGTAGATTGTTTGCTTTTCGTTGCAATAATTGAATAGAAATAGTTTGTTTTAGTCTCAAACGTATGCAAAACTTGGGGATCTATAAAGCCACTGTCTACTTTAATCTGTGAAGATTTCAGCAGGACTTTGGCTTCATCAGACAAAAAGTTTAGCCACCTCTGGTCCCGTAGAACTCACTCTTTTTGAGGAACGGCTGAAGTTGTGTTGAAAAATGGGGCAAATACAAAAAACAAACTTCTTTACAGTGACAATAATCTGACATGGTTACATTCTAGATCCTGGACGGAGCTTATGGATTGAGAAACAGCTTCGGTTTCATAGCTTGCGCTAGAATAATGCAATAATGTCACAAGACCAGATGGATTAATTGCATTCTTTGCTGTGAAGTGTTTCATATATAATGATAAATGATCTCTATGTATGTACGAAGCATCGTTCCATCTTTCAAGGCACTCGAAGTACTTACAATCACGGATCCATTCACCCAGGGCACGCAGACAATGAGGCGATGTGGGTTAAGTGTCTTATTCAACGACAATCCACTTTTGTCATCCTGCTCTGGCACCTGGTGTTCCAGCTGTCTCCCATCCAAGCACTAACCAGGCCCAAACTTCTTAGCTTCTGAGATCTGACAGATCAAACATTGATAAGTAGGTATATGCAGATGCTTCTTGAAAAATGTAAGAAGTAAAAGTAAATGTGGATTATTTCAATAACTGTTTAAGGCCTAAAAACCAATATTTACTCTCTCTTTTGCATATTAATTCATCTTTCACTGTCACTGAAAGTTCCCACCTCCACGTTTCCAGAGCAACAGCGTGCATCACAATCGGCCTTGAGTCGGGTCAATACATTTCAGAATCGAGTCTTTTTCTCTTCACACTCTGCCGTTTGTCCAGCTCTCGGAGGCCTCACTTGGAAGCTAAAATGATGACGTACGTTGAAAAAAATCCAGGCAAAAACAGGCCAAGTTAAACAGTAAAAAAGATTAATGTTGGTGTTTGTATTAAAGACAAAAATGAAAGAGTGTCAGGCCAAGTTTGATACGACTGAAGTGTGAATAAATAAACATTGCAAAAGCTTTAACCACTGAAAGATTACATTTGTGCAGTAAACGTACTTCATTGCATTTACAAAACACAGGAAACCTTAACCTTTTTATAGTATTAACCTGACTATAAAAAATGTAGGGCTGAAGCTAACAATTCTTTTAGTAATCAATAGCAAAAATGACTTGAATACAAGATTTTTGACAAATTTAAGCTGAAATAATGTCACTTGAGGACATCCTGGAGATTTTTCTCTCTTTGTGGTATCATAATTAGCATCAAGAATCGACTCTATTACTTTAAAAATTAGCTTTAAATTGAGAATCAGACAACACTAGGCTCAGGCAAAGTCCTACATTTTTAAAACAGGTGAGTTACTTTTAAGACACTACAGAGCTGCTGTGCTGTTGTGTATCAGAGCTTTGTGAACAAATTAACAACTGAAAAATGTTACAATTTCTAACAATTACATATTTTTACCACATGATAAAAGTCACAATAAATAATTCATTGTAAAACCCAACACATACAAACCAACTTTGTGCACTGCAAAAAAATGCATTTCTAAATTGGTTAAATGTCTTAAAATCTGGATCTTTATTTTTGGTATTTTTTTCTGGTTTAAGATGTACCTAGATTATATGACTTATTGATTTCTGCTTGTTTCAATTCATTTGTTCTTATTCCAAGTAGGGATGCACCAATCCGATACCAGGATTGGATATTGGTGCCGAACCAGGAAATTTCCCTGGATCGGGTATCGGCACCATGATATCAGTTCAGCCGATATCATAGTTGTGCCTTTAATTGGACATAATGACACTAATTTATTGTTTGGTGATCCAGAATGTCTCATATTATTGGACATTTTATCCAGATTAAGTTGTTAAATTGTGGCTTGCATGAGAAATAACAGTTACATAGCACTAAATGACAAAATGTCTTACGTTATAATAAGAAAGAAAAGCAATTTCAGTCCTTACATTGGTATCGGTTGATATCGAGTATCGATAGATACATAAAGCCTAAGTATCGGAATCGGAATAACGAAGTACCTTGTTATCTATTGGTCAACGTTTTACTGGCCTCATCATGTTCACAGTTTATATATTTTTATAATTCTTTTTTTGTTCAGCTTAAGTACAAGGCTGTTACAAATCTATGCAACTGTTTTTGACCAAGACTGACAACAAACAATTTTTGAAAATCCTCCATACAACGTTTAAGTAGTGAACTTCAGTACTTTAGCCATCTCTGTAAAGTAAAAAGTAGTGCACTGAACAGATAGATAAAGCCATGAATATATGTTGTATTATGTGATAATTTTAGAATCCAGGGTGCGAGAGTGAACATTTGAACTCACATTATGTTTTGTCATTTTCCTCAGCTCCATGCACCACATCACATAATGAAATCTTCCCCAGTAACATTACCCAGCATGCATCTGATTCTCATCTCTCTGCTTCTGCTTTCACACTGGCAAACAGCCTCGCAGCTCCATAAAGCCTGACTGTGTGTCCAGCAGCGTCTCTGTGGTGTGAATGAACCCGCGTCCCGCTCCTCTCGGGCCCATCGTGACTCAGGGTAAAAGAATAGTGCCGTGGTATGCCGTGGCGCTCAATGGAAACAATGTGCTCAGTGCCAATAGGACGGCAGTGTGGGCAGAGAGGTGGAAACTTGGACCGGGACGAATGACAAATGAACAGTGTGTGGATTAAATTGGGGGATTTTGCGAGAGGTATAAATGAGAAGTGTTTACTGAGTAGAAGAAGCGCTGAAGCTGGTTTGAAACATGACGACGGGACAAAAGTGCGTTCCGGGACAAGAAATGGAAAATAATTGATGAAAACTGAGCTTAAAATGAAGCTAAGCATTAAAACAACTTAATTTTGACTGTGTATATGGTGAAGATGGTGCATTCGGGTTACTGATCAGTAGAAGCTAGATGCGAAAGTTGGAAGTTCCCATGGTCGATGGTAATTCAGACAAGTCCACAAGACCACTTTGACACTTCCTTAAAGTGAAAGAAGGAATACAGTATATTGCTATTTCTTTAGTTAAACTAGACAAACCGTGCTTGTCTATCTATATACCAAGGCTGTGTCCATGTACATGGGTAGCCTAGACAGGGCACCCTTCTCTTTCCCCCTTCCTCTCTCTGGTCCCATGATCTGAGTGTATGAGTGTGTGTGTGACTTGTGTGTTTTGTGTATGTTTGTGTTGTACAGCCTTTTTATTATGTCATTGTTCCAGAATCCTGTTTAGTCTTTGTTTATTATTTGCCACCTCGGCTAAGGAGACCACACTCGCACCGGCATCCATCCACCCGCCCGCCCATGAGCAAGAGACTCAACAAGGCAGCGAGAGAACCCAACGAAAGCCACCAGGGACACGTCTGAGGAGCCACAAGGGACGACCACCAGACCCAGAGAGCGACCCGGACCACCATCCACCCCCAGGACTCCCTCCCAGCCATACCACAGGGCAAACTGCACGTGCCCCCCAGGGCCGGCCCCCCTCAGGCACCCCTCCCCTCTCTGATTATATTTATTTATTTTCCTTCGCTCCGAAATTGTTTCAGTCCCTATACTTATCCTGTCTTGTGTGCTGTGTGTTTGCTGCTACGTTGTGTCTAAGTTGCATTAAAAGAAGGCAGACATTGTCCTGCCAGCCTGAGTGAGAGTTTGACTTTCCCTAATTCTAAAGTGGTGCATTAAAACAATCTAAAACAATCTGGGAGCTTCCAGGTCTGAATCAATTGCTTCCAATCAGTTACATAACAATCATGAAGGGTACCCAAGTCAAAGCCGACCCCGGGGAACACAACAGCCGACACCGCGATACACCCAAGAGGAAAAACCCGGAGCGACAAGGTAGCCCAGACCACCCCCAGACTCCAAGCAAGCCGTACCCCCAGACCCCCCAACAAGGTCCCAATGACCCCACCCAGGTCCTCCCACACCCTCCCAAGCCCTCCCCCACACAGGCAGACAAACGGAAAAACACAGGCACAAACACAGATCCCCCCGCAGAGGTAGAAAACGAGAGACAAAGACAGACTATAACAAAACAAAAAGGCTGACAGTATGTGTACGTGTTGCTCCACATTCGTGCCAATCCTCCTTGGTGAAAGGTTCACTCTCCGCACTGCACTGCACTGGGGTCAGCTGTACAGCACAGCACATGAGACCTCTGCAACAGGGCCTCAGCAGTAGCTGGTTTACCCCTGCCACTTCATACACGAACCCTTCCAAGCAGGTTTCATCCTCTTCATGCATACACAAACGCTCTCCATTCATCCCTATCTCTAGCAGCCTCTCTTCCTTGCGTAACAGTCATTCCTCTGGCATTCAACCATCTTCTCACACCATCCATCCATCCCATCCGTGGTCTTCCTCTCAGTCGCACCCCTGGCCCATCAGCTTCATAACCATGTATTCCCAATCACCATCTCTCTCTCAGTGCACATTCCAATCAGTCTCTCACCACTATCATTCTTTCCAGGTACACCATACACACCAACAACACCCTCAATTTTCTCATCACCCACTCTAGCATTCAGATCTCCCATCAGCACTACATTCACATTTGCTCCAAATCCTTGCAAGCACTCATCCAAGTCATTCCAGAAGGTCACTCTCTCCTCTTCATTCCTCTCACTGCCAGGACCATACGCACTCACGAACACCCACCACTCATTCGGAAACTTCACTTTCACCCACATCAACCTTGATGAAATCTCTTTCCATTCAGCCACACATTGTCTCAAGTCACAACTCACCAACAAAGCCACACCTTCTCTTGCTCTCCCACTCTCTACACCAGACATTCTCCCACTCACACTTCCAAACACACACTCACCCTTCCCTTTCATCTTTGTCTCACTCAGTGCTAACACGCTCATTCTCCTTCTTTCAAACATCCTTCCAATCAGATCTCTTTTACTTTCATTCGTACTACACCCACGCACATTCAAGGCCCCAAACCTGAGGGTTTGGGGAGTCAACTCCCCTTCCCTGCTCTGCCCTGTCTGTTTTTGGGAAAACTGTTACGGGGGAGAGGATTCCCAGTCCTCTCGCCCCGTCCCTTTTAGTCGCCTTTTACGACACGCAGGGAATACGGTGTAGTATCTTTTCAGTCTGCCCCTAACCACAGGGCATTTACAAACGTGCTTGTAAATTGTCAAAACACAACAAAAGATGCATCAATTTGCACTGACAAAAGCTTTTGAGAATATACGTAAGTGTGAATGAGCCCTGAATCTTGACTAAATGCACAAGAATGTACTTATTTAAAGTTGGGGTAGCTAACTTTTTTAGTTATCAATTAGTAACCTTTGTGCCTTCCACTAAAAGTCTATGAAAAATGCACCGCTTTGTGAAAATATGAGACCACTGAGTACCATCTGAACTGAAAAATAAAGAATATTTGCTCTAATTAGGAGCCAAATGCTGCGCTCTGATTGGCTGTGCTTGGATGGTCCTCTCCAGTTTCACTTTGCCGATTGTAAAAAGTGTTTCTTAAGCCATAATTGTAACCAAAAGGAATACAAGTTTATATCAACCAATGTGTGGAAGGATTTAGGAGAGGAGTTGTCATTTTAAAACCTAAATTGTGTTTGCTGTGTGAAAATCAGCTACCCCACCTTTAATCGTTATTTTCACAATTTTTGTTACCACCCCCTGCACAACTAACATGCATGAGAGTTGATTCTGTATCATGATAGCTATATCAGGAACAAGCACTTCTTTTGTGGAATATTCTGTGCGGGAGATTGTAAAGTAATGGTGATTCATGTGATGGATTTACAGCTTACAGATGCTATACCCGTTTTTTTTTCTTTTCTTAAAAATGTATACAAACAGCGAGATGTGCTGGTATGCTAACAAAACAATACTACCAACCACATAGACCAACTTAGTGGAGTTTGGTGAACAAATGGGACATTATTAGACTGAGACAGGACATTGTGTGCTAATTTCCACCTGAATAAAGACAAGACAACAAGATATCTGCTGGGAGGAAATAGATTTTAAGCTGCTTTATTGTAAAAATCGGGTATAGTGCTTAGTGCCTTTATGTATTGATGGAGGACAGCTAATAATTATTTTATCTAAACACTGATTGTTTTGTTGTTGTAATCCATAAAGTGATTGTTTCTAGTCGCTAAAAATCACAAAATTGGAAGTTTCTGAAATTATCTTTTAGAATCTTCTTGGCACATTTTCTTATCTTAATCATCAATTACATTTCTAACTAATTATTCTCTTTGTTGCGTGTTTTAATCAATGAGTGTGTTTTACATTATTTATTTCATTATTCTCATCAACACTGCATTGCTGTGGATCTGACAGCAAACTCGTTCAATTGGTGCTTATTTCATTTTGTGATTTGATATTTTAGGTTTTGGGCATTTGCTGTGACATTCCAATTTTCCTTTGTATCAACACTGTGTCAGATTTCATTAGGATCAAGCAGAATAACACAAGTGTGATTTGGCAGTGAAATTAAATTGCCTATAAATATTCCTTGAACCTTATCAAAGTTGAATGAATCTTATCAGTTTTGTTTTTTTTTCCGATTAACTTGACCAAATGGTTCAAAACAGCCCTGAGGCGACTAATTACTTTTGCCGTTTAATGAAGGAATGGAGAGAGAGGCATGTTTTAATTGAAATGGTCATAAAACGTTAAAACACTATTAATTTGGCTACAAGAGAAGCAAGAATGATTAACATTCTCCCAGAGTACACAAACTTGATTATTTCAGATTGAATGCAATGGCAATTCCTCATTATGAATTAAATCAAAGGTACATTTTTTATTTTTGTTGATAAATAAATAACTCAAATTCTTGCTGTACTGTTGGAATTTTAACTCTTGAACTTAAATTGGGGTTCCTTTATTGTGTATGCAAACAAAAGTATAAAGGTGATAGTTGGCACTTCGGAACATGTTTTGAAAGACCTCCAAATCCTTCTCATCCACTTCAAACATTGTGTTGGTGTCAAGGTTTGCTCTGAGTTGTTTCAATTATATTTATTTGAAGTATTTTGCTCAGATCAGTGATGCCAAGTCTTCTTCAGCCATTTTGACATGTGGAGTTCCCCAGGGGTCTATTCTCGGCCCGCTTTTGTTGTCTTTATATTTTGGTCCATTTTTAAGAAGCATGGATTTTTTATTTTTTTTTTGTATCCAGATGACTGTCAGATCTATTTATTAAACGTGAGTGTCTGATGATGTCAAAACATATAAATGTGACTCTACTCTTTTATACTTCCGTGACAAAAACAGAAGTTATGCCATTTTGCCTTCCTGAGAACCTCCCAGTTTATTTGGGTCTTTTACACGTGTCACTAAAAGTTTTTAAATCGCTTTTAAAAACAGTTTAGTTTGTTTACATCTCTTGTTTTTATTCTTCTTCAGTCTGTTTTATTGAGCCTGTGGGTTGTCTGTGTTTTTCAGATCGTGTCAAACGTGCTGATCTTCTCCTGCACAAACATCGTGGGCGTGTGCACTCACTATCCCGCAGAAGGATCCCAGAGACAGGCTTTCCAGGAGACCAGAGAGTGTATCCAGGCCCGGCTCCACTCACAGAGGGAGAACCAGCAGCAGGTGAGTCAGACAAGCCAGGAGAGGGAAGATAAAGGAGGTTAAAGTGACACCAAGGCCTTGTCCAAGCTCAGGCATTTCAGACAGTGTTAATCTAAACCAATATCATCCACACAAAGCAGAAGTTTCAGGACCGAAAACAATTTTTTCTCAACTGCCAGAATGTACTGACCTTTATAAGATGTTCACTGCGAATGTCTGCTGTCTCATTGCACCATAAACCACATAAGACATGGAAAAAACTAAATATTAAATCCATTTGAAGCTTTGTCAAATTATTCCAAAGATCTGAAGCATAAATCCACTTTCTGTGCTCTTCTGTAGGTTTTAGATCCACGTTGTTCATTCAGAATGTTTGATTTAGTTTCTGTTTACATTCAGTAGCTTTTCTGCGCCGCTCAGTGTCAAGTCTTCCTTAAGTTTTGTGACTTTCTGTGTCAGTATCACAGCGCCACACTCTGGTCAATTACAGACATTACACCAACTTCAGGCTGGTTTACTGATTCGTGTGGACGCTCACAAATCCTAAGACACTCCATGTTTATGCAATTCATTTTTAAAATTATCATCGTTTTGTTTTCGTGTGGACAAGGCTTAAATCTATAAAACCTGCACACAACCACACTTCAAACAGAGCTGTCAAACTGTAGCCATGCTGGTGCCACATAGTACCTCTAGATCTACATTATAGGTCTTTACCCACTGTAGGAACTTGTTGTTTCAGTGATGTTTTTAGGTTTTGTAGATCATGGTTTTATGTGGAATCGAAAAAGACAACTTTTGTTTTCTTAACACCACTTAATGACTTAATTAATGTTCCAGACTAAACAGATGCTCATGTTAAAAACAGTTAGACCCACTTTCAGGAACAGTTGCTCTGTGAACACAAACATTGGGACAGGGTAGATGTTCTGAATAAACAGAGACTGGAGGAATGTTGGGAGTAGTTCTTGGTACTTTCATGTGGTAAAACGCCTTGTAGGTCAGGTATCATTGAACTACGGTTCTCAAAAAACATGAAGTACAATAAGGCAATCAGCGAACAGAGATGACTCAGTGTGTATGTCCTTCTCTGGCTATATGGGCCAATAGGAAGAAACCAACATGACTCTAGCTCAAATAAAATTAGACAAAGGTTCACTCTGCACTACAGACACACGTAAATCGTTTTAAAGGAAGAAATACAAGTGCCTATCCTTAAAAACCATATCATTCTTGATCCCACATAGAAACTTGAAAAAATTCCAAACTGTCCCACAATTCAATCATTATAAATTCTGTTAAAAACTTTTGAAACTTGTCTCATTCCACGCTACTGTGAAGATGTGTGTCACTTTCTGCACTAGGTAGTACTGTGATTACATGATGATGAATGATTAAATGTTCCTCTCAGGAACGCTTGCTGCTGTCGGTGCTTCCTCGTCATGTCGCCATGGAGATGAAAGCGGACATCAACGCCAAACAGGAAGACATGATGTTCCACAAGATCTACATCCAAAAGCACGACAATGTCAGGTACAGGACGAAACGAATTTCATGAATTTATTATAAATGATACTTTTTTTTTTGCACTTGACTGGCAAAATACACTATAAAAGTCAAGGCAAGCTGACTGACATATGTTTCCTTTAAACATGCACTGAGTGAGTTTTCTGCCTCAGAACATATGAACAGTGACAAAGAAATTATAGACATTATTAGGGCTGTTGGAATATATTGATTTGGCGATATCACAATATTCAAATTCTCGATACTTGTATTGATACTCAAATTCTTATATTGCTATATTGATGACTTCTTTGAATAAAACAACGAAACGGAATGAGAGCAGCTGTTTCAATCGGGTCTGAACCAGTCTGGCAGACGTCTGACTCCTGAAGCTTGAGACAGTGTTTTTCTCTACATTTTTTCACTCACCTGAATGTAACTTTTAAGGGTCGAGTTTCATTCACAACAGTTGTTTTAGCAGCAGAACTTTTGTTTTTGCACAGTGATAAACTTTTGTAGTTAGATGACAACAATGCCTTTTCGACTTGTTTTGGCTGCTTGTGTCTGAGCGGCAGCTCTTTTTGTAGGCGGGTGCACCCGCTTCTCCTATGTTGATAAACAAAAAATCCCTCTATAGTGGTTCAAATTTGGCCTATTCAGCCACGACAGTAGAGTTCAACACTGTGTTTTAAGAAGGTTTTCTAATGTTAAACCTTGGCACACAAACTTCTCTTTATGTGATTATAAAAAAACAAAAAAACAGGTGGTTTATTTTTTTTAGAAACTGATAGTTTTGAGTTGCCATTATTGTTACAAAAAAAAATCAATCATCAAGCATCAATACTGGCAGAAAGACTAATCTAGTATCAATACTGTTTGAGAATCACGTCTAATGTTTTTTCTACATCAAAACAAACAAAAATAATTTTTGCTTTGTAAAATAAAAGGTAAAGAAAAATTAGAATATATTGTAGGCCTCTGTGTCAGGATTAATCATATCGTACCATGATGCAGATTAGAAACAATGCACATCCCTAGAAATGACAGTTCCTCATTTAGTGACGAAACAAGACAACCAAACTTTTAAAAGGTCCTTTGCAAAACGCGGTTTTCTGAAAACACACTTCCAATGAAACAGCTGGTTACTTTGTAAGTCATATTTCTATCAGCCAAAATCTAAATTGTGCCTTATTTATACTTTTTCTTCATTGCATCAATCTGCTTTATTTTCTATGCAGCATTTGTTTAAAATTGTGGTCCCTCATCGTTCTTAAGACTTTGATAATTTTGACCCCAGCTCCATTTTAGTTTGAGACGCCTGTCCTAAAGATTACTATTGGTTTACTTACTCCTAAATCCAAATTGGTCAGAAAATAAATGTTTCAGAATGCTTAAATATCGCTACGCCCCGTGTCTGATACTTACTGAAAAGAAAATAGATCATTTTTTTTAATTAACTCTTTTGTTACATTGTCCGTCCAGAGCTACGTCTCAGTCCCAGGCGTTCGGTACAGTGCGTTCCATCGTCTCGTTGTCCTTTATTAATGGGCCGTTAAGGGTATGTTTTGTGGCTGCTTTGGAAAAATGTCATGTAAATGTCACAGTGATCAAAGAGGGAGCCGAACGAGGAATCGAAATGGATTCTGCTCCACGTTTATCGCAGGAAACTGAGTCAATGTTTAATCATTTTTAGTAAGAACACACAGTACATTATTCATCCAATTAGCAAAATAAACTGTAATTTTGCTTTTTCCATTTCTTCTCATTATTATATCTCACAATAGGACACTCTTTTTCTCACTCGTCCCTTTCTTTATTCATTCCCTCATTTCCACCCGTCCCCTCTCTTTCTCCCCTCCCCTCTGTCCTCTCTCTCTGTTCCTCCATCTTTTTTCTCCTTTTCCTCTCTCCCTTTCCTTCTTTCTTTCTCTCTCTCTCTCTCATTCACTCTCTCCCTTTCCTCTCTCTCTCTCTCTCTCTTACACACACAACACACACTTCATCTCTCTCTCCCTCTCTCTACACCTGTCTATCTTTCTATCTCTCTCTCTATTCTCACTCTCTTTGTCTTCTCTTTTTCCTCTGTCCTTACCCCCCTCTCTCTGCTTCCCTCTCTCCCCTTTCCTCTTTCTTTCAACAAGTGTCTATCCCTCTTCCCTCCCTCTTTCTCTCTCTCCCCCTCAGCTCTCTCTTTCACCCTCCCTCTCTGTCTTTCTATCTCTGTCTTCCCTCTTCCTCTCTCTCTCTCTCTCTCTCTCTCTCTCGCTCTTTCTCTCTTTCCCTCTTTCTCCTCAGTCTCTTTCTCAAGCCCTCACTTTCTATTCCCCCTTCTCTCTTTCCCACTCTCCTCTCTCTTCCTCCCCCTCACTCTCAGCCTCTTCCTCTTTTCCCCTCTTGGTCTTTATATCTCTTTCACTCTTCTTCCCTCTCATTCTCTCCCACTCACCTCTCTCTCTCTCTCTCTCTCTCTCTCTTTCAGCCTCCCGCTCTCTCCTGTTCTCTCTCTTCCTACCAGTGTCTATCCCTTTGTCTTTTCCTCTCTCTCTTTCTCCCTTTCCCTCTCTCCTCAAGTATTTCTTGAGCCCCCCTCTCTCTTTCACTCCCACTCTCTTCCTCTCTCTCACCTCTCTTTCATCCTCCTTCTCTTTCTGTTTTTCTCTCTTCCTCCCTCCCTCCCTCCCTCCCTCTTTCTGTTTGTCTGTCCATCTTTCCCTCTTCCTCTCTTTCTCTCCTCAGACTCTTTCTTGAGCTCTCTCTCTCTCCGTCTATCTACCCCCTCTCTCAAACTTCTTGCCTCTCTCTCTTCCTTCCTCTCTCTCTCCACCTCACCTCCCTCTTGCACCCCCCCTCTCTCTGTGTGTCTTTTCTTTCTCCCTCCCTTCCTCTCTCTCTGTCTCTTCACTCACTCTTCTGCTTTCTCTCCCATCCCTTCTTCTCTGCCTCCTTTCCACCTGTCTCCTCTCTCTCTCTCCCTCGCTTCTCCCCCTCATCTCTCTCTCCCTCTCACCTCTTTTTCATCTTCCCTCTTTCTGTCTTTTCTCCCTCCCTCCGTCCCTCTCTCTATGTCTTTCTATCTATTCCTTTCCCTCTTCCTCTCTTTCTCCACTTTTCTCTCTCTCCTCAGTCTCTTTCTTAAGCTCTCTCTCTCTCTGTCTTCTCTCTCTTCCTCCCTCTCTCTCCCCCTCACCTCTCTCTCTGTGTCTTTCTTTTTCTCTCCCTCCCCCTCCCTCTCTGCCTCCATACTCTCTCCCTCTCTCTCTCTCTCCCTCTTTCTCTCTCTCTCTCTCTTTTCAGTCTCACAGCAACAATTCACAGAAAACAAATCATTATTTCCTGAAACTCTTCCCCAAAGACCTCACTCCTCCTTATCTTCGCCTCTTTCGCACCAATGAACACTATTGATATTTACTCACACACTCTTCCCCCAAAACAATAATAAAAAAACATAAAAACACACAGTTAGATGAGTTTGGACGCCAGTGGGGCTTAAAAGGTGAGGAAATTATAGCGTAAATATTTTAATTAAAGTGGAAATGATATGAGAGTAAACATCCTTTGAGCTGGTTTATTTTTGGAGCTGCTGATGCTTCCTGAGGCTTACAGACAGAGTAGTTCTGTCTTTGCTCTTGTAACACTGCAATGAACGCTCGGATGTGTAAAGAGAGAAGAGACGGAGGCTGGGACAAAGGAACTGGAACTATAGTGTTCATGAGGCTGTTCGTAGCTATGGAAACTTGTAATGGGTAATATACAATAGTGAAGTTAATGTTTTGTACAAGTAATGTTGTCAGAAGTGGAACCAAGTCATAAGTCTGGAGTAAGTTTCAAGTAAGTTTACAAGTCTTTGGCCAAGTTCAAAGAGAGACAAGTCCAAGTCAAGTCTCAGGTCAATAAGAGACAAGTCCAAGTCAAGAACCAAGTCAAAAGAGACTAGTCAAAGTTAAGTTCAAAGTCAAAGAAAATCAAGTCCAAAGTCAAAGAGAGACAAGTTTGAGTCAAGTCCAAGTCAAAGAGAGACAAGTCCAAGTCAAGTCCAAAGTTGAAGAGAGAGAAGTCCGAGTCAAGTCTCAAGTCAAAGAGAGACAAGTCTCAAGTCAAAGAGAGACAAGTCCAAGTCAAGTTCCAAGTCAAGAGAGACAAGTCCAAGTCAAGTCCCAAGTCAAAGAGAGACAAGTCCAAATCAAGACCCAAGTTAAAGAGAGGCAAGTCCAAGTCAAGTCCCAAGTCAAATAGAGACAAGTGCAAGTCGAGTTCCAAGTCAAAGAGAGACAAATCCGAGGCAAGTCCTAAGTCAAAGAGAGACAAGTTTAAGTCAAGTCACAAGGCAAAGAGAGACAAGTCTGGGTCAAGTCCCAAGTCAAAGAAAGACAAGTTCAAGTCAAAGAGAGACAAGTTCAAGTCAAAGAGAGACAAGTCCAAGTCAAGAACCAATTCAAAGAGAGACAAGTCCAAGTCAAGAACCAAGTCAAAGTGAGACAAGTCCGAGTCAAATTCCAAGTTCAAAGAGAGACAAGTCCAAGTCAAGACCCAAGTCAAAGAGAGACAAGTCCAAGTCAAGTTCCAAGTCAAAGAGAGACAAGTCCAAGTCAAGTCTCAGGTCTAAGAGAGCCAAGTCCCAAGTCAAAGAGAGACAAGTCCAAATCAAGTTCCAAGTCGAAGAAAGACAAGTCCAAGTTAAGTCTCAAATCAAAGAGAGACAGGTCCAAGTCAAGTCCCAAGTTAAAGAGACAAGTCCAAGTCAAGTCTTAACTTCAAAGAGAGACAAGACCAAGTCAAGTCCCAAGTCAAAGAGAGACAAGTTCAAGTCAAGTCCAAAGTTGAAGAGACAAGTCCAAGTCAAGTCTTAGCTTCAAAGAGAGAGAAGTCCGAGTCAAGTCTCAAGTCAAAGAGAGACAAGTCCAAAGTCAAAGAGAGACAAGTCCAAGTCAAGAGAGACAAGTCAGAGTCAAGTCTCAAGTCAAGAAGAGACAAGTCCAAGTTAAACAGAGAGGCAAGTCTGAGTCAAGACCCAAGTCGAAGAGAAACAAGCCTATGTCAAAGAGAGACAAGTCCAAGTCAAGTCCTAAGTCAAAGAGAGACAAGTCCAAGTCAAGTCCCAAATCTTTGGTTTTTGAAGTTGAAATCAAGTCCAAGTCCTGTACTTTCAGTTTCAAGTCTTTATGTGAAATGACTGAATACAGCTTGTATTTGTGCAATTTCATAGATTAAATAAGTCAGGAGGCACATGTTCAAGTTGCGTCAAGTTGTCTCTGGTCACAGAGCTCCAAGTCAAGTCTCAAGTCTTAGGCGATTTTGACTAGTCTCTGTATATTGCACAAAAAAAAGTGAAAGAACTATTATTAAAACCTATACATTGTTCCTTCCAGTGAACCAGAGAAAGGAGCAGATATAACTTGTTTTGCAGAATGCTTCTTACTTGTTTCTTTTGCTTGTGTGTTTTGCAGTATCCTGTTTGCAGACATCGAGGGCTTCACCAGTCTGGCGTCTCAGTGCACGGCCCAGGAGCTGGTCATGACACTCAACGAACTCTTCGCTCGGTTTGACAAACTCGCAGCGGTGAGAAATAACACATTCACTATAGTAGGGCACTTACCTTCTACAAAATGTTCACTGCAGGTCGATTGAGATGAGCCGTGTCTCTGGATCTGTTGCATCACACGACGAGCTGTTTAAATCACACATTAGACACATGTCCTGTTCTGACAAAATGACTCAATCCACTGTTACATTACATTACCTCAAACGACCCGAACAGACCTGCTAATATCACTGTCCCGGGCTTATAAAGGGACAATAAAAATGCAAATTATGGAAAGAGAGCAGGATTAAAACCTAGAAACTATTAAAGCGCAGCTGCCGGAAGGACTGATTTGAAAATGGATTTTGTTTTGTCATAGAAAACTGACATGTACTTTCACACATGTTCACTTATGATCTATTTAGAGACTGTTTTCTGAATATATCATGTTATATCGGGCACGTCCAAACTGTTGGCCCTTAGTTTTAAAATTCTACCTCTTTAAAGTCTATGTCAAGAATTTTACTGTGTACTATGGTGGTTTTAGCCCAATAATGTCTTGTAGCTCATTTTAACTTGATTTTTTTTGACACGTGGGCAGCTATTGGACTCATTCTTGCAACAGTTTAATACTTACCGTAATCAACCTCAAAGAGAAAAACGTGAAGAACAATCTCGTCTCATGAAAGTTGCTTGTGTTCCTGCTTTGCATAATATATAGTTATTTAGCCTTTTAAATGTGGACTTTTATTTCACAAACTCTTGGATACACTCAAGCTACACAACGGAAGTAGACTAGAGCAGTGGGTCCCAAAGTGGGGGTCTGGACCCTTTGGGGGGGTAAAATCTGGGGTCACAAGATGTTTCAAGATGTAATTTCACAGTTATACTAGATTTTGAATGCTTTTGCAGCTTTTTTAGAAACACATAAGTAATTGGGGTACACAGTAGCAGAGTGGTTAGAGCTCTGGCTTCCCAATTAGAAGGTCGTGGGTTCGACTCCCAGTTCGAACCATCAACATCATACGATCTCTCTGGGTGGAGTTTGCATGTTCTCCCCGTGTCACCGTGGGTTTTCTCCGGGTACTCCGTTTCCTCCCACCTCCAAAACATGTATGTTTAGGTTAATTGGGCATCACTGTAAATTTCCCTGAGAGTGAATGGAGAGTGAATGGTTACTGTCTAACCTGCGACAAGTTGGCAACTGTCCAGGATGTTCCCCGCCTAAGGCCCGAAGTTACTGGGATAGGCTCCAGTCACCCGTGACCCCGAATGGGACCAAGCGATAAAAATGAATGAATGAACAAATTAATGAATGAATGTAATACATTTTGCAGCATTGTTCGTGAGTACCTGACATTGTTATTTTGGAGGGTCCCAGTCTGAAAAGTTTGAGAACCTCTGGACTAGAGCAGAGACAGTAGTCTATTGTCTGTTGTCTAAGCAGCATCTGTGAGACTGTGGGATGGATTATCCAACAAATGAGAAATGCTCACTAGCACACATTTAGACAGATTTGTGAATATATTTGAGAGAAAAAGAACTTTAATGTTACAAGAAACTGTTCATAATTTGAGCTCAAAAATGCACAGTTTGTCACTTTGTTTGTTCATCACCATTTGGACACTGGTAGACACAGATCTTCTCTTTGTTTCTCACTAAAACTGTGCAGTTCAAGCCTGAAAGCTAACGATGCTCAAAATAAGTATTCTGAAGATGAAGATGCATTTTCAGAACATTGTAACGCCTGAGTAAACACAGACAGTCATTATCGTCTCATCCTGAGTCTACTTAAATCAAATTAAAATTACATTCTTTATTAAAACCTTGATTGCATCTTAAGGTTATGTTTGTTCTTCAGTCTGAGCTTCTGGCTTAAAGATATTGTTTTAGTCTCAAGGAAACAAAGTGGATTAAAATTCTGCATATTAAATAAGACTTGTACAAAGAATTTTTTAAAGGGGACCTATTGTGTAAAATCTATTGTGTTTTTGACCTTGTTATAATTGCCTTCTCTCATCATTAGTTTACTCAAAGTTTTATTAACCCTTATAAGAGGAGGCCCATTTTTGTTAAATTGCCTAATTAAAATAATCTAAAATTAAAATTAAAACTGTTCCTGAGGCTTTGGAGCACAAACAATTGGCTGGACTCTTTGTGAAGCTGAGGTTTTGAAGTTTTAGTCTCTGATGTTTGACTGACTGTTGTTTGAAGTGAGAAGAAGCTCTGCACAAAAGACATCAGGTTTTAAAAGTCCACTAAGGTTTCCTAGGTAAATATAAGAAGCAGTACAGCTGGTGTCACTAGCCTTGACAGAATGAAACACTTGATTTGGCATTTTTTGGGTTTTCAGCATTCCTCTTTAAAAGTGAAGCTGTTTTTTTTTATTAAAATTGGGTTTTAGGGACCTGTATTAAAAGCATATGAGGTTAAGAATGATTCCTGCACGTTTGAGTAATCTTGTATTGTCCTGCAGCTGATGACTGAGCGCTCGGAAAAAAACTATTCCTCACCTACCACCTATCCACACCCACTTGTCTTTTTTAAATTGTGATTATAAAATAATTCAGATTGATAGTAAAGCATGTATGGTTCAAAATCTTACATCTAGTTAAGTTTGAAGGTGCTCATTTGGTGATTGGGAACACAAAGGTAAAGAAAGGGGGACAAACTCAAGGCACTCTTCATACAATAAAGTTTAAAAAGCCTTTATTAATCTGGGCTATTTCATTGTTAAAATATTATTTCTTTTAAAAGGATGTGCTGCTCTGCTACCCACACTAGCGGCTCACAACAGTCTTCTTCAGAGTGTGATTCTCAGCAATCCACTAGCTCTATTTATGATTAAGGAATGTGCAACACCTGGTAGAGGGGAGTGGCCCAATCAGGGAGCGCAAACTGGCAAACATATTTTATGTTTATTTTATTAAATTTGGGGAAATTTTTGTAAGTTTAGAGTAAAATTCCGATCCATTTGACTGTAAAAAAAAGAGGGTCCCAATTTATTTTGTTTATGTCAGGTAGCTTGATATATATATATATATATAAAATGATCCCTCTCACCCTACGCGGGTGGTCTCATCCGCTTTCCAAGCTCGGTCCTCTACCAGAGGCCAGGGAGCTTGAGGTTCTGCGCAGTATCCTTGCTGTTCCTAGGACTGCACTTTTCTGGACTGAGATGTCGGATGTAGATCCAGGGATATGTTGTAGCCACTCATCCAGTTTGGGGGTCACGGCCCCCAGTGCACCGATCACCACGGGCACCACTGTTGCCTTCACCTTCCAAGCTTCTCCAGCTCTTCTCTGAGCCCTTGGTATATATATATATATATATATATATATTATATATATATATATATATACATATATATTTTTAATTAGATGGTGGGCAAAAATTACTGAACTACATATACAGTATTATAGTTTTTTTTTTCCTATATAGATAGAAAAAACTCAATAGGTTCCCTTAAGTATAGTTTTGTCAAGGAATGTTAAAGAAGTACTGTTCAAAAACTATATTTATGCGTATAAATCTTTCTTATGTCAAGGCTGTACTCTTGTAAAGCTTTGAAAAGTCCTGTTTTCACCTACCACATATCCCTGCCCACTTGCCTGAATTATATTTACAATCTACAAACTGCGTAAATTACTGATCTACACATGTCAAAGTTTATTGTCATATACATAAACACAATACATCTCCTTTAATCTTTCTCAAACTGTAAAAACGTCTAAAACTAAACCAATTATTTAAAACTTCAGACATATTCCTACATTTATTTAGACTTATCCTCGGATGTGGGCGATGGCTAAGTGCCCTGTTTGTTTAGCTGCTGTAAAACTAACCTCACTCCAAAGGGTAAACTCATGATAACCACCTGAGTATCTCCGCAGCAAAGGATTCTGGGTAGAGCGGGGACAAAACCTCCATTGTGTGGGAGAGAGACGCGCGGCGGCCAATCGGATCGTGTTTACACTGTGGCCTCATCGAAACGCATTAGCAACCGCACGTAATTATGCTGATGTGTGAATATTGATCAGGGTTTGTTTTGAGCTGTTGTGATGGAGCAAAAACAAGTTATGGTTAATAAGGTGTTAATACAGAGAGAGGGTTTTGTAGAGATGATTTATTCCAACAAAGTCTAGGCTATTTCATATTGTTCATGACACAGTAGGGGAGAGCGGGGTTGGTTGTCACATTTGTTACTTTGATTTGAATTTCTCAAAAACAGCAAATCTCACATGAACCGTTTTAACAACAGAGAAAAGCTCAAAGTCTTGTGTAACTAATGAATCCACCTGCTGTTCTCTGTCTTATTCTGATCAAAAGTTATTGATCATTTAATGTTAATTGTTCACCTGTGACAACCAACCCCAAGTCTGGGTTTGTTGTCACAGTGTTATGTAAGTGGGAGATCGATGACAAATGTGTCTTGTCTTTGGTTGATTTTTTGATGTTGGATTTCATTTTGATTCAAGAATGTTTTACATTTTCTGAATCAGGAGACGTTAAATCACAAGAAAAAGGCAACTGGAAATTAAAAACTGCATTTTGGCAAGATTCTAATTAGAGATGCACCGATCCGATACTGGGATCGAATATCGGTGCCGATCCAGGAAATTTGCTGGATCGAGTATCGGCTCCATGATATCGGTTCAGCCGATATCCTAGTTGTGTTTAATTGGACATAATGAGTCTGATTTATGTTGATGTTGATCCAGAATGTCTCATAATGTTTGACATTTATTATTTCGCTCTCTTTCTTTCTTCTCTTTTTCTTTCTCTCTCTTCTCACTCTCCTCTCTCTTCTCTTTCTCTTTCTTTCTCTCTTTCTTCTCTCTACTACTCTTTCTCTTTTTTTTCTTTCTTTCTTTCTTTCACTCTCTCTCCTCGCGCTCTCTTTCCCTCTCTCTTTCTTCTCTTCTCTCTTTCCTCTCGCTCTCTTTCTCTCTCTCCTCTTGCTCTCCCTCTCTTTCTTCTCTATTTCTGTCTTCTTTCACTCTCTCTCTCTTTCTTCTCTTTCTCTTTCTCTCCTTGTGCTCTCCCTCTTTCTCTCTCCTCTCATTCTCCCTCTCTTTCTCTCTCTCTCTTCTCTTCTCTCTTTCTCTCTCTCTTCTCTCTCTCTTTATTCTCTTCTCTCTCTTTCTTCTCTCTCTCTCTCCTCGCCCTCTCTCTTTCATTCTTTCTCTTCTCTTCTCTCGTGCTCTCTCTCTTTCTCTCTCTCTCTCTCTCTCTTTCTCTCTCTTCTTCTTAAGTTGTTCAGTTTTGACTTGCAGTATAAATAACACTTTATGATCAAAAGTCTTATGTTTTGAAAAGGAAAAAAAAAAAAACTATTTCAGTCAAGTATCGGTTGATATCGGCAGATGCTTCATTCTAAAGTATCGGGATCGGTATCGGAACTGAAAAAGCTGGATCGGTGCATCCCTAATTCTAATGATAATGTAAAACTATATTTTTAATGTGAATTAAAATAACTTTTGAACAGAATAAGCTCCATGACAATAATTAGATTTATTTTTTAGTTGAAACTTTACACTGATTTCCTGAATTAAATTGAAATATTTAAAATACAGTATTTTGAGAAAATCTGGCTTTTGTAAAAGTGTGACAACCAACCCCGACTGGACTGTTTTACTCTCACCTCAGCTTTCTTCTACATTTTTAAACCCAGCTCAGAAAAAAAATTGTCATAATTAACACCCTGACTCTCCTCTTTGTAAAGTCAATGGTTTTAAGCTTTCAACACAATCTGAAAATGTTTTTGCTATAATTTTTTTTTTTATTTCGTCTTATCACAATCTTGAACAAATGTTTACAAAAATGTTTTAGCGAGTGAATTTTGGTTCATTTAATGCACATTTTAGTCTGACTTTTTTCAAATGCACCAATCACAAGCTGAGATAACAATCTACCCGTGTGACAACTAACCCAGCTCTCCCCTAGTGTTCTCCCATCATTTAGCTTACTCAGAGTTGTATTTGGATTGATTCATGCATGTTTGAGTAATCCTATTTGTCTTGCTGCAACTGATGCTTCAGTGCCCAGAAAACCTACCACCTATTCCCGCCCATTCCTCCGTATTTTCTCTTCATCACTTTCAAGTAAAACATGTATGGTTCAAAGTTGTCATGTTGCCAATTTTCATGATTTGGAAAAAAAAAAACAATTTGATTTTTCTGGCCAAATATTGCGATTTGATTTGCTATTTTGATGTTAGTAATAGATTTCTGTTGAGTTCATATTTTAATCAACAGATTAAAAAAATAATAACATGTTAGCTGTTTTAAGTCACGTTTGTACAGATTTAAGCTACAATATTCACCGCATTGATGCATCACATTCACAAGACATTTTGTGGTTTGTGAAAGAAATTATGCTTCTTTAAAAACTTGTGTGATTTGATTTGTGTGAGCGCTGCAGCTGTTTTTCTCACAGTAATATTCCTTCAAAAGCTGAATTCTACTTGACCAGCCCTGCTCCTGAGGCTTCACCTTTTAAAAATGCCAAATGATTCATGCTCTGACTTTATCAAGAAGGTCTCTCTGTTCTCGCAAATGTTCCACCATTTTCAGCTTTTACTTATCTCAGGACCTCCTGACCTTTTGTATTTCTCCTTTGCAATTATTTCAACAGTTTTCTTCTTCACAGAATAAAAACTGGCTTGCATATTTACAGGAATAACATTTTAAAAGATGGTTACTAGGGATGCACGTTTTCAAAAATTTCTTTAACCGTTAGTTGGAGCTCTTCGCGGTCAATAATCGGTTAACCGAACATGTTAACGCAGTACTTTTTTATTGCTGTTATTTTCACTGGAAGTGTTATAATTGGACACAGCAGCTACGAGGGTGAATTTAGAGCAACGAGTCAGCGACAGGCCTTTAAACTGGACACAACACGGCTGAATAGAAGCCTCTATAAACACGGTTTTAATGCACTTTTGCACTATGTATTATATAAAACTACTCTCAAATAAAGAGTCATGTTTTAAAGTTCCTGCTAACGTTAGCTGCTTACCTTAGCTTGCCTTGAACAGGTAAAAACATCGATAGTTTCCCAAGCAAGCTAGCCCAGTCTGTTTTCTTCATCAACATAAATCCAAGTTAATAATCCATGCATGGTTGATATGTGTTCATAAACACTGCAATGTCATGCAGGTTTGCTCAGTCCTTCTGAGATAAACAGTGTTTTTGTAGTTTTAGCGATCTTTTTTCCTTCTCTGACAAACGCCAGAGCTGTTCAGGGGCAGTTAACGCCATCTGCTGGAGCAATTGAATATTTGTCAGTTAACCGGTGAAAGATGTCTCACTCGAACAAGGCATTAGCCACAGTTAACCGGTTAATCGGTTAACCATGAACATCCCTAATGGTTACTATAGAGATGAAATAAAGTTAAGTTATACATTGCATCTTTATTGATTAAATTATTCCAGCTTAAAAGCAAAATGATTTTTGTTTTAAACCGCTTTAAAGCCGGCTGCACACTAGAGGAGTTTAAGATCTTTTGCTATTTTTAGATGCGCCAAAAAAAGAACAGGCCACAGACAAAAGGGCATTTTCTATGATTATTTGTCTGACAGTCGCATCATGAGGCAGAAGAACAGAGACGACACAGACTTGTGGAGAGCAGCAGTGAGCGGAGAACAGTGTGTGTGTCACGTGATCGAGTGCAGAGTGTTTTCTATCATGTCAACAATGATGAATGGTGGATTAAAGCAGGTTTATAAAAGTCACAGGAGAGCTGAGGCTCATTAGGAGCTGTTACACTGGGGCACTGTGGGTGTGAAATGAAAAAGTTTAAACAAACAGTGTTCTATAGTCTGGTAAAGGTACTTCTCACATTATTTAGGATGCATTGGAGATGACGCGTAATGCTCGTAAAAAAAGAATTCCAGAAAATTGTTCGAAGTATGCAGCATAGGGCTGTAGTCGATAAAAGAAATTCTTGGTCGACTAAAAACATGTCCCATCGACCGATTAATCAACTAAAAAGAGGGCGTGGCAAAGGCTGTGAAGCTAAAAGTAGAGTTATCAAAAATATTGCAATCAAAGCTAAAACTGGTGTTGAAATTAGATACTCATTTGAACAAATACAGATAATCATTAACAGAACAAACATTTAAACAAAATCTGATCATTTCTGCAAAGAAAAAAAACAATCACCTTTTCTGAAAAGTTTTAAAATAATCTTGAGTTTCATCAAAACTGGGTGCACGGTAGCCAAGTGGTTAGAGCTCTGGTTTCCCAATAAGTCGTGGGTTCGACTCCCGGGTCGGACCATATCAACATCTCACGATCTCTCTGGGTGGAGTTTGCATGTTCTCCCCGTGTCACTGTGGGTTTTCTCCGGGTACTCCGGTTTCCTCCCACCTCCAAAAACATGCATGTTTAGGTTAATTGGGCATCATTGTAAATTTCCCTTAGTGAGTGAATGAGAGAGTGAATGGTTGTCTGTCTAACCCTGCGACAAGTTAGCCACTGTCCAGGGTGTTTCCCCACCTAAGGCTCCAGTCACCCGCGACCCCTAACGGGATTAAGCGGTAGAAAATGAATGAATGGTTGAAACTAAAATGTTTGATCATATTCTTGGATTTTGTGTTGAAAATGTCAGTCCAGTGTATAAAAGTCTGACTTTCTTGAAAGGGCATTCTAATTCTCATTGTGGCATCGAGAATCAAGTTTATTCCTTTGTATCAAAATTGGGTTGGAAGTATTGTGACAACTCTGCAAGAAACCTTCTTAAAAAGACTAATAATTTTCTGTAGTTAATGCAAAAGTCTAGTTTATGCAGAAAATTAAAAGTAACACTGTGTTTAAAAAAAAAAAAGGCAGTTCAGACCAATGAATCTGTTACTGTTACAAATTCCTTATAATCTAAATAAAAGAATTAGTCGACTAATAAAATTTTGATTGACCAAGACTCCATCGACCGATTAATCGACTACAGAACTACAGCCCTAATGGAGCGATCAAATCGAAAGGCTAGAATCAATCAGTTTTGCTCATGCAGCCACAGACTCACACACACACACACACACACTACAGTTGTATAATACAAACAAAAAAACAATAATAGCCACGATGTTTGAAGAAGCAAAATGTGAACTTGTGCAAGACCTGACTGAATGTGCTTTATGTTGCAACTGATGGGTGGACTTCTGAATATGGACACTAAATAGTACTGTCTACTGTTCAAATGTATATTCAAAGTTATTTGTACTTTATGTTTGTGCTTTGTTCCTGCAGGAGAACCACTGTCTGCGCATCAAGATCCTGGGCGACTGTTACTACTGCGTGTCGGGTTACCTGAGGCCCGAGCTGACCACGCCCACTGCTGCGTTGAGATGGGACTGGACATGATCGAGGCCATATCGTGAGTGACAGAGAATACACGCAAAGAAACAGACCCTGACCTTGTTTATAAGCACTCAATGTTCAGTTTAAGGTCAATATTGTAGTTTCTGAAATGTTCGGAGTGACCTGTTTTCATGTTAGCAAAAGTATTTACTCCTTTATATACAGTATGCTAATTGTAATCATTTCTACATTGTCGGTGGGGCTGTGGTCATCTGAAGAAATTCCTTTTCGACTGAAAAGGAGGTAAATTATCTTTTGATTTAACCATGTATCCAACCCAAACAGTGCTCGAAAAAACTAAAAAGACAATTGAATACATGCTAAAGCTCTAATTTATATTAAAAATACATTAAGGTTGTGTATATTTAAATAAAAAAAGGCAGATTAAGCCATGAGATCTTCAGCTAACTCATGTATTTATTGTTATTCAGTTTAGATCCGTATCATCTAAATCAGAAGTAGGCAATCTTTTTTCCCACAAGGGCTGTATTCAGATCCAAAAAAGTGACGGAGGGCCGGACTGCGATCATTGGTGTAACAAATTGTCATTGTTACAAGCAAATTTCTTAAAAATAAATCAATAAAAATACAAAAATGTAAATAAAAATAAACAAATGTATTATTTTGTGTATTTATTGTGGAAAGTTAAGACCAAAACAGCTAAATCAAGACAGAAAAAAGCTATATGAAGATTGACACTTATTTTCAAAAATGTTTCGGGGCCTGATTAAAACTGATCAAGGGCCACGTCTGGCCCCGGGCCGAAGTTTGCTCATGTCTGATCTAAATAAAAGAATTAGGTCGACTAATGTTCTATTTGCACGGCAAAATATTTACCTCAGGACATCTGTAAACTTTAAATTACCCACGATGCTGAGTTTTTTACACAACTTCGCACATAATTGAGGCCTGTAATTTGCTTGTGTTTACAGACTTTATTCCAGAAAAAACAACACATACGCCTTGATTTATGACAACATCTTTTGCTTCATTAATGAAAACACATTTCTTGTGTTCCGATTTGTTTTTTCATGAATTAACCTATCTCCACGGTCCACCTGAGCTATGGCGGTGTAAATGTGGCTCCTCGTTCATCGATAAGAATCACATCCACATGATCAGATTTTTTAGGAAACTCTACATTCAAACTTTGCATCCAGCTTCTCGAACTTTGGTTGCTACGACAACGGGGTTCTACTTCTGTATCACACATTTTATTGTAGTTTGTTTAACTTTTAGCTTTTTAATTGTAGAAAAAGCAATAATTTCATTGAAGAATGACCGTGGGGAGTAGCAATAATAAATGTGTTCAAATCTGTTGGTAAAATAGGTCGCAGAGTCATCATTAATTAATTTATAAACATTTTACAGATTGAAAACATACATACACTGCAAAAAATGAATTTCAAGACAAGTTAAAGTTGCTTGATTCTAGGATTCAACCTAATTTCAAGCATTTTGAGTAATTTAACCTCAATTATAGTAGAGACATAGATTATTTCCTTGTTTCAAAGTGTTTCAAACTGATTTCAAGACATTGCTTTTATTTCTTACCTCATTGTTCTTCTTTTAAGCCAAATTTCTTATAACCAGTTAAAATGTCTTTAAACTAGTGAAATATTCTACATTTATCCAGCCAAAACAGCTCAAATCTGGATCAAAATTCTGATTCCAAGTTATTTTAAGCAAGTCTAGACTTATAGTTTTTGCAGTGTACACATTTGTACGGCATTAGCCTTACTTGAGGATGTTTGGATAATTATATGAAGTAAAATTCGAGGGAAACTTTACAAACATTTTTACAACATGGACAATTGGTACAGGACTATAACTCAGATGACATTTGTAATTACCGTAATTTCTGGATTATAAGCGCTACTTTTTTCATGAGCTTTGAACTATGCGGCTTATAAGGCAATGCAGCAAAATTAGAGATTCTCATAGACTTACTATTGACAAGTGCGGCCTATATATGTACTTTGTCATTTTTCTTACTTAAATCTAGAGGGTGCGGCTTATATTCAGGTGCGCTCAATAGGGCAGAAATTACAGTATTACAATTTACATGAGGTCCCGAGGTATATTCTGTGTCTTGCTCTTAGGACACAAGACTCCATCAACCGATTAACAACACTAATTGTAGGTCTACTGTCATTAACTGTCAGAATTATGATTATGATGAAGCCTTTACAGTCTGTACAGGAGAATAAAAATGCAGTGAAACAAAGATACAGCTGTGTGTTCAAACCAAACTGAGACCAGCAGATCACAGTCAGGTCCAGGTGAACTCTGGTGTGAAGTGGCTGTAATATTTTGTCTTCCTGTCTTTTTGCAGTCTGGTTCGGGAGGTGACTGGAGTGAACGTGAACATGCGAGTCGGGATCCACAGCGGCAGAGTTCACTGTGGGGTCCTGGGTCTGAGGAAATGGCAGTTTGACGTCTGGTCCAACGACGTGACTCTGGCCAATCAGATGGAGGCAGGAGGGAAAGCCGGGTGTGTAAAACAGATGTTACACATTCTTGAATCTTTAACTTGACAAACCAATGAAACAAGACTGTTTTACTTAAAGCTGGCGTAACTAACTTATTTTGTTGTAAAATTGTAAACTTTGTGTTTTCCACTAAAAAGTAAATGTTAGATGCAGCACTTTGTGAAAAATTGAGACCACTAAGTACTGTCTGAACTGAATATTAAAGTAGTATAGTTCTCATTAGGAGCCGAATGCAGTGTTCTGATTGGCTGAGCTGGGGTGATCCTCTCCAGTTTCACTTTTCTGTTCGTAAAAAGAGGTTTTTAAGCCATAAATGCAACCGAACATGAATTCATGCTAATGTTAATCATGTGTCAAAGGATTTAGGAGAGGAAGTGGTCAGATTTAAAGCCTAAATCATGTTTTCAGTTTGAAAATCAGCTACTGCACCTCACAAAAACAACTCATTGCAGTTAAGTTCAAAAACAAATCTTATGTCACCTGTATATAAAAAATAACTATCTTCTTAAGTTTGTCAATAATTCTACTTGTCAAGACAATCTGTTCTTAGTTTAACAGATTTTAGCTTGCCTCAACATTACTTTTGCAGTGAACATTATTGTACAGTTATATTTAAGATTTCACTAAACACTTTGCTTGTTTTGACCCAGTTCAAGTCTGTTTTAATGAGGTTTATAATTTATAATAGTATTTTATCAGCAAATCTGACACATCTATATGTAATTCCACACCTGTTACCTAGCAACCACATTGTAAATATGTTCCAAAATCCTTATAAATAACACTGACATAACATTTTGATAAATATTTAATACCTTGTAGGGCTTTAGTCGACCAAAGAAACCCTTGGTATGTCCATCGGCCGATTATCGACTAAAAGGGGGGCGTGGCTGAAGCTAAAAGTATGTTTTTATTCTATTTATTTGGCTCAAACAAAAAACACTAAAAATTCAATGGAGTTCATGCAAAAACAAAAATTATGCACAAAATGAAACGAAAGCATGGTATATAGGTATACAGCAACAAATTAGGCCAATGATTCATTCCCAAATCCTCAACCAAATCACTACTTTTTGTCCTTGTTGAATATAAAACCTTGTAACCTAATATTTGTGACACTAATTGTGTTAAATGTCTGTTTAAACTCCCTGGAAAGTGTGTCAGTTGTGTTGAAATTGTCTTTGATCTGGTGCTTTTTGATGAATTTAACAAGTCAAAATGGAAAAATGCTGTTGTCTGTCATATAGACTTTAATTCCTATCTTGTTTTAATATAAAGTCATTTTGATGCATCACAAAATAATGAGAAAAGTTCATCTTGTGCGTATAAGGAAAGCCTAAATGAAAATATATTTAATTAACAACTGCATAATAAATAAAAAGCAAATTATGCATCATTTTTGTCACATTTTCCGTCTGTTTTCCAGGCGTATTCACATCACAAAGGCCACTCTGAACTATCTGAACGGAGATTACGACGTGGAGCCTGGAGCCGGAGGAGAAAGAAACGCTTATTTAAAGAAGCACAACATCGAAACCTACCTCATCGTGGGCTGCAGCCAGAAAAGGGTAAAAACAACTGTGTGTGTGCCTGTCAGAGCAGTGTGTGGGCCACTAGAGGGAGACAGAACTCACTCACTACAGCACATTATTGAAAGAGTGCCTGCAGGGTCTTAGAAATATTAAAAGTTCATAAATTATGTATTAATTTTTAGGGAAAGCAGAAAACATGACTTGAGGCTCGTCCTTTAAAAACAGACTTTATATTTAATAATTCTGCTCTTCTTAATAGACCAACAAGTATTATTTTTCTGTAATCTGACTCGCAACCTCGAATATTTTATCTAAAATGCACTGAAGTAGAGGAAATAAATCCTGACAAAATATGGAATACTTCAGGCTTACTGTAAAAAATGTATATTAAAGGTGGGGTACTAGAGCTTTTTAGTTGTAAATTAATAAACTTTGTCTTTTTACAAAAAAGTATATTGCATAAGCGGCAGATTGTGACAAAATCAGATCACTGTGTACTGTCTAAATCAAAATAAAAGGCATTTTGTTTCGGTAATGCTAGATTGTCGGGTCTGGAGGGACGATGATTAAGTTTAGGAGAATGAGTAAGGTTAGGAAAAAGGTTTGGGTAAAGGTAGAGATAGAAAATATGACAGTTTAGGCCAGTTTAGCAACAGAAATAAACTCATTACCATGGCAACCCGCTCACTTCTGTCCCTCCGAACCAGATTATCTAGCAATAACCATTTTGTTTCTCTTTAAGAGCTAATGCAGCCCTCTGATTGGCTGTGCTTAAGTGGTCACCTCCAGTTTAATTTTGCTCTCTATAAAATATGTGTTTATGGTTTAGTTGCAGACAAATAATAATTTACGAGGTTATTACCCTGTGCTGAAGAATTTGTGAGAGTTAGTAACTATATTGGACTTTGTTTCAGGTTTTGTCGTGTGAAAATCAGCGGCTCCAACTTTAAATTTGTTCCCAGAATTAATATATTTACATACATAATTTTATTTTGGTTAAAGATTACCTCACATAAATGTAAAACAAAACAAAAAAAACATGTTTTGCAATTTTTTCACCATGCCATGTTTTCATACAGAAATGAAGCATTTATGTGAAAAATTGGTCAACATGCCAAATAACAAGGTTAGCAAAACAGAAAAACATTACATTTTGTTGACACACTGGATTTAAAAATCTTTAAAAAATGTATTTAGTTTTTGAGAGAACTAGAACAGACTGAAAATTACCAAACAAATTCAAATGTTTTATCAAAGTCCAACACTGTAAAGTTAGTGTGTGTGAGAAAACTTTTGAACCCAATTTTGAATTTTTTTTCTCTACTAGAAAGCCTGCAGTAAAAGTAAAATAACCTGTTTTTGTTGTGTTGATTTGCAAATTGTAGTTCAGGACAGTCAAAGTAAACTCAAAACACAACATATACTTGAAGCACTTAGTTTTTGTCTGTTAATGATTTCAAATGTCTGTAACTAAAGATTTTTTTTTGCAGACATTTAAGAAACTGGTTGCTGGTGCACTATATATTTACATTTATGGGTGGCATTTTAAAATATAAGAATTATTTCTAACAGATTTTCTTTCTCGTTTTCAGAAAGAGGAGAAAGCCATGATCGCCAAAATGAACCGTCAGAGGACAAACTCAGTGACTCACAACAGCGGCCACTGGACAGACCGACCCTTCTACAACCACCTCGGAGGAAACCAGATCTCCAAAGAAATGAAGAGGATGGTGAGGAAATATAATGTTTATATCATGTAAAACTACAGATGGAGGGCAAATACAACCACTTTATGCTGCATAAGGATCAGGTCTGGTCTTTGAAAAAATAAGTTGAGCTTTATGACTTAAAGTTGGGGTAACTAACTTTTTTAGTTGTAAATTAGTAAATTTTGTGTTTTCCACAAATAAGTAGATGATAAATGCAGTACTTTGTGAAAAAATTAAACCTCTGAGCACTGTCTGAACTGAATAATAAAGAATTTTAGTTCTCGTCAGGAGCTGAATGTTGTGCTCTGTTTAGCTGAGCTTGGGTGGTCCTCTCCAGCTCACTTTGTTGTTTGTAAAAAGAAGTTTATGAGCCATAATTTCAACCAAAATGAACACATATCAAAATTAACCATGTGTCAAAGAGGAAGTCGTCCTTAATCTACATTTTCCATTTTTCAAAGTCTCTACAACATGTACTTTAGTCCCAGACAGTGAGAGAAGTGGACTGGCTGATTACACTAAAATAAAACCTGTATAAATGCTGTGAGTCATGTTGGCAGGTCGACTCTGCAGGGATCCAGCGCTCACCAAACAGACCCAGATGTATTTAGAAGCACCGTTTCTTTGCTTTGTGATTTGGTTTAGTGCCAGACCAGCTCAAAAACCTCCCACGTGTGTCTTCTTTTGTGACGCTTCTGATAGAAACAAACACTGATCATGTTACTGCTTAAGCAAAACACTGTCCTTCATTAACTTGAGTCAGACTTAGTAGACACCAGAATAGAATCTGTACTAGGGAACAGCAATAACATCACTAAAGAGACAGGAGTGGGCGGAGTCTATATGTCAAATAATGCACCTTTAATAAACATAGAATAGATGTTTTGTTGCACAAAATAAGAAAAGAAAAACTTGTTTAATTCTGTTGAACAGCATGGCTAAAGCTTGACTCTTTATGCCTGAAGTAGGGTCTCTCTCCTTTATTTCACATTATGGTAAAAACTTTCCATCATCAGGTTTTGTTCGCTTCAAAGGCGGGAATTTTTTTATTTAACCAGTCGCTACTTTTTGGTGTTAGTTCAGGAAGTAAAGCATAAACATGTGGGCGTCTTTATGTTCCCAACACAGTTATGCCGTGACTCGGTTAGCTTACCTTTCCCAGCCATAAACTTAACCAGTCAGTGATCGTTGCGGTTTCTGTGAGATAGACTTATAAATTAAAAGTAATGTTTGGCACAAGGTCAAAGGAGGAGAACATACACAGTCTGCTATCTCAACTGTGGTTGATTCTGGCAACACACCACACACTCTTGTTCACTGATCGGACAACTGTACTTCCTGCTTTTTGGGAACCGTCTGCAATTCTGTGATACTTGACCTAGTAACTGGAGTGAATTAATCGCAAGCCTGATTATAAAACTTGATGAATGTCAAAACTAATGTCTTTGCCTGAACTTTTTAAAGTTATTGCATGTCCCTAAATTATTTTAATTACATTAGCTTCCAAATATGTCAAAACTAGTGTCATTCAGATCAATAGCGTTGCAATGGTTTCATGGGGCCCAAAGCAAAAAATAATTGGAATAATAACACTGATTATAACACAGTGATCAGACAAACCATTGTGACAAAATGTTTAAATGGTTTTAATTAAATTGTAGAAACAATGAAAAAAATTTTTTTTCAAAATAGTAACAAAGAACTCTTATCCCAAAACGGTTAATTAATGAAGTACCACTAAATATTCTTTAACAAACAACAAACAAACAAACACAACTCAAAACAAAAAACAGTGGGGCAGTGGGGCTCTTTTGTCTTTGGGGCCCAAGCAATTGCCTGGTTTCCTGTCCTGTAGCAATGCCTCTGATTCAGACTCTAACTGCAAACACAGCTTTACTGCTCTGTATATTTACCAGAGAAATTCTGGCAGAAATTAAATTCTGTTTTGTTTTGTTTGTTTGTTTCGTCCAGAGCTTATTCTTGCTCATGATGTATCAGACGCTAAACTACAAGACCTCAGCCTCACAAAGAGTTACCCAATTGGCTCTGTGCACAGAACTTCAGTTGGCTTGTTTATGTTCAAAATAGCTAACTTTTGTACTTATGAGCATTTCCTGTTCAGTTCATTTCTATGGGTTTTCACTTCACCAGCTTAAACAAATAATACTCAGAAGATTAGGCAGTGACAGTGAGTTTGTGGTGAATGTTACAGAAAACATGTTAAAGACTTCACAACCAGAAGAAGAATTCACCATAGGGACATGTTTGTATCTAAATGCTAACGCTACAGGAAATGCTTGTAGGTACAGAAGTTAGCTATTTTGAATCTAAACAAGTCAACTGACGTTCCGTGCACAGAGCCAATTGTTTGCGCTTCAAAAGGTTTGAACTTTAGATTATTTTGGTCAGGCATTTTAGGGAAAATAGGCCGGTGTGGTCATTAACATTCTATTCATTAAATTGTGCATTAGAGTTTCACCCTCTAGAAGGTTACACCATAGACATATAATTAGTTTTAGTTTAATGTTATGTGTATGGGTTACACTGCATCACTTTAAACAAAAACATCCCAATCTTTGTTTTTATTTTCATCTCCAAAAGATTAACTCGAGATGCGACACTTTGACAGTAAATTATTTTGTGTTGCAGGCTTACGCTATCCTCTGCAGTGTTATTTGTGCTTTCCTGGGATTAACTTCACTTCTGATCCAGACTGTGTGTTTGTCTGAGTGGATTTGTGGTTTGACTTTGCACTTTTGGGGTCAAACTTTGAGACAAAATAAGCAAACTTGTCACTTTTTTTGGTCCCTGCACTGTCTCGGCGTATCTCTTAAGAGCTCATTAAAACGACAGACAGACTGGAAATGCTACGGACAAGGGATTATTTACTAAGAAATACTGACCTTGGTGCTTTCTGCTGCAAGTTTTGACAGTTCTTGTATTTTATTTTATGTCCAAAAATAAAATGCATCTTATATTGTATTGTCATGTTAACATTTATCCACTAGAGAGAGCCCTAGCGCCACAGTTTAAGCAGCACAGCACAGAGCAGCTTTGTAAAAAGTCTTTACTGGTGGAAGAATTAATTCATAGGTGGGAAATAATAGAGAAATGTGAGAAATACAAACTCAAAAATATCCAATCTGCTTTTTAAGGATGTTGAATGAATCAATTTAATCTTGCATCTAAAGATTTAAACACTGTAGCTTGTTTTCTCAAAATGCATTTTTCTTCTACAGAGGCTTTTATTCACACCAAAGTCATGAACCGAATATATTTTTGATAAACAAAACATACAAATAAAACATTAAAATTTTATTTGGCGTCTAATGTGTAAAATAATAAAATTAAGACAGGAATTGATCTTTCAGAGTTTTTTTTTAATATTAATATTTTTTTTAATTTTGTTTAACTCAACCATGCAAATTCAAAAGCAAACTTAACAAAATACAATTAAACTACACATGCAGAGGCTACAGAACAGTTGGATGCACTGTCAAGTTCTCCTAAATGCGTTTGGAGATGGCTTATATAAATCATAACACTCGCCATGTTGTCATTGTGCTGTGCTAAAACTGAACATTTCAGAATGTCCTTTTATTGTGGCTTTTCAATAGTTGGGCTGGCACCAGCATAGTACCTGTGCTCCAGCTATTAGGTCTGGTATCACAAGACTACATATGGTTCTCCAAAGACTGGAAGCAAAGTTGTCCATTCAGTGAACCGAGATGAAGTGGTGTGTTGGCTAGGACCCGATCTATAGCAGACTGTATGTTCTCCTCCTTTGACCTAGTGTCAAATATTAATTTAAGATATTATGTTGTATATTCCAATTAGTATGTTTATCGCACAGAAACAACACATTTTTGTTTTTGTTTTCCTTCTTGGACGACAAAAAGACCAAAAAGCAACGATTGGTTAAAGGAAAAAAAAAAAAGGTTATCAGGTTATCTATCAGCAACTTGTCATGTCACACCTTTGAGACTGTGGAAGGGATTATTTCAGCAAAGAAGAAGCTCACTAGGACACCTTTAAAAACATACTGTGAACAGTATTTATCTTTGGGTTTCGTTCAGAAATATAAAACAATTTAGCCATGAGAAATAGGAGCAATAACTAGACACATTAAACTTTTATATCACAAAAATAAACTTAAACAATATTTATGTTAGCTGTCCCCAGTCACAAGATGAGCCTACACATTTTTAGAATTTGTTATAGAAGAAGCTAAACACCGCCAAGTGTAGGATTTGTTGCCGACTGTTCATCTGCAGTGTCTCACCTTGACTGAAAAAACAAAACAATTATTACTGGTTAGCCTAGAAGTTACATTTTAAAGGAGTTGTACAATGGCTATTTAATATGGGAATGTTTCAAGCCTCCATTTAATTATTTCCTCTTTCTGTCTGTTTGTTCCAGGGATTTGAAGACCCAAAGGACAAGTGAGTACATTTATTGCTTTATTTGGACATTGCAGTTACTTTAGCTCACAGAGGAGTGTTAAACTACTTACTGTCCTCCTCAGAAAACTCGATAAAACGCATCCATCCGCAGAAGTGGTTACAGTAAAAACAAGTCTGAAGGCAAAGGAAGCACACGCTGTCTTTATGTCTCACGGTGAAAAGTGTCGGTGCCGTTGTTGTTTAATGAGACACTTTTGCGTTTTGTCTTCAAAGCAGAAACGGAGCACAGATGTTGGATTTGCATTGTTAAGCACTGCTGTGTCCTAAAGAGGAAAAGTGAAGACATTTCAGATGACAGTATAGAAACAAAACTATCAGCCTGGAGTGAGCACAACTTTTTAATGCAATAAAGCAGAAAACCGATCTATGGACAGACACACACTTTGCAGGTATATTACAATGTACAAATAATCTATGCACAACTACCTTACACAGAGACCACTAACGTGATACTTTGACTTTATGTATCTGCCGATGCCAATATCGGTTGGTGCTAGAGTAAAATTGAAATAAAAATAGCTTTTTTTCCCTAAAAATTCAGTTACCTTGAGCTGTGCCTTGAGGTTTGCAGCTGGTTGTCACTGTGAACAGCTGAAAGATCTTAGTTGTTTTCACTATTGTATCCTTTATTTACTTTGCATACATAGGGCTTATGTATGAAACATTTGCATTACAGAAGCATGTAATCTCGTGAATATTTTGTCTCTATATGCAAAGTTGAAGATGAGAGAGAAAAAAAATATATTGACACACAGTTCGATCCTGCAACCTGCACACATCACTCTCCTATCCAGTTGAGCAAATGATGTGTGGGAGACCAAATAACATACCTTCACAAATAAAATAAATATTACATTAGACTTTGTCAAATATTTGTTAGCTCTGTGGCATGCTCCACCACAAAAGATGTCAACTACTCATAAGGTTACTGTGAATTTTTGCTTTATTAATAAAAGCCAATAAATCAGAATCTCTTTCAGAGAGTCCTGGGAGGAGTCTTGGACATAATGAGCTCATGACAGGGGAGAACATGCTATCCATAGAAAGGCATTTGTGGAACCTCAGAGCCAAGTTCTTCACTGCGACCATATTGTCACTGTGTATATTTCTGTATATAATCTTTTCCTGAATAAAACAAATGATAAAAAAATAATATAATAGATTACAAACATATTGGTCATGTTTGTGTAGAACGTTAGAGACCCTCTGTGTACGCTGTGAGCAGACTGAGGTGCCTGGTAATCTGCGTATATCTGCAAGTCCTGTAGTTGCATAAACCAAAAAGCTTGTGGAATCATGGAAGTCATCAAATATAAAATAAATATGTATTTAGTCCTATTAATATTAGTGTTTCCTGCTCACTTGTCTCCCTGACTGCACATGCTGGTATAAACTGTTAACTGTTTGTAGCTATTTTATTGTGAAAAAACAATATAATAACTGTGAGTCAATTAAGATATAATACAGTTTAATAGCCAGTAAATAATCTCTGTCCGAATAAAGGCATAAGCAGATACTTAACCAACATCATGGGTCAATACTAATGCAGTAAAATTTCATGGATTGAGTCAATATCCCATGCCATATCGGACTGGTGCTCACTAGTTCTAATCTTTATTTAAAAATCCTAAAAGGAAAGTTAATGACATTTAAAGCCGAAGATCATTACAAAGTAACGCAGAATCAGTGTCCTTTATAGCTCCATTATAAATCTACTTTATGCTTGCTCACTGTGGCTGTTTTTTTCTTTTGTTTCGTGCAGACACTTTATCTTCAGAAACACTCAGGAGAATCTAAACCCAGAGGACGAAGTGGACGAGTTTTTGGGCCGAGCCATCGACGCACGAAGCATCGACCGCCTCAGATCTGAACACGTCAAGAAGTTTCTCCTCACGTTCAGAGAGCCAGACCTGGAGAAGAAGGTTACAAATTTAGAGGATTTATTTGAACATTTTTAGGGATTTGTAGGGATTTTTATTAGGTATTTTTTACACTGGATCCTTTTTCTTTTCTTTCTTTCCACTTCACAGGTTGTAGGACTTAATTTATATATCTCAAATTAATAAAGATAAGCCATAAGAACCACATGGTATTTTATTTATTATTTTATTGAAAAGTCTAACTATAGCTTTTCTGCAAATTAGATTTTGGTTCTTTGTAACTCAAATCTCAACTATGAAATTTGAGTAAAACCTCAAGAAAATGAACAGTAGCTATGTATGTAGTCCTAGTCTAATCTGTCAAATGTTCTTTGAATTATGAAAATCTTAGAAAAACTTAATAAGCTGCTTAAATCTTCACAATATCTTGACCAAGCAAATTAATTCAATCCCTGATCCACATTTTGACTAAAAACAAGCCGTTGCCTTATTTCAGTCTGATTTCTCAATCTATATTTACAAAGGTGTTCCTCAAGGGTCCGTACTAAGGCCACTCATAATGACTTTTTTTTTTAAACTCATTTGTTACAGCATTCACTTGTATATAGATGATGTGAGTTTAGACGCAAAGGCGCCTTCTGCTGCAGAAATAATTCAAAATATTTAAGTTCTATTGATACTATATGATATAATAACTAGTTTTGAAACTAGATATTCATTTGAGCAACTACTATTTTCTCTTAGCTCTTATCTTAAAGCAAGTTCAGTTTTTTCTTCACATTGTTCTGATGACACATACAAATAACCCACTGTCGTATCATAGAAACATTGCTCTATATGTGAACACAGTGAGCAGCTTGGTAACATTAATTGGTTGTGACGAGCTAATTTCCAGCTACGACGTGTTTCCTTCCTCTCGTCTCTAGAGGGAGTCAGTCAACCTAAAGATCAGAGGAGACAGAGGAGGAGGAGTAAAGTGTTTCAGACAGAAAAGGACAGAGTCAGAGGACATGTTACAGCTGTGATGTTCAAGATGTGTTTAACTTTTAGGGCCTTTCTTCTTTCGGAGTAGAGTTTAGGCATGCTCGATGAGTTTTAATCTATTGCGTTTTTTAACTGTGTGAAGGTTTGTTTTTTTTTCTCAATGTTTGAAGTCTTATATGCAAGACACTGCAGGTCGAAGTTTAAGGAAAACATTTATCAGTCACTATCAGATTGGTGAAAACTTAATTCTGGAGTGAGTTACTCACTAAATTGATGAAAAAACAACTACTACAAGTTTTTTATCCTGTCACAATGGATTGGATTTCACATGATATTTTTTACAAAATCTCAAGAAAGCTACCTGGAGAGACTCGTTGTAGTTAGAGACGGCTATGGTAAGCCGAACCAATCACCAGTGCACCATTTTGGTTTGGGCCAAAATGCATGTTTGAACCAAACAAGCATGGCAACACTGACAAATATAATAGGGGTTATGCACTAACGTCTTCCAGTCACAGATTGACATAGGTCGCAGCGTCGGGTGGAGTAGTTGCCATAGTGACACAGTCGTTTACTCCAAATACGATGGACATCAAACGAAGGATTTTGGACAAGTCCTGAGCAATCTTCTTTTAAAAAATAGATATCTTTTGTCATCTGTTGTAGAGGCAATGACAGCAGGAAATGTGCAGCTTCTAAACCGGATTTGTAAGTTGTAAAAAGTGAGAAAACTCTTGAACAGAAGCTCCGTGCACATATTGTCCTCTGTCCAGCCTCGTGAGCCCGGGCAGAGGTGCTGTGGGCCGGGAAGAAGTAAGCACATGCACCGAGAGCCAAAAGCGACTGCTCGAGGTCCACAGTGCCTCTGCCGGACTCATGAGCACAGAAAGTCTTGGTATGTGCACAGAACTTCAAGTAGTTTGTTTACTTTTACAACTTTTCGTTATGAAAACTGGTCTAGAAGCTGCACTTTTGCTGCTGTTACAGCGTTGCTGTGAATATAACAGATGAAAAAGAGAACTTTTTTAAGAGCCTTTTCGGTTGATTTTGTTAATATTTGTTATGTTTGATATATGACGATGTTATTCAACCGAAATAAAATCTTTCATTCAGGATTGCTTCAGTACTTGTCCAAAATCCCTCATCTGATGTCCATCGCATTTGGAGTTAACAACTGTGTCACTATGACTCTACCGCATGTAGCACCCTATGTCTGTCTGAGACCGAAAGATGTTAGTGCATAACGCCAATTCGGCCTATTTTTGCAAAATTTCTTTTGTCACTAAAAACTCCTCGGTTACTTTTAGTTTTGTATTTGACAGAGCTCTGTTTCTTTTTTTTTAGACATGTTAGATTAGTATTCTCTTTTTTTGTGTGTGTAAACTAGATTTGACACATTTTCAGACTCAAAACTTAGAATTAGAATCAAATATTAACAAATCCTTCTTTAAAAAATGCCAAAATCTTGTTCAATTCAAGATTGTAAAGTTTGGAGCTACTTAATAGGTTAATATTGACCATTTTGCTTAGAAAAATGCATTTGGAGAAAACAGGCTCTGCTTACAATAACCCATAGAACCCTTTAAATAAGTGGATGAAATTCAGCAATAAAACAAATTTTTTAGCTGATTAGAAAATATTGTTCCACATGACAAACTGTATATTGAGAGTGTTGAAAGTTGAAGGAAGTTTTAATAAGTATTGTGATTATTCTGTTTACAATAACATAAGTAAATAAATATAGTAAAAGTAATGATGTGTCTGTGTTTTCAGTACTCCAAACAGGTGGACTCCAGGTTCGGGGCGTATGTGTCCTGTGCTTCTCTTGTCTTTCTCTTCATCTGCTTCATCCAGATCGTCATTGTTCCATAGTAAGTCCTCAGACAGTATCTTCAGTACCGACTTTCTGAGATTACATTAGTCTAGATTTGAATAATATTGGTATAAAAACATGCATTTGTTGTTTATCCCCTTTTCTCTCAGTATACTGCCCCCTCTCTCTTCTCCTCTTTGCTTTTTTCTCTCTTCTCTTCTTCTATCTCTCCTATCCCTTTCTCTCTCTTTTTTTCTCTTGTTCACTTTATCCACCCATCACTCCCTTCTCTCCCCTCTCTTTCTCTTCTCCCTTGCTCTTTGTCCTCAGTCTTTTCTTTTTTTTTCTCTTTCCCTTTCCTGTTTTCTCCCATTCTCTTTCTCGCTCTTCTTCCTCTCTCTCTTCTGCCCTCCTCTCCGTTCTTTTCTCTCTCCTCCCTCTCTCCTGTTTTCTCCCTCCTGTCCCCTTCTTTCTCTTCTTTTCTCTTTTCTCTCTCCTCCCTCTATTGCTCTCCTCCTCTCTCTTTTCTCTCTTCTGTCTTTTTCTCTCTCCTCTGTCTCTTTCTCTCTCCTGCCCCCCTCCCCCTCCTTTCTGTACTTTTCTCTCTCCTCTCTCTCTCTCTCTCTCTCTCCTGCCCTCTCTTCTACTCCCCATCTCTTTCGCTCTCTCTCTCTTCTTCGTTCCTTCTCTTACTCTCTTACCCCCCTCTCTCTATCCTGCCCCTCGTCTCTCCTCTTTTCTCCCCCCCCCTCTCCTCCTTCTCTCTCTCTCTCTCTCTTCTTTCTTCACATTAACACTCTCTCCTGATCCTGATGCAGATGTGTGTTCTGTTGCATCTCTCTCTCTCTCTCTTTCTCTCTCTCTCTCCCTCTCTCCTCTCTGTTCACATTAACACCCTCCCCTCTCTCCCTCTTTCTCCTCTCTCTCCCTCTTTCTCCTCTCTCTCCCTCTCTCTCTCTCTCTCTCCCTCCCCCCCTCCCCCCTCCCTCCCTCCTCTGTCTTTCTTCACATTAACACTCTCTCCTGATCCTGATGCAGATGTGTGTTCTGTTGCAGCTCCAGCCTGATGGTGGGCTTCTTTGTGGTCTGTCTCATTATTCTGACGGCTGTCATGTTTGTGTCCACCATCTACTGCTGCTACGGGGTGAGAACCACACTACAACAGCACCACAACAAATACATTACACACAGAGAGCATTTTTGCATGGACACTTTAATGAGACACTGAAAGAAGAAATGCATACATCAATTGAATATTTGATTCAAGAAATGCATTTTTGAGTGTTTGATTTAGTTGGATGACACTGTCTGACGCATAACAGAGCAGTTTTCTCTTCCCTCTTCCTCATCAATAGATATGGATAAAAAGATGAATAAAAGCCGTAGATAGAATAGAAGTCGTTTAATGGAAAAATACAAATTTTTCAAAACGCTGTCAAAGCTGGAGTAAAAAAATCACCCATTAGTTTTTATACCGCTAGCCGTTTGGAATTACAGGTGACTGAAGTCTGTCCCAGTGACTTTGGGCCTTAGGTGGGAGAACACTCTGGACAGTAGTTAACTCGCCGCAGAGTTAACACACAGTGACAGACATAGACAATCATTCCCCTTACAAAAGGAATTTTACATTGTTGTCATTTGAAATAAACATTAAAGTTTTTGGAGGTGAGAAGAAGCTAAAGTACAGGGAAGGAACTCATGATAACACAGGTAGAACATGCAAATTCCACCCAGAGAGATCATGAAATGTTAATTAAATTGTGAAGTGACACTGTGTAACTTTCTAGAGGTGAAAAACCAGCAGCGCAACTCAATAAAAAATACAGTAGAACGTAAAAACTATACTTTGGATCATTCTGCGTGGGGATAAATACCTTTTATACAATAATGTGAAAAATTACTTCAGCAAAAGCCTTCCCATTGAAATGAACAGAGAGAGGCCTTGAGACATTTGTATTTGTGGTATAATTTGCGTGATTGTTCCTGCAGCTGTTCCCGGTGCCTCTCCAAACTGTGTCCAGGAGGATCGTTCAGTCCAGACTCAAGAGCACTTTAGTGGGAGTCTTCACCATCGTCCTGGTCTTTCTCTCCGCTTTCATCAACATCGTAAGAGCTTCATTTGAAACTAGTATTTACCCAAATTACACTCTTGTTCTGTTTTAGTCCTTGTCAAGAACTGTTTTTGTTATTGAAAAAGCATTTATCCCTCTTCTCTCTCTCTGTTTCTCCAGTTCACCTGCAGCTCTCATGACCTCCGCAGCTGCATCGTGTCAGAGTTGAATATTTCGTGGGACAGTGTTGGTCCGTGTCACCCTCAGCTCCTGAACCTCAGCCTGGACTCAGAGCAGAGCGCCTGTGCACAGCCAAACTCTCCCGTCTGCAGCTTCCCCGAGGTACATTAGCATGATGATTGTCACTAAAGGATTGGTTTGTAACTATAAAACTACATACATAGTGGCTCTGTTGGATTTTGTATTGAAGTTACAAATAGGTCTACTGGATATACATTTACTTAAGTCTAAATATAAATAGGTCTACTCTTTAGGTTTCAGTTGCATTAAGTTAAAAGGACTATATTTGATACAGAGGGATTATTTGCAACACTAGCCAGCGCTGTTGTCAACTAACTTCAAGAGTTTATCACTGTGTGAAAACAAAGGTTATGCTGTTAAATCAACATTTGTGAATAAAATTCGACCCAACGATTTACACACATTACATTCAGGTGAGTGAAAAAACAGCGAGAAAAACACTGTCTCAAGCTTCAGGAGACAGACGTCCCGTTTGTTCATCAAACTCCACCAAGTTTGTCTGTTGTTATTCTCAGAATTGTGGCTAAACATGTCGACATACTAGCACGTTTCACTTCTAACAACTGTGAAAAATGCTTAAAACACTTTGTGTGATCAACAGTTTGGAGGCTCAGAATGATTAGATAAGTGAGCAAAACATGTAGTCTGATGTAGATACTGTTTAAAATTAAATGATTCTGTTTACATTGCATTTAAAGGAAAAAAAAATCAGATATAGGACTTTTAAGAGACCCACATTAATATAAGATTTTAAGAAACCTTGCAGGATTTCGCATGCTGCGCAATATTAAAGTTGGGGTAACTAACTGTTTTAGTTGCAAATTAGTAAACTTTGTATTTTCCACCAAAAAGTCTATGATAAACGCAGCACTTTGTGAAAAAATGAAACCACACTGTTTTGTCTGAATTGAATAATAAAGGATTTTAGTTCTAATCAGGAGCAGAATGCAGCGTTCTGATTGGCTACCTACCCCACCTTCAAGTAGGGAGCCAGAGTCTTGTGCTGTTGTGCATTAGCATAAGCATAACCCTCTTTCTTTCTCTGTTGCAGTACTTTACCCTGTGCGTCCTCCTCAGCCTTTAGCATTAACCTTCTTCTTTTCTTTCTCTCTTGCAGTACTTTACCCTGTGCGTCCTCCTCAGTCTTTAGCATTAGCAGTATAACATTAACCTTCTTCTTTCTTCTTTCTCTCTTGCAGTACTTTACCCTGTGCGTCCTCCTCAGCCTGCTGGCCTGCTCCGTCTTCCTGCAGGTCTCCAGTATTGGGAAGCTGACTCTGATGCTGGCCATAGAGCTTCTGTACGTTCTGGTGCTGGAGATTCCCACCGTCAGTCTGTTTGACAACCAGGACCTGCTCATCATGGCCAACGCCTTCAACACCACGTACGGCATTTTAAAGCACTTCTTTTTTTAATGTAGATAAAACAGATTAGCATTGAGTGGCGAAAACGAGTGAGAGTCAAAGAAGACAGCTTACAGAAATAGAAAAAAACAGCTTTAGTTTGAGAATAAATCCAACCACATCTACTGCTAAATACTGAGTCTGCATATGACATGTAAGAAGAAAAATTTGCTAAACAATAGTAGAAAAGAAGAAAAACAACTCCTTAACGTTTGTACCTTAAATTACAGGTTCTCATTTTTTTTAGGTCAGAGACGAGACCCATAGTAATTTGAAAATATACGAAGTACTCCCAACATCATCACATAAATAATTTGAAAAATCAATCCAGGTTTATGTGAAAATATGAACTTTTTACAGTAGTTTTTATTGGCTTAGTTGTTTCTGTCAAATTCATGCCACATTTAGAATCAGAAAAGTTTTATTGCCATTGTCAGTAAACAAAACAAAAGTCAAAAACAAGGAACTTACAGTAACTAACGGACCTCTGTGGGGGAAACATAAACTGAACTGTGAAAGCTTCATCACTCACTGCTCAACAACTACAACAACAAATGTGAACTTAAGGAGAAATAATGTGTCAAATATAAATATTAACGCATGGAGATGAACAAAGTGTTCCAGCAGTCCAAATATGTAAATATGTCCAACAATGCTAACAGTAGCAGCAAGCTAAATGCTGACGTGAAGTTAGCACTCTCTGGGGCATTTTGACCGCTACAGAACGTTCTGTTTACTTTTCTGAGACAACTCCACATAATCAACCTCTATGTAAACTTTGTTCTGACTCCATTTTAATTTGTGCTAAAATACACTTTATTGTCCAAAAACCTAGTTTTCCATAGAACTTTGCCTATGACTTTCCCCCACAGAAGGCCACGCCCCCAAATATGATGTGTCGCCGACTGTTTCTATAGAGGGATTTTTTGTTTATCAAAACAGGCGATGCTCGTGCACCCTGCCTCCAAAAAGAGCCGCCGCTCATTGACACAAACAGTGAAAACAAATCGAGTCAGCTCTGTTGTCAGCTACTACAAAAGTTTATCTCTGTGAGAAAACAAAGGTTATGCTGCTAAATCAACATCTGTGATTGAAATTCGACCCAACGACCCTTAAAAGTTACATTCAGGTGAGTGAAAAAACACTGTCTCAAGCTTCAGGAGACAGACGTCTGTCAGACCGGTTCAGACCTGATCCAAATAGCAGCTCTCGTCTTGTTTTGTTGTTTTGATCAAAGAAGTTTCCCCAGCTAACTAGATGGAGAGCGGCTCTTTCTGCATAATGCATGCACAGTAGAGCAGAAAGTGACGTCGACCGAAAATCTCTCTATATAACACTGATTACGCCTATAAAGAATTTTATAAAAATATCAATTAAGATAAAAAAAATATTAAGAAATATACTGCATAATACAAAGTATAAGGACATGCAAAAAATAAAATAGGCAATAAAATACTTAATTAATAAATAATTAGTGAATTACTTGCTGAGCGAAAAGTAAAAAAGTTTTTAATCTCCAACTACGATTAGCAAACAAAGTCTGCACTGTTACCGTGACAACAGAAAAGCTCATTTGTGAGAACCCACCACTCTCCAGAGAAAAAAATATAGGCAAAGAAAAAAAAGCAATGTATCAGGTGTAAAAGAACGTCTGTGTAATCTCTGTATTAACTATGAAATGTGCAACAGCAGTGTAACTTGTCTTATTTATGACATTTAATTCAAAATCTTTATCAAAACTCAAGATGAATGATGCTACTGTTACAGCGTCAAAAGCAGGTCACAATATTTATCCTTTTCTTTTCTCTCTTCACAGAAGCGTCGCAGGCTCAAGGTGAGTCTCTTTTCATCACATTAACCTTAATTTCCAATGAAGAAGCACAAATGAAGCAAACTCATTACTACAGGCAACAGATGCTAAAACTAACGAACCGATATAAAACACTTAAGCTGTTTCCACTTCACGTCCCCGCTTCATGACCCGACTCTTGAGATTTCAGATTTTAGTTTGACAAAAATGACGATAAGTTAAGTACTCTTTGTCTTTGCTTCTTGAACGTTCACAATCAACTGTCAAAATGTCCTTGCAGTTGTTAATTTGTTGATTTGTGCACCTCTTTTAAAGTCTGCGTAAATGAAGTTTGATCATAAGAGGACTAAATACTCAATTGCCTTGCCTCCTGTGACTTTAGATGCCTATGAAAAATGTTTGACTGTTTAACACGGATAAAATAATTTTAAATATCAGAAGATTTCTATTAAAGTGGTAGTTTTATATATTTTTTGTTATTATTATTTCTCATTAGGAAATTCTGTTAAATTCTACAATCCTGGGACCAAATAAAAACACAAAAAGACGTTTATTTTGTCGAGTTAATCTATAAACAGTCAGTTTACATTATACTTCACTTCCTGTAATTAAAAGCATATTTTTAAACTTTTACTTATTTGGTGTCAGGGGTGCCTTTGAGCATAGGTGAACTAGTAGGTTGCCTAGATTGTAGCCATAAAAAAAGAAGAAAAAAACTTTCGTCTGCAGATTGAATTATGCAAACTACTGTGACTATAAAGCAGGGATGGGACGATATACGATATTATCGCTAATCGCGATAATTAAGGGCCACAATTAAATAATGGTGGCGTTTTTCATCATTGTGATAATCGTATGTGACGATAATCACAATTATAGCTGCAGATGTGCACCTGGCTTCATAAGAGCATTTAAAATGTGACTTCTGTGAACCCAGTAAGAAGCTGTATTATGGTTAAACAAAGAAAAGGTTCATGTGTTAAAGTTAATTAATGACTCTGAGACAAAGTTAGTAGATATTGGCTCAACATTGTAAACATTTGTTCACTTTGAATCATTATTGATTGTACTTGGACCAAAATACAATAAGTATTTGTTTAAACACATACACATTGTGTGCTAATAAATATTTCAATGGTTTTGAATCTGTGCATTTGAATTGCGATTATTTTGGTCACAATAATTAGGAGTGCAAATTTTATTATCGTCCCATATCTACTATAAAGCCTCATAAAACATGAGGCTTTTTGTCCTGACAAAAATGATTTTTTTCCATTGATAAAATCTAGCGTGATGATATTATGTTGTAAAAGATGCATTTATTGGTCTTAAATACTCCAGATTATAGGAATTTGCATCTATTTTTCATAAATTAGAAAATTGCCTTCAAAACTAGTAGCTAATATAGGCTTATGTACAGAACATAGGGTTAGGGTTAGTTGTAATCAGGAAAAATAAAATTAAACTGCGAGTTGGGTGTGCCATACGAAATCTTGTCTAGGGCGCTAAAAGGGCTAGGGCCGTCACTGTTTGGTGTAGTGCTAATATTTACAACTTACACACTTTAAGAATGATACAAAATGCTGCACATTTGATCTGCGACTAGCCAAGAATCTGCACCGTGCACACACAAGCAGCGATGTGGACGAAAAGATTTTATTTAACAGCTTGAACTGAGAAAAATCCAAATGAAAAAGTGGATTTTGCAAAACCTTTATTCAAGACAAAACATATATTTTTACATTAAAAATAACTCAAAATAGGGAGCCTGCTGCCACTGTGTGTGACTAATCAATTTTTGCTGCATCAAAAGAAAACGCAGTAGAATAGGGTGAATGAATAGAGTTTGAATGGTTGAGAATGGTTGTAGAATGGCTTTAGAAATATCTGTTTCTATCACATACATTGTTGCAGCTTGTGTAGGAGTGTCTTTGTGTGTGGCTTGTAACAGAGGCTGCCTTCCTTCTGTTTAACCTGTTCACATCTGTGTGTCCTCAGTTGTGTGGTGGACATGAAGGTTCCTCTGAAGATCATGACTCCGGTGGTGATCACAGTGTTTGTGTTGGCTCTGTATCTTCACGCGCAGCAGGTCGAGTCCACGGCAAGACTCGACTTCCTCTGGAAATTACAGGTAAGTGGAAAAACTGGAAAGCTTGTTTAAAAATAGCTGACAATTAAATGGAACAAAAGACAGTACGATTTAAAGGGACACAGTGTAAGAAAAAATCAAAACGGCAACTCTAAACCTAACCCACTTTGAATACCAGAGTGTGTGTTTTTTTGTCCTGGTTTCTACATCACCACAAGTAGTCACTTCTCTCATTTTCTTTGAAGGATCTGTCCAGGTCATCCCTGTCTATGAGCTCTGCCTTCAAACAAGTCTGAAACGGTTTGGAGCCTAGAAAATAATCTATAAATGAATTGATCAAAATTAAAGTTGAAATTTTAAAATCAAGCAATTAAAATTTTAGTTTCAGTGTTAAGTAATTCAAAGACAAATATAACAAGTTATTTTCTTAAGTGTGCCGAAGGCTAGATGAAAACATAGTGAGGTAAGCACTTGGCCTGGGGCCGCGTTTTGCCCAGGTCTGTACTAAGGAACGCAACCCATTACTGTAAAAATTCACAAGCGTTTTTCCAAAAAGATGCATATTTTCTCCATAAGGAAGCGGACTTGGCAACTTTGGTTCAGTCCTCACAGGGCGACAAGGTGGCGCAGCGGTTGGTGCTCTGGCCTCATGCCAAGAATTTTCGTAGATTTCCTTCAGGTACTCCGGTTTTCCCGTACCTCTAAAAACAGGTCTATGAATGCTTCCCGTCTCCCTTCCCCCAGGACTCACATGCAAAAGAGATTCGGAATTTAAGTGGCAAAGTGGCCTGGTGAAATAAATGTTGTCAAAAACAGGAGGAATTCTCTAAGTATTGTTACATTTTTCAGTCTGTTCATATTAATGATTAGGTGAAGATCAAACAGATGCAGATGAGTGTAAGCAGCACAGGTGGAGGAGGGGCTACACACCTGAGTTCACTCTCCTCCACCTCCTGGGTTTAAGCCAAAGGATTTCATTGGCTTCTGGACGCCACATGACCTCAGGCTTGTGGTTTAAGGTGACATCTAGTGGCCAAGTACTATTGTGGCCCACCCAAAATATAAAATAAATGTATTTATAACTAAAATCATACTGGGTATGTGCATGCATAGGATAAATGCTGCAAAACTGTATATTGTGTGTATATTTAAGATTCTCCTGAGTCTTACATAGTGCCCTTTAAACACCACACACACATCACTGCAATAGAAAGTTGATTCAGTGTTGTCATTTTAACTTATTTAACTTGATGCCTCTCTTTAGGCCACAGAGGAGAAAGAGGAGATGGAGGAGCTTCAGGCCTATAACCGCCGTCTGCTCCACAACATTTTACCCAAAGACGTGGCCGCGCACTTCCTCCAGAGGGAGCGCCGCAATGACGAACTCTATTACCAGTCCTGTGAATGCGTCGCGGTCATGTTTGCCTCCATCAGTAACTTCTCCGAGTTTTATGTGGAGCTGGAGGCCAATAACGAGGGAGTGGAGTGTCTCAGGCTGCTCAACGAGATCATCGCAGACTTTGATGAGGTAATATTTTGACTAAGTCTGTGGAGGACACTATTGAAAAAAATTCTCAGCAGAGGTGAATAAGCCTCAAGTCTTAAGTGGGTGCTCACAAGTCCAAGATTTTTCAAGTCTTAATATTAAATTACCAAATGCAGCTTGTGTTTCTGCGTTTTCTTAGATTTTAGGAATGATCCCATCTAAAATGAATGGCTTTAACAATCCGTCTGTTGTGTGCAGATCATCAGTGAGGAGCAGTTTCGTCAGCTGGAGAAGATAAAGACGATTGGCTCCACGTACATGGCCGCTCTGGTCTGAACGACTCCACGTACGATAAAGCCGGTCGCTCGCACATCCGAGCTCTGGCCGATACGCCATGAGGCTAATGGACCAGATGAAATACATCAACGAACACTCCTTCAACAACTTCAAGATGAAAATAGGTACAGAGCTGTCACAACTCTAACATTTCAAACTAAATTTAGGAACTAATGATTATAGGCCTACATTGATAACAGAGCCATGTTTGCTGCATGTGTACTAAATGTTAATTTGACCCTCCTTCCCTGCCAGGCCTTTTTGCTAATTTTAAACAACATTGACAGCTCCACAAAAAACTTTGTGAAACTGGAATCCTGACATGATGTACATCAAATGAGACCTACAAGTGTCTACTTTCATTTAAAAAAATAAGTTGTTATTCTACATGAATCTTTTCTTTTTTTATAGGCATTTGAAATGTCTTGTTTTCATTAGATTTGAGCGTATGACTGCAAACTTCATGTCTGTGTATTTTCTGTTCTACTTTTTGGAGAAAGAATATGATCTACTACAATTAAATAATGTTATTAGGATGAAAAAATACAAGGTTATATGATTAAAACGATGAGGTCTTTTCATTTTTAAACAGAAGCTGTGTTACATTCGAGAAGGCAGCACAGCACTTTTCTACTTTCTGATGCAGATTCTTTAGATTCAGCTTCTTTCATGAGCCATAGATTATATTTAACCCTTCAAACATGAAGAAATACAGTAGTTTTACTTTGACACTTTTGGATCGCTCACGGAAAAGGACATTTCTAGACTTGCTGCATGTGTCGTTCGTTCCCTCAGAGTCCTAGTTCAGTAGGATCATGCTTTTCTTCATTTAAAGATCAAATATCTGCGCTAAACTTACTCAACAATGTTTTCATTTCAATATATTTTGCCTGTAATCTGTTTGAAAGAAAGACGACCTCCAGAAGCTGCTGATCATGTAACACAGCCATGTATTTTCCCGGTCATGTGACTTCCTCTGGGTTCTAGTGCTCACCCAATTCTTCCCAACTTCTTCCCCCTCTGCGAATCTATGAAACTGCTTCATGTATTTGACTGCAGACAAAGTCAGCACATGCATCAGAGGGCCCTCTAAAGCTGCATATAATAAAAGATCTATGACGGAAATACATGTCTTTGGCAAGAGTTAATGAACTATCATGTGTAAACATTTTTTTTACAGTAATTTATTTTCCCATGTGATTTGTTTGTTGCCAGGTCTGAACATTGGTCCGGTCGTGGCTGGAGTGATCGGAGCCAGAAAACCTCAGTACGACATCTGGGGAAACACGGTGAATGTGGCGAGTCGAATGGACAGCACCGGAGTCCCAGAGAGGATACAGGTACAGACACACTACTGCTGCTAATGATTATTATTAACACTATTACTGAAGAAGTGTCGAAAAGGTCTGTTGAAGTCAAACAAATAAAGAAGACATATTTTTCTCATTTAATCCCTTCTGTGGAAAAGACAGCATTACTCCCATAGTTTCACCAATCGACTGCTACACTCATCGTTCTTTAAAATAAATGTATTTTAGTGTTTAGCTATTTAGTTGAGCCATTTCAAGGAGACCTGAAGTGTTTTTTCTGTGTATTTCTTAAGATAGTTTCTTAAGAAATACACAGAAAAAACACATACTGTATGCATATGTTAATCAATAATTCTCCTTGTGTTTCTTGTGTGAGTGACCCTTTTTGTATTTGTACTCTTATTAATGCTTCAACCAAACACATGTGAAAACATGGTTTAATTTTAGTTAGTAAAATCTTCTTTGATACCAATAGCTGCAAGTAAACACAGTAAGGCCTTGTCCACAAAAACTGAATTCAATGTTAAAATGGCTTGATTCTTGGATTTGAACCTCATTTCAAGCATTTTTGCTCATTGAAGCTTTATTTATTGTTGAGATCTAAATCATTTTCCAAATTATCTGCCAGTGGCTAAAAAAATTGTTGTTGGCAAGTCTTTGTTCTTTTTTAAGCTACATTTCTTATAACTAGTCAGAAACATCTTGAAGCAAGTGAAATATTCTGCATTTCATAAGCAATTAATCTTAACCAGTTACAGTTAAAACAACTCAAATCCAGATTAAAATTCTGAATCCAAGTCACTTTAAGCAAGTCTAGATACAGTATATACTTTTCACAGTGCATCCACATGAAGCAGGAGTTTCAGGACACTGAAAACGAATATTTCTGAAACCAGGTCCCAGAGTGAAAAGATTTCAAAACTCCGGTTTAGCGTCTCCACAGTTACGCTGTATACAAAACTTTTTTTTTCCCCATGATTTCCCATCATTTGCAGAGTGTACTGATTTTTATGTGATGTTCACTGTGAAAATCTGCGTCTCATTGCTCCATAAACCACAGGAGATACAGAAAAATTGTATAAATCCACTACAATCTCCATTAAGTTCGTTTTGAAGCTTTGTCAAAATACTGGAAAAGACATTTGAAGCATAAATCCACTTTCTGTGTCTCTTCTGTAGGTTTTAGATCCATGTTGTTCATTCAGAATGCTTGCTACGTTTCTGTTTGCATTCAGCAACTTCTCTGCGCATGCTCATTGTCAAGTCTTCTCTAGTTTTGTAACTTTCTGCGTCAGCGTCACAGCGCCACACCTGGTCAGTTACAGGCATTACACTGGTTCAGGCTGGTTTACTGCTTCATGTGGATGCTCCTAAGACAGCTCCATGTTTATCATCATTTTGTCTTCGTGCGGACAAGGCCTAAAACTCTTCTTCTTGTCCCAAAAACCAAAAGAAAAATCAGACGTAACTTTGCTTTTGCAGTGGCAGCTCCAAGGATTGACTATCTATTGTAACTTAAACGTTTCCATATGTGTCATTTGCACTTGTTCGTTGCTCATTGCCGTGTTTTTCTTTTCCCACAGGTCACCACAGATCTGTACCAGGTCCTCAGTTCGTACAACTACACACTGGAATACAGAGGCATCGTCACTGTCAAAGGAAAAGGAGACATGATGACTTATTTTCTCACTGCGGGACCGCCGAGCAGCTAACGCACGCTAACGGACCCGTGCTAACGCCAATTTATACGGATTTAACTTTGAACAAGGAGGACCAATGTAAAACTCAGCAGATTTCGGACACTGCAAATGTTACCAAAACGGCCTCTATTTTTGGATGTAATTATTCATTTTTCAAAAAGATGTGGAAGTGGATGTTCGAGACCAAAGATACAAGAAGACTTTTTATCGGAGAAATAAGCAGTTCGCTAATGGGCCTAGAAAGGACAACGTGAACTTATTCCAACGTGTTTAAAAGCTCGTATTTTGAAAAGCTGCACATGTTTACTTCCTGTTCATCAGCAGCTGGATAAAAGGATGTCAGAAGAGCTTTTTTTTTTACACTTTTGTTTTTGTATTTTACTGGCACCAAAATGTCTGAAGCTGATATTTTAAAATGAGTCTATATTTTGTACATTATTATGAGACGAAGCTATCTTTAAACACTATTGTACAGATTGTAGTCTATGGCCCTCACCGTCGGGATGTTTTTCAAGCTTTTCAGGTGTAGTTTGCAGATAATGTGTGACACTTTTGAATCACGTTAGGTTTGAAAATGTACGGTTGCATTTATGTGGTCCAAAGTTGATCAATTAGTTATTTTGAAACTTCTCTTGTCTGTAATCTAATTTAGATTCATAGATAAATGCTTCAAAGTCCAAATCACGGACTAAGGTTCAAAAGCATGCACCAAAATTTAACTAAACTTACCCCAAATTTCAAAAATGTGCATTGATATTACAAAGCGCTCAGGACCTACACTTTCCATGGTATGCTTTGCTGAGTTTATGTTTTGTGCATTCAAAATTTTATGTTTTTCTTTTGAATTTAGGTGCATAGTTTTGAACTGGGGCGCGACTTGAAATTTGGTTTCAAATTTGTAAGCTTGCTTTGCTCTTCAGTGCAATTCTAATATTCCAACACTAACAATCCAATATCATAAAAACTTAACATGAAGCATGCATCAGAACCACAGCTTTATCACTCTCTGCTCAAAAACTACAACAACAAATGTGTCAAATATAGATAAAGTCAAGCTAACTACTAGCATGACTGACTCAGTTTCAGGAAATGACTCGGATTGGAGAATGACAAATTTCAGCGGGCATGATTGACACAATAATTAGCCAATCAGGGACTTGCATCGTCTCCCTCTCCGAAAACCAACAAAAAATATGGAAAAAATATCACATGGAAGTGAAAATTATTGCGTTCTTCTGCAGAATCAGTGAGCAAAACAAAACAAATATTTTTAATGTGAGGTGGGTGAAGTTAGATTTTGGTCTAAATGAAAGACGACCAATCAGCTCATTTGTTTCATGTGCGTGACATACTAACTACAAACTAATCTCATTGCGCAGCATGTTGTGGAGTTGGTCTGAAACTCAGGCGGGAAATGGTGATAAGACCAACTCTTTGCATTTTGCTGAAGTGTGAGCTTTTGATCCCAGGCAGTTAACTTCCCCCAAATATGATGCGTTGCTGACTGTATCTATGGTAAGTTCAGGCAACAAGGGTATTTTCTCTCTCCAATTTGAAAAAAATGTTAACACCACTTGAATTAAATTCTACTTGTGACCTGAGTTACTTCCACTTTACACATGAGATCAACAATTACCACAATGAGTGAATTTGAGAGGTTATAGAAGGATTTTCGGGGGGACGTCACTTTTCACCCTACTGCGCTTTATGAAGAAAGAGCCGCCCTCCATCTGCTTAGCTGGGGAAACTTCTTTGAACACAAATGTTGATTTTGCAGCAGATTTTTTGTTTTCTCACAGTGAAAAACTCTTGTAGTTACTGACAACGGAGCTTTTTCGATTTGTTTCCACTGTTTGTGTCTGTGAGCGGCGGCTCTTTCTTCATAACGGGTGCACGCTCATCTCCTGGGTTGATAAACAAAAAATCCCTATAGTTTTTTTTGAAAACTATGTAAATATTGGTCACAGGTTCCACAATAATATTTAAAAAAAACATTGCTTTTGTTTAACCTTCAGATTAGCATTAGATACAGTATATTAGTTTACATATGAGTTTATTCAGTAGGAATTTTTTAATTGCAGCGTTAGCATTCTCACTGACTCACTGTGGTGTAAGTAATACTAAACACAAACATAAGGGACCACGTAAATGCACCAGAATTTTCAGAACTATTTCTCACAGATGTTTTTTGCACTGCAGTGTCCCGTATCCGTCCACAGCTCTTTCTCTCTCAAACGTAATCAGCTGGTCCGACCCTTTGAATGTCCATAATAATCCACGAGGCCTTTCTCCTCCGAAGATCGTTTTTGGGTTTATCGCAGTATTAGAAAACCTCAGCATGGCACAAACTCATCACACGTTCAGCCATAAAACGCAGGAAGATGTCTTGTTTTCAGATGTAATGTCGCGCAGGAAGGACGGAAATGTCTGTATTGTAATGTCCTCAAATATTAAGAGAAAAGACATTGTTTTACCTATAAATAAGGTCAAAATAAATCAGACACAAAATTCTCTAGTGTGAAGAAGACGAGAAATATTAACTACAAATACAGGTACGTGTCAGAAAAGTAGAATAACAAGAAAATGTTTGATATTTTTTGTAAATCTAAAGTCAAACCAGTGTTTATAAAGGTTTGTTAAACATAAAGTGAACTATTTCAAACCTTTATTTCTTGAAATTTTGGTTATTATGCCATGAGATGGTAAAAATAACAAAGATTTCACAAGATTTGCAAAGATTAAGAGAATATTGCACAAGATTAAAGGCGCTATAACCGATTTATTACAGATAAATCACTTAAAACAAGTTTCCTCCCAGCACAGATCTCTTGTTAATGTATCTATTCAGGTGAAAATCAGTCCACAATGTCCTCTTTGTTCACCAAAATCCACAAAGTTTGTTTGTTGTTGTTGTTGTTAGCATTGTGGCTAACTTCCATTAGCATCCCGACACTTCCTGCTCCTGACAGCTGTGATAAAAGCTTAAAACACGTCGTGATGAACAATTCAGAGCCTCAGAATGCATTAGGTAAGTGAGAAAAACATGTGACTGATGTAGGAGTTTAAAATGAATTATTTCTGTTTGTTTTGCATTTTAACGAACGCAAAAATTAGGTATATGACTTTTAATAAAAACAAGAAACATGACATTTCTTTTTAATCTTGTGCAATATTTCTTTTTTGTCATTTTATTTTTCTTGTGTTGTGCAGAGTTTAAATTATAACAACTCATGAAGCAGATTACATGTGCAATATTTCTTTCTCAACGCGAAAAAAACTATTTTGGCATAAAATACACACAAAAATGTTTTCTTTTGACGCCACCTAAAGGTGCATTGTGCAACTTTTTGAAGCACTAACTAAATAATGTTAATTTGAATAATAATCTGTTTTAGGGCGTTATTTTTTGTGATAAAATTGAATCGTGAGCTCATCTGCTTCCTTTTCCAGCCTGCTTCTCTCAACCTCAGAGTTGCCAAGTCTGCTTCTTTATAGCCACTTTAGGCCTCTATTTTCAAAGTCTTATGAATTTTGAAAGTTGCATTTTTTGTTTTTTAGAGCTGCACTTTCAAGTCATAAAAGAGGTGAATTTTAGCCATTTTTTCAAGTTTGATTTACAAAGGTGTATCCATTTATGACTAAAACATAGATTTATAACATATTTTCATGCCAAAAACATATTATTAATGTTAGAAATTGTTTGAAACTTGCATTGCTGAGGCACACAATGTTTATGTTTTACTGACGTTTTTTCAAAGGCTTGGTTGCTTGTTTCTCTCCAAAAATCTGGCAACCCTGGTCAGCCTTTGTCCTGCTCTGAGTGGCAGCTGGATTTAGTCATAGACAGTGAAGAAGGAACGTTCTGAAAAGCAGATAATTGTATTTACCTCAAAAGCAATAAGATAATACGGTCTACAAAAATCGTGATCATATTTTTTAGCCAAATCGCGAAGCCCTAATGACCACAAATAGATCATTAATTTCCCTGAAGAAGGATCAATTAAAAAGATGTTCCTTTAGCTATATAACAGTGATTCAAATTATGGTCTTTATTGTCTATTTCATTATAGTTGTGTAGCTGACTTTTGACCTTCAGAAAGTTACACAATGCACCTTTAAATAGTCCTGGCATTTACCTTAAAATCCTTAAATATAGTACTAAAATGAGTATTAAATCTGACTTGCTGAACCTGCATAAACACTGTGAAATATAACCAGTCGTCTCTTGATGTTTGAGGACAAAATATTCAACGTAATGTTCAACCCATCGCTTAAATATTTGCGTTTAGCTTGAATTTGAGTTCATTTTGTTTGCCAATGTCTAGTTTCTTAAAGTAATGTATGAATGCACTAAAAGTTTATATAAATACTGTTCATAAAGTTCACCCAGCGCTCACCTCTGATGTTTGCGGCGACAATAAAATGTTCTGTTTGACATTTTTCAGACGAAAACTTCACAAAGCTTCTTTTTTTTTTTTTTATCAAATTAATAAACTTCTGAGATGTTTCACAAATATAAAATCCTGACTGTGTGTCTCTATGAAGTGTAAAAACACAACAATTTCCATAAATAACCTAATGCCTTGTTTATGTTTTATGGTACTAATTGTGTGTAATCACTTTTAGCCAATACTATAAGCTTATATAGTGAAAATGTTTACCACTTGAATGCTGCTCAGGTCTGAAATTCAGCTTGAAAACTTAGACGTGTTGGAGGCCAAATTCCCGAGTTTACGTTAGATGACAGGATCATAGGCAGGAGAACATGAGATTGGAAAAGAGACTGACTCAAACTGACATGCATTTAGTTTTATATCACACTGAGAGTTCTGCGTCACCAGTAAAACACATTTAAAATCTTAATGTAAAGTTCACATCAATACAACTTCACAGGTAATCTCTGAAATTATTTACTGTAATTTCTGCCCTATTGAGCGCACCTGAATATAAGCCGCACCCACTAGATTTAGGTAAGAAAAATGATAAAGTACATAAATAGGCCGCACTTTTTAATAGTAAGTCTATGAGAATCTATCATTTTGCTGCATTGCCTTATAAGCCGCATAGTTCAAAGCTCATGAAAAAAGTAGCGGCTTATAATCCAGAAATTACGATAATTATCAACCTTTTACCAACAAGAGAAGGCACAGCTTCTCAATAGGTTCATGAGTTACAACATTGAGAGTTATGCAAATGTTTGTTAGTGCCACTGCTCCACGTGTGTTTTACAAGCTGCTGTCATGAATGCTGTGATTTTGGGAAGTTCAATATTTCGAAGGTACCTCCGAGATTCCCAGGGCACATAAATGCAGCATGACATGTTTTGACTTGAATCTACAGCACCCATTGGGCGCAAAGCAAGAAGGACCTGGCTTCGACTCCCAGGTGACATGGTCTTATGTGGAGTTTGCATGTTCTCCCTGTGTCTGCCTAGGTTTCCTCCGAGTGCTCCGGTTTCCCTATAACTAAAAACATGTCCAGTAGTGCCTCTCCTCTCCCCAGGACTCTCCTGAAAAACAGATTCTAATCTCCGCAAGACTTTCCTGGTTAAATAAAAGTAAATTAATTAAGAAATTAAGCAAAACAACTTCAGTCTGATCTTAAGGTCTTAGCTTTTCAAGTCGTCACTTGGACTGTTCTGTGTAAGATACTGTCCAAAAATAGACTTGAATAAAAACTTTTTGCTTGTTTTTGTCATTTAGATTTCTTTGGTGCACTAACTAAATAATAAAAATCTTCATCTTTGGTTTGTGCAGGCTTATGGGCCCACAAAAGGCCTCCAATTGTAAGCTTTCATAGTAAGGTGGTGTGGCATAAAACATATATAGTCTATCACAATTAAGAAAGTCTCCAAGTATAACTTTAGCTTTCTGTTTCTACTGAATTGTGTAGTTGACTTTTCATCTGCAGAAAGTTACACAATGCAGCTTTCTGTCATAAAGAGTCACTTTTTTGATGACTTGATAAACTGGACAAGTTTAAGTTGAACCTAAACTTGAAAGTCAGTGACTTGTCGAGCTGTGACTTGTCAATGAGATAAAAATGTGTTTGTTCTTGTAATTTACATGAATAAAACTCCTCACTTCTTAGTTTGAGACCAGAAATCTGTTTTAAATAATATAGTTTATATAAAAGAAAAATCAACAAAAAGAGATCCACCTATATCATCACAAAACTAGAACATTCAGATCAGTGTTTTTTGAGGCTCAGAGGGGAAAAATAGGATCTCCCAGACAAAACCCGAAAGTTCGAACACAATTAAAAACTCAAAAAAGGAAATTTTGCATAATACAAGTACTGTACTTTCATTTTTACCTATTTTTAGAGCATGTTTAGTTGAATGTTTAGCCTGGTTGAACTCAAAAAGCCAAATTGTATCTAGGTCAAAACTTTTGATTTGAACAGCTTAAAAACCACTGTTATTACCTCATGCTAAACATACTGGTGACGTCCTACAGGTGGCAGCAGCCCTCCACAGCTCTCCTGCTCCGGTGTGGTCCAGATCCTGGTCCTGAGTCTGATCTGTGCTGATGGAGGAGACAAAATGCTAATGCACTAATTAGCATCACAACAGTTCTCTCATCCATTACTCATCATCACTGTCTATTTTTACACCGAGACAGCGCCGTGTGGGGCAGAGCTGCTCACAAGGTTTGGACTTTCGATTCTTTCATTTTGTTCTTTATTTATGTATTTTAATGACATAAATTATACATCTGCCTATGACAGCTTGGACTACACTTCCAGATCATGATATTTAAGATTTTTCAAAACATTTCAATTTTTGCTTCTTCAAAAATAATGATATCACAGTAAGTCGTCTTGAAACCATGTTAAACACTATACTGTTGACCAGACCTGGGCAAATTTGCGCCCAGCCCTCAAACTGTTTCAATGGGGCGAGGACCAAGTGTGGATGTACAGTAAGTGCGAGTTCGGTGCGAGTCGAGACCCACGAGAGTCTCGTAGAACTTAGAAATTGCTTAAAATCAATGTGCCCATGTACACTGACCTCCGAGGAGTGCGGGAAGCACGCAGGTCTGCGAAAAGAATCCACATGAAGTTTATTTTTCCAAGAGACCACAGTGGTCTGATGCGAATTCCAAGTTATATGCGTTTTTGCGGAAGTCTTCGTGAATCTGCGTGGCTTTGGATGAAACTGGACCACAGTTGACCGCATCTGTTGTAACAGGCACTTTGCAAGAAACTTGCACGTTCCGGACCGAACTCATCTCGCAGTCAGTGTACACGCAGGGTTACACCTCCCTGCAAGGCAAGTTTGGTTGGGGACACATGCGGGTTTCTTGCGAAGTGCCTTGTACACCATGACTTGAAAGTACATCCGACCGCTGCAACCTCTGGGAAATACAGCCTCTCTATGCATTCTTTGAGCTCACTTGCGCGACTCTCAGATGTGCGCTCTCGCACCACTCCGCACCTCTGCCATACACTGAGAGCAAGTTGGGTGCGAGTCCCGCAAGACTTAGAAAGTGCTTAAAACCTATGTGCTCTTGTACACAGACCTCGGACCAGTGCGGGCGCATGTCCGAGAGTTGCACGAGTCTTTTCCCAGATGTTGCAGCGGTCAGATGTAACTCTCAAGTCATATCCACAGCAGCCTGGAGCAAAAACAGAGGCACTTTGTAAGAAACTCGCGCGTGTCTCGACTCAAACTTGCCTCGCAGTCAGTGTATGGGAAGCATCACTCTTTATGTTTCTTTTATTTGATTGGCTTTGTTTTGGGGCATGTGTCATTGCTTGTTGTCCTAATATTACCACAATAAATTAAAATAGTACATCAAATTGCTTTTGTTTTACATAAATGAACTTCCAAAAACGATTATTTGCTACACCAATGGCTCAGTTTGGTACTCCACCACTTGTTCGGGTTTGAATATGCCCCACCAGAAAAAATAATTGGCCAACCCCGCTTTAGAGTTTGTCATTTGGAGAGCTCAGTCCTGGCATTTACCTTTTAATCAAATCACACATTGTGCTTTGAGCAAAGTGTGATTTTCACCTCCAGCTAACAACAGCCAATTAACACAATTAACACCGTAGTTAATGAATCACATATTCACTGAACTGTTCTGCGATAATGAAGACAGAATGTTCCAAAGCCAGTTGTTGCAAGTAGAAAAGCTTTAGGAGGCTATAATAACTTAGTATACCATACATTTGTGGTTATTGCTAAAGAGGAGGAAGCTGTGAGTAGACTTTTAAACTGTTTATAATTCTAACCATGTAAATGTAAGGCGACCTATAATATAAAATCTACTTTTTTGAGGTTTAACCATGTTCTCAAAGTGTAAAGTACAAATGCCATACTTTAGTACTAAATAAAACAATACATCTCCTTTAAATTTAGTTCTCAATCATTTTATTTAACACAAATAACCAAACTTCAGCCGCATCGTTTCCATTTGCTTGTCGCTGTAAAGTCTCCACATTTCCCCAGTCACACCTTTGGCTCATAACAGTAAAAATGCCATTTCCTGACAGGTGCATTTCTGAGGCACAAACATGTGAGGGACGGTGTAATAAGTGGCAGGTTGGTGAGAGCCCCAGGGGATTGTGGGTAGTGAGATTGATATTCTGAGCCTGGGGTCTAAACAGCAGCAGCAGCTCATTCTTTATATGAGGCTGTTTACTGTGTCACATGACCTGGAGGTGCGCTGCAGGGCCAATACAGAAATGCCACCAACACTCCTGCAGAGCTTTAAGGCTTGTCTTAATGGTGCACTGCTGTGTACTTGTGTATTTAGGAAGAAACTATGACATTCGTATTTCACATTTTGTTCATTTTAAAACACAAACTTGATCTTAAACAGTTTAAAAATACAAATAGGTCAGTTGACTTCCTGTTCAAAACTAAGGAAATGGTAAGCTCCGCCTCCTCATTATTAAATCTTGCTTTATTAGCCTACATCAGGCCTATTCAACTAAAGCCTGGGCGCCAAATCAGCCCTCCAAATGATCAGGGAAATACAAATCATATTTTTTGTACGCAGATTTAATTCCAGGTTATTTCACAAGAAAAAGTGGCCAACCTAAAATGTCTTAAAGTGCTTGAACTAGACAATAGTGATCTTGATTTGAAAATAAGATTTGTATTTGTATTGTATTTTTCTAGAATCAATTCCTGTTGCATTTTTGACTCATTTCCAGTGAGAAAATGCTGTATTTTTCCATATTTTAGCAGCAATCCCCTTTACTCTTGTTCTGTTGGCAAATCTTGTTTTAAGGTAGTTAAAATGCTGAAACAAAAAATAAATATGACTGAATTTAAGCATTTATTTCAGATTGTCACTTTTTACTGGTGTAAACCTTAAAGTTGATTTAGTCGGGTTCAGATTTTGTTATTACTAGCAGTAAAAATGGACTATAGCATTAGTTATTATTACTATAAAAGCACATCTAGTCCTCTGAATACTTGCACAACCTTGTGTCAAAAACAATGACACATTGTGCAACTACAATCGGACCAGAAGCCTTGGTCCTCTATAAAAATCTGACCCTTTGGAACTCAAAGTTGAATATTGGCATTGGCCTACATAAAAGATTTGAAAGGATTATTTTTTGTTTTGAGTAATTGGAAGTAAATATGGGATAGGTGGTGAAAACAGGGGTTTCAAGTTGAGTCCAAACAAGTTAGAATGGAGGTGGTCTTCTCAGAAGAGCAAACAAAAGTTCTAAGTCCTAGAATTGAAAATGCCCCAACAGCGCTAGCATCACGTTAGCATTTAGTTGCAATTACTGTTATCATTGTTAAACATATATTTTCTTTGTATCTATATTTGACACAATATATTTCCTTCAGTCCACATTCGCTGTTGTTGAGCAGTGAGTGATAAAGCTGCTGTTCTGATTCACTGTCCATGTTATGTTTCCCCCACAGAGGTCCGTTTGTGGGCGTGTCCTCTGATGACAACAGACAACAGACAAACAAGACCCTCAAACTTCCACTATTTTGTTGTAGGAATAAGTAATTAGTAATTATTGCAGCATTCATATCACCTATGACGTCACACTTTTGTGAAATTCTGAACTTTCTAACCAGGAGTCTTCACGAATATAAATGATGAAGCTAAACGCAGTTCCCAACGCGTCTTTGATGATAATATTGCGATGCTTGAAACTGTGGCGGGGTAAAAACATCCAAAACCATTCAGTATCTTTTATGATCGCACCAAAATAAACACGTTTCTGCAAAAACAACTATTTAGAGGGGATTTATATTAAGCCACTATGTTTTTTGTCTCTTCTGTAGGTTTTAGATCCACCTGCTAACTTTCTGTTTACATTCAGCAACTTTTCAGCGCCGCTCAGTGTCAAGTCTTCTTCTAGGTTTGTGACTTTCTGTGTCACAGCGACACACTCTGGTCAGTTATGAACATTACACCGGCTTCAGGCTGGTTTAGTGATTAGTGTAGACGCTCACGACACGAAATTATAATTGTTTTATCTTTGTGTTGTGTAATTTAGTGTCACTATTTGTACACATAGCAATTGTCAAAGTTGTTTTACTTACATAGTCCTTGTTACCAAACTGTTAACTTTGAAAAGAGGACAAACTTATCTGTCTCTAACCCTTTCCCCCAAAGCCACCACCATTTCAACTCTGCGAAGCTTGATTTCAAGTTGCTTCAGTGCGATATTATCAAATGAGAAAACAGCAAGTCCATCACCACATTTTTGCCCATCAAAGTCCAGTTTTCCATCATTTTCATCCTCTCTTCTGTGTGAACGCAGGTGAGCTTTAAACGACTTAGCGCTGTAGCATATTTTATCACACTCTTCACACGGAAACAACAGCTCCTTCGTGTGACGTCGATAATGCTCTTTGAATCTTCTTCTGACCACACTTTTCCCACATTGCTCACAAACCACTTGGCTGCTGCTTGCTTATTTCTCCATTTTCGTGCGCTTGAATATGCTTTTCCAGCTGTTCCGGCTTGGCGAACGCCCGCTTGCACTGGTCACATTTTGCGTTTTGGCGATATGAGTGCGTATGTGACTCTTTAGGGTTACTTTGCTTTTAAACTTCTGCCCGCACTGATCGCAGGCGTGTTTCCTTTCGTCCGTGTGGCAGACTTGGTGAGCTTTTAATAACTCCTTACGTCTAAAAGCCGACCCACAAAGCTCACAGGTAAATTTCTTAACTTCGTCGTGAATGCTCCTATGGTTTTTAAGTGACGACAACCGGTAAAACACTCTCCCACACTGTTCACATGTGTATGACTTTTCCTTTGTATGCGTATTTAGATGTAGCTTCAAATGGCATTTTTCACTAAAGGCGTGACCACATTCTTCACATTTGTGCTTCTTTTCCTCATGCAAAGCCCTTTTATGCGCCTTGAGAATATCCTCTCTTGTAAAACCTTTTCCGCATTCACTACATCGGTACGGTCTTACTTCTAAATGCGTCTTTTCATGTCTTAGCAATAACTTAAGACGCGGAAATTCTCTATTGCAAGTTTGGCAGCGGTAAATATCGTTTCCGGCGTGCATTTTCTTGTGTTCTACATAAGAGCTATAATGTTTGCACACTTTTCCGCACTCGTCACAAGTGTAAAGTATATTACTATGGATGCGTTTGTGTCGTTTTAAAGCCAGTTTACCTTTATAGGTCTTCCCACACTGCTCACAAGTAAGGCTTTCCTTTTCTCTATGAACCCGGTGATGTTGTCGTAACAATGATTCTGCTTTAAAACCTTTACCACATTGTTCACACTTGTGCGGCTCTCTTGCGATTGCAAATGTACGACCATGTGACTTTTTAGTTTCGTTTTGTCCAGGAACATTTTCCCGCACAGCTCGCATCCAAGTGTTTTCTCACCGTGGACCCGTTTGTGAATCTTCAAAATCTTTCGTTGGGTGTAACTTTTGCCACACTCGTCGCAAGTAAACTGTTTACTCTCAGCGTGCATCCGCTTGTGCAAATTTAAACTACCGACACAACTGAATGACCTGTCACACTGTTCACACGCAAAGGGTTTTTCTCCTGTGTGAACGCGCTTGTGTAATTTCAACCTACTTTGCTGGGGGAATTTCTTGTCGCACTGGTCGCAACTAAACAGATTCCCAGTGTGCCGTTTTTGATGAAGGTTCAGTAATGCTTTAGTGTTAAATGCTTTGCCGCAATACAGGCACACAAACGGCTTTTCACCGCTATGTTTAAGCATGTGGTCTTTATACGGCTGCAGTAATAAAAACTTCTTTCCGCACTGGTCGCAGGAGTAAGGCTCATCTCCCGTATGTATTCTCTTATGAGTAGTGACTTGACCTTTGGTGCTGAAGGATTCCCACATTGGTCGCAGCTGTATCTTACACCGCTGTGAGACGCTTCGTGCTGTTTTAGTCCATATTTATTTCTGAAAACTTTGTCACATTGATTACAAGCAAAAGACGCGGCTGAATGGCTTAGTTTGTGAATTTTTAGGTTTGATGGTTGCAAAAAAGTCTTTCCACAGTCATTGCAAGCATGTGTTCTCTCCTTATGCTTCCTTTTGTGAACTCCAAGTGCAGCCCGAGTGTTAAAAGTCAGTTCGCAGACGTCGCAAGTGAAAGTTAAGTTGTGCGCGATGATATGAGTTTGAAGTTTTTTGTAAGCAGTGAATTTCTTGCCACAGGTTTCACAGCTGAAGGGCCTTTGCGGTTCTGATGTTTTTCTCCACCGACAGCATCAGGAGTCTCTACATCATCCTTCATATTGCAGACAGTGGTGTTGCCTCTTTTCTTCCAAAAACCTGGGAAAAAGACAAATATAACATAAATCATAGTTAAAAAGTAATAGCTCAAAGTGGCGATAAGCAAAATGGGATGTGATGATTAATTAGTTATTTACATTGCAATTTACTATATTTGTATCTGACAATGATAAAGCCAAAGTTTTGATTTTAATAGAAACATTTTTGATTAAAGACATTATTTGACTTAAAGGTGAGGTAGTTGATTTTCACTGAAACATTATTTAGGTTTTAAATCTGACAACTTCCTCTCATAAATTCTTCAACACATTGTTAATATCAATATGTATTAAGTTTTGGTTGCAATTTTTAACATAAAACCCTCTGTTTTCTCTTTTAAAGTGAAACTGGAGTGGACCACCCAAGCTCAGCCAATCAGAACGCTGCATTCTGCTCCTGATCAGGGTTGCCAGATTTTCAGAGAGCAACAAGCGACCTAGCCTTTGAAAAAAAAAAAGCGACTTCAGACTTCAATAGAAAAAGTTATTAAAATAATAAAATAATTAAACATTATGTGTCAAGCAAAGAAGTTAATGGTTCAGAATATTAAAGATATTGATCATTAATAAAATTTAAAGTGTGAAAATGTAAAGCAAAAAAAATGACAAATTTAAAAAAAAATATAAAAAAAAAAAAAGAAAGTATTTATAAAAATAAAAAATTAATCACATTTTTTGTGACGTAATGTTGTTTTTTGTGTTTCAAGTAACAATAGCACATGAAAGTTAAAACTTCATTATGGAGTTTGCAATACACGTATGATTTGTAAACGAGTAATCAGAAAGAGAATGACACTGTCAGTTTTTTTTCAACTGTTAGATCGACACAGGAGTCCATGCAACCAAAGCAACATTGATTCATCCCAAAGCATTGTTGAAATATGGGCGCCAGTATCAAAATGCAATTTTAAAATGTAAGCTTATATATGTTTGTTTTTTTAACAAACATGAGTTCTTGATTTTACATATTTGTCATTATCAGGGTCACTTAATCATTAGAGTACTGAATAAAGTTGAAAACCTAATATTCTTTTTATACGTCAAATGTTTCAGGACAAAAAAACGCACCGACTGTCAAAATCACAAGTACTTCTAAAAAAAAGCCAATTGATAAAAAATGCAACCTCTAATTAAATTAAATTTATATTGATTCAGAGTTTATTTTTTCAGTGCTACATTTATTATTTTGAGAAAAAAAATACTTACAACAAAAAAATAGAATTAAAGACAACAGTAGAATAATTTTTAGTAAAACATAGTAAACATGACTATGAATAAGATTTCACTAAATATTTATCCAGTTAGGTTTATCCAGTTAGAATCCAGAATTGTTACCTAGCAACCACATTGTAAACCTGGGCCAAAATCCACCTAAACAATACAGGAGTGACAATGTGACAAATTATTATAACTTGTAACACTTTAATTGACTGTGTGCACGGAATTTCAGTTGGCTCGCTTACGTTCAAAAATGCTAACTTCTGTACACACGACCATTTCCTGTTAGCGTTAGCATTTAGACACAAACATGTCTCTTTTTAAACACACAAGTGTCTCTGGTGAAATATTCCTCTAATATGTAAAGTCTTTAACATGTTTTCTGTAACATTCACCACAACTGTCTGATCTAAAGAGGATTTATTTGTTTTAAACTGATGTAATGAAACCTATTGAAAAGCATTGAACAGGAAGTGGTTGTATGTACAGGATGCAGTATTTTAAACCTAAACAAGACAAATGCACTGAGTCAATTGTGTTAAATTATTGATTAAACTCTAGGAGACTGTGTCAGTTGTGTGTAAATTGCGCTCTTTGCTGACATGTGAAGGGATTTAGTTTTAGAATTCAAATTCCTGTCAAGTTTTTTGGTCAATTTCCTCATAATTTGTAATTTAACAACTGTAAAACTATGATAAATATTTACCTCAAAGACTCACACCAAACCAAGTCAAAATTAGAAACATGTGATAATCTGTCATATGGATTTAATAAATGATATACATGCATTGATCTGTCCAAATATGAGTTAAGAATCCAAAGTAAATCCAAGTAAAAAATTAAAGAACCAAATTAAGTAATTAAGAAAGAAGACTTGATAAAACAAACTTCTAAGCCAAAAATTACAACAGAATACATTAACTTGGATGTATACTTTGAACTAAAAAACATAAACGTGTTTGTTTCTATGTTCTTTGGTTGTATTATTCCACAAGATGTCATAAAACCAGCCGTGAATGTTCCAAAGTATGGTTAAACTTTGCATTTTAATCGGTAACAGAGTTGTTACTAACTAAATGAAGAACACATAAACAATACTTTATGCTAAACTTCGGCTGCGTACTTTGACGGGAATCTCTTTCATTTATAGCGTGCAGAGGTGAATAGAGGTTATGCAGGTGACATGACAGCATTCTAATGTTCATGCTGAGTGGCAAGGATGCATTAGAGTCAATGGAGAGAAAGGACATTTTCTCTTGTAAGAGTTCAATAAACAGCTAAAACTGAAAAAATACACTACAGTTTGATAACAAATTCAACCCACAACAAGTCTACTGAGCACTGGGTTTTGTAACTGACATGTAAAAAGAGAAAATCAAGTCAACAGTTGTAGCAAAGCAGATAAACTTTAGCTTCTCACATTTATCAGACATTAAAATTACACACAATTAAACTTATTACCTTTTTCTTCTTAAAAAATAAGTTTTTGAGTCCATTTGTTGCAGTCAAAATGTCCTAAATCATCAACTGTTGTTAGCAACAAGCCGTTGCCACGACAACAAAGAAATACATTGAAGAAATGCCACTCATTCTAAAGTTGCTAAGCATTTTTGGAATAAAATTAAGTCACCTGCATAACCTCTATTTGCTCAAACATAATATACTTTTAATTTAGGTCATTTACAGTGTTAGCAAGTGCTTCACACAACAATATTCGGCCTGATTCACACCGCAGATTTCCGCAGATTTAAAAGCAATAAATAAAACTCTGCAAACCTTCACAAAACAAGCGCTGGTGTCTCCGGTTTAATAGAGCAATGTCGTTTATTCTCCGGAGTCAAAATCATGAGCTAAAAGACGAGGCGCTCTTTCTCTCCAGCTATTTCCGGGTTTGTTCCGTTCTGCGCAGCCGCAGATCTCCGCTTCAGGACACATGCCCACATAAACAAATCAGCAACTGTGGGGCTTGGAACACAAGTAAAAGTTATTTAAAATTCACAGTTAATAGTAACATTCCTAACACTCTTCATTAATAAGTCTAACCAGCTTTTTAATTACTATTTTGTTACTATTTTTTTGTTTAATTTATTGGTTTTGCTCTTCTTCATGGTATGGAAACAATTCAAAATACATTCACTGACAAAATAATATACAGGTCATTTCTTTCACTTGCTCAACATGTTTGACAGTCAAAAGATAATTCATTTTTAAAGACAAAGTACTCCTTTTGGATAGGTACCTAATACCTATTTTGCACAACATTTTGGTCTTTGTGACTGAAATAACAATGCTATTGTATATTTTGGCACCTTCTTCAAGTGTAACACAGGAAAATATTTCTCTCTTAATGTCTCTTAATGTACACATTAACGTCATTGTTGTTGGAAAGAGGTTACATCTAGCCTACATGTTTAACTCGGAAACTGAATTTTTGAGTAATAACTTAAGTACATTGTGTAATAACTCAAGACCAATCAACTCTTTTTCTCAGACAGAAACGCAGAGATCACGTTTCATTTTTTCATTGCATTACTACAAAAGTAATTACAGAACATGTGACACAACAGACATTGACACAAAAACTTTATTTATTTCCTGAGGAGAGAATCCTGGAGGAACCACAGTGAAGACGCAGATGGGCAGGCTGTAGATGTTTTCCCTCTTTTTCAATCTCAAACGTAGGTTCTTATTAAAGACAATAAATCAAGAGATGTATTTATCCTGTTCTATCGACATGTTTCCGGAAGTAACAGTGGCTCCTGTAAGAAACGACACCACGTCACTGACGACGGTTCTCAAGATGGCCAACTGTTAGCAGCCTAAACATGTCAACAAGGTCATTACATCTCAATCTTACTGTCTGAACTGTCTTGGAATCATAAACCAAGTCTAACCAGGGATCAGAGCTGAAACTGGATTTAATTTGTTCTAAAAAACAAATTCCATCCAGTCGTTAGCAGCTTAAACATGTCAACAAGATCATTACATCCCAATCTTACTGTCTGAACTAAACTTATGCCTGAGATTGAGGATGTGTCTAAGAGGGAATCATAAACCAAGCCTAACCCAGGACTGGATCAGAGCTGAAACTGGATTTAATTTGTTCTAAAAAAACAAATTCCATCCAGTCATAAAGTCTAAATTCTGGCTAATCCAGGTCTAACTGGACTAGCCGTGGCCTAAATCCATTTTTAAGAAGAGCGCTGCGCTGCGCTCGTCCCTGCAACCTCACTGCTTTCTACGTCCCTCGTCAAATTGATGTATCTACTCCTCACATGTTCTCCCAGAGACATTGTTATAGCTTTGCCTCCCTCCTTAAGAGACAATTGCTCCAACTCCTCGAAACTTTCAAAGTCCAAACACAGATCTATCGTCGCTTCCCTCATGACAATTCTCATCTGCTCCTCTGTGACGTTGTCGTCAATAAACTTCGGGAATGCGCATGTCACAGTCACAAGTCCCATATTGTCTTTGCTTGCTCTTCTTTCCTGTTGCGCCACTGTGACAGAGTCAGGTTTTGGGTAGTAAATCAAACTTGTCATTGAAAACCATTTGATTATCTTTTCCACTATCTTCACCTCTACCTCAATTATCACCTCCTCAAGACGTTTCTTCATCTCACAAACCTTCTGCTTCCGCCTTTCCTCTGCTTCACAATCCTCCGACACATTAATTGAGGAGCTCTCCACCCAAATTCCCGCTGCCTCCTCCTTCTGCTTAGTCCATTTGTCAATTTTCTGTTTTAGCTCAGAAAGTACAGAAGAGATCGTCTCAACAGTGGACTCGTTCAAAGTTGAAGAAGGTGTTGGAGGTGTTGTACTACACATAGAAGCAACAATCTCAGACTTTTGATCTGGTTCTGCCAAATAGTACTGGGATTTGTCACTTCCTGAACTGTCCTCCTCTTTCTCTATGGTCCTGCCCACCTCTTCTGTCTCTAAGACTTCACCTTCAACACACTCTGGATTCATCTCTGTCTCTTCCTTCTTCACCTCTGAGCTCTCAATCTCCTCAGATACATTTGCAAACCTTTCCTCTACATGCATCGTCTTACCCTTATCCCATCTCTTCTTCTCCGCCTGTGATGACGCGGATAGAGCCTTAATGTTTTCATTGTGACGCCATAACAACATTTTGACACTCTGTGTAAATGATGGCAGCACCTTTAGGGTCCCTTGATAATTGGCGAGAGATGTAGTGCAACCTGATGTCGACGCAACTTGATGAACCTCACCAATTGACATGGTCTTCTCTTCTGTCTCCACCTCTTCTTCACAATCTTCCAACACATTCATTGAGGAGCTCTCCACCAAAATTCCCGCTACCTCCTGATTCTGGTTTGTCCCTATGTCAAACTTCTGTTTTAGTGCAGAGAGTACAGCGGAGCTCTTCTCAACAGTGGACTCGTTCAAAGTTGAAGAAGGTGTTGGAGGTGTTGTACTACACACAGAAGCAACAGTCTCAGACTTTTGATCTGGTTCTGCCAAACAGTACTGGGATTTGTCACTTCCTGAACTGTCCTCCTCTTTCTCTATGGTCCTGCCCACCTCTTCTGTCTCTAAGACTTCACCTTCAACACACTCTGGATTCATCTCTGTCTCTTCCTTCTTCACCTCTGAGCTCTCAATCTCCTCAGATACATTTGCAAACATTTCCTCTACATGCATCGTCTTACCCTTATCCCATCTCTTCTTCTTCACCTGTGATGACGCGGATAGAGCCTTAATGTTTTCATTGTGACGCCATAACAACATTTTGACACTCTGTGTAAATGATGGCAGCACCTTTAAGGTGCCTTGATAATTGGCGAGAGATGTAGTGCAACCTGATGTCGACGCAACTTGATGAACCTCACCAATTGACATGGTCTTCTCCTCTGTCTCCACCTCTTCTTCACAATCTTCCAACACATTCATTGAGGAGCTCTCCAACAAAATTCCCGCTACCTCCTGATTCTGGTTTGTCCCTATGTCAAACTTCTGTTTTAGCGCAGAGAGTACAGCGGAGCTCTTCTCAACAGTGGACTCGTTCAAAGTTGAAGAAGGTGTTGGAGGTGTTGTACTACACACAGAAGCAACAGTCTCAGACTTTTGATTTGGTTCTGCCAAACAGTACTGGGATTTGTCACTTCCTGAACTGTCCTCCTCTTTCTCTATGGTCCTGCCCACCTCTTCTGTCTCTAAGACTTCACCTTCAACACACTCTGGATTAATCTCTGTCTCTTCCTTCTCCACCTCTGAGCTCTCAATCTCCTCAGATACATTTGAAAACCTTTCCTCTACATGCATCGTCTTACCCTTATCCCATCTCTTCTTCTTCACCGGTGAGGCTCTAGTGGATAGAGCCTTGTTTTCATTGTGACGCCATAACAACATTTTGACACCCTGTATAAATGATGTCAGTACCTTTAAGGTCCCTTGATCATTGGCGAGAGATGTAGTGCTACCTGATGTCGACGCAACTTGATGAACCTCATCAATTGACATGGTCTTCTCTTCTGTCTCCACCTCTGAGTCTGAGCTCTCTTCTAGACGTAGCGCCCTTTTCTTTACAAATCTTTTCTTTTTTACTACAGGGGCACTAGAGTCCTCTTCCTCGGACGCAAATGCCTCCTCTGACGCTACCTTCTTGTTCCCAAGCTCAGACGGCTCAGACGATTCACTGGTTTCTTTCAAAGTTGGTGGATCTGAAAGTGTTGAGCTGCCGGTAGTCAATGTCATTTGAAGGGTGCTTACATCGCCTCAAATGCAGTCTCTTCCAGTGAATCTGTATTTCTCTGCTTCTCCCCTAAGTGATCATTTTCAATCTTGTCAGGTAATTTATATGGCAACGTCTCAAGCTTTGTTTTCTGTAAATACAATGCATAAGAAGCCGTCTCCTTATCATGTTCTTCTAACCTAGCCTCCCTGGTCTGAGATGTAGTCCCACTCACAGATGCTGCAATATCAGACCCTTCTTCTAGGCCAGGCAAAAAGCCATCGGATATGCCAAATGCTGTTACAGGCGATATATACGTCAGTTCCTCTATCTGTTCTAAGACCTCCTTTGTCTCTTCTTTCAAACCCTCATTCGAACCAACCATCGTCTCATCATCAAACCACATCTCTAGCCTTGATTTAGTATTTGGCTGTGTGGATGTAGATGTAGATTCGAGGTCTGTTTCTGGGTCTGTAAATGGGGAACAGGACCCATCGGACCCAGTTACATACTTACAATCTGAACAATCATCTTCTTCCACGACAATCTTTCCTTCATTATCAGTTTCTATGGCACTGTGCTCCTCCTTCTCAATCTGCGCTTCTTCAAACCCCTTCGCAGATGCTATTTCGACCCCTTCTTCTGCGATCACTACCTTCTCATCTGTCTCAACGACCCTCTGTTCCTCACTTTGTTTTAACCCGTTTGAACTAGAACACATGGCTTGAGATGTACGGAATCAGACTACTGTGCTCTTGATCTCAATCTGCGCTTCTTCAAACCCTTTCGCAGATGCTGTATCATTCTCGTTTTCTACAGTTACTCTTTCCACCCGTTTCTCTGCTACCCCCACCTCCGTTCTCTGTAGTAATTCTTTTTCTAATTCTTTTTCTAATAAAGAACTGGTGGAGCCTTTGCTCTCTAACTCTGGATCTGTGGGCCGTTGTTCTTGTCCCTCCTCCTGCAGCTTCTCTTCTGTCCCTACTTCATCTTCCTCCATTAATGTTCCTTCCTCTCTTCTGCTTGCCATGCGCTCTTCTTCTAAATCTGGATGCAAAATTGGTTCATCTGAAGTCATCACAGTGGCTTCAGATCCCTCCTTCATTGACCCAAAGGCAGAAAAAGATCCGGAAACACTCTCCTCCGCAACACTTAAACTAGAAGAACTGCCTGGACCGCTCTGTAATACTGGCTCTGGATTTGCTCCGGTCTGTTTTTGAGCCCCTCTAGAGTCAGACTCAAGGCCTTCACTGAAGCCTCCTCTCTGGTGGCTCCGTCAGCGCTCACCTTTTCATTTCCCACTGTAATACACACCACAGATACAGATGTAGCCTTAACCTGTAGGTTTTTCTGCTGAGCTAACTCAAACAGAGCCTGGCTCAGTGAAGCATTCTGGGACCACCTCGCCAGGCCCTCTTCAGTCCAGACAATCCGGTCACTGATCTCCTTGTCTGACAAAACTTCAACAGAAACTGCCTCTTTCTCCTCTGGATCTGTAGGTTGTTGTTCTTGTCCCTCCTCCTGCAGCATCTCTTCTGTACTTACTTCACCTTGCACAATTAGTGTTTCCTCCCCTCTTGTGCTTTCCATGCTCTCTTCTTCTAGGTGTGCATACAAGATTGAGTCATCTGAAGCAGCCTCTGACCTCTCTAACACTGGATCTGTGGGCTTTTGTTCTTGTTTCTCCTCTTGCAGCATCTCTGCTGTTCTTAGTTCTACTGCTTCCTTCTCTTCTTTGCATTTAATTTGATCTTGTAGGTCCAGAGAAGAGCAATAACCGTCTGACCCGTACACACTCCCTGAACTGCCTTTGTTTTCTTCTACAATCTCCCTCTCCTCCCTGTCTCTATGACCCTCTCCTCTTCCTCACACACTGTCTGATCCTTATGCCACCAGTTAAAAAAGCCAATGCCAAAACCTTCCAGGTCAGAGTCTTCATCCTCTGACTCTAAGGCAAGAGAGGGTCCAACACAACTCTCATCCTTATCAACAACATTTGAAGAACTGGTTGAGCCTTTGCTCTCTAACTCTAGATCTGTGGGCCGTTGTTCTTGTCCCTCCTCCTGCAGCTTCTCTTCTGTCCCTACTTCATCTTCCTTTACTAATGTTCCTTCCTCTCTTCTGCTTGCCATGCGCTCTTCTTCTAGGTCTGGATGCAAGATTAGTCTATCTGAAGTCATCGCAGTGGCTTCAGTCCCTCCTCCACTGACCCAAGGCAGAAGAAGGTCCAGAAACACTCTCCTCCTCATAAGCAACAGTAGAACTGCCTGGACCGCTCTCTAACACTGGCTCTGGAATCGTTCCGGTCTGTTTTTTGAGCCCCTCTAGAGCCAGACTCAAGGCCTTCATTGAAGCCTCCTCTCTGGTGGCTCCTTCAGTGATGATCTCTTCATCTCCCACCAAAAGGAACACCATACACACAGGTATGTATGTAGCCTTAACCTGTAGGTTTTCCTGCTGAGCCAACTCAAACAGAGCCTGGCTCAGTGAAGCATTCTGGGACCACCTCGCCAGGCCCTCTTCAGTCCGGACAATCCGGTCACTGCTCTCCTTGTCTGACAGAACTTCAACAGAAACTGCCTCGTTCTCCTCTGGATCTGTGGGTCGTTGTACTTGACCGCTCTCTAACACTGGCTCTGGATTTGTACCGGTCTGTTTTTTGAGCCCCTCTAGAGCCAGACTCAAGGCCTTCACTGAAGCCTCCTCTCTGGTGGCTCCTTCAGCGATCACCTCTTCATCTCCCACAATAATCCACACCATACGCACAGATACAGATGTAGCCTTAACCTGTAGGTTTTCCCGCTGAGCCAACTCAAACAGAGCCTGGCTCAGGGAAGCGTTCTGGGACCACCTCGTCAGGCCCTCTTCAGTCCGGACAATCCAGTCACTGCTCTCGTCTGACAAAACTTCAACAGAAACTGCCTCGTTCTCCTCTGACAATTCCATCTCCAAGTCAGTCTCTTCTTTCGTGTTTACGTTTTGTGACTCTCAAGACTGTTAATGCTAAGTTTCTTAGCTTGCTTTTAAAGAAACTACAGAATTATTTACCGATCAAATCAACAGCTATCAGTAGTTACACTGTCAGCCAGTTAGAATATGTTTAACCTAAGCCTACCCCTACTCTTAACTCAACCTTATCCAAGTTTCTGAAGCAAATATTTTACAATACAAGCTTTTGCTAGTACAGCCACCACTGCAAAGTGATGGCAGTGTGGTTTAACTGGGTTTGGGGACAAACATCTGGCTGTTGTATTAGTGCGTGTGGTTCGTTCAAAGTCCTGAGACAAAGTGAGTTTCCAGTTCTCTCATCTGTTCAGACTGACCTTTGTGACATCACAGAATGATGACATCACAAAGCCACACAAAGAACAAAGACAGGTCGCCGTGGCAACGACAAAGAAGAAAGTTTTAGAAGTCGGTGATGTCGTCATTCCGAATGAGGGCGGGACTTCAGAACCGGATGAATCTGATTGGTTGGACTCAGGACCTAGTGCAGCGTTGTGATTGGCTGTTTCTCTCACTAATGAGGAAGTGTCCATCTGAGCTGGTTTAAAGTTGGGTTTAGTCAATCTTGTGTTTTCCACTTATACCACTAATAAATAAATGATAAATGAAGCACTTAAAATGAGACCAATGTGTAATGATAATTTAATAATAAAGAATTTTAGTTCTAATCAGGAGGGTTTCTGATTGGCTGTGCTTGGGTGGTCCTCTCAGATTCACTTTGTAAAAAGAGGGTTTTAAAGGGGCACTGTGTAAAAAAAAATAAAAATAAAGTGATCCCACTTTTGAACACCAGGGGGAGCCTTTCCAATGCATTTTGCCTATCTACCCTGCTGACATCTAGCGTCAATTTATGACATTCCGGCCCGTAATAAAACATTTCAAATAAGTATAAATGTATCACAATTGATGTGGATTGGTTAACAGTGCTCTCTTAAGTATTCATGTTGTAAAGAATCAATATGATTTAAATGTTTGTGGACTATAAGTGATAATTAAAATTCCTCTCAATCTTACACAGTGCCCCTTTAAGCCAAACAAATTAAAACAAAAAAATTAAAACATGTCAATGTTAACCATGTGTTGAAGGATTTAGGAGAGGAACCTTTTTGAACCTTAATTGTGTGTGGCATGTGAAGATCACTTATCCCACCTTTAAACACTGTTTTGATCAAAGCTTTTTGTAATCACTTAAGCATAAAAATACACCACTTCACTAATCATTTGTACACAAAGGTCTTGAAAGGCCTGTATTGACTATTCAAATAGTCTATCAGTTTTAAGCCGATGGTATCTTTATGTTTTTGATCCAAAATAAACATTGTGCTTTGTGTTTAATCTGTCTAAATGACAACTTTGTTAAATAATCTGTATTTCATTACACACTGCAAAAATACATAGCCTTGCCTAAAATTACATGTGGGTAAAATTTAACGACTTAAAATTGCACTGGTTTCAAGGCTGTAGTAAAAGAATTTGCCTTAGAATACACAGTAAGCAAAGTGTTCTTCTGTCCTATTTGCATATTTACCCCACGACGTCTACAGGCTTTCGCATAGAGATATTCGATGTCTGTAATTTTCTTGTTTTTACAGACTATCTTGAAATAGCGACAGATTTATGGCAATGACCTTTTACTCCCTTCATGAAATGTGTGTTTCTTATGTTTTTGGTTTGTTTTAGCGTGAATTAGCGTTACCAGGGCTGTGGCAGCGAATGTAGCTCCTCGTCACGTTGACTTTGTCGTCAACAACATCAGATTTCTCACAAAACAGCCGAAGAAGAAACTCTTTTAATCCATTTACGGTGATAAAATCCAAACATCCAGACTTTGCAGCGTTCTGTCCACTGTTCTGTCCAAACTTTTCCCCAAACAGCCATCTTCTTCACCTTCTGTGCTACGAAAACGAGGTTGTGGTACTTCCGGTTCACAGACTTTTAATTGTAGTTTGTTTAGTTTTTAGCGTTTTAATTGTAATAAAAACAACACTTTCATTGAAATAGAGCCATAAAGAAGAGTAATAATAACGCATTCGCACGATGTTAGAATTACATAGAATTTGCATATCACTGACGACCCTGATCTCACAAGAAAGCTACATTTACCACGACATTACAGAACATTAGCACGAGTTCACGACTGTTTTGCGTAAACATGCCACGCGTCGCAGTCCCAGTTCATATCTATGGTGGTTGTTAAGTTCTTATTTGTGAATATTAATAAAATCCTTATCCTAATCTTAACCTACCCAAAGCCCCAGACCTAATCTTACCCATTTTAGTAACTTGAAGCCTAAACTTACCCGTTTGACCTTAAGAAAAAGTCCCCGCGTGGCTTCAACCAAAACTTGTCATTTTTACGCTTTTTCATATCGTGCTATGTGTACGGCGTAACATAAATCATGCTCATATTACAGTGTGTTGCAGTGACGTAACCGCCTTCATTGACAACTGTTTTTTTTCCTGTTTACACTGTAATGCATCCACTGAACCAGCCTCTCACTGCGCGGCAAAACTACCACTTGAATAGGCCCTTTTCACGCTGCGGCTATTGACCCTATTTTGTCCCGCCCACTTTTCTAAGATTTGCACTTCCTGTTTAGCTCTGTTACGGTAGTTTACATGTTTGTTTGTCTGTCTTGTGGTGCAATTCCAAACATATGTAATGACAGCTAAAATAAAACCATCGTCGGAAGTCTACAGGCTAAATGCAGCTAAACAGGAAGTACAATTCCTAGACAAGTGGGCGGGACAAAATAGGGTCAATACACTAGCTCCGGTTTGCGAGATATCTGTGGATAGTTCCTTCTTGTCCCATTCATTCCTTATGGTAAATTTGCCGAGATGCGCTAATATTAAATTATACTTTAAAAATTCAAAGCAGTGAGCAGATTTCAACTAGAAAACCACTGGTAACAAGATCAGAGCTTCACATACGAAGTAAATACTTCACCAGAGAAAGACTGTGTGTTTATAAAAGTGCGTAAGTTTGGCGCAATGCTAACAAATAAATATAAAGCAGACAATTTGATAAATACATGACATCCTAGGTAGAGCGTTTTGTATAAAGCTAGTTGAGTTTGTAGAGTTATTTCAAAATAATAGATAAGTTAAAAGGATCCCGGTCTATGAAGATAAATATGGCTTAAATGCTAGTTCTGGCCATGTTTACTAAAATAAATTGCAAACAAATATCTAACCTCTTACTATTTTTTATAAAATCGTCATTGTTTGGAGCCACTGGCAGCAGCCATATTGTCCAGGTGCAATGCATTCTGGGTTGATGATGTCAAATGGTTGCTTTTTGTTGTTGCCATGGTTGCTCCTACCATAGTTGCTCCCTAGGCTGTTACCTTGACAACCACCAGAAGACACAGACAACCATTTGATGTCATAACCAAAGCAAAATGGCAGCCTCCAGGTATTTCTTTAAAACACTATTTTAACAAAACTACAAATACTTTTAAGGTATTTATCCTGTATTTATATAAGTGATGATATTATAAGAGTTTTAGGGTAAACATGTGATTATAGCCAGGGTTCGCTTTAAATACAGGTTAGCATTAGCTTCAGAAACAAAACGCACTTTTATAAACAGATGGTGAAGTAATTACCTCGTATGTGAAGCTCTGAACTCGCTGCAAATGATTTTCTGGCTGTAACTTGTCCGATTTAGGTCAATTAATGATTTAATTAGTTTACAGCATTTGAGCGAGCCTCCCCACGGAATGAATTGACCGAAAACAACAACTAACCGCCGGTATATTTTATACGACAACGAGCTACGTGTTCATTGAATCGGCGTTCCTCTTTAAATTGTAAACAGATGTATCTGAAAAATCACAGTTCAATAAATAAAATGTCTACTATTTTATTTGAACTTGCACATGAAGTCAAGCTAAATGTCTTCTAAAATCATTCACTCTCTATAACAGCAAGTACAAACGAATTACAGTCAACAGGCACGTCACAAGCATTCTATGTATAAATAAAATCAGCTTGAAGCTAAAAAAACAACAACACTGCTGGTTCCATCCTGACTGAAAAAAATGGCAGCGTTGCATAGATTCAGTTCTGCCTCTTGTGCAAATTCAACGTAACATGGAAGAAAATAAAAAGCATCAAAATGATACAAAACACAGCAGGAACATTTGCTTACATTGCACTTGGTTTCATTTGTACAATTTATAGTTTCAGTCATGGCAATAATTCAGTAGAAAAACAAAAAAGTGGGTGATAAATGTCGACTTAGTGATATGTAGCTTTTGTAGATATGATTAAAACTTAGTCGAGAGTCTTTATAATGTCACAAAAGCTGAAAACCTGAAATACTTGCCATGTTTTTTCCAGTATGTTCCATGTCTATGTTAAAATACCAAAGTCTTAAAGTATTATATTCACGTTTGACTTTTCCTGTAAACTTTGAGATAACTTTGAATATGTTTTAACTAATAATATACATTAAAAGAATACAGGGCAGATCAAAATCAAGTTAAGACTTTTTAGGACTTTTGGACCCATACATAGATATTCGTACAATGCCGCTTCTTTTCCAGAGGGCTTCTTTTGATTTTATATGTTGTTACAATTCTGAAAAATCGAATCAATTAAAGAAGGCAATTTTTACACAAGCCAGCACTCCATTTATTCCGTCAACCAAATAACAGTAGAAACATACCCACTGTGGTATATTATTAGGTTAATTTGGGAATGTTTAACTGAAAAAGCTGCAGCAGTTTGAAACATTTTGGGAAATCTGACAGAAATTGCTTTATAAAAGACCTGTGTAAACATTTTTAAGACTTTTTAAGGTCTAAAATCTAAACTTTTAGACCCTGCAGAAACGCTGGAATGATATGATAATGCGTTCTGAGCCTCATAATTATTAACCACAATGTGTTTTAAGTGTGCAGTTGGTGTGCTAAGAATATAACAAGTGCATTTCCTGGATTTAGTGGACCAACATTGTATTATTAGACGTAGACGGATACTAAATGAGTGCTGAGAAGAAAGTGTTTTTTGGGTTTTCTTGTTTTTTTTTTAATATCAGGTATAGTGACTTTAACTCAAAATATTAAAGTCTGTCAGTCTCGATTTTGCTTGTTATAAGTGAAGTTTACTCTGATGCAGTTGTCTCTGTGCACAGAATAAATACAGTTGGTAACGTGTCATATCTGGGGCGTGGCCTGCTGAGGTGGAAAGTTAGATACAGTCAGCATCTAGGACCACGTCCACTAACGAACCTCCCAGGGGGAAACTGAACACTGAGAGTGAATCAGAACAACAGCTTTATCACTCACTGCTCAACAACTACAACAGCAAATGTGGACTTGAGGAAATATATTGTCAACTATAGACACGAAGACATAGAGATAAATAAACTGATCCGACGGTCCAACAATGTAAATATATCCAACAATGCTAACAGTAGCTGCGAACTAAATGCTAAGGTGATGCTAGCGTCGCCTGGCGTGTTTTAGAATCTTTATTTAACTTTTTGTTAAAATGTTTTCTGGCAAATTAAGTGTATTTTTAGCACAATTATTTCAAGTCGAGTCACTACCACGTTTAAATGGAGGTTACTGTTGTGGCGTCATGTCAGAAAAGTAAACAGAAAGTTAACTAAAATGGCTAAAACACGCCAAGTTGAGCAAGCATCACGTTAGCATTTAGCTCGCAGCTACTATTAGCGTTGTACTTACTTAGTTGGACAGTTGGATCACTTTATTCATCTCCAAGTGTTCGTATCTATATTTAACACAATATATTTCCTTAGGTCCCCAACTGTTGTAGTTGTTGAGCAGTGAGTGACAAAACTGTTGTTCTGTTACATTCTCATGTTAACTTTCCCCACAGAGGTCCGTTAGCTTCTGATGCCGTCTGTATCTATGGCAGTTAGCTTGTTTACATTTAAATTAGCTAACTTTTGTGCTACAAGTACATATTGTTAGCATTAGCATTTTTAACAAATCTGTGCTTATTGCTTATGCGACATGTTACCCGCAAGAGTGCAACAATAAGTAACCCCAAAAAGTTTAATTAGTGAATTTTTTGTAGATATTTCAGTGAAAAGTAACTGACCCATTAACTTATATTATTGCAATAAAAAAATAAAAAACAAAGCTCATTTTCGCCCCTCATGTGAACAGAACCAATACACCACCTATATGTGAAAATAATAACCCTTTTAAGACCTTGTGAGCCACATTAAATAACGTTGTAGGGTCGGATCTTGGTTTTAATTGCTTGTGTTGGAAATATAAATAATCAAATATAAATAATATGCTGTAAACACAAGTTATGGCTAAAGGATAACAAAGCGTGCTTGTTTGATAAAGCCAAAGGAGATCTAAATTTCGAGGCACTGTATTAGCTTGAATTAATTTGCCTTATTAGATGTTTAGCCACATTTTCAAACTTGCTTTTTTTCTATTACATTCATGTGAACAGGTATGATAATGCCTTTTATAATGTGTTAGTGAAATATGTCAAACAAAAAGGTGTCTTGTGCAGGACTCCTGACATCAAAACATGGCTGCAAATGCTTCTTAAAATATGAAAAAACAATAATAATGTCTGTTAAAATCCATACATCTCTTATTGCAGCAGGTCCAGTCGACGATATGCAGTTCATCTTTGCTTGTTTTAATAAAAGTACACTGTCAAAAAAAAGGTCCAAAAATATGAAAATTGTCTGTCAAACGTTGTAGTCCGGAGCTTTGCCGATGGGTCGCCGTAGCCGTATTTGCAAAGTCATAAACGCTCCGACGGCGACGTGGAATAAAATCTGCCAGACGTTTCTGAGTTCGTAGAGATACATGTTTGAGAGGCAGATGAGCGCGAAGGCCAGAAACGACTTACTGTTCCTCCAAACTGAGAAGTACGCAAACAGAAAACACTGCAAGAAAAACACAAGAGGTAATGTCAGTGCTTAAACGTGATTGATATGCTAATGCTAAACGAGTCTGGATAATAGATTTAATAGATTTAATTTAATTTAATAGATTTAAAAAATACAGTATATTACATTACATAACAAGGACATTCAGAACTGTGTATTCTGAGGCCGAGAGGGGAATAAATAGGATCTCATAGACAGAACTGCAGTTGTGTGTAAAGAGGAAGTAATGTTAGAACAAGCATTAAATTGCAAAAAAGTAAATTGTGCATATGTGCCCTTTAAAGGAATCTTATTATGTATAATTCACATACATTTCTGTGTTGGCAACCATGTTATAACAGTGTATTTGGATTGATTCATGCATGTTTGAGTAATCTTGTATTGTCCTGCAGCTGGTGCTCCAGTGCTCAGAAAAGTCCTGTTTTCACCTACCAACTATCCCCGCCCGCTTTTCTGTATTTACTAATAAAAAAAAGATTTTCAGTAAAACTTATAGGGTTCAAAATTTTCATGTAGACACTTGTTACAGCTACGCGCTGATCTCACTACATGCTGCTCCACACCGTTCTGACTTAAAGAGTAGCTGTGCAGAGCTGTTGTGAATGAGGGGCGTTCAACATCCCACGTATCCGCTCCGCAGGAGTCCGCCTCAGCTATGCATTTCCTCCGCCGACTGACCAAAATACGGCTCAAGTGAACTATGTCCGGAATTACACTTTGCACAAACTTTATTTTGATCTGATTACTCAAAGTTTATTTTTTTATTGAATTAATTCAGAGGTAAAACACATGTAAACTGTTGTGTCTTCTGAGCTAAAGAACTATCTCATAAAACACAGGAATTGTCTGTTCAAATATAACATATAATATAACATAATAATATTACAGTTGATTGGTCTTCAACAAGGACTTTTAGTTCACAAACTTGTGTTTTTGGCACATGCTCTTTTGAGATCCTCAGAGCGGACTGGAGCAGAGACAGTGAGCTCAGGGTCTGCGGCAACTTTCAGAGGCGGACTGTGGCATGGGGAGTAGAGCAGAGATGCATGTAGTGGGATTAGCGTGTTATTTTACTATAAAAAGGTCAGACTTAACAGCTCTACAGTATTGAACCGGAAGTCAATGGACCTTTCATATTTCTTTACTGACCTTTATTTAAGCATAGTCTCACTGAGATCTAAATCTCTTTAAGAAAGTCCTGGGAACAGAAGAAGAGGAGCCAATTGTACATGTTCCTAATGGTAGGAAAAGAAGGAAAATCTATGCAGACAGAGTCAAACCCAGGACTTCTTTGGTTTGAAGCCAGAGTGCTAACAGCTACACAACTGTCTCTAAACCATTTTAGTCTCAAGTCTTTGGCCTCAAGTCTGAGTCAAGTCCCAAGGCAGTCTTTTCAAGTCTTATTATCAAATTTATATCAAACACCAAATACATCTCATATTTTTTCAATGATTTGTATCAATTACCTCACAAAAAAGAAGTGAGAAGGGCGAAGTTCCTGTTTGTTGATGTAAAACTACACAATTTTTTTGAGGAGAAGCATCAAGTTTTCTCAAATAACACTGACCTTTCAAATCAAGTCTCAAATCATTAAAAAAGTGACTCAAGTCTGACCTAAAACAAAGAAAAAACACAAGACTTCTCCTTTGAACACTTGCCCCACTAGTCTCCATTTTCATCTCAAAAATTTGCCGAACCACTTGTTGATAATAAATACCGACCGGAGTAACATCTGACACTCGTCACAGGAAGCTGAATGTTTGTGTGAGAGTGTGTTTTGTTGCAGATGTCGCTCCTGTCAGGCCTCAGAGCTGTAAAGTGCTCCCACACAGACGACTGACCTGATAGATGCAGGCCGCTGTGCCCAGGAAGAAGGCAATCACGTAATTAAAGTCTTCACCGTCGTTCTGCAGAGGAGAGAAGAAGGGACAATTAACACAAACAACTTTTAGGTTTCTCCTGTCAAAACAACGTCACACAACAATCAAGTTAAAACAACAACAACACATGAGCCGGTCTATGGAAAAACATGAATAAAAACATGGATTCCCGCATAGTTCCTTTTAAGAGTGACCTTTTAAGACCTCGAATATTAAAATTGAGAAGAAGATCAATCAGGGTTCCCACTCATATCCCAAGAACATTTTCCAGGACATTTCCATGACATTCGCAACAAGGATTTTATGTAATCACGACATCTACATCACCAAAATTTAGCCTGTTTTGTCAAGTTTGTGACAGCCCAATATTCCACATTTATGACAATCAAAGTGTATAAAACCGTGGTGTGGCCAGTGCTCAGTCGAACTTTTGATTTTGTCCGACGGGGCAATTTGCAAAGCTGCAGTTCGCTTTGATAGTCTTTTATTAGGTGTTTCATGAGCATCACAGTTTGCAGTGGTGCAGGGAGAAAAACATGAGTGGGGGGGTCTGGGGGTCCTCCCCCCTGAGGTTTTTGAAAAATTAAGTCAATTTTGGTGCAACCTGATGCATTTTACAGATTTCCAGTGGCTGAAGAACATGAGAAAAAAATCATGTTTTTTGACACTTTTTACCTCAGGCCTTTGAACTAAAATCAAACTACTGTTGACCTTATTTTGTAAAAATGTATGCCTCCAATTAAAACATTTGGATAAACAGCCAAGTGAAAAATGATAAATTAAATATCGGATGTACGTTTTTGCAATCTGGGTGTGCAAATCCTATACTTTTTAGCAGTTTTACATTAGTTCTTAAGGCATTTTTTAATTATTACTATGTTTGTACATTGTAAAAATCTGGTTTATTTGTTTGCGCACTGCTTTACATTTTATTATTAAGCCAAATAATTTTCCATAAAAACATTACATTTTCCATGACATTTTTCTGTTTTTCTCATTTTCCATGTGTTTTCCATGACTGGAAATTGAGCTAATCCTTTTCCAGATTTTCCAGGTTTTCCAGGACGCGTGGGAACCCAGTCAATGACATTTGTTATAATAATCAAATTATAAGCATGTGGTAGGCATAAAAAAATGTGTTTTATTTGGTTTTACTCAACAAAAAATATAACTAAAATGTAAATATTCAACCTACATTTAGATTTCTACTTTCTACTTTCTACTGGCTAATGTTTGGTTTGATTTTGAGTCATATTTTTGTTTACGCCGTCTTTTAATAACAAAGACAAAAGACAAACTCAGTCGCACACACAGAGCAGCAGAACTATGATCGGTTCACAGTCAGTTCTCCCGCCTCATGATCACACAACCTACAGCGGCGTGTCCTGACCTGCAGAATGCTCTCTATGGCGTGAACCCCTCGCAGCAGGTTCAATCCTCCACAGAGAACAGTGAGAACACAGGAGACGATCCCAGAGAGAGACACCGGCTCCAGCATCTGTGTGGGAGCTGAGAGAGAGAGAGGACACAATAACATACAGTCAGCACAAAAACACACGCTGAGGGGAATAAACGACCTACTGCTGAACATACAAAGTCGTGTTTATGTTATGTGAAGGAAGAGCTCGGAATTATTGTGAGAAAAGACGAAAGTGAGCTTATTTTGTGACAATTTTTATTTTGTGAATTTCCATATGATGGATCTATTTTTCCTACCTACTTCTCTTACTGGCCTTTGTCCTGCTCTGAGTGAGTGGCAGCTGGATTTAGCCAATCACAGTGAAGTAGAAACTTTTTAAACAGGCAGATTGTGAATAACTTTCATTTTTGCCATATTGCTCATTCTAGTGAAGAAGCACTGTTTTTTTTCAAAAGTAGAAATCAATTAATTGCAAGTAATCCATTATTAAATTAACTATAAAGCAATTCTGCACTCAAAAATCGTTATCTATACTAGGACTGCAACTAGGGATGGAACAATAATAAACCGTATTCAATCATTCAAAAATGATGTTTCAGTTCATTTCTGGTGTTGAATTAGTCTTTATGTGTCCCTCTACAGCCCTGTTTTGATATTTTGTGTGATTAGGAAAAGGTTGCTTCAAACATTGCTTCTCAGTCAGAGGAAGTTGTCGTTATGTATTCTTATTGAGGTGAGTTTGGTCATTCTATCCCTTTATGGTTTAACAAAAAATGACCCAGGAATGACTGAAATATGAACTTTTTTAAACATTATGCTTTTAAATAACACTTTGATTTATTGAAAAAGTCATGTTTTATTTAGCAAATTCACAAAGAAGTAGTTGGTTCTTGTGACGCATAACAAATCGAAAACATATCAGAATCATGACCAATGCATTGAGAGTCTAATCTTGACCAAACAGATTCGTCCCATCCTAGCTGCAACTAACAAATATTTTGGAAATCCTTCAGGAAGCAACAGTCACTTGAATTAAAGATTTTTAATAATAAACAATAATAATGCATTGGATTTATACAGCGCTTTTCAAGACACCCAAAGACGCTTCACATTATGCATTCATTCATCCCACAATGAGTAGATGCTAAGCTGCTATTGTAGCCACAGTTAGCCCTGGGGCACCACCTGACAGAAGCAAGATTGCCCAGTTATATGAACCATTAGGCCCCCGACCACCACCAACCATACATAACACAAACACCAAGAAACACAAATAAACTAAAAGCAATAGTGGTGAATAGTAACTATGAAAACACTAAACCAAACGCACCACAAGTGGGCACCTAAGAGGTATCAACAGCAGCCAGTCCCCCCCATCCGGAAATACTGGCCCAAAGTGCCAAACCCTGCTTAGCTTACTGAGATTCTGACCGAGATCAAGCTTATTCGGGCATACCTAGGAATGGCCAATATATAGACGCACTCGAAAAAAATTTCTTTGAAAAAAACCATCTAACTCGGCGGATCACATATGTTACCACGAATACCAGGGATACACAACAAACACATACCAATCGAGATGATCCAATTGCTCCTGATGTAAACTTTTTTTTTTTCCCAGTTTTCAGCAAGATCCTTGATAGCTACCGATAAAGACTAAGCAGCTTCATCTTCCGAATCAACATTGAGTTCCGGAAAATGTAGTTACACTCACTGATATGCAACGATTGCACATGAGGTCATAAATCTATAATGACACCTAGACGAGAATAGAGGCAATAAGAGGCCATTAGACGTAACCGAAACAAATGATAGCAACCACGAAATTGATACCGTAAGCCGAGCATATTAGCAGCCACTCTGAATAAGCCCACCCAACGAAACCAGCAACCGCTACAAAAAAAAAAAAAAAAAAAAAAAGAGTTTAATTGGAGTAGGAAGTTTCACCAAAAAGCAACATCTCATCCTTAAAACTAAATGGAAGCAAACCTCTCAGAGTTAAACGCTAGAAAACCCATGATTAATGGTGATATCAGTCAAATTTACTGTATCGTTCTAAGATCAACACAAAACACATAACATCGCATCAGAACCGCAGCAGTGAAAGCAAACACAAATACTCATTTAGTTACAAATTACCTCACTTGAAATCTTCTTCTATAGTAAAATCACATACGGGATGGCGAGCCATTAAAAACAAGACTAGCACGCGCTGGAACTCAACCCAACCGTAAATCAGTACCAGACTTATTATATCGAAAGCATGGAAAAACATCTTTGTCAACCTTTGAGAGGAATATGATATACTAACTAGTCAATCAACAAGAAGCAAATCAATAGGAGCATATAATAAAGCTAGCTGTATTCCGTTATGTTCAGAAAGACTTTTACTACTGTTTTTGAAAAGGTTGAACAAAATCTAATCGAAAGAATAGAGATCCGAAATATATAGAAGAAGAAAAAATCAGATCACAAAGCCAAACACAAGTGACAAGTAAATCACAATATCAAAGGATGAGAATGATTTGTGCTATACAGGACACTAAATATCTAACATATATCATGATAATAATCTGCAATTCCAAAACCTACACCCCAGATCCGCATCGTATCTCTAGAGATAAAAGATAAAATAGTAATAATCACATTCAGAGGAACAAAATGAAACCAAGAACACAGTACAGAAAAGCAAGATTCTTAGGCATGTATCTCTTTGGAAACCAGAAAGGATACAGATATATATATTAGCGATGTAACTATACTTTACCACTCGAGCCTTTTTTATTGGAAAGCTTAAGTTTCCTCGCACACATAACTAAATATTATACTTATACTATCAACAGTCGTCTCTTACCTCTATTGCACTGAACCAACTGCGTCGCCTACTAACATTCAAGTGACAACTTAGAGCGAGCGAATCCTACTAAATACAGAAGAACCTCATCTCCACTATCCAGCTTATTCACGACCAGCCTAATAACTTCTTTACTCTTTATCTAGAGCGGTTAATAACAAGCACGTCTCCACAATGAAAACGTCAGATACAATTGAAATTCATTTTGCAAGGCTCGTGATCATGACACTACATATAGAAAATGCACTAATCTGAAAATATGCGTCGTATCGCTCGTAGTTCACATAACAAGAAGAAACTTTCAACACAAGATAGGAAAATTGGATGTCAGAGTGGAGTAACATAAAAGTGACATATCTGTAAGACGTCTGCACTATCTGAACGCCATATATACAATACCATCCATCAGAACTACATCCGTTCGACACATAAAAAGAAAAAAGAAAACACGAGAAAAAGAAGAAATTGAACACAGGTTGAGAGCCGGGAGTGGTTAGAGCATCTAATATCCACTGGGAAGCCCTATCCCAAATAATAAAGGAGTTGGTACTCGACATGCCCGAAGCTCCAGGAGTGAAACATATATCAACATCTCACGAAATCATACCTTCCTAAGAGGGAGATGAGTAAGATACCCATAGTTAGGCTCCCCCGTTGCACCCGCGAGTGGGTCTTCACTCCGAATGGCGCTCAACGATCCGGATCATTACACCCCAACCCAAGGCCTCCGACAAGGAAATTCATTGTACCGGCGATATGCTATAGGTTACGAATGAAGCATGGCTGCGACATCAAGAGGTAACAAATTTCCCAACTAAGGAAGCTGAATTAAGACAGAGTGAGAAAAATCAAAATTTTCTGATTCTAACCTGCAACAATAAGGATGGCCTCGATTCCCACAAGCGAGAGACCACCACCGCACAAAAAAAAAAAAAATGAGTCAAAAAAACCAACAATAACACCACAACCAAACAGGACAGAAACGGACAAAAAAAAAAATCACACCAGCACGCTCCTCAGACAAGGCCACCAGAGCCCACAAGAACCATAGCCACCCAAACAAACCCAACACAGCACACCACACAAGAACAACGGAAAACAAGAGAAACAAAAGGAGCCCCACCCAACGGACCAGGGCCACCACCAAAAAAAAACAAAAAAACAATTGTCCAGCTAGAGCACCAAAGGCCACAAGGTCACTGGGAAATTAGGCATGCCAGCTAACTTTCGACCTGACCCGTAAACAACGAGGATTAAGCGGCTAGAAAAATACGAATCGCAAAAATGAAAAAGATGAATTAATGAAAATAAAGATCTTACGATATACAGCCCTACGACAATCACCTACCGGGCGTCTATACGCTACAAATAACGCATCTCATCAGTCGTTTAATCGTGTTACCCATAATAACAATTCTCTGCCGAAACTCCTTGACGAACAACTAGAGGTAACACGAGATCAATCCCAGCTCTTAAGTCCAAGATAGTAGTATGCCTTGATGAGAGACAGTTATCGTCAGGAAAAGAATTGTACGGCTAGAATTAAATTACCACAACGAATATAGAAAGACTAGCATAAAGACATGACCATCATTTACAAAAATTAAAAACTGGGAACACACTCAAGTTTTTTGCGCAGGGTCCAGTCATTTAAAAATACGGGGAAAATAGTATATTACTTTAGCACTTAGCAATTCCCTCATCTACATTTTTTTTTTTTCTGTTTGGTAATTTCAAGCATGGTTCCATATATTGAAAAAAGAAATCGCATAATTTCCTTCACTTCACGTTGAAAAGTGTACAAGGGTACAAAAATCACAACAACTGCGAACAGTCTAGTGTAACCAAACAAATAAGTGTCTTGGAGACATTTGCTGGCGACCCATGAGATGCCACGAGACACCAAAATAGCGCCAACTCCAGATAGACAGAGACACAGAGAAAAAAATAAGAAAGAACCATCTGGTCCACATAAGGACATAGAAAATAAGTTAGCATGATACGCAACTGTATAGAAACGTGCCTTGATAAATCCCTCAGTATCAACTCAAATAATTTATCTAATTGTAGTCTCTTAATGGCTTTGCGTCTGTAATTAGCACAAACTATCACATTTATACCAAACAACAATAAATAAAGAACATGGCAAGTGGCCAGCCTAAACAGCATGCTGCCTCAAGCTGCTCCAAAACTGCCTCATACTTCTATATCTTCTCTAGTCGCTATCTAGCAACGCATGCCAAAGCAAAGCCACAGGACCCCCCCTTAACCAGTTCAACTTATGGAGACCGCAAATTAATGGGCGATCGCATTATGATATAACGATGGCTGAGAGCATGATATTAGCTCAATCGGGATCTTAGCACTCCAGCGAAGGAGGTTTGCAAATCCTTCTATAAAACAAAGTAAAAACAGAATTATGCAAGACCAGTCGCAGGCACGGAGACGAACGACGCGCAAAGACACACAGAAGAGAGCACCAAAGGAGGAGAATAAACATTCACAAAAAACGTAAGTATTCGTCGTGATACTCTTTATACGAAAATGACCACAATAACCAATCAAATTTCTGTATTCTACGCTATGCTTACAACCAAACAAAGTGAGCAAAGCTGACGTGTAACTCATAAATAGACACTGCTTTCTAACGAAAGCACGTATGTAACGATAAGATGAAAAGAAAGACAGACATGCCAACGTACACCGTCGCTAAATGCAGGTCACACCAAAGGACAATCTCATGCAGGCGCCGTCTATCAAGACGGGCTAACCAAAATGCCCGCTATCCCCAAAACCAAAGCAAATGACAAAGTTAGAGCCCGTTTACAATGTAGGCAAATATGAAGGCTTTTAGTTACCTGATGGAGCAGATGCGAATGCACGGACACGTAGCCTGTGATGTTTATTCTGCGTAAAAAGTTGCGACATCCATTATTCCAACATCTTACTCCACGTTGCGAAATCAATCCACACAATAGCAATACTTCCATAAAAGTGCTTGAAAAAGACCTACCTACGGGAGGTAACATGTAAACACTAGTGCTGGTGCCTAGGACCTGAAATCCAACACACCGCTTTAACAATCAACTATGCGCACGACTGGGTTGGTACATAAATTAAAGATTTTGCACGAAACTTTATATCGCGTGAAACCCATCGTTGCGCAAACCACCGAGCTCAGAACACAACAAGAAATAAAACGTAAAGCACACAACGAGTATATTCAAAGACGCGACGCACCCTGAGTCTCTGAAGAGTGGTTCTCAACCCTGTCTACAAATTACTAAAGAACCCAAAGCAGCTCCATCGCTACGCTCTATAATCGGAGTCCACTGATGACTCCCAAGACGCTAGCAGCTGATCACATACCAGTACCCTGAGCTCCCATACACCTAGCCGCTCCCCAACGACGACAGAGCGTCTGACCCACCAGAGCACTGCGACCAGCGATATATTGATTTTGCCCTACAACTCTATCCCGCTTGAACCAACCAATTGTAGAACTCAACAACAAAAGAGACCACGGCATTATCAACATCTATTTGAAACCAATAATTAAACACGCCTTATATCGCAAATAAAAAATTAAGAGACCCTGCGATAGAATTGGAAAATTAAAGACTTTCTTAATACTATTTTAAGATCCTTAAAATTTTGAGAAATTTCAATATTATCAACAATTTAAGACTTCTCTAAGCCACCACGTAAACCAGCTCGACACCCTGCTCATCATAAGAAAAGAAAAAAATACACACAAAAAAAAAAGACTTAGTAAAATAATAATAACAACAAGTAGTCTCTTACTGCATCAATCATGAGATGAGATACAATTCGAAGCCTGTGTCTGTGACCTCAAGGGTCAGGCTGGTGTAAACCACGAAGAACATACTCAACCGTTTATATACAAGAGTCAGCGCTAGTATTTATAGTTTCATATTATATACGTATATTTGCAAGATCAACCTGAGCGACATCCAAACATGTGCTGCATTTCTACTCAACAACACATGGCTTTATTTCACGCAACCCAGACTCTATGGAAAGGCCATAGCACCTATACTGTTGGCACAAAGTATGCAAAGGATTTAAAATTCTAAACAGTGTACTCCGTACTCAAGACAGAGAAGCAGATGCTAATGCGCAATACATTTGCTAGTCTCTAAAGTCGTATCGGAAGAGCCACAACAAGTTCAAGTTATTAATGTACAGGAAATACAGCGGATATGTCCACGGAAACCGATCAAGTCTGACAGTATTCTAGATAGAAGGATACATATTATTCTCCATTTTATGTCTATCTAAAATACACTACCTTTTTTTCCGGGGGTCTGAGCGGCACTATTTTATCCCTGAGAGCCACCTTGATGTTTCATCTTCCTATGCAAAAATCATCAAGAACATAAAAGAAAGGAAATGCATGCTGAAGTCTACTCCAGGGTACACAGTCCGAGTAGTCCAAAAGCAGAGCCAATACAGACCTAGATCTCACCATATAGCGAAAAACCAAGATAGGACAGTAACAGTGACCACCCCGACCTGCACGCGTAAGTGAGAGAAATCACAGGAGACTATATGGCGGTTGGTTCTGCATGTCCTCTCTTACGACATAGCACTCTATACCCTTAACACTGAACCATTCCGACGCCATTAGAGAGATCCAACTCGATATACTGAATACCTATGAAAGCACCACAATCCAATTACGTCTAATACCTATATACGGACAACGAATATTTTATAAACCCAACAATAAATGACAATGCAATGAAGTGAGCTCATTGAGAAAATGCCTGAGCGAGTCAAAAGTGAGAGATTTTACCGAATTGACCCTTGGACTGGCAGAGAGAGCATGCGTATGCTGCAGCACGTAGTGAGTTTCAGTGTGCAGGGCGTTTTCAACAAGACGAAAGTTCTGAGTACGCGCACCCATGTCCTAGCACACACTACTGACCGACTCCGCTCTGTCACATCATAGACAAGTACAAACATTATATATAAAACACAGAAAAATCACAAACATAGAATGCGGATGATTAGGAATGACCAAGCCAGTAAAGGGGATCGCGCATGCCAACCAGAACAGAGAAACGTGTATAAGTGCGCAGTGCTTATTCTAGAAGAGCATCGAACTGTGCGTCGAGTCTGCCAAGACCAAGCATGAGAATGCACAAGAATACAGAACCATAAGCACACAGATAAAAGATTAATCGCTCCAGTTCATTTCTCATTTGAAACCTGTACAACTCCAAACTCTTACTCAATAATTATGTCTCTCTCTGAATCTATCACTCTGCTATATACTCATACTTGCACATCGTAGCCTGTATACCGGATGAGACGTGGAATAGCAGGCTGTGCAGGCAAAAAATAAACACTAGCTAATTAGGAGGTAACTGTGAAAATCAAGGTATATATTGGATTTTTTACATTTTATATAATTCTCCATCCCATCACTGAAAACCATTGTCCATCCTCTACAAAAAAAAAAAAGAGTATGGCTATAGATTATGAAATAGCCAATAGCCATAAAGTTACTTCTCAGCCAACCATAACAAAAGTAACTCCAATATTGAAAAGTTTATAAAGACATTTCAGCACAGCACCGCTCAAGCGGACAATCCATCTCTTCAATCTAGACCAACCACGGCACCTTAACGATGAACTGCTGAATACAGTCTGACATTAAAGCACTATCTAATTAATAAACCTGTTAAAATCCAATTATATATTTTTTACATTTTAATTACTGCCATTCCCATTACAAAACATTGTCCATCCTTCACAAAAAAAAAAAAAAAAAAAAAAAAAAAAGACTAGTTAAAGAAACCATTGACCATATAAGTTTACCCATTGCAAAACCAAACAAGAAACGCCAATAGAAAAAAAAGCACATCCACAGCTCCGGACGCCAACCAGCGACAAAGCCCGATCTTCGTCGATAAAGCCAAGCCACCGCCTAACCGAGAGACGCAAACACACAAAACACACAACTAAAACTGAAAGCAAATAAGTACAAAAGCGCCACCCAACTAAACCACACCTCACAAAAAAAAAAAAAAAAAAAAAAAAAAAAAAGAAAAAACCAACCCAGAAAGACCCACAACACCCCCCCCCCCCCCCCCCAACAAAAACTCAAGTGAAAAAAAACATCAGCCAGCAGCGCCCACACCAAGCCCACCCACGAAAGACCAAGCCACTCCCAACAAAAAACCAATAACAAGCATGAAACACGACAAAAGAACGAAAACAAAGAATGAAACAAGATAACCCACCCGAACAACCCACGTTCCACCCACAAAAAAAAAAAAAAAAAAAAATACAGAAAAAACCAACAAGAAGGTGACGATGAACATTCCTCGCATGCAAAGTTATCAGTACACAAGGAAAACAGAAGCCAAGAGTCCAGAAGACAGTATAGAGAGGATCAAGCTCAGCCAGCACGCCACGCGCGAGGACCAGCAGCAGACCAATCAAGGCCCAGCCAACCCCACCCCAAGAAAAGCCCTTAACAGTGAATCAACTGAAACCACAAAACGGAAACCAGATTGTTTTATTAAGAAATGCCGGACGAAAGACGACATTATCCATCAGTAAGCTAACACACTAAGAACCAACAGCGTATGCAACATTATTTAACAGAAGCTGCACTCAACCGAAACACATAAGACCAAAACTATAGCAGAGTACAGAAGTTTCAACTACGAGAGAAACATAGAAGAACACACAATCGCATCATAGTCGCAAGCTAATAAAGATCATGATATCACCCAAATTTTAAACACGACAGAAGTAAGAAAAAAAAGAATTCACACACACAACAAAAAACCTGAAGCAGAGATCCACACTAAAGTTAACAACCTATAATGCCTCAGAAACGCTACTATACACCAAACGGATAACCTTCACACAGACTACATTTATCATACGCATTAAAACCTTAAAAACAACAAAATTAAACTGCAACTGAACGTTGCATTTGGTTCTTCTTAAGGAGAAACAGAATGCTTTTTATTTTAAATTAAACAGAACACATTGGTCTGATTTTTGCAACAATCGCTGCTTATGCAATATACTTTTGGTAGAAAAGACAATTTACAACTAAAAAAGTCAAGAAACCAGCCTTTATAGCGATACACAAAAGCACAGAAGGTGCAGAGCATCTGCGCTTAATTGGGATCTTTACCCTGGAGCCTAGACCTGGTGTTGAGAAAAATAAAAGTAAAACTTGAATTTGAAAATTTTATTCTGCCAAGATAGTGCCGGTTACGTCCCCGGACGTACGCCTCCTCCCCTCGCAAATCACTAACACCTGTGCTTCTCTCACCCAGAGCTCCTGGTTGGCCCTGCTCCGGCTCCGCCAGGTTAAAAGGAGCAGAAGTGCCTCTCTCTCTCCTCTCTCCCAGCCACGCCGCGCCACGCTCTCCTTCTTTTTCTTTCTTTACTTTTACGCACCACACTCGCACCTTCCAACACGTACATTACACACACCAAAGTTATCATAGCCTACTGATCATTCGCACTACACGCACCACAGCACACTTCTCATAAACAAACATGTCAACAGTACATCGCCCAACACAACATACACAACAACCACGCAAATTACACTTACACTGGCAACATACAGACATTGATAATTGTTTATTTAAAATATTATTTAAAATAAAAACATTTAAAACGTCTTCTGTGTGAACCCTTCCTTTTTTGTTGTGGCTTTAGAGCCGAGTCGCAACAGTGCCGAAAGCAAAAGTGGTGCTGGGGTGGAGGAGGGCTATGACACCCATACTGCTGAATAAAGAAGTGAGAGCTGAGTTAAATAACAAAGTGAATAAAAGATGAAGCTAGAGGTGAAGATGGTGGCGCAGTGAGGTGGACTTTTCTCCAAAGTTTACAACAAGTGGGATTAAAAGTACTGCACATTCCACCGGTGTAAGCCAGGTTAGGACAAAATGGGACAGCTCATGTGGTCAGAATCAGTGGAGTGGAGCTTAAGGCATGGTTTAGTCTTTAAAAGTGTAGCTTTTTGAGGTGTTCACCATCTACAGTGGTTAGAATGGAAAATGGCTGCACTGATTGGCAGCCACATTGATCATTCAGCCCCAGGGCAACTTTGGCAAATGCAGAGTTAATGAGTAAAGTGTCCTTGAGTGTCCAGAAAAGTGGGATTCAATGGTATTATTAGAAATACCTAGCTCACCACAATTTATCCTTATGTGAGCATAATGCTTTTCTTATACAAAAAGAATCTGATTACGATAATTAAAACATTAGTGACATTTACACCTATTAGATCTTAATTAAACGTTCAATTACATCTGTAACTATTAGCCTGCAGTGCAAATCCAACTGACAAACCAGGCACAAATTACCTCCAGAGACACAAAGAAGACCTCAATAATATCAGAGGAAGCTCAAGGCAGGTTATCACAAGAGAGCATGCACGGAAAGGCCGCGTGTAAAGTATAAATGTCAACAAGGAAACGGGCTTATCGTAAAATGTTAAAGGGACGACAGGGAAATGTTGCTGTGAACGCTACTGCAGAAGTGATTTGTTCAGAAACAGAGAAAGAACTGTTTTTATGACGAATAAGAGTGGTGAAGACATATTAGAATATTTAGTTTTGTCACGATTCAAATCTTGTCTCGATACATGGAACAATTTCAATATATTTTTATTTTATTTAGCCTAGAAACAGGTATTGTGTAAATATAACAAAGCTTTTCAAGAAATTGTAATATTGCTGATTTTGAAGATGTTTGCGACTGGAAGTGTGTGTGAATTATGAATGTGAGCCAAAAGGGATCTTAAGTGAGACTGGCATGAGCTGCTTCTTCACATAAAGCTGGTTCACTTCTTTTTAAATCACACCTTCAAACTTTAACTAAGTCTATGGTATTGGCTTTCATGTTTTAGTCTATTTTTCACTGTATTACTGTTGCATTTTATCACTTAGCACTTTGGTCGGCTTTGTTGTCTGTTAAATGTGCTTTATAAATAAATTGGATCGGACTGGAACATACTGTTGCTGTTTCTTATCAAAGCCTGAATCTCTAATTGATTAAAGGACTCTTGTATCAAACAGACTGATGCTGGAAAGAGAGTAAAGTGATTTTGACTCTGGCTTTCATGTCTTTGTTCTGGTTGTAAAAAGAGTCATTTAAACTGAACAATCAAACATGGCAAGTTTACACAGCATCTTTTAAACACAGCTCAGGGAATCTATATCAATTTATTTCACTGACAAGACAATGGACAGGACTGGATTTTGAGTCGTATAAAGTTAAAAGTTTTCACAGTGTAAATTTGTGGTCTCAAAGTCTTGATATGTTTTTCATTGTAATTACGCACATATAAAAATGATAATCTGTATGTATTTTGAGTTTGAATCAAGTTATTAGTGACACCAGGTAACTTTCTGGAGGTGCAATATCAACAGCATAATTCTATGAAAATAGAAAGTTAGAAACAATACACACTCTGCTGGCCTCGCGAGATCACAAGTTCACGGGGATTCACGCTCATATTGGGAGTTTCGGGGAATTTACGCGATCTCTGGCACATGTATATGTAAACAAAGAACACGTGCCGAGTTTTGGGTTTATATCACGTCACTTCATTTTCTGTTGGATTTTTGCCGCACAATGGGTAAGTACGGGACGTTTATTTACATCCTGTGTGTTCAATAGTCGCGTATATGTCGAGTATTTGTCGAATTTGTTGTAGTAGTAGAAACTTAATGTTTTACTTTGAAAACCACCGGATTCACTTCACCCACGCTCGCTTGGTTTCCTGTTTGTCGTGTCTTGTTTTCAAACTTTATCAAAAAGGGCTCCGGAGCGCTCCGGCAGTCCGGAAAAATTTCTTGAAACAGAAACGATCCGGACGACCAGAGCTCTCATTACTTTTCAAGAAACAGAAAGCCTCCGTACGCCGGACCGGAGTACAGACTGGATCCAGTGTGAGCCCGGCGTTACCATTAAAAACAATGAATTTACACACTTTCCTAACTTTCTAGCAGCTAGCATTAAATGGTTGGTAAATTAGTTTATTTCAATAATCACTTAGTTGTGATAATTTGATTAACTTGTAGTGCTATTTTTTATGTCTGATTTTTCTTATTAGGAAAATATAATAATGAATGACTAATCACAGACTAATGAAGATTTCAAAATAATTCTTGTTTAAAGCAGAACTTATGTAATTAAATTAAATTAAACTCTTATGTAATTAAACTAGTCTACGAATAGAAAACTTAACATCATTTATTTATCTTCTCATTTTTGCACAACTTCAGGATTGAAATAAGGCAGCAAAAACACATTTTACACAGTTGAATAAAAAAATCAAAGAGCCAGAGTTTCTCAGGAAAGCAATTCAGTTGAGATGGAAGCAGGATGGAGAAACTGCAGTTGCTGTATTTGAAGCGGGACGCAGCTGACATTTGCTTCAATTGTCAAAAAATACATATGTAACCATCCAATGATTACAAAAACAATTAACAGGATAAAAATGTCACTTAGTTCTGCTTTAAATCAAATTAGAGCAGCATTTATTATCCAATCCAATCAAATTTATGTTTTATTTTGTGTTGGCATGATAAGAAAAAATTGTACCAGAATAAAAAACTATTATTTGTCATGTATCGTTCATGTTAAATGTCGTTGTTTGTGAACCTACTTGACGTTATAAGACCCGGACTTGAGGCTGCAGCGGTCGGGGAGTTGAGGGAGTTTCTTGGACAGAGTTTTGAGGTGTCTCTTCGTCTCATGCAGCTCCGCGTCCTGCTCGTAGTCTGTGGAGGCCGAGAGAGGGAGGCCATCTTTGATCCGCACCACTGAAGCAAACACCACCATCGACATGTTTAACGGCGAGACGAGCAGCTACATCCAGAAACTCTGAGGCGAGCTGGAAGCACAAGACGATTACACCATTTTTATTTTACTGATATAACAATGGTCAAAGGATGCAAATATAACAGTAGTATTTTTTTGTTGCTGTTAAATGATTGTTTCTATTGTACACTGACCAAATGATGGTTTGTAGATACTCTCGTAAACTTGTTAAATTTTTGTTTTAACACTGTCATTGTCTTTGCCATAAAAGGTACTTTTATGAGTCTGTATTTTCAGCTGATAATAAAGATCACTGAAATACAGCTACAGTAAATTAGTAAACTTCACCAGTTACAATTAGTAGAGAATTGTCCAATTTAAAATGCTAAAATTTACTGAATTGTGTCTAATGTTTCAAACACTTTTAAAATAATAACTTAGCATAGCTTGATATTTATATAATAAGATTTACTTTGCAATAAGTTACACATAGGGCTAGGCGATTTTTGTAGCCAGATCACAGACTGTTTTCTTACTGGTAAACAATTAGCTTCTTTAAAAAGTTCATACTTTACTGTGATTAGCTGAATCCAAACCAAAAGCTTTACAAAGGCTGACAAATTAGAGAAACAGGTGGAGAAATGTCTGTATCTGTGCAAACTGCTGCAATAAATAAATGTAAATCATGTTACAATAATTTCATCAAAAAAGCAGATTGTACATACGGATGAGCTCAAAATTCCATTTTTACCTTGATTAAGCCAAACCCTAGTAGCACATAGACATTTGTAAAGTAAAACACAGTGGATGGGACATGTTTATAGTCGACCAAAGAAATTCTTGGTCGACTATAAACATGTCCCATCAACCAATAATTGACTAAAAACAATACATATACATAAACATAGTCATACTTATCCTCAATATTTATTACTGGTTATTTATCTGTTCACTGCTGCAGTTGTACATAATCATAGTCATATTGTACTAATAGTATATATATAACTATATACTGATCCCTTTATCTATTTATCCTGTCATATCCTGCACTGTGCCATAGCAACATTTATGTAAATAATAGTCTTTTAATTATTGTATCTTATATATATTTTAAGTTATTTTATTTCTATTATCTTGTTTGATGCATGTTCTAATTTCCCTGCTGTTCTTAAATGTGCGTTGCAACACTAGTTCGCCATGTGGGACAATAAGGAATCACTTATTTTAAAAAGGGGCGTGGCATGCCTGAAGCTAAAGTAGAGTGTTAAAAATATTGAATCAATGTTAAAACTGGTGTCGAAGTTAGATACTCGTTTGAACAAATACCGATAACATTAACGGGACAAAATTTGCACAAAATCTGATATTTTCTGCAAAGAAAAAAAAAAAAAAAAGATAAAAAATTACATTCTAATTCTTATTGTGAGAATCAAGTTTATTCTTAGTATCAAAATCGGGTTGGAAATGTTAGTCTTGTGACAACTCTGTAAAAAACCTTGCCTAAAAAGACTAATAATATTATGTAGTTCATTCAAAATCTCTAGTTTAAAGAGAGGAAGAAGAGGAAACAGTGTGTTTATATAAAAAGTCAGTTCAGACCAATGATTTGTTTCTGTTGAAGACAAGCTCCTTATAATCTAAATAAAAGAATTAGTCGACTAATATAATATTGGTCGGCCAAGACTCCATCGACCGATAATCGACTAAACGACTAAAGAACTACAGCCCTACAGTGGAGTTGTGGTTAGTGCTGGAGTTTTTTAAGAGTAGTTTGCATGTTCTCCCCATGTCTCTACAGTAACATGGACGTAACGTTGTTAAATATAAACAAAATTATGCTACATAAACCCAAAATGTCGCATAGATGAAGGCTGCAGCAGATTATATTATTTTGACTTTATATTTCAACAGTCCTATGATGTTTAAAGTATTTCTAAGAACCACGGACAGCTCCAAAAGAAGAAGGGTTCGGTGCTATTTTCATCAACAATTCATTCCTAGCGCAAATAATGTAGCGTTAACGTACTTTTCAGCAAGTCATACGTAAGGGCACAACGTTCGTTTTATGATCAAGTGATAATACACCAAAACATTACATGGCTGACTTAAATGCTAAAAAATCCTTTAACATTATAAGTTTTCAAGTGGGATTAATGCTGACTACACATAAAGAAAAACATGCAAGACAGCAAAAAATAAATGCACGTCTTTGAACACTGTTTGGCCCAAAACTTCGCTTACAATCACGCTAAATACATATTTGTAAAGAGTAGATAAAAGCGTCATTAAACTATTTAAAATAAGCCATTCTAGAGATTAGCATTTCCTGCTAGCCGACGTTAGCATCGTTTTAGCATCATTTTAATCACGTCTATTAAAATATGCTCAACTATCACTATTGTTTTTGGATAAATACGTAAGTTGTCTAATTGCACTTACCTGTAAATAATGTAAAAATTCACAAATGGGTAAATAAAAGCAGGTTTTAGCGCAGATGCTAAAGTAGCGGCTAGCATACACAGCGCTTAGGACTGCACGTTTACGTGGCTTTTCCGCGGTGCATTGTGGGTGGATTCTTCAGCACTCCAGTTTAAAGTCAGCGTAATTATTTTTCTTGATAAATATTTGATTTGGCAAAAAAAAATAATAATAATAAAAAATAAATAAAACAATTTAAAAATAAACAATTGTTAAAACTAAAGTAAATCAGAGAAACAACTATTAACCTATTATTAATCGAGAGAATTTATTGGTTGTCAAGCACATTCAAGTCTTTGTCCTTCGTTCCAAAATATTTTGAGAAGATATGAGTTGAATAAAAAGTTAGATTTACTTAATATATTGGCATCATTGTTACTGAATTAGGCTTTTTCTTCCCAGTCCAAGATTTTTGTCTTTCTCCTCTGAGCTTCAGAAAACACTGTTTGAATGTCCCAGATTTGTGATGTATTTGGTATGTCTCTGAGATCTTCAGCACTTGTATATAATTCATAAATCATTCAGACTTGTTTTGAGCATTTGTGCAGCTTTAGCATATCAGGCAAGATATATCTGATTATTCTCCTATCCATTTTCTTTTGATAGAGCTCAGTTTCTGACATAGAAAACACACAATACATAGATGCAAAAGTAAAGTATATAAAGGACAAGAATAGTAAAAAGGCCTACATTTTTGTCAAAATTCAAATTAATTAAGGCACACTTGTTTATTTCTTGTAGTCTATTAAGCTAACGGAAAAAAAAAATTTATTAAATATTTATTTGAATCACATTTTTTGTTGGTACACAACTTTCACCATGATCATAGACTCAAATGATTTAAATTAGAAAAAAACAAGTTTAACTCATGCATTAGGAGTCATTTTTGTGCCTTTTCTGGTTCAGAAGTTTGCTCAAAATACACTTAAATAATAACATTGTATTGATTGATTGCACCTTTCAAGACAGTCCAAGAGTTGCTTTATTCATTTATTCTATATCTTTCACTCCAACAAGGACAGATGCTTCTTTACATAATACTGTTTCTAAGCTTTTGTGCATCATAACTTTGTCCTGTGTTGCTTCTTAGCTATTCTTTCAGAAAGCAGAAATAAAGCTCTAACCGCAGCCTTGTGCCAGGACACTCATTTGAAGTCAGAACTAAAGCTACATAAAAAATGAATCATGTTTTCTCTGTTTGTGCCAGGCTTTTGAGTTGAAATAGGCCAATCATTATTAGCATCCACAATTCCCCCAGCTCGTATTCTGTTGCTCTTTTGAAATGAGGTGGCCCGAAGTTGCACTTGGAAAAGAAAAGCAACGCAAACAGAGATGGTTTGTGGATTCATCTGTCTGCACCAAAGCAATCTCACTCAGGCAAAGTAGTGTGCTGACCTGCGTAGATTCCTTTTCTGCCCCCTACAGGCCTGTGGAATACATGTGTGATTGTTTTGTGAGATGCATGTTCACAGGTAGAAACAATCAGAAGATGTAGCCTGAAAAGTATCACTGAAATAGGATAGCTTTTCTTCTTTTGTATACTAGAAAAACACATTTCTCAGTTTATTCCTTCTGTATTTAGTTATTAACACACAAATCAGTAATTTAGGTATTCTGTATAGCACAATTTCTACACAAAGTATCTAATTCAAAGTAAGAAAAGATTAAAATTACAATACAAAAATAAAATTATTATAAAAGTTACTTTAAAGAAACAGAGTAGATAAAACTATACATAAATGTTTGACTCATTAAACATGCATTGGCTGTTACATTACAAGCCGTTCACTTAGTTTACTCTTACAGAGGATTTCATGTTAGTCCTGACTCTGCACCAGCAGGAGCGGTCCATGTTTAGTCCTGACTCTGCACCATAAGGTATGGCATGTTAGTCCTGACTCTGCACCAGTAGGAGTATGCCATGTTTATCTGACCTGGCACCATAAAACCTGGTCCATGTTTAGTCCTGACTCTGGCACCAGCAGGAGGCCTGTCCATGTTTAGTCCTGACTCTGGCACCAGTAAAACCTGGTCCATGATTAGTCTGACCTGACACCAGGAGGTCAGTCCTGAGTCCTGAGACTAGATGGTTGATAAAGCACTAACATGTCAGAGATGTACTGTGGCACTACAGGTCTTGGAGAGACTTAAACACAAGCAGAGCTATTTTAAAGTCCAGTTTCTGAGCTACAGAGCGCAGTGCAAAGACCTGAGCACAGGACTCATGTCATAGTATTCCTGAGTCTACTCAAACAGCAGCGTTCTGTATATACTGCAGCTGTTTTCAAATCGGATATAGTTAATTTTGCACTTTCTAATAATTACATATTTTGTTCACTATAAAACATAAAATGTATCTAAAACAGTTTATAAATATAAACCGGCCCAATAACTTGCAGAATTGTTAAGCCCTACCTCTTTATTGTAACAATTAAACTGTAGTCAACAGCACATTTTGACTTACACACTTTAATTGTTGTAAAGTGGCTACATCACCATTTTAAAACACGTCTTACACTGAATTTTTTTTTAATCTATTTAGTCTCTCTCTCTCTCTCTCTCTCTCTCTCTCTCTCTCTCTCTCTCTCTCTCTCTCTCTCTTTCTCTCTCTCTGATCTCTCTCAGTCTGTCATTTCTCTCTGTGTCTCTCTCTCCCTCTCTCTCTTTCTCTGTCATCTCTCTCTCTCTCTCTGCTCTCTCTCAGGCTCTGTCATCTCTCTCTCTCTGTCTCACTCCCCCTCTCTTTCTCACTCTCTCTCCCTCTCTCTCCCTCTTTCTGTCTGTCTCTCTCTTTCTCTCTGTCCTCTCTCTCTTTCTCTCTCTCTTTCTTTCTCTTTCTCTCTCTCTCTCTCTGCTGCTCTCTCACAATCAATACCACACATAGCTGTGATGATGTTTGCGGTAACACACAGTGCTGCTGTTTTCATTTTGTATCTACATTGTAATTTCATGTAAACATAATGTACAATATCGATCTACTGGTGTCATGAATAGAAAAGCACCGTCTCTTTTAATCAAATGTTGGATTTTTCAGCCAAAACACGTCACTGTAAAGTAGAAAATGTAATTATGGTGTTGCCAATCTCAAATTACTCTCCATCAACACTCATTTTAGCCAGTGAGATTGGAAAATATAAATTCATGAGATTATAATTGACTGTCTGTAATTCACAATTTATGTTTTTACGTTTGAATGAAATACATGATCATTCAACTATGCACAAGCTAAACCAAATGCAGCTATGTTTTGTGAAGTGAAAAACATGAAAACATGGCTAAAAGCTGAAAATAGCTAAGCAAAGGACTTTTAGTTGTCATGTGTGTGAATATGTAATGTCTTGTTCTGAGCGCTGACAGCTTGATGGATCGCAGGTGTCGGCTTGTGCCACATTTGAGAAAAAAACTTTGTCATTCTCTCTGACACACAAACCGGAAAATAATATAAAACCAGCAGAAGTGAATGGCATCAGCAGCAGTGGCGGTTTCCGTGGATGTCATCATTTCAGGCCCCGCTGAGAGTGAAGGATTTTGGGCTAAAAACACAGAAGCGGAGGAAGAACGAGGTGCTGCTGGAGGGTTAAATGTGCTGCTCATGCATTTTAAAAGCAAAGATTGAAAAGTGGAAAAAAAAAACAATTGAAATATACTTCAGGATGATTGCACGGTGATAGTGTAAAGCTTTAAAACTTTTTGAGAGTAAAATGGATGGATGGTTGGATAAATGAATGAATGGATGGTGGGATGGTTAGATGGATGGATGGATGAATAGATGGATGCATAGATGGTCGGCTGGATGGATGGTGGGATGGATGGATGAATTTATGGATGGTTAGATGGATGGTTAGATGAACTGATGGATGGATGGATAAATTAATTAATGGTTGGATGGATAGATGGTTAGATGAACTAATAGTTGGATGGATGGACACATGGATGAATGAATGTTTGGATGGTTGGTTGGTTGGTTGGTTGGTTGAATGGATCGATGGATGAATTTATGGATGAATTAATGGATGGATGGTTGGGTGGATGAATGTATGAATGGATGGATGGATGAATGGATGGTTGGTTGGATGGGTGGATGAATGGATGGATGGTTGAAGGGTTGGATGGATGAATGGATGGGTGGATGAATGGTTGGTTGGATGAATGAATGGATGGATGGATGAATGGATGGTTGGATGGATGATGGATGGATGGGATGGTTGGATGGTTGGATGAATGGTATATAGATGTTAGATGGATGGATTGATGGGTGGTTGATGGGTGGATGGATTGATGATGGATGGTTGGATGGATAAATGAAAGGTTTGATGAATGGATCGTTGGATGGATGGATGAATGGTTGGATGATTGGATGGATGGATGGATTTTGGGTTGGTAGTGGAACCAAATTATCTGGAGAAAACCCACCTAGACAGGATGAGCATGGTAGCCAATCTTTAGAGCCTTTATCTAGAGCCTGTCCGGGTAACTTTGGGCCTTAAGCGAGGGAACACCAGTGGCCAACACATCGCAGGGTGACAGACAAACATTCACTCTCTCATTCATCCTCTTAGGGAAATTTACAGTAATGCCGGATTAACCTAAACACATTTGGAGGTGAGAGGAAACCGGAGTACCTGTAGAAAACCTACGATAAAACAGAGAGAACATGCAAACTTCACCAAAAGAAAACGTGAGATGTTATCTTGGCTGGATCCCGTATTCGAACCCACAATGACCTTATTGGAAAGACAGAGCTCTAACCATTTGCACCCACGCTCAATTCTCTATTAGCTAATTAACTTTTAAAGTCCGTTAACCTGCTTCATAATTATTCACTCTTCCATATTCTAATTTTCTAACTTTGTGTTGGCTAAAACAATTATCTTGTGCCATCCTCCAGGAGACTACTGTGATTTTGGACTTAACAAAAATAAACTGCATAGAAAATTGAAACATAAACTCTACGACTGAGCTGTAAAACCGCTGCAGTATAATTAATGAAGCTTTTTAAAGGATCTATATAGTAAATGTACCTTAACATTGGCGAAGAGGAGATGAAGTAGAGGCAAGGACAAAGGGACGAAGCCTAAAATATCATGAGAGATAAAGCTGTTCTTTTTTATTACACAAATGCTCTTCACTTTATTGACCAATCTTCAGAATTTTTCAAGTGACCTGTTTTTTTCTCGTCTGGTTCATGACCTTATTTGGACAAAACATTATGGAAAAAAAGTTCTGTCTGGAAGAGAAATAGCTCAACAACAGCATAATCAGTGCTTATAATTGCAAATGTCTGGTCTGGCTTCATAAAAGTCTGACTATAGGAGACAGAAGAGAGCCATGTCCAGCAGATAAACCCAGCGCAATTATCTATAAAACTATACTTGGACTGTAAGAGCTTCAGCAGACTGTGGTTTATGTTTTACAATACTGCGTCCAATTGTGAAAATTCTGTTTAATTGTTTAAAGAAAAGCTTAAACTGTGATTTTACAAGTGTCAAACAGCAGTAGTTTAAAGGTGACACGACTTCTTGAGATGCACTGCTTAAGATTGGTGGAGGGTCTGCAATGTCTTTTTGTTATGGCAAAATGTTAAAAGTCAGATCTGTGGAGAGGCTAGAACTCTAGCTGTAAAAAAGGATGTTTTTCAAGTTATGTTTGAACAACAAAAACAGCCACAGTGAAAGAATTTCTCTGTACTGTAATTATATTGAGATCCTTACATAGTGACGGATGGATGGAGTGTGAGATTGACCAGTGGATCGATGCAGTGTCAGCAGCGACACTGCAATGTAACTCATTACAAAAGTAACTGTAATATACAGTATTTCCCTTTTCAGTAACTAACTCATTACTTAAAAAAAATGTCGACAATATATTACAATCTGAGTTGTAAATTACTTAAATACACTGCTTTTCTAATCTATTGAAAACGACACTTCAGGACCAAAACACCACTAAAATACTGTCTGTTTTCTTAAAGGTGATTAAAAGAAAAATGTGTTGCGACATTACATTTGTCTTGATGAATGTGTTTCTCAAAGTAACTCACAGTAGTGTGTTTGAGACAGTATATTGTAATACATTTTTCCCCTGTAAATAGTAATAGATAATGTATTGCAATTTTACAGTAACTTGTCCAACACTGGAAGAATGGACACGGAAGTCTGACTTTGGCTCCCCTACTTCAGGAGTAATAGCTACAGATGGAAATTAGCTGTAAAACATAGAATCTGGTAGAAGCATCTCTGCCATTGTCCCTAAAGGTGCACTGCGCAACATTTTGGCCAAAAATAAACTTTAATAAAAGCATATTTCTGTCATTTAGATGCCTTTGTTACACTAAATAATTAATACAAATCTGCATTCTTACTTTGAGCAGGCTTGCATGGCCACAAAATAGTCTATTATTTGGTTTGGAGGAGGGCCCGAACATGTCTGTTTCTGCAGAAAAGTGGTTCCTTTCTACTGAATTGTGTAGATGACTTTTTACCTCCAGAAAGTTACACAGTGCACCTTTAATGTAACAGAACTGTCCTAATAAACCTTAACCTTAAATGGGTGGATATATATAATTAAAGTCGCATTAGGAAACATTCTGGCCAAAAAATGTTTCTTGCAGATTCTTGCTTTGTTTTGTGAAAAATAAAACAAACAAATACATTTGCAGTTACAGTTTCTCATATAACTTTATGCAAGTTGATCCAAACTTACGATCTCCAGATGAAAACTTGTGATAAACCACTTTCTGCAGTTTCATTTTAAGATTTAGATTCAATTTATACAAGAAAAAAACACTTAATTGAAAATGTCATCTTTATTAGTTGATTTCTGAAGGTCCGTACTGTAAAGGGCAGGACTGTACATATGGCTGGACACGGAAATCATAAACAAATAAACAAGTAAACAACAATAACAACAACAACTGAAGGCAACGATGACTTCTTGGCATAAGTGAGGCGGGAACGTGGACGCTTTGGGATCAGACATTCAGACACGTGGCTCTTCTGAAACGAACAGTGAAGGTAACGGGTTTTGTCCATTTTGTGTAGAAATACTCTGTGTACGATAACTTCACAGTCACAGGTACAAAAAGACCATTTAGAGCTGGTTTTGTGTTGAAAAATGTCATAACTTTTTTTTTTTTTTTTTGGTTTTTTTTTTTTTTTTGTTGGATCAAATATGTCATCTTGTTTGTGATTATAACCCCCATAGGGATTACAAAAAATAATAATAAAAAATTGGGAAACATCCTTCTGAGCTAATCGGCTACAGTATGTGGCGAGTCATGAGCATAAGATCTACATTTTTATTTCAAATCTGTTTCTGCAGCTTAAACTACAAAAGTCAAATTGGCGAAGTTACATGCTAGAGCAATGACAATGCATTTTGGATAGAATTAAATTTAGATTTGATTTTAAATTATAAATAGTTTTCTAAGACTGCAAAACATTGAAACGAGTTAGCAGGCACTGGCTAGCCCGCACCATGCCTTTAAAGGAGACCTAATGTGATTTTTCTTAATGTAGGAGCAATAGCCTTGAACAGATCAATAATAAACATTTTGTTCACCGTAAAACACAAAAATGATCTAATAGTTTAAAATTGAAACAGGTCTTTTGACTTCCTGTTCAAAACTGCAAAACGAAAAGGCCCCCCCTCTTCATTCTAAAATTTAACTTAAATAAGCCACAGATTTTAAATTAGTATTTTTTTGTTGTTGGAAAGAGGTTACATGACAGTTCTGCACTCTACATGTTTTACTTGGAATCAGAATTCTTAGGTAATCACAAGTAAATACAAACATTTGTGTGGGGATCGGTGGTAGGTCAAGACAGGGATTTTCTAATCACTGGACTGGAGCATCAGCTGCAGAACAATACAAGATTACTCAAAAATGCAGGAATCAACCCAAACACAACTTTGGGCAAACTAATGAGAGAACACTGTTGTAACATGGTTAAAACTCAGAAAAGTTGATATTACAGAATTATATCCCTTTAAAACTTTTAGTATTTTCATTTTTTGAAATCCCTTGGCAGTTTATAATGAGGCACTATACTTCGAGAACCGGACGGTCTTCCACTGTTGAGCTCGATTGGCATCAAGACAACTTAAACATGCATGTTACACTGCAGCAACCACTGCTTCTGAGGAGATGCTTCAGAGGTATTGAAGAATGAGACCAATGCAAGAACAAATTTCCCTATGGGTACAATACAGTGTACTTTATCTGAGCAAGAAGATCTATATAAAAGCTTTTGTTTGATTAGCAATACAATTACAATTCTGCAATACAATTTTCTGTACAGTTTCAAGCTTTTAAAGGAGGCATAGTGGTATTTCAATGTATTTATCAATAAACTATGACTAGCTATTGATGAGGTTTGTCTTTTGTCCAGCAAATATGAATGTAAAGATAATTCCACATCTTTTTTTTTTTAGCAACCACATTGTAAATATGGGCCAACATCCACAGAAATGATACAGAAGTTCAGATTAGACAAATGGCAATATGAATATAACATTTCAATTTTGCTAAATGATTATTTAAGCTCCCAAGAAACTCTCAGTTGTGTGCAAATTGTCTTTGCATCTTAACTTTTTTAAGACATTTGTGTAGGGATTCTGATGTAAAATTTATGTTACTTCCTGAAAATGTCAACTATTTGTCAGTTTCTTTATCATCGGCAACTCAACCTCTGTAAATCTATGATAAATATTTTCCTTTAGGACCATCTCATCAAATCAAAATTAGAAAAATGTGATAATCTGTCATAGCATTAAGATTGATTTCGGACAAATTTGCATTTTTCACACCACACTGAACATGAACTCAAACGGTTTGATCACTTATGAAACACAGTCTGAACAAACATGTAAACATATTTGATTTAATGAACGTATCCAGCTGAAGAAATAATAAAAATCACAAAACAGTTCCCTTTAACATGTTTCCCTGAGAACTTTTTTTTTTTCTTAATGTTGAATAATAGAACACAGCTAGCTACAGATACGGTTTTAAATATTCATACGGCCCAAAGCGTGGGAATTGAAATAACAGCATTGTGAGCAAAAACGGGCTCAAAGCTATTAACGAGAATGGCAGGAAATCATTGGAATTGTGCTAAAGGAAATAATTGTTTCTTGAACTTAGACGTTGTGGGTTTTAATGGTCGTGGAGAGAGAGAGAGTGTAGGGTGAATGCTTGGATACAGATTCAGTCATTTTGAACTGAAATAGAGACAGGATACTAAAGCTGGGCAATATATCACCATATTTTTGACAGTTAAAAATGCCACAAAAAAGCCAGAAAGAACATAAAATAAATTACATGATCCTGAGCACTGTAAACTTCATCTTTCTGCATCTTTCTGTGATTAAATTGACTTCATCATAGTCTACAATGTGAACACAACCTATTAAACTTAAACAAAAACATGTTTAGCACATTTCTGTTAGATTAATAACTATCGTCTTAAAACCCTAGTAAGGATACGCCTCAAAATAACAAGAAATATTTGGTCAACATTGCCCAGCTCTAGTAAAAAGATGTTTTGAGAATTATTTAAAAAGTAAAATATATTGTAAAAAATGCAGTAATGGCATGAGCACAAGTTCAATCTTATTGCAAAGTTTTTACTATCAAGATGTGGAGTTCCTCAGGGATCTATTCTCGGCCCCCTTTTGTTTTCACTGTATTTATTTCCTCTTGGGTCCATTTTTTGTTGTTATACAGCGCTTCATAAATAAAGTGAGGATTGATTTATAGATATTCTGACAAGCCCAAATATGGAAGGAAAGTTCAAAGACTGGTTATTAAAATTCAGATTTCCTTCACATTTAGTTCAATATTAAGATGAACAGACAAAATCTAGATGAAACAATTTATTGATAACCTTGAGATATATATTTTTTGTTATTTCAAGTCGAGTTGTGCCAAAAGGGAAAAATAATTAGATTGTGATCCTAACTTTGGTCATTCCAATTATGACGCTATAGTATAATCTTTAAAATAGAGACATCATTTTATTTGGTTGACCTTAAATTTGTCTGTGGACTTCATGTTCCTGTTTTTATCTGGTTTTCTACAACTGTTTACCTGAATTTCTCTCTTTTAACAAGTCAGATGCAAACTCAAAATTATTAATATGCTAATTTAGTGCTTTGAGTGCCTTGAAAAGTGGAAAAGCGCTACATATACTGGATATTGGCCAAGAATACATCCCAATTGTGAACAGATCCAGACTAAAAAAGCAAGTTAGATTGAAGACTGACTGTAGAATCAGATTTAGCGCTGTTTTTCAAAACCATTTTCAAATTTTACCCCAAATAAATGTATCAATTATATCATGCCACACCCCAAAATGTGTAACTTAAAAGTAAAATACAGCTTTACGAAAGAGTCTTGGGAATCATTAAGACATGAATGTATAAAAATGGAAAAGTCATTAATATTTTGACTTTTGTAATCCAAAATCAAAATGCCTGATACATTTTTATTTTTTTCTATTCATTTTGTGGATTTAAGGTTTGATCTTTACTTTGGTAGTAGACATGACCAAAATAGTTCAGTTTTAGTCATATTTTCTACTTGATAGTAACTGGTTACCACACAATACTTTAGATCAGCTTTAAGACTTTCTCAAGAGTTAATTTTTACTGTGATTGGCTAAAACCACCTGTCACTCATTCTAGTATGAGAGAATCTGACCAATGAGAGGAGAGGGAGGGGAAAATGTCAGTTTGAACGTACAGCTGCATTAAAACAATAAAACACTGAACCATTTGGATAGATAATCACAATAGATTTTTGTCATAACACCCACCACAACTTCACAGAACGTATAGTTCCCCATTTGAAAAACCTACAGTAGGACACATATTAAGCATCATTAATAGCCTTTAAACATGCTCTTGAGTCAGTTTGATTTGGCACCTTATGTTTTAAATTTGTGGAAAGGTTTCCTGATCAGGATTCTCCATCTAGAGTTGAGTGAGGCCTAGAGCAGTGCAGTCCAAAAGTTTTGGCTCAAGTAGCCCAAACTATTTCTCACACACAAGTCCCTCCAGCTCAAATATAAAGCAAATAAAATCAAAGTACTCATAGAAAGTGCTGGCCTACTAGTGGCAGGGAAACACAGGTGTAATACATCAGAATGTAAAATGTATTCCAATATTGAGAGTATAATATGACATCCAAATACTGTAGATGTCGCTAAAAATGGTGTTACAAGTCAACTAGAACATGTTATTTTTTATGTAGAATAACAAAGGCCAGCTGAGGTGTTTCGGGAATGTTTCATCGGGAGGAGACACCGGGGAAGACCCAGGACACGCTGGTCTGGGATTCTCCCGGATGAGCTGGAGGAAGTTTGTGTGGAAAGGGACGTCTGGGCCAGGGCTGTGCAAAGTAATCAAACTTCCATTTCAACTATGATTTTTGCTGTAATCATTTACAAAAATTGTGAAATTGAGTGATTGTGATTATTGACCGAGACTCATAAGTGAATTTGCAAGCGCTCAGCTATTTCCTTGAGTTATAGAAGCGGGTCCCAGACTGTTTCTTTACCACTGTAGAAACATTTATGACGGTTCATTTTTATAAGATATTTCACCCATTTCATTTGAGCTCTTCACTCTCTGCATTTAATAAGCGCTAATGCTCTGCACTCTTTCTAAGCAAATAATCATTTAAATAATTGTGATTTCAATTATTTATTAAAGTCATCTTGTCAGCTCAGCAAATTCAGTCTTAATGTTGAAGGTAACAATTTGTGAAGCTGTGAATTTGTAATGTAATTTATGTAGCTCATCACAATACCTAGGCAATATATTGTAAGTATTGTCATAACTTTATCTAGTGGCAGTAAAGGGAGTCCCCAAGGGCTTAAAAACAAAAGCTTGAATGCTTCCAACAATGCTAATACAATAGAACATAGTTATAATGAGTGTAACTTGAAGGCAAAAATCCTCAGAATGGGTGTAGTGATAATTTATGGACTTAAAAACAGTGCACAAGATCTTTGATTTCCATTACGTTGTGAGATATTTAAAATGGACTTTCTAAACATGCCTCATTAAGCTAGCGTCAGTGAAGCTAAATAAAACTCCAAGTATGTTTTGACAATTTTGCAACATGGATAAGAGCACAATTTTGCATAATATGTGTCCTTTAAGAAAATTATCCACACCTTACGTTCCATCGATCTACAACAACCCGATTACTTTGAGATATTTCGTGATTGGTAAATATCTTCTTGTTCTCCAGCATCAACTTTTGAAAAAAAATTAATAATCACGACTTGAAATATGACAATGCCCACCACCAGCTCCAGTCTTTTGCGATGGAACCCCTAAATTTGTCTAAAAAAGGGTTCATAATATTGCATAGATACAGTATTGGATGTCGTATGCAGTCACAGTGTTTCGGGCAAATAATAATTATTAAAAAATCAAAAATGCCCGTTTAAGATCTTCATAGTCTTCAATGGTGTTTGGTGGCGTGTTTTTTTTTCTATTAAACAAATCATCGTATAAAAAATAGCCTTTCGCTGAGGTTTATCAAGTCTTCTTCTTCTTTCCCCTGTCAGTGCGGATGGGCGACCCCGAAAAACGAGGGGTCAAGCGAGGGGCCCAAAGGTCAAAGTTCACAGTGCAATGACAAACTGTGGCAAGCGGCGCGGATCAGGTCAGAGCTCGTCTTTCCGTTTTCCCACTTTCTCCTGGTCGCGACCTCTGAGGCTGCGCATGAAGCCGACGAAGCCTGCCTCCTGGAAATGAAACACAATGAACACAAATGCCAGGCAACACAAGGGATGTATAATTAGCTTAAAACAAGTATGTTTCTGGCCGTTACATGAATGTTGGCGGAACATTAAGCTGATCATAACAGTATAAAACTATCCATACAGTTATTACCAGGTCGAAGCCCAGTAATATACATTTAATACCAAGGATGGAGAATGTAGTTAAATATTAAGGTTTTTGTTTAACAATGCGGTTTACACCTGTTGGCCACTATAGGTTTATTATGAAATTACGGCTGCCAAGGGTTTGGTTCTTTGAAATGTAAAAACCCAATGATTGCAGAAGACTTGCCTGTATCAGACTAATGTGCAAATTTATAAACATATCGCAAAACATGTTTAAAAGAGCAATGGACAAAATGTATTAAACTGCTGGATCATAAACCCAACACTTAGTGGGAATTACGAATGCTGAGTTTTTTTTAGGCTTTGAGTTTGACTTTTGGTTTGGCTGAATTACTTGGGATTATGCTTTCAACTGTAGCGATGAGGAGAATGTTACAGCAATGTTTAGTTTATATTATTTGGAATTGGTGACATTCCTTATGGCGTAATCTTCAGACTGTGACTGGATCATGTGGATTTATAAATTAAAGAGTAAAGGGCTCACAGTTTTTAATTGAGTGTTGTTTGTTGTAGTAGAGTAGAGAAGGGCCAAGCAGGTAATTATGGAAAAGCCCTATAAGTAATCTGATATAAAGTCTTGAAACTAAAATCAGAAGACTTGAGATCGACTTGGACTTGAGGCCAAAAACATGAGACTTGAAAATTGCAAAACATTACGTGTGACCTTTGCTCTTATAACCAATAATAATAGAAGTGCTAAAATAAAGTTTTATGTTTTTTTTTAAATACAAAATGGTATTTATTTGGATTGACGAAGAATTTATATAGATGCATTTCTTTCTTTTATATTAGAGTTACTAAAAAAGCTGTCATAGACAGTAAGATAAAAAATATGAAAGAGTGCATGTCTAATAAGAATGATCGGCTAAGCTCAATTCTATTTGGGGGAAATTAATGAATATAGATCAGATAATATAATACCAGTGAAAATTAGTGGACCTAACCCTCTGTAACACATATTCTGCTGCATGAATTATAATAGCAGTATAAAAAAGGTTGACGTACCCCTCTGTCTCCGCTGTAGCGCTCGCTGAACTTGCCGTAGTTGTAGTAGTTGAACGTGGGATAACCCTCGACTCCCTCCTGTTTACACAGCTCGTGGTTTTGTCCTTTTGTGCAGTCCACAGCAGCGTATGCAATCTGAAATACAACACACAACAACGATTATGCAGTATTTATACATACTGAACATTCTGTTACAAAAGAAGATAAGGTCAAATTAAATAGTTTGGGTGCTGGGGTTGTTTATAGGAAACGTGTCAAGATCTCTGATTGGCAAAAGTATGATAATAACACCAGATAAAATGTGTTTCTTTGTTTGGCAGTAGCTTTTCTATTGTCATGGCAACTGTGCTGGCTTTAGCTACCTTGTTTGCATCCAACAGCTGAAAACTTTGGACATTTTTAATGTCGCTCCAATTAAATCATTTAAGGATAAAAAAATAATGTTTTCAAGTTTTTTTTACAGACATTCGCATGGGAAGTGTAATTTTCTTGTTTTTACAGACTTTCCAGAAATCTCAATAGATGAATTATTGCAACAACCTTTTACTTAATTTATGAAATTAACAGTTCTTGTGTTGTAATTGTGGCTCTTTGTCTCGTTGTTGAGTAAGTCCAATCACAATACATCCACTCAATCAGATTTCCTATGAAACAGCCGTAGACAGTTCTGTTAATCCATTTACAGTAATAAAGTCTCTTCATCCAAATTTTGCAGCTCTGTCCAAAACTGAGTTTGGTGAATTACAGGAGGTAAAATTCGGGAGAAACTTAGACATGAATGATTTGCACTGGACTAGAAACTCAGACGACATTTGTAATGAATACAATTTACATAGGACATAAGTGTTGTAGCAAGAAATTAAAATATCTGAAAAACTTAGCAATGGTGGACAATTTAAAAATGTCCCAACGGACACAAGGGTGAACAAGTGTCACCATGTACTGTATTGTCATTTGTCAAACTGTAACTATTAACTTTTATGATAATAGTTACAGTTGTACAATTGTAAATATCCCGGTTGTTTTGGTTCTTACTTCCAAACACACTCTCAGACTCACACACTTGGACACACTTCTGGAGGTCACTGGTACAGCCTGTCCTGTCAACATCTCTGCTCATCTCTCCCATAACAATCCCAACCCACTTCTCACAAAAAATCCTATCACAGGACCATGTGTACTGGGTTTTCTTATGTGTTGTTTTTTTTGTTGTTGTATTTTTGCTTTGCATTTCATGTTTGGAAGAGCAAGTGGCGGCGCGCAAAAGGTGCGGCGGCCCTGGGCTCACTCCAATTGTAATTTCATTGTACTCTGTGACAATGACAATAAATCTGTCTTTCTGTTCTCTTATGTGGATTTTGTATACAACATGGTTTCTAATGTAGAATTGCCTCTACACATGCCTTGAATTGCTGGACAAAAGACAATTCATGAGAATAAAAAAAACTCAAAAGAAGCAAATATGTTTAGTACTACAAATGCATGCACAATGTCATATGCACTTTAATATTTGGATATGATGTTTATAGGTATTTTAAGTCATTAGTTAGCATCTGTAATACTTTCTAAGCCTGTCGGGCAGTTGGCTACTGTAAAAACTCAAACTTGTAACAGCTCATAAAAAACACAATAGAAACTCATGTAAAACAAACAGTCTTCATTTCTATTAGAGTGCATGTGTGTCTCTGATAAGACTTGATTTGAATGCCTGCGGACTTTGTTTACTGCGTCTTGGGTTCGTTCTGTTCTTGTTACGAGGCGCTGCTTTTAATTCACACCTGCCTTTTTTATAGAATCAGTTTATTAACCTTGTATTTTCTGGTCCAAATAAACTTTACGGAATTTGTGGATCGATTGGGGCCAGAAAAATCACGTTGAAATAAAGCAGAACAGAGGATGTGACTTTGCTGAGTGTTGGTGGAAGTGGAAGAACGGAATTTACAGCGGTTACATAACGGTGAGCTGTTTGAATAAACTATGGATAAAGTTAAGTAATCAATGAGCAGTCATTCATAAAACAAATGATTCCCGTGTAATTTATCCTATGTTTAGGTGAAAAGAACCAAATACATTTAGTTAAAGCTACAATGTCAGATCCAGAGTTACGGTGATTATGTTTTGGAGGACTTGTATGTTTAGAGAAAGGTTAAGAGTAAAGGTTAAGGTAAAAAAAAACAGCTTAGGTCAGCTAGCAACAGAAATTAACTCATTACCATGGCACCCAGCCTACTTTCGTCCTTCCAGACCCAACTAACTAGCACTAACCAATACATTTTAACTACATTTTTTCTTTATTAAACTTCAATCTATACAATCTTAACCCTTTAGGTGCCAGAGTTTTATTTGAAATTCTGCTTAATCCTCCAAACTATGAATAGGCCGAAAGTTTAACTTAAAGAGAAACTAAATGCAGAATCAACTGTTTTTTTTTCATGTCAAATTGTGTATATGGGGTCAAAATTGAATTATCTACTGCTTCCAGGGCCTTTTTTGAACATTTTTGTGCAAACTTGCTCATTTTGCAGTTATGTGTGCAAAAACCACAACTGTGCTGCCAGATGGTCAAACGCTGTCAGTGCATTTTCAGTTCACGTGACGTCACAGTGAGTTGACGCCACAGACAAGCCGCCCAGATGGGATATAAACTCCTCCCTCTGACACCGCTGCTAAGGCAAGATGGAAAGAGGTCGCCAGTTACAAAAGGCAGCATCTGTCATTTGGCTCAACTAGATAAATCTTTGGTGCAAGAGCGACGGTGCACAGATTTGATAACCTGGCTCACACCAGATGGATCTGGAACTTGACTTGCTGAAGGCGTTCGGGAAAAGTGGGGGGTTTAGTGAAATACTTCGAGCTGATTGGGTGAGCAGCCTACCTTATTTGTACTTAGCCAATCACAGCAACAACTCGTAATCGTGTATCCAATGTCCGCGTGGGATAGAACAATACGCATCACACATACTGCTCTCTTTCAGAAAGAAATTCCCCCGTATTTCTGCTAAAACAGCATCAAAAGCAGCAGACAACACGTACATCCACAGGAGCAGCCATCTTTGTTTAGCTTAAATCAGACTCGCGCTAACCTTAGTCTCAGCCTGCTCTGCTACAATGTGATTGGGCCTAAAAACCACGCTGCTGTGATGTGAGTGGACCGTAACACCCCGTTTCGGACTCTCAAACCAATTGAGCGGCTGGAAGGCCAGATGGTTTATCTCGTGTTTGTGAATTCACAATATCGCGAGATAACCATCTGGCTGGCCAGGTTACAGATTTGATCCTTGTTTCGATGTTTCATTTTTCCATTTTCAATTTAGAAAATACTCACATATTCACATCATAAGCTCATGTGATTATGTAGGCTAAAGCAAAGGTTTCGTACATATGTCTGCAAAATTAATAACAAAGAATCTTGACGTGCAAGTAAGAATCTAGACCTGGGTCACACAAAACTCACATCACTCACAAGCTCGCTGTCCATATTTGGTGCTGTCAATCAATGTCTGATCACACCCACTGGGCGTCTTTTAAAAGGTCTCTGATTAGAGAGATGGTGACTGACCTACTCTTAAAGTATTTGTTGAAGAGTAGGCTCTGGATTCCATGCAACCTAATTGTAGCACAGTTAGAAAGTACAGTAATGTGGAATAGTAAAAAAAATCTCCTTGTCACACATCAATACAGTAGGTCACAAAAAAATACTAAATCACTAAATCAAGTAATCGATATGTAGGCACAACCGTGATACCACATTCAAATACAAAACATTAATTACATCTCTCTCTGCGTCTCAATATAGACTCTAGATTGTTTGCCGTCTTAAGCCTGGATGGAGCTCGTGTTTGTCTTTGGTAAATGACGCAGAGGCGACTAATAGACTCGGGACACACTCTTCTCCTTTATACAGAGACCAGAGTAAACAGATAAAGACCAGAGGATGTACTGCAGCTGAAGAACAAAGAGAGGAGAATGTCTCGTTGTACAGACATGTGGACAGAGCTTGTGACTGATCCAGCAATGTTCAGACTATTGTGTGACAGCGCACTTCCTGTTTAGCTCTGTTAAGGTAACTAACACATTATGATGTGTCTTGCAGGGGATCTCAAATAGATATAACTACAAAGTAAAATAAAATGTCGACGTTAACCATTTCGGTTAACCACAGCTAAACCTTAAGTCTGTTGCCAAGAAAAGTGGGCGGGCAAGAATAAGGTGAATAGATACAATTGGCAACACGTCATATTTGGGGTAAGACAATCGGAAACTATAGGTTTTTTTAGGGATGCACCGATCCAGCTTTTTCTGTTCCGATATCGATCCCGATATTTGGCTTTAACTATCTGCCGATACCCGATATCAACCGATACAGTGAAAGGATTAAATTGCTTCTTTTTCTTATATAAACTTAATACATTTGGTCATATTGTCTTATGTAACTGATGTTTATAGTGCAAGTCACAACTTAACAACTTAATCTGAATAAAATGCCCAATATTATGAATTGCTATGGATCAACACCAGCCTTTAAATTAGTCTTATTATGTCCAATTAAAGGCACAGCCACGATATTGGCTGAACCGATATCATGGAGCCGATACCCGATCCAGCAAAATGTCCCGGATCGGCACCGATATCCGATCCAAGTATCGGATCGGTGCTGTTTTCTAGTAAATAAAGTGTATTTTAGCACAACTAATACAAGACAAGTCCTATCCAAGTTTAAAGAGAGGATGTTGATGGGTGTTATCAGGCCCGTCTATAGAATTTTGGAAACCTGGGGCAGGGGTACCTCATATGGGCCCACCATAATATAAATTAATCTGAGAAGAGTACCATTTTGGGCGTCTTAGACGAGGGCTGGGCCATAAACTGAAAAATTGAGAGATCGAGATCGAATCTACTGAATTGTCAATTATTTGGTAGTGGGTTTTGAATCAAAGATCGAAAACCAATCTTTTGTCAGTAAAAATGTGTAGTTTGGAGAAAAAGTTAAATGTTCATGAAATATATTTTTTGTTTGTTTTTGAAAAGGTTAAACAAAATCAAATAAAAATCAAGATCAATCAATATGAGAAAAAAAAAAAATATCATGATTATATTTTTTCCCTTGATCGCCCAGCTCTACCTGGGGCCCAGACAAAAGACCCCTTTGATCTCCCTGTTGACTCCCCTGGGTGTTATGTCAGAAAAGTAAACGAAAGCTTTGTAGATAAAATGAAAAGCATCACAATAGCTTTTAGCTCACAGTTACTGTTGGCATTGTTGGACACATTTACATTTTCAGTCGTAGGATCAATTGATTCATCTCTATGTCTTTGTTTCTACATTTCACACAGTATATTTCATTAAATGTAGAGTAGCTGATTTTATACTGTAATCACAATTTAGGTTTTAAATCTGACAACATCCTCTCATAAATCCTACACATGGCCCTACATATTTCAGCATAATTTAGAAGAATTATGAACTATTTCTGACTTAAAAAACACATTAGCATGTTTGTCCCTACTTCATAAATCTTGTTCAGCCATTTTTAATTTCTTGCTCTAAGTAAAAAACAACCTTTGCTTTCCATTTAAAGTGTAATTCCCAGACAGCTGATAATACTGTATGGTCTCATTTAGAGTGAAAACATGTCAATCTGGTATAGGCAAGGTTACATTTTTGTTCTGTCTGTCATTTGTTTCTGCATCATCACTTCACCAAAAAGCTGCCTAGTGTTTTTGGCCATTTCATAGATTATTTTTGGTTTAAAAAAAAGTTTGTATTTTCTCCCAAAATCTAATACAGCAGATGTTATTTTACCATTACTGAAATAAATTAGGTGTTGGGGATATTTTGTGCGATAACAATTGTGTCTCCCGCCCAGTGGCCCTCGGGAAAATTAAGTTGAATAATCCTGAAAATTGAGCTGAGGAGCGTTGAAAGATTCTTCGCTTTAGAAAATAAACATGATATTATACTGGAGTCAATTGCTTTTCACGGCGAAGTCCAGGAGTTTTTTACATTAATATATCGCAAGTATTAAAACGAATTATCCATTACTGTGACGGAGATGAGGAGACGCTGCTTATATTAAATGATCAGACACATCTACGAGTGTTTTGTAGAAAAGTTACAGTGGATTGCCTCAGAAAAAGGGAAGACAGTCTGTCGCCACATCTGACAGTGATTTTAGAGAAATACCAAACCAGTGATGAAGAGCCTGAACACCACAATCTGGGAAGAAATCGTTACAATTCAGAAATAAAAAAAAACTAAAATTCTAATGAGATTAAACACTGGGAGGGATAGGAGACAAGTCATAAGATTTCCAGTATCTGCAATAACGATAAAGTAGCTGTAATTTCTTCACAACATCTGAGTTTTATTTTTACAGGCATTAACAAGGATAATCAAGGTCTGTAATTTACTCTTTTTTTTCAGATTTTTTGGCAAAATGGCAACAGAACACCTTGATTTATGACATTAACCTTTAAATTCACGGCAACCAATCTCTTCTGCTTTAGGTTTGCTTTATTGTGATTTAACTGGGCTGTGAAAGCTTAAATATGGCTCTGGCACAAGGATACAAATGAATGAATGAATGAATAGTTATACAGCACATTTTCACAGACAGATGTCTTTCAAAGTGCTTCACACTGCTACCCTCCTTCTCCTCTCCTCACTCAGTGACAGCAGCAGCTCTGGGACAGCTCAGCAGAAGCGATTCGCCTAAACACCTGACGCCTCAACCTCCGACCAGAGGACCTCTGACGAAGGTGAAGTCCTGACCCGAAACTGTCAGGTAAATGAGCACTCTGCTTATTACAACTGTCTTACAAAAATAATCTAATCAAAATACTTCAAAATACAGAAATCAAGAACTTTTATCACTGTCCTGATTTGTTCTGAATTGTAACAATACCCCGTAAATATTGCCCGACCAGTCGGCCCCTCCTACATTCTGTTTGAATGCAGAAGGGTCCGAAACCAAAGACAGACAAACGATTTCATCGTCCAAAGTTAGGACGATCCAATCCAAAGCCCCCACTCCCTCCTCCCCTCCACTCCACAATTTCAAAACTTTTTTTCTAACCGTTTAAAAACATTCAAGATGGCGGACGTAGCTGATAAATCATTTTTTTCAGCTCTAGCTTCGGTTTTGAACAATTAAGAACGCATCAATCAAACCAGAGCAGCAAACCGTGTTGAGAGCCTTCACATAGGTCAATGCTCCAATTAAACCGGATGTTACTGCTTATGGACTCTGGCTCCATAAACATAAACTCAATAACTTTAGTCTTAGTTACATCTACAGCCTGTCCGTCCATGGGAGTGGATCCCTTCTTCACTGTGGTTCTCCTCGAGGTTTCTCTTTTTCCTTAGGGTTTTTTTAGTTTTTCCTAGCGAGAAGGAGGGTCTAAAGGGGATGCTCTGGACAATCATTCATCTGCTCTACTAATAATCTGTTTTGACATGCTTGATCAAATGTTTCATTGAATGTGTATTGTTTCATTGAATATGTACTGTTTTATTTTGATTTCCTTTGCTAAAATTAATAATCTTGGGAAGTCCTCAGAGACGACTGTTGTTGTGATTTTGGGCTATACAAAAATAAATTGATTTGATTTGATTAGATTTATTTTAAATAACATCCGGTTTAGTGCGTCGCTGTTTCGGGTGGAATTTCCGGGTTTTCTGTGATTGGTTGACTCTCGGAAAGCCTGCCCTCGAAATTGAACCTCGGTGCTCTGATTCCAGACCCTCTCGTCTTTGTTAAAGTGTCTGTCAAAGCGTTCAGGGACTGGCTGGTCAGGCAAAGTAAATATACTCACTGCTCATTTCATCCACTTTCCTGAGCTTAGATTTGAGGGTTTCTGCGACAGTTTTGTTTGGACAGAAAACTTGGCGGGACATGAGCCCAATGGGACAGAGAGACAGTCCCTAAAATGACCTTTAATACACGCCTAAGCCCAGGATTTAGAGAGATTTATGGAGCAGAGCTAAGTGGCCCTATCCCAAAGAGAAAAGATAAACAGTTATCACAAAGACGCGGCGTCGACCTAGAGCTTAGATTAAAACTGTTAGGGAAATGTAAGTAAGATTAATGCAAGTTATTATGGCAAGTCACCAGTTTAACAGAGATGTATGTTTGTGGAAGTATAGTAAGAACAGCAATTACCTGCCTTAAGTAGAAGGTTATATTCAAACCTCCTTCAAGTGTAAATGATAGGTTAGGCTACATTTCTTAGTAAAACATGATTATATTTAGGATTTCACTAAACATTTTTGCCTATTCACCCTGTTTGGCTATTTTTATGAAGTTTTTAGTTGTATTTTGTCCAGCAAATATGATAAGGTAATTCTACAACTTACCTAGCAACCACAGTGTAAAAATAAACCAAAATCCACATAAATTATACAGTAGTTATGAAATGACAAATTATAATTCTTGGCTAAACTTCCAGTCATCTGTATTTTGGTGCTTTTTGACGACACATGGAGAGATTCTGCTTTTCAACTCAAATTACATCCTGTAATTTTCATCTTTTATTTGTCAATTTGCAACTTCGCTGCTGTAAAACTATGACAAATATATACCACCAGGACAATCACACTAAACTAAGTTAAAATACTGAAAAAAATGCTAATCTGTCTTTTACAAAAAAAATTTATTTGTGATTTTGTGAGCTCTTGCCAAATTAAAATGTAAGATATCTGCATCTGCAAATATTTGTCACAATAGCACAGCAAACAAACAGATGTCTGAGTCGCCTATAAAAATATTGTAAGAATAGGCCTATCCCCAAATGTGGCCTTTCAGAAGCAATATTTGTCTTTCAACCTGGAAAATTTACAGTTTTAGAAGCAAAACTATTTCTATTAACTCTTTCCCTGCCAATGACGTGGCTGGCCGATCTGGGAAAACAAATCACGATTTTTTTTCTCATATTGCTCGATCTCAATTTTCGATTCGATTTAGCTAACTTTCAAAACAATTGAAAAAGCCATCATGAATATAACGAAACTAAACTTTTATTATGTCCCATTTGATATTTTTTTAAAGCTTTATATTATTATTCTGTCTCTAAGATTGGCTTTTGCTCCAAATACACATTTTTATTGACAAAAGTTCGGTTTCGATCTTTCGATTCAAAACCCACCACAAATAATTGACAATTCGTTCGATTCATATAATCTATGCTCCATAAAAGAGGCTGAATCTATAGAATCTGCATCAGAAAGTAGAAAAGTGCTGCTGCTCTCGTCTGTAACACAGCTTTTGTTGGTTTAAAGATGAAAAAGACACTCATACTCATTGTTTAAATCACGTAAATCTCATTATTTCATTGTAGTGGCTCATATTCTTTCACTAAAAAGTAGAACAGACAAAAACAACACTGACGTGAAGTTTGATTTAGAAAAAGGACGTTACCTCAACGCTGAAGATAATAATGAAAATACTAATTTCAAATGCCTATAAAAATGTACAGATTAATGTAGAATAACAATTCTTTTTTTTGAATGAATGTAGACACTTGTAGTTCTCATTCGATGTACAACATGACATAATTCCAGTTGCACAGATTTCTTCGTGGAGCTGTGAATAAAGACCTGGCAGACAAGGAGGGTCAAAGTGAGAACAGGGCTGGCGGTAAAAGAGTTAATACACCATTAAAAAATCTATTTTTTGTCACAATAAGATTTTCAGAAGCTTGATTTCCCAAAACTGATGACAAACTTGAGGAAAAGTGATGTTTTAGACCATAAAGAAAATTTAAAAGTCAAGTGCTGTTTGGTTGTGGTTTTCACGAAGAATCACTAGATTGTGATTTAATTGAAACACTAAAATCTGATATTATGACATCCCTCATAGTGACCAGACCCACTCTTTGTAAAGTACTGCAGAAGTGTGATCTCTGACAACATATAAACGTACTTCAAAGCCAGCGTGGGCACACATACATGATTTATTATGGCAGTGCATTTATGACCTGTCTAAAAGCACATTATTATAACCTATATGTAAAAACCTGTCATTAAGGCTCTGTGTGTGGGCTCCTGACATTCACATTTCCCTCTGTAGGCTCAGACTAGAAGGCTTTTCATATGCATTAAAGTGCACTTAAATCATGATAAAGAACTGTAGAAAAGAGCAAAAAGGAAGCTGTAGTTTTGACATTTATCTGGTAAAACAAATTGTACATCCGGAGCTTTTAATTTTTTTTCATCAAGCACCACATGTTACAGACAAGTGAAAGGCTGATGTGCAATGAAAAAAAAGTCTGTTATAGTTATAGCACAAGTTAAACTAGGCTAAGCAAAATCTTTATTCAGGCTTGGAATTTAAAGGACTAGATAAATGCCTCATAAATGTGTTTGGGCCAATTCTTAAGGAAGTCTGAGGGCCAAGAAAAGATGTTTTGAGAGTTGCATTTGGTCCCTGGGCCGACCTGACGTAATTATGCCAGCACAAATATTTTTTTTTGCTTCTAGTTCCATTGCATATTTTGCTTTACTGCTCTTTGACGGAAAATAGGAATTACAGTAACAAAATACAGTATATAATTTCCCCTGCGTGTCTGTTACATCCCACTAAACTGATTCCTAAAGTGTGGTCTGGGACCTCAAAGGCTCTGCATATGGGCCTCCAAAGGTTGTCCTCACATAAAGTTTGAAAACAGCTGCCATAGAAAAACATATTAAAATAAATGTATCATTCTGAATTAAGTAGTAATGGGCATGTTAACGCATTTTTGTAACTCATCACATGCTTAACCGTTGAGATCCAGAGCCCAGGTTTCAGCAAATTGTAAAGAATGGGTCGCCACTCCCCCGCCTGCGTTTCAGATTAACTCCACAACTCCACCGCAATCGGATTAGTTTATTTGTGTGACACAGATAAAACAAAGGAGCTAATCGGTCGTCTGTCATTAAGACCAAAATCTAACTTCACTCAATCATTGATTCTGCAGAAATCTGCAGAAATGTTTTTCAGTTCCAGATGATGTTTTTTCGTTGTAAGCAGCCATGTTGGTTTTCATACGGAAGAAAATGCATGTCCTTGATTGGCTAATTAATCTGTCAATCACGTTCAACATTATTCAATGGCCAGACAATATTTTTTTATTATCGTCTGGATTTACCACGAAGCTTAATCAACCAGCTAGGATCAAACTCTCCAGTCTTTTCATGCTGCTGCATTAAACCTTTGGAGTACCCACCTAAGGTCTCTAAGGAAACCACAAAGTGTTGAGACATTTAAAAAAAATTGAATAGTATTTAACTCTTCCCTGTGGCACTTTGAGATTTCTTTGAAATGTAAGATGAATTAAATGCATTAATTATCATTAATCACAATTCCATATTTTGTCTGTGTTCATGCAAACAAACAGATGAAAGAAAAACAGATGAAAGAAAGACCACAGCCACAAACATGTCACAAAGCTCCACAGTTCACCTTTACTATTACAAATGCACATTGCGCTATCATCCTCTTGTGTTTTAATGTGCCATAGTTTAGAGGCAGAGCTGGTGTCTATAATAGATTCAGATGAGCTTTGAGGGCCTGAGCAGCTGCATAATGATGAGCGACAGAAGCACTAACCTTGCGGTCCTCTTTGAAGAGCTCCGCCGCGGTGGTGAAGTGGGGAACTGCGTTTTTACAGTGAGGACACCCTGCAAATACAAGAGCGGAGGAAAGATTACACCACGCTGAATACTAAACAGGCAGAGCAAAGCTGTGGAAGTCGCATTTAAGACATTACTGACTCATGATGAAAGAGGGACTGATGATGAGACTGTCATGACAATTACGGCTTATTTAGACGTCTGCAAATGACAGCTGCAGATGTAACTGCCTCATTTTAACAGCTTAAGTAGAACTAAGTAACATTTTTACCTTGTTAAATGTCTTTGTAAGTCTCTGTGATGGTTATATGTGTTTTTGTGGATTTGAAGCATGTGCACCTCTCTCAGCTGCCTCCTGGTGCAAATACGGCATATGCAGACTGTGAATATCCTGACCTGACACTAGCTTCTGATACTTATTTTTTTTTTTTTGTTTAGCAGCATGAAATGTGTTTGGGTGAGTCAGACTGTTCGAGGGTGCATTTTAAAACAAACGTCCTTCTGTGTTATATTCACATATGGTAATTGGGTTTTAGGAAGTTAATATAACACATATACTGTTTGTCCAGATTTATATTGTCACACATTGCATTATGTTGCATTATATTATATTGTACATACTGTCAATCAAGAAAATGTCAGACAAACTGTATGCAATTTGCTGCATTCTGATGCATTTCTTTATAGTCAAATCTCAGCTATAGAAGCCTTTATATTTTCAAAGCTTATGATCTATTCTGGTCAATGTGGCTCCTCTCTTGAGAGCTAGGCTGCAGTGTATTCTGGACCTGTAGTTCAAATTGTTGCATGCTTTTTATCAAGGGCCACGATCAATAATAATCAGAAATCATCATGGGGGCCACATTTGGTCCCTGGGCCCCAGTTTGATATCCCTGGACTAGAGTATACACATGAAAGAGCTGTAGGGACTGTAGCTCTACCACTGAAGTTGCTTAGTTCTGCTTTAAACAATGAGCTAAAAGAGAGTTTTTTTTCCGTGTAACTAGTAATAAACTATGACATATCAGTAGAGCCCCATCTACTGGCAGCAAAGGAAATCAGACTGAGGAGATAAACTAATCTTGCCTAATATGCTAATGCTTCATAAATGCTCAAAACGAGTTGGGATGATTAATGACTTCAAAACATAGCAGAGAATCTCACTACGACATCACAGATCTGGGATATTTACATTTTGTTCACAGTAAAACAGGTTGGAAATATAAACATGTATATAACCTCCTGTTCAAACTGCAGAAAACACTCTTCTTTATTGCAAATTATTATTATATTATGGTAAGACTTAACTTTAATAAGCAGCAAATTTGGAGGAGAAAACGTGGCTACATGTTGAACCCATAGGTTGTAGAAGGAATCTGATTTTTTTTGTGAGTTATCATAGGTACAATTGGGTGGGGATAGGTGGTAGGTGAAAACAGAAATTTTGCGCGCACTCAAGCATCAGTTGCCAGACAACTTAGGGCTGTGTGAAAAATATCTAATTGTAATTTTTAGGACCAGTATTGCGATAAAGACAAGGTTTGTGATTTGTATTTTAATAATATAATTCTGTTCAAAGTTCACAATCACTACTAAAAACAATATTTAGTTGTTTGTGAAAGAAATTTTGGCACTTTCGATATATTGTACAGTCCTAATACAAGATTACTCAAACATGAATCAACCCAAATACAATTAATGTTGAGAGAATGCTGACATAACACGGCTAAAAACTCAGAAAAGTAGATTTTACATCCCTTTAACTAAAGAACGTGTGTTTTCTCATTCCAAAAACACCACGACAAAAGCACAAATGTCACCCGCGCGATAAGTACAGGAGTATTACAGCTATTTTCACTGCGGCGTCGATCACATCCTGGCATTTCTGATGTTTAAAAGCTGATAATACGCACTGCCGGGCTGCTCAGACGGAAGGATAAGGGAGGTTTTAGTCTGCGTTTTATCCACTGGCCTTTCATACGAGCACTCAGAGAAACCAGTGAGAGTCGACACACAAAGAGACGAGTGCTAACGTGGCTCATTGTCCAGAGTAATTCATAAGAGAGAAAGAGAGAGAAATACATTTGTTTGAATGTATTTCAAAGTGATTACAAAGGAGCTCAGTTTAGTTTAGTGCATTTGTAATTTTAAAACACGGAGTGGTAAAACATGGTAAAACTTTAAAAAACAAACAATCATGGCTAAACAGTACAAATCAGTAAAAGCACCAAAACATATTTCAGACGGTGTGAAAAAGAAGTTCATTGTTAAGACTTGTAGAAAGAAGCTCTTACCGTAATATGGTTATTTTATTGTTTTAATTTGATGTTTCAAATGAAATATCTTGTTTTTGTCTTGTTCTGATCTTCAAACATGTTTTTGAGACTCCAATTGGAATCTATGCATAATTGTTTTTATATACTAAAACAGAGTGGCGAACTGGTCAGAGCAAGAGCCAATTTTTCAGCTGTCATCCTCGAAGAGTCACACCATGAGTCGACCTACTGCCACCACCAGGGGGCAAAGTACATTTTGAATTAATCACATAGACACTGTAAGCCCTCCATTAAAAACTATTATATAAATATATAAATATTATATTTATATAATATTTTCTTTACATCATGGTTTTGATGTAATTCAGGGGGGTCTGGGGGATTTGTCCCCCAGGAGGATTTTTAAAATATTTTCTGCAATTTCTTGCATTTTTGTGAGTTTTAGATGTGAAATTTTCATTAGGTGATGTAATTTTACTGTAATTTAAAAGACATAAGTCGGTAAATCAAAAGCCTTCTCCTCCATAGAGGCCAGATTGCCCTTAGCTCCGCTCCTGTAAAACTGAGCTTTAGGAGCGTCAGTCAGACTCAGGACTGTCCTGTGTGATCAGAGCAGAGAAAACACTGCTGCACACACTTTTGTCAGGGCAGTGTGTAAACTTCTGTTTAAGTCTGGCTGGAAACATCACTTTGAAGATATGCGCGGTGCGCTGTTTCCCTGTTTACTGTCATTTTCGCATGTTTTATTCAATTGTACATTTTGGACTTTTCTCTGTAGATAGAAGACGGATTCGCACAAAATAAGGACGAAAATGAAGCTTCAGTTTTACAGAATATCACTGGAAGTAGATGCTTCTCTAAGAAATGATCTGTCTGTTAAAAAGTTCTGGTCTGACACTGCCTGACAGAGAAAAAGACAAAGAGTGTGCGGAGGAGGAAATGTTTCTGAATGAGCCAAAGAGCGCCTGGGATTGGCCAAGAGTCGCATGCGGTTTGTGAGCCTCAGGTTACCGGCCCTGTACAAATGTAATAAATCAAGTGCAGCAATGCGATGAAGCTTTGGTGGTACAGGCTTATGGATATATATATATAAATATATATAAAAAAACAGTCCATTATCTCTTGAAACCCTACAGACAAAATCCAGATTGATTCTTATTGAAGTTCTTGTGGAGAGTCTTATAAACTTCAGACGAAGAGGGAGGAGCAGAGATCACATCAGGACCGGGTCTAGTCCAGGTCTCATCCCGGTCTGGGTCTGGTCTTTGGGGTCTGTGTTTGAAGTCTCATCAGACACAGAGCTGAGGACGTGAGGCTGCATAATAACACAAGGTCACTTCTCTCTCTCTCCTCTGCTTCAGCCTGTCCAAACCGTCTCATCTTCCACATTCAAACTTTTATTTATTTATCGTTTTATCATTTATTCAACCGGCAGTTTCAACTATTGGTGTTGTTTTGTGTGGAGTAATTAGAATTTGTTTATCAAAGAAAAGTGGCTCTGAAGTGGAAGGTTGCAGCTTAGAGCAAATTATGAATTGAATCAGACTAATTAGAAACATTTTGCAAGTAAATGTAACAGATATTTAAGGAGATTTAGGAGAAATAATCAAAAATCATCTTGTTTATGACGTCAAAGTGCTGCTCAAATGAGGAAATAGAAACATAGCTGGTTTGATTGACAGGTAAAGAGATACCTTCTTTTCTATTGGAAAATGTTTTACTGGTGTCACATGTTCACGGTTTATAGATTTTTATGATTCTTTTTCTGTTCACAGTAAGTGCAAGGTTCTTACAAATCAATACAACTGTTTTTGAGCAAGATTGACAAGATTTTTTTTTTTAAATCCTCCATACAACTTTTAAAGTTAAGTCAAAGGGAACATACTGTGTAGAATCCACTTTTCTGAGTTAGTAACCGTGTTCTTACAAAGTTGTAGTTGTATTTATTGATTTATTCATGTTTGAATAATCTTGTTTCACCTACTACCTATCCCTCAAAAACTCAAAAAAATGTAATCATGTAGAGCGGTGCTTCTCAAAATGTGGGGGGCGCAAGAAGTTTCCAGGGGGCCGCGGAGAGCAGTGCTGCTGCTACGCCCTTTTCTCTCCCTCGCTCTCACAAACATTTTTAAGCATCCAAAAAGACCAGGAATTACAGAGATACGGCCGTTGAAATCTTCAAACTGAGGGCTAACACCTCATTAACTATGCACGCGGAGAATCAGTACTTGATCAGTGGTGATGCGCAAACTTTCAAACTTTACTCACTTGTTGCGACGTTTACTTTGAAAGTTTGAAAACGTAATTGTTTCTTTCCCATTGTGTATTTAGTGAGCAGTCAGTTGACTATCCCAGAACTGGACCGGGTTTTCATCAGGACAGAAACAGGACTAACCAGGACAAAACAAGATTTCTATTAGTGAGAAAAGCACATTAGCTTGGATATATAAACACCTGTTCATCATAAACAAGATGAAAAAACATTCTGAATAAAAAAAACATCCAAACTGACAAATACTGCTGTTATAGTTATGTAATTGGCTACATAGTTTATTTATTGAACTACAAAATAGACATTTTTAAATATACAATTTGGTGCTAAAATTATTATCACAGCCAAATGTGTAATGTCAACGAAATAACACGTCAATTTAGACCAATTTGGTCTTTTTTAATGACCAAAAAATATACTAATCTAAGAAAGGCGCTAAAATGGATTTATTCTTCCTTTAAAACTTTAAGGAAATATTAAACTTTTTTACATTAGTCACATGTTTTGCTCAATTACCCAAGACTCTCTAAGGCTTCAAATTGCTCACCACAATGTGTTTTAAGCACTTTTCACAACTTTTAAAAGTGTCGCTACACTAACAATAGTTAATCAAAATGAACATAAAATAGTTCACTTCTTGGAATTTTGTGGATCTATTATTATGTGTGGATGGGACACAACAAACTCATTTTAATCTCAATACATTAACAGTATGTCTGTGTGAAGTTATTTTCTTTAAAACAAATCAAAATACTTTTATTATTTGTAATGTTGCTTATATTTATCATAATAAAATTAAAACAATATGGATGGAACAATATTTCTAACTCTACTTAAATCGTCATCTTTCAGTGTAATATAAAAGACGTCTTGTTTATTTCTCCTGGACGGCTCTATTCTGAGAAATGTGATTCAGCGGTGAGTTTCCCCAAAGGTTTAGGTGGAGTCCGCTGCTCTCACAGTTTGGCAGGAGGTCTGAGTTACATGTGTGCTCTGGTACAAGTCCAGGAAGAGACCGAATCCAAAGAAGAACACTTGTTTTTCTACAGAGACTTAGTCAAAACTGCAGGAAGTCTAACATGCAACGACCAGCTGAAACATTACAACAATTGGACTATTATTTATGCATCACCTGTTGTTAGTTCTTCATGAAACAACTTTTAAATCATGCCCAGTGCAGACCAGAAAAAACCTACAATAGCTGCACTAAACTAGGACAGAAAATGAAGAAAGTCGGTGTGACAGAAACTAACCACTACAATGAAAACGCTGCACATACGTTACCTTTGCACCGCACATTTAGCAGCATTTTGAACCAATATGTTATGCAAAACTTGTGTCATGATGAAGTGAAACTCACATGGAGCGTAGAACATGACTAAAGCGTGTTTCTTCTTCTTCAGCGCCTCTCTGAAGTCCTCGAATCCAAGATGGCTGACGCTGGACGGTTCTCCTCCCAGGACTGTTCTGGAGGTGGAGGCGCCTGGGGACTGAGAAAAAGGAATTCATTCATTATTATTACAACATTAGTTTTCATTTTCCATAGACTACTGGTGTCAAAGTGCGTTAGAGTTAGGATTTGCTTGAGCTAAACTAATTTTTAAGAACTCACAACTAATAGGACAATCAATACGGCAATTTAAAATAAGCTGGTACAAAGAGAATGATTTGAAAGAGTTCTGCTCATCAACTCTGAACTGTTGTTTAATAGGGTTGACCATGAACTCTTGGCAAGACATATTGTCAGCCTTGCCAGAATTAACACGGTACCATTAGTTGTGGGGACAAAGACAAGCTTCAAGGGGAAATCCTAAGGTTTATTGATGGTGTTTTTTTAAGCCACTACTAATAGTTGTCTTTCTGTTGTGTGGCCCATGACTCAGTTCAGTTTATTTCTGTATAGTTCAAAATCACAACAACAAGATCACAGAAGACTTCACTGGATTGTTGAATTAGCAAACAGGATTGTCAGAAAATCAAACAGTGAAACAGTCATTGGTCAATACCAACAGAAGCATTACAAATCAGAAATAGCTATTAGTCAGAGATACAGAAGGAGATTGTCCAACAACAAACAAGCAGATGGATGATTGTCCCAGAGCATCTCCTGTCCTTAGACTCTCATTCTCAGCAAAGAAAAAAAAAACTGCAGGAAAAAGAGAAACCTCGAGGAGAACCAGAGTGGATTAGATGTGACCAGAACTGATACGAGAGCCAGAAGTCAATGGCAGAGGGAAACGATTCACCTAGCAGGACGAGGACGAATAATCCAAGAGAGAGAACTGAGGAGGAAACAATTGGGAGGGGTCCAGGTTTTCATTAGCGGGCATCAATATTTACGAAGTCCTGAAAGAATGGTGTGGGCATTCTTCTCACATATAGTCATTCAGAAACAGAGCCTCAGCTTCACAAACAATCCAAGATTTGTTGGTGATTAGTTTTGAATTTTGACGAAATTGAGGCCTCTTGATAAGGGTTTAAATATCGGCTAGGGGTGGGGCAATATTGACAAAAATGAATATCTCAATATACGTATTGGGCATATGTTGATAACAATATTCACATGTTTATTACGTCAATAGTTGCGTTCAAGTTGTAGAATGTGATGATATAAATCTAGATGGGGAACAAGATTTCAGATAATAATACTGAACTGTGCCATAAAATATCTAAAAGATCATTTCAAACTTTAGACTGAAACTGACTTTAAACAAGTCGGTTTCAGTCATGACTAAAACAAAAAACTGACTTTGAACAAGATTTATTTGTGCTGCAAACACCTGCTTGAAGCATTATTGGTCTGGAGAATGCTGTGAAAGCAACTTGAAAAAATATTAAAAGCTTGCAAATGAATCACAGAATTACGATTCTTAATGGGCTCTTTTTGTGGAAAATTTTTACTATAAACGATATGCTTGATATAACATTTTTGGATATCTTGAAAACAACAAATTATCTAAAACAGGATATACTGCCTAGCTCTAATACCGGCCTATAGAATGTTGTAATGTCCCATAAATGGACCCTATACTGATAACCTATCCCAAATAAGGCCTATATAAAGACAAAAGTGAAGAAGGAAAGATATCTGCAGCAGGTTGTCACATAAAGTACAAAGTGGAAATGCCAATCACCCACTGGAGTGAACACAGGATCAGCTTGGTATTGTTTTGACATTAAGGATAAAATATAAATGCAAATATGCTAAAACTGCTAACAAATCATGAAAAAAATTACAAAAAAGCTAATTTGACTATTCATAACACAACAATATGGTGTAACTGCTTTTGGCTACAGACACAGACATATTCCTTAACGCTCTTTAATCAAAAATAACCAGGGTAAATTATCTAAATGTACTTTGTCAATGTAATGCGACTCACTTGTGCATGAACTCTATGATCTTGTCCTTGCTCCGGAGGTGGGGCAGCGTGTATTTGTCTTCTCCGTTCACGAAATACTTGACGGTGGGAAACCCTGAGATCTTGAACCGTTCGCCGGCTGCTTTATGCACCGTGGCATCGAGGGCGGCCACAGCTCCGGGACTCTGCAGGGGGCAGTAGAGAGACATTAGACACGCCACAGGACCAGGACAAACAAGAAAGTCAGCTCCTTAGTGGATTCTGATACAAGTTTGAGGCTCTGAATTCCAATAAGCTTGTTAAAAGACACAACAGTAATGAATTTAAAGCTGGATTCAAACTGTCTGTCTTCTGTAAAAAACAAAATTGAGTCTGTGCCACTAGAAAAGGTTGTCGTAAATGTGAAATAACATTTTTGTGAAGTTCAGCGGGCGAGATAGCATCAGTCCATCTGCATTTGATAATTGTGCCCTTTTCCATTGACCTCTGCAGCCGGGCTCCGAGCCACGAGCAGAACGTCCAAATGTGTGTTAAAAATGAAGAGAGAGAGAAAGAGAAAGGGAGGAGGTTTGGAGATGAGATAATCACTCAAATCAATGGGCTGGACTTTTTACAAGCTTTACCAATGGCATCGAAGAGGCAGGAAACACAGCAACATACTGTACACCTTCAAAAAACGATCTTTAAAGACATAAACAACAAATATAATGTATTATGTGCACTGTTCTCGATCTGAGCAGACCCACTTTGCAATCCCATGCACCAGAACCAATACAAAAGCAAGTATTAAGAAGTAAAGCAACATCAGGAATTGTGCTACAGCTTAGCTACTGCTGCAAAGGATTTTAGATAAGGAAATCTATTCTTAGATTGACTAGACAGAGGATGGAGAAATTCTGATTGAAAATAATGTAAAACAAGGCCACAATTCAAGAATTAAAGGGAATAATTTAACATATAATTATATATATATGGATCAAATAATACAGAGAAGTGTTTTCAATCTTTGTCTGGTTATTTTTTTTCTGAAAGGTGAACATATACATATTTTCAACCAACAAATACTATACAGTATTTCTACATCATTACATTACGTGAGAATAAATATTCATCATTATTGTGCTTCCCTCACAGCCCTTACTATAAATGAAACGTGTAAAAGCTGAAATAGTTTAGTTGAACAGAAGTAAATATGTAAAGATTCAATAAACAAACTATCTAACGAAAAAAGTCATTTAAATGTTGCTTTCTATTAATTTGTCTGAGATCTTCAGTAGACTCTCCCTATGTAAGATGGCTGCCGAAACTGGACAATTATTGCTATAGCTTACGATGGCTATGTTCTCACTAGTCATTATAATATAAATTCTGTCATCAAATTGACAAATTCCAACATTCCATAACACACACACACATTTCAAACCAATTATTTGTTTTCAGTATGGTTGAGCAACTAATTGAGAAATCGAGAGATCAAATCGAATTGTCAATTATTTGGTTCTATGCTTTGAATCGAAAGGTCAAAAACCAAACCTTTGTCAGTAAAAATGTGTAGTTTGGAGCAAAAGTCAAACATTGAGGCAGAATATTGATATAAAAGATTAAACAAAATAGAATTGAAAATTGAGATCGAACAATATGGAAAAATAAATTGTGATTATATTTTTTCCTAGATCGCCCAGCCCTAGTATAATTTTAAAATTAGTCTTTTTAGTTTTGAACAAATGTTTGAAGGATGTCTAAATGTTCTGTTGCAAAATCATACATTTAATAAAGTCAATGCAACACATCCAGTTTTTATTTTATGGACACTTTTTTTTGCAGAATTGTGTTGTAGTAAACCATCTTCCATTTTCCAAACTTCTCCAAAACTATGGAGACAAATCACCGTCACATGTATTAGCAAAAAAATTCTACATTTTGCAAATATAAAAATGTTTTGTAAAGAATAAATACAGTTTTGCAAAAAATAAATTCGTTTTGCAAAAATAAAATTTGTTTTGCAAAAATAAAAATGGTTTTGCAAAAATAAATTTTGTTTTGTAAAGAAAAAATCTGTTTTGTAAAACAAAAAACAATGCTGCAACACAACTTGTCTTTATTCTTCTCATTAATTGATTTGTAACGCCCTCTTGTGGCTTTGCAAATCTTTTTTCTTTGCGCTGCATTTTTTTTTTGCATCTTGAGTTCTGTCGCAGTTTTGACATGGGGGCGGAGTCTGGTGATTGACAGTTTAAGGGGTGGAACAAGCGGGCCTCGGATCCATGCTGCGCATGCGCCAACCGGAAGTTTTGTTAAATGTCTTTTTAAAATATAGGAAAACCATTATTTCGTAATGTAGTGTTTGATTTAATGTTCGTTATTGAAGTTATTGATTATAGCACAACAATTTAGGAAAATACAGGCTATGTATAAGACTAAAGATGAATCAATATAAACGATATGATTTTATTAGCCTATGAATAATTGATTATCCGGTGTACTGGCATGCTGTTCCCACTGTTGCACATTTTAAGAGCACTTGTGGCACAGACAACTTTTCAGTGTAAATGTAGAATATGGCACGTTGTGTCCACAAACTGACGATTTGGCTCAGATAGCGCTCAGGATCAGGCGTAATGATCTCGCGCACCGGGCTGCCAGGTCACAGCCTGAGATAGCTCCAGAGATCTGGGGCTATGTTCTTCGTGAATCCTCGCATGGTCCCGTGTTTGTGATGCAGAGTGACATATCAGACTGGACACCCCTATCTCTGGCTACAGATCATACGCTGCCCACATCATCACGGCTCAGTCTGGCACTGGGACTTATAACTCACCACCACGAATAGATCCGGAGGTCTGGCCGGGTAGTGTGTGCGCTTCGCATATCCTCCACTCCCGTACGCGTTTCTGATGCTGCCTGATACACTTCCATCTCCGTTTATGGAGGTCAAAGACAGACGCAGAGATATGTGCACTACAGACACAGCCAGCTCAATCTTCCTGTGGACACGCTAGTCTGGGCATTCCCCAACCGTAGGGTGAGTGACCTCTCCATGACACCACAGTCCGGCTGACCCAGAGCACGCAGTAGGTTCAGAACATTTGGCAGAGGTGGTACTGTACTGGAGGTGAAATGTCCAGCAGAAGATCTGCCCGCTATAAGGTCGGTGTCCAGCAAAAGAGACGTACAGCTGCGCCCTGGAGAGCTCGCTTTCACCACTGGGTATGTGTGCGCTTCACCACTGTGAAGCGCACACATACCCAGACCTCCGGATCTATTCGTGGTGGTGAGTTATAAGTCCCCGTGCCAGACTGAGCCGTGATGATGTGGGCAGCGTATGATCTGTAGCCAGAGATAGGGGTGTCCAGTCTGATATGTCACTCTGCATCACAAACACGGGACCATGCGAGGATTCACGAAGAACATAGCCCCAGATCTCTGGAGCTATCTCAGGCTGTGACCTGGCAGCCCGGTGCGCGAGATCATTACGCCTGATCCTGAGCGCTATCTGAGCCAAATCGTCAGTTTGTGGACACAACGTGCCATATTCTACATTTACACTGAAAAGTTGTCTGTGCCACAAGTGCTCTTAAAATGTGCAACAGTGGGAACAGCATGCCAGTACACCGGATAATCAATTATTCATAGGCTAATAAAATCATATCGTTTATATTGATTCATCTTTAGTCTTATACATAGCCTGTATTTTCCTAAATTGTTGTGCTATAATCAATAACTTCAATAACGAACATTAAATCAAACACTACATTACGAAATAATGGTTTTCCTATATTTTAAAAAGACATTTAACAAAACTTCCGGTTGGCGCATGCGCAGCATGGATCCGAGGCCCGCTTGTTCCACCCCTTAAACTGTCAATCACCAGACTCCGCCCCCATGTCAAAACTGCGACAGAACTCAAGATGCAAAAAAAAAATGCAGCGCAAAGAAAAAAAGATTTGCAAAGCCACAAGAGGGCGTTACAAATCAATTAATGAGAAGAATAAAGACAAGTTGTGTTGCAGCATTGTTTTTTGTTTTACAAAACAGATTTTTTCTTTACAAAACAAAATTTATTTTTGCAAAACCATTTTTATTTTTGCAAAACAAATTTTATTTTTGCAAAACGAATTTATTTTTTGCAAAACTGTATTTATTCTTTACAAAACATTTTTATATTTGCAAAATGTAGAATTTTTTTGCTAATACATGTGACGGTGATTTGTCTCCATACAAAACCAATAGAATTCTAAGGGAAAAGTTAGATTTAAGTTTTCCATGACTTTTCCAGGTTTTCCATGACTGTACGAACCCTGTAGGAAACATTTTTGATTCAGAAATCCAGTCTATGCGCGAATTCTGACGTCAAATATTTATTGAAGCTTTACCTCGATGTGCGTCTTTGATGACACAACTGGAGTTATGGGGAGAAGTAAGCAATGTTAGAACATGACTAAAAACTCAAAAATGTCAATTTGGCATACGTGTTCTTTCCCATTCAAACAGTGACGTTCTTTCTAACGGACCTTGAGATGGTTTTCATTTTTTAAAGAAGTTCTGCTTGAAAAGATTGTGAACTCTTGGAAGGAAACTACAGTAAATCTGATGAATAACAACTTATTAGAAAACAAAAGCTGGAGTCTGTAGATAAAGAATCTGGATGACTGTGCAGAATTATTTCTTTGACAATTAAAGAATTGACAGAAATGACTCTAAAATACTCTAGTTCAGCGGTTCTCAAAGTTACCAACCTCTCCCAAACATTTACATTTTCATTGAAATATAGACTACACCAATGGAAAATGGACTAACAAGGGTCTCGTGAGCCAAATGCGTCTCCAATCAGAGAGCTTCTCTTTGGCTCATTGAGAAACATTTACGCCTCCTACACGCTCTCTCTCTTTCTCTCTCCTTCAGAAGCATGCAACTGTCAGGGCAGTGTTACAGCAGGGCTATTTAACAGACAGATTGTTTCTTTGAGAAGCATTTTGAACTCCCAATAATATTCTGTGAAACTGGGGTTTCATTTGGTTCTTATTTTGTGCAAATCCGTCTTATATCACGGAGAAAGGTCCAAAATGTACAATGAAATAAAACATGCAAAAATAACAGCAGCGCAAATCGCGGGAAATCTTCAAAATGATGTTTACAGCTGTGGCTTTTGTCTGAATGTGACTTAAACAGAAGTTTACACACTGCCCTGACAAAAGTGTGTGCAACAGTGTTTTCTCTGCTCTGATCACACAGGACAGTCCTGAGTCTGACTGACGCTTCCAAAGCCTAGTTTTACCTGACGACATCTAGGACTGGGCCGGTAAATCTAGCCTCTATGGAGGAGGAGGCTTTTTGATTTACTGCCTTATGTCTTTTTAATTACAGTAAATTTCACCAAAATGCAGGAAATTGCACAGAAATTTAAAAAATTCTCCTGAGGATGAATTCCCCCAGACCCTTCTGAATTACATCAAAACCATAAAAAAAAAAAAAAAAGAAAGTATTTTTAATGGACGTCTTACAGTGTCTGATTCTATGTAATTCAATAAAATGATGAAAAATTCGGCTCTTGACCTCTGACCAGTTCGCCGCCCCTGGATTATAATATATCATCTAACATCCAAATTAGTGATAATATATGTTCTGTATTTCTGAATTGTATCATTGTGGAGAACGACGGGGGTTTTTTCATGCTGATAAGGGGTCAGTCGCTGGGCTCAGATAGTTTGAGAACTCCTGCTCTCGCTGTAAAAGTCTCATCAAAACAACTCATTTAACGTCTGCAGTGCAAACTCCTCTTGTCATAAATACTGCGCGTTCAGGCCAAGTTCATGCTGTGTTTACTGTGGGACTCTAATGAGGACTGAGCAGAGCCTTTGTGAAATAAACAAAAGAAAGGTTAAAACTTACATCAGAAGCTTTGTTGAGGACTTCTGCGGCTTCGTCATATTCTGGTTTCATCTTCTTGCAGTGACCGCACCCTGAAAAACACAACAAAGTGATTAAAACAGAGGACACAGGCTTTACAGAGCACAGAAATGAGGAATTAGTTAAAGACATGGTATGCATTCTTCGTCTTTATTGGCTAATAAATATCTTTTGTCCAGCTTGTCATATGGACTTTTGTGTAAAACAGGAAAATTCACTTCAAAATCTGACACTATATGATCAATTTAACCTTTATTTTACCAGGAAGTCCCTTGAGAGAAATCTCTTTTTCGAGGGAGACCTGGCCAAGAGGCACCACAGTACAAATAAACATTTAAAACCATGATAAATATATATATAAAAAAAATACCCAGCTCAAGAATGATGTTTACAACTTTCGGTGAAGACATTTTTAAGAAGACACTTAAAAGAAATCAGTGGAATCAATTTCAAAAGTTTTAAAGATTTCTGAATGTTGTTCCAAGCCCAGGGAGCTGCATACGAGAACGCTGTTCTGCCCATTTCGGTGTTAATCCTGGGCAACTTAAACAGAAGCCACTGTGAAGATCAAGCAATCAGATTTGAGCTAGAGCGCTTTCTGCTGGCAGCAACATTCATCCATTTTCTTCTGCTTTTTTCGGAGTCGGGTCGCAGAGGCAGCAGTTAGAGTAGGGAGGCACAGACTTCCCTGCCCAAACACACCTCCTTCAGCCCTTCCAGCAGTATCCCGAGGCGTTCCCAGGTCAGGTGTGTCCTGGGTATTACTCGAGGTCTCCTTCCAGTGCGGCATGCCTGAAACACCTCTCCAGGGAGGCGTCCAGGAGGCATCCGGAACAGATGCTTAAGCCACATCAGCTGGCTCCTCTCGATGTAGAGGAGCAGCGGGTCTACTCCAAGTTCTTTCCATGTGACTGAGCTCCTCACCCGGTCTCTAAGAGACCGCCCAGCCACCCTCAGTAGGAAACTGATTTCAACCGCTTGTATTCGCAATCTTGTTCTTTCAGTCATTACCCAAAGCTCATGGCAGCAACATGTGTGACAATAATTTAAAAAAATATAATTCAAGCACATATGTTATTGTCGTCTTAAGTTTATCATGTTAAGCTTGTGTGTCCATGATTAATGTTTGAGTGAGTGGCAATTCAAGTGTGGTATAAGTTTTCCCTCCCCAGGACTACAGATGGAAATTAGCTGTAAGCTAGAATCTGTACAAGCATCTGCTTGTGCTAAATGATTGTACATTGTCCTTAATAAATATTACCTTTACCTTTATAAAAAAAAAGAAACTGTAGGGTGTAAATTTAACCAATACTGAATACTAAAATTTACACTAACTAATGTGTAAATGTATTAATATTTGCATTAATAATGTTTAACATAGGAAAAAGGAATTTGTAGATATTAGTAAACTTTCTTGTGTAATAAGTGTCTGGGGCCCCCGCTTACAGCCTAAATAGCTTCTGAGGAGTTTACAAAATCTAACTTATAGGTCTGTTGTGAATATGTTGTTGTGTATAAAGATGATTATCATGATGTGTATTGTGATCAAAATAAAAGAACTACAATCATATTCTCACAGTGAAAGTGTCATCCAAACCCAGTCCAAATCCTTGAGTGTGTGACCCCGGTGCTCTCCACACCTCCGTCTGTCTGGTTGAATCAGCGCTCCTGTCTGCGGCTCTCTGGATTGTATCCCCTCTCTCTCTTTCCTGTCAGATGCACTATTTCTCACGTAGGACGTCCCGCACAAGCACAAACGGTCTGAAGTCGTGTGGTATTAGTCACTACATGTGTCATTTACAGGCGTGTTTGAACTAAAGTGTGACAAAGTGTGATTAAGTAAAGACAGAAGAGAGTAAAGAGGAAGAAAGCGGTGGAAAAATGGATTTGAACGCAATGTAGTGATGCAAGAATAGTGTTATATAGGGAAATGTACAGTTGGACAAGGCTGCTTACGACTTTTAAACTGAGATGGATTGGACGCTTTTTGTGATTTGACTAAATATTTTGTTAAGATGGTAAGGATTATGAGAAAAAGAAGAAAGATAGTAATAACATTTTTTTAGTGACTGTGCAATTTAAAGCGGCTATTCTAGGTTTTATGTGAGAAGTTAAAATCAGTTTGGCCCCAACACATAAATAATTGACCACGTTTAGAGAACCCAATGCTGGATGCACTGGGTCCTAAAACATTGGATCATCTCAAAATTACACAATATATAATTAAGTACAAACAGCACGACAGGGCCCATGACAAAAATATTTTATACTGTATTTGACTTGTGGTTTGGAGTTGTTGTTCGTAGTTCTGTTGTTTGTTTGAAGACAGCAAAAATCAGGTGACCTTTAAAGGAATAGCCAATTTTTTTTCAATAAAATAACTTAAATCAATTTCTTTCTAGCACAGATCTCTTGTTAATATCTATTCAGTGAAATTAGTCTGCAATGTCCTGACTATGTCTAATGCTGCCTTCCCACCAAACGCAATGGAGCGTCAAAAGAGACCAGTTTTAATGTTAAGTGAGGCTAAACACGCGTTCAGAGACCAACTCCGCCCACAACTGAACTCAAGCAGGCTCGCAAAAGTGGGAGATGCCGGAGCCTTTTAAGAGACCCAGTGGGGTGAACAGACATTGATTGACAGAACCAAATATGAACAGCGTTCTGGTCTGACGGAGATTTGCAGCGGAGGAGCTGTACAGCAACAGCACCAAGTCTTTGCTTACTTGCACGTAGATTTTTTATATTTGCTTACAAAACATACGTATGAAACTTTGCTTTAGTTACTAAGCACATGAGCCTTGAGTATTTTCTAAAAATGAAAATCGAAATGAAACACAGGCACGAGTTCGAACAGCGCATCGTAGAACTAGTGACGGAACAACGTGCTACTCGCTCAACAAGCTGAGCCAAATGACGGCTGAAGTCATTGAGCAGCGGATGATCGCTTTCCAACTCTCCACAGCATCGATGTCAGAGGGAGGAGTTTAGAAAAAATCATCTGGGCGGCTCGTCTGTCTCGTCAACTCACTGTGACGTCAGCGGGTACTGAAAATGCACTGATAGCGTTTGACAGCGTGGCAGTACAGCCGCAGTTTTTGCACATAACTGCAAATAAGCGAGTTTGCACAATATGTCCAAAAAAGGCCTGGAAACAGTAGATAATCAACTTTGGCCCCATATACACAGTCTGACAGTGAAAAAAAGTGATTCTGAGTTTAGTTTCTCTTTAAAGAGACGTGACGCGAAAATAAGGACACTGCGGCGTGAATTGAGCGAATTGGCAGCGCAATCATTCATCATTTATTGGGCCCAGACGCGAATTTGACGGGCCATTCGAGTTTGGTGGAAATGCAACATAATAATGTCGAAACTCCACTATGTTTGTCTGTTGTTCTTGTTAGCATTGTGGCTAAATGTTGCTAGCCAAACCAAACAGCTGTGAAAAAATCATAAAACATATGACGAACAATTCAGAGGTTCAGAATGAATTAGGTAGGTGAACAAACATGTGGTCTGATGTAGGAAGTTTAAAATGATTTCATTCTGTTTATAGGACTTTCAACTTCACATATTGTTTCCTTAATTCACTTTAGATATACAGTATACTAAGAGGTATATCATTTATTATTAAAATTTGCAATCGTGAAATATTCTTGCTTTTTTGTTCATCAAATGTCTGTCCTCATTAAAACTACTACTGCAACAATAATGATTTCTGTGACTGTTATCACTAAACCAATCAAAGCTCAAATAAAGAAAGTCTATTGAATCGGAAACAACATCTGGATAAATGTGATTGTAAAAGCGTCCAGGGTTTGGTCTTGACCTCGAGGCAGAAGGAGGCAAAAGCACAGTACAAGTTTGTTTACGGACATTCCCCTGAATACTTCAACAGAACAGTTTGTAATGCTGAGCTGGACATTTAGAGTAAACACAACCTTTCCTGCAGCTAATACTTACAAGAAATAATGTCATGGTAGTAATTATCGGTGTTTTATTGTTCCCGGTTGTAAATGTAGTGCTGCCAATGACAAACTTGATTATGATACCAAGAACGCTGGTTAATCACAACTAAAAGAGCTATTTCAATGGACACAATGAGTAAAGCATGAAGCCATTAATGAAGCACCATAACTTACTTCACGAACAACTAAATCTCACTCCATCTACTGGCTGCAGAGTTCAATTAAGGTTATATAAATAATACTTGCCCCAAACATGCTAATATACTAAGTATGTTGTTCTAATATGATTTGGCAGCATAAATATTGGACATAAAATAGATTAAAAACTGCGCAGATAATCTCAACCTTAAATGTTGAAGGGAAAAAAAAGTTTTCGAGGTTTTCTTCAGACATATTTAAAACTACACTCCAGAATCAGATTTTTAAAACAAAAATCAAATCACATTACTTGTCAGAAAAATTGGAATTTAGGTATTTTTCACAAATTGCTTTCCCCAAACACCAAAGAATATAATCAATATTCAATGTCTACTTTGATAGCAAAAACAAATTGCTTAACAATTATTATTATTATTTTCTGTTTCACCAGAAAGTTTAATATGAAAGCAAAACAAAATGGGAAAATTCTTCATCAAACAAAGCTTTTGTGTCTCTGCAAACACTAAAACTGTCAATTTAAAAATCAACTACTCAACTGATGTTCAATGCAGGGATGTTAGCGTTAAAGTCCGTAATGCAGAGCCACATGTGAAACTAATGATGTGCGTTTGTGAGAATGACAGATAAGTTAAATAGATTTAAATACTCTCTTTTTGTCACTGTTAAAAAATGAGGTACGCCACACCAGGGCTGGGCGACAAAGCAATAAATCTATAAAGATTTTCTTGTAGCAAGATCACAGTTTGATTGTATCTCAACTCCTGTAGACTGGATATTTTCTTATTGCCTGTCAGAGGAAAAGCTCTGTAATCCTTATTAAAGAAACACTGAGACTCCACAAATTCAGATTAAGATGAACTGACTTTAAATTCAAGGGGATCAAGTACAAGAATGTTACAACCTCAAAGTCACTCCCCGAATCTAAACCAATAAAGTCTGCTCTCGGTTGCTTCCTGGTCTTGCTTCAGCTTGTACTTGCTCTTGTTCTTGCTCAAAGGAATTAAACGAATGGGACCATTCCTCTCATCCAAGCAGTGGATGTCTCCACCTCTTCCTCCATTTGAGCAATGCTCACAGATTGGTAAACTGTCCCTCAGTTCCAGTCACACTAGTGCAATGTTGTTTCCAGAAAATCTCAAACACACCTGTTGATTTGTTTTGTAAGTCTGGCAGCACCTTAGGTTTAACTAAAAATAGTTATTTTTGGAAAATTTTATTTGCTTCATCTCAAACTATGAATACAATCATCTGCAAGCAACCAGCCTGGAAGAAAAAATCCTGACAATGACTTCAACCTTCAATAAAAGTTATTAATTCATTAATTGGACATTGTTTTCTCTGCAAAACGCAATTTATAACAATAACAACTTTAGGCATGAAAATGCACTAACGTCTATGCTTCAGTCATAAATGGATATATTTGGTAATCAAACCTGATTTCACCTTTTTTATGACTTTAATGAGCAGAGGTGTACTCGATGTATCAGTATTGGATATACATATGAACTTGTTGGCGATAAGTGTATTGATACAGGAAGCGTATCGGATAATTAAGTCATAAAAAATTTACATTCTGACCTAATCTGCTTAGCTTAACCTAGCTAAAGTGATTATCATGACATTGTAAATATGCACTGTACCAATGTTAGACTGTTCCAATAAGAGTGGGCTTTATCAACATCTCATTATCTCTGGGATTTAGTCGTGTCACCTTTTCTCGGGTACTGGTTTCTCCACCGGAAAACATGCATGTTTAGGTTAATTGGGATCACTGTAAATTCCCTTAGTGAATGAATGAGAGATGAATGTTTGTCCTGTCTGACCCTGCGACAGTTGGCACTGTCCAGGTGTTCCCCCTAAGGCCCAAAGTACTGGATAGGCTTCAGTCACCCGACCTAACGGTTAGCGGTGAAAATATGAAACAAAAAAAACACTAAGTAAAAATACACATTTTTTGCATTTTGACATTCTACTTACATTCTTAACATTAAGGTTCCCGTACTCAAAAACATTTTGAAAACATTTTTATACAGGTAGTATACCAACTTTCTATAGTATTTTCTACATTTTCTCATTTGGTCAGTAAATATATCTTTATGTTTCGTAATGATGGAATTGTATCACAATATACATATATCGGGATACTTTTTGTATCAGAAGGCCTTGCAATACCCAGCCCTTCAAAATTCATACAAAACTTAAAAAAAAGCCCAAAGATGCTAAAAAGAAGTGGACTTGACAACTCTGAGGCTAAGAGAAAAAAGGTTGGAAAAAATAGACTGTATTTGAACAGAATCATCACACAGAGAAAAGAGAAATCATGATATGAATAATAATAAAAAAAATCACAATATTGCCCAGCCTTTCACCAAATGCTCACATTCCTTCAAATACATACAACTCTATAAATCAATGACTCCACAGGAAACCCTCGCCTCACTTTGTCCCACGTCGGCCTACAGGAGCGTGTTTTTGAGTCGTCCTTTGTACAGTAAAAGCTCTGCGTGCCAGACATATTTTAGCCCCGAACAGCGCGAGGTACACGGTGTCGCGCTGTCACAAACGCTAATGTAACGCGGTTATACTGAGAGGAGCTGTGTGAGCATGTTCCTCTGCAGTGGCTCAGCACAAATGCATGTTCAACTTGGGTTATTTCCAAAACTGCTAAATTGCCCTTGTCAAAACAGTTCAGGAAGCCCTTTATTCAGCGCACAAGGCCCAGCCGGTGCAGGCCATAAATCACAGGTTTGATACGAGAGAAATATGCAGATCTTAACTCGGTGAGGCGTGTCAATATGCAGATTGAGGTGCGTTTAAAGCAGCACAGTGTAACTTTTGTGATGGCAGTAGACTGATTTTCTATAGGTTCAGTTTACATTACATCATATCACAGCATTGTACAGGCCAATAATTTAAGCACAGATGAAGAGAAGCTAAAATATGAATATTATAGTAAAAAATAACAATGGAAACGAGTGTGCCATATGAACATAAATTACTTTTAAGGAGGGGATATGTCTAGAAAACTTTTACAGATAGACCTTATGGATTTTCACATTAAAAGCCAGTTCCCATTATGAGTTTGACTTCTTCCCTTTCTTATAAATGCTCATGTTTTTATTATGATGTTTTGTTTTATAAAGCCTTTGCTTGGGGTTTTCAGCACAGTTTATGTTCCTCTTCTTGTATAGGGTAGGGTTATGACACCTGATAATGTCATTGCTTCTATTTTAATACTTACGTGAACACAATGCATCATTTATGTGGTAATTTTGTAATTGTCAGCTAATCAGTACAACATGACCCACTTGTCACTTTAGAACTGGGTCACCTGTCACAATCTGAACTAAGCCTTGACGAAGACACTAAGGTGTTTATGAACTTCAATATACAACTATTTAAGTTCTTTATTGACACGTAGCCCTGCCCATAAAGGACTTTAATATTTTTATACTACAGAATGCCTTGGCCATTCACAGAACCTTATTACCATATGTGCAAATTCAACGCGTTCTCATGAATTGTGTGTAAATACCACGCCATGACAAACTGCGTGTCATGACAACGCCCGTTTTGGCGTGCAATTACTCTGGCGTGGTCTGAACACACGATCTGGTTGAGGACAAACAGGAGTTTTTTTCGGGGTAAATGGCTAAGTTTAGGTCTGAAGTAGCCAAAATGGTTAAGTTTAGGCCTGGTGCTTGGAATTGGTTAAGTTTAGGATTAGAATTGTGTTAGTCTTCATGAATACTAACTTGTCTTTACATTCTTTATTGGAAAGAACTGGGACAGAAACACGTGAAATACACACGCAAAAAGATAGAAATTGCATTCATATGAAGCCGTTTATAATTGCGCGGTATTGACACGCTTATCTGTGAGAACAGGCTGGCAGATTGAATTCTGTCTTCCTCAAGTTCCCTTTCATAATCCTTTCACAATCAAAACTATTAGCAATACCTGGTTGTGGATGGCCATGTACACATCAACAAAACCTCCAGGTTATTCTGTTTTCCACCTGAATATCTGCTCATATAAACGCCAACTCGAATATTCCCATTAATTCATTTAATTTAATAAACTTCATTTAAACAGAAAAGTCCCTCTGAGATTCAGAATCTCAGGGGGACCGGAGAGTGGAGGCATTAATGGTGGACATGTTTTTAGTGGTAACTGGAGAACCCGGAGGAAGCCGACACAGGCACAGGGAGAACATGCAAACTCCCCTTGGCCTGGGAATTGAACCAAGAACCCTCTTGCTATGAGGCCAGAACCGCTGGCCGCCCACAGATATGACATGAGGAACCTGTTCAGACACATAAATATGTCATTCACGCTTCACAGTCTGGAGTTTCAGACGTCAATAATTGATTTTATTCAATTAGGTTAGCACTCCATCTACTGGCTGCAGAGTAGAATTGCATTGGTGAGATAAATATTGTTAGCTCATCCCTGACATGCTAATATAAGCACGTAGTTATAAAATTATTTGACGACAGAAATGTTGGATTTTAAATAGATTGCAGACAATCTCAAAGCTCAACCAAACTCTGGAACTGGAAAATCTGAAAAGGTGTCACTTAGATGTGTGCTAGCTTACCACAGATATGCTAATATGAGAAGGCAGTTCTAAAATGTTGGACTTAAATTTTACCTAAAACAGAGCCAAAAATGTCAAACCATAACACAAACTCAAGTATTAAAACTGCAAAATTTGAAAAAGCCTTGAGAACGGCTCAAAGAGGAGATATATTTGACTTATTAAACCAACATGAACGAAGCTGAATTCTGTATAACTCCAGGGAAGTTTTTGATGAACATTACCACAGAAGCTCAGAAAGTTAAGCTTGCATAAAACATGTCCATTAAAAGTATTGATAAAGAACCTAAAGCGCGCTGTGTCCTGTGTTAGTTTTGTATTCAGAACGTCTTGTAAATGATGGAGAGACCCACACAGAGTCGGTGAAATCTGGGTGATTTAGCAGAGAGCAGAGAGACCCAGGAGAGGGACAGAAATATGGGAGGACCGTCATGGTGAAAGATCAATGTTATACAGATGTAAAGTCATGCTCTGTAAGGGTCCGCCTGTGCTCAAAGTCACCTCCGATTATTTATAGTCGACCAGCAGCAGGGACACATTGTAATATATTATAATCTGATGTGTGTGGGGTTTCTTTCTGCAGAGTCACTGTATCAATACTAGCTTCTGTCAAGTTATATTCTCAGCTAATGCTCATACAAAATGTTAAATATTACTTCTAATCAATGTATGCTGTGTATAAGATTCTTGCGTATAAAGACTTATATGTTCACTCTTCATCTTAAGTCTTAGAAAGAAAAGATTTTACAGATGCAATTTTTGTGTGTCTCGCCCATGTCTGTAAAAACATTTATTAAGTTCCCCAAATCAAAATTTTACTTAACTTTGCCAAACTTCTTTTATTCCTATGAAGATTGTGTCTGTGATTGGGACTTTTTTAAATAGTCTGTAAGGTTGGTTACTAACATTCTAGATCACAGGTGTCAAACTCAAGGCTCGGGGGCAGATGCGGCCCTCCACCTCATTTCATGCGTCCCTCAAGGTCTTATAAGGTTTATTTTAATTTCATATTAGTGCCAGAAGTAATCTCAATGTCTTGATTAATTGGTCTGAAACTTAAAGAGTACAAATAATTTTTTGGACTAATGCAGATGTATATTCAGCTGTTGTCACCAAGGAGAACAACCCCCAATTTGTCAAATGAGCTCGACACCCCGTTCTAGATCATTAGTTCTCAACTTGACTTGCGACCCAAAGCTGGGTCAAGGAAAGTTTTTGTTGGGTCGCGTGAAGTTGCCAATTGAATGAGTTTTTAAGTCCTGCTCCTCAGCACAGCTCAGAGTCAGTCTAGTGCCTCAAAGACAGTCCCTCCACATAAAGATTACATTATTTATTGTCAAAGCTGTTATTGCAGAGTAGTTTAGAGATGAGACAAACCAGGTCTGTGTGCATGGATGCATTCTTCCGCCTGTAATACAAAGGCTGTGTGCTGAAATGCAGTGTATTTTGAACTAAACAACATGTAGACAACAATCTGCTCCTGCAGCATTAATTGAACTAACCAACGTGAAATTAGGCTTGTTTAAAATGAACACAGACTGTTGCATCAGTCATCAGTTTAGAACTCTGCTCTTCTTCCTGTTTTTTTCAACTCTTTCTTCACAAACTTGTTCTTGATTAGGGATGGGTACCGTTAAGGACTATCTTATCGATACTGCTTATCGATTTGTCTTTTAACGGTTCTCTTATCGATATACCATTACTCACAATAAAACAATAAATAGCTTTTGATTGCATGTTTTTATAAACAAAGGTTTAGAATACAATGCTAACAAAGATAACAAAACACTAATAGACAACTAAATTATATTACCTTTTTTAATTATTAATATTTTGCAATGTAGTCAGTGAATTGAAAGCTCAAAGAAAGCTACATTTGTTCGAAACTTGCTGTGCTTATTCCACAAGTGATCAGAGTTTGTGAAATGTGTGACAGATTAGGCGTATACATGGACACGGACCTGTGTATCATACTTTCAAATGCTCGCACGCATGGCCGTTTGCTCTCTACCTGTGTGTCTGGCGCGGTGCGCTCAAAGCTGGACCGCTGTACACAAAAGGAGAGACGCAAACGGGAGGACAGATTTATGAAATGCCCTCCCTCAGAACCGATAAGAGGTTTGTGACGGAGATTATCGATACAGTGGACCGTTAAGCACCGCACCGGAGCTGTTATGAAACTGGGTCGCAGTACCATCCCTAATCTTGATTCATGTAAACTGTCTTTTATGTTTACATCTACCAAATTAAACTAAAGTTGAAAAATCACAAAACCTGTCATACGCACTTTAAGTTTGGGTGCTGCAGTGTTTGCATGGGGGGCACTTTATCAGCATGAACAGATTAAGAAAGAGAAACATTGTACTTTAGAAATAACAAAATTACTGACAACCGCTCCCCGCGTCTCAAATCAACTCCACATTTACACATCATTGATACAGGGCAGATGCAGTGTTCAGGTGGTGGAATCTTCTCTCTCTTTCTCTTCTCTGTCTCTCTGCTCTTTTTTCCTCAGGCGTGCTCTGTCACACACTAAGATTAATGTACTAGCAGTGTGCACCATCAGCTTGTGTTTCCGTCCAGTTTATTCCCTCCTTCTGCCTCTCACAGCGGCTCACAGCAGGCGATACAAACAGTGACAAAACTCCACCTGAACGCTCTGTTTCCCTTCGCTGATCAGGTACGTATACAAAAGTTCCTCTGAGCTGCTTGAATACAGAAGCGGTCCCATATTGTGTTTATAACGGACTCACGTGTTTGCAGTAAAAGGTTTATTCAGGACGAACATATGGGCCTGTGTGAGGAGTGGAGTGATGCCAGCGTTTGTTTTGTTATTAGCTAAAACTGTTATTTGGAGTGAGACAAGGAAGAGTATTGTTTATGAAGGATAAGTGTTTTTAAGTGTTTTTAAGTTGCTGTTCTTGAACTGTGTGTTGCAACAGGATTCAGCAAATGAAAGCTTATCTTATCGTATTACTGAAAAAAAAACAGTTTGGTTTGTCCTCCCTATTTCTGTTTTTAAAATAAGTTCAAGGGCTTAAAATACGACTAGGTATTGGTAAGGTTTTTTTCAACATCAGTAGTATTGTCAGTTCCTCTTATCGGGACAATTTCTTTCAGTTTCCCTTATTGATTCCTAAAATAATGTGTCTGGTGTATCTAATTTTCTAAACCAGTATTTAACTCATTTGAATACTGGTTTAGAAAGCAAATATACAAGCAAATATACAATTTCATGCATAAACACATGTCTCAAAGTTGTGTGAAGCAGACAAACAGCAGAGAAGAGACTGACACAGTGAGGCTGTAGTGTATTCTTCTCTCTGCTACTATATTTGTCCCAAACATTCACATTAATAGAGGAGAGTTGAGTCAGTCTCTTACCTCCGCGGTGCTCTGAACATGCCATGTTTGATGCACTTTTCTTAAATGTTTTAGGGGTTTTTATTCAATTTATGTGTTTTTTTTACAGTACATTACTGGGATTGAATATTGGTGTCGATATCCCGGTTTTGCCTTGATTGGACATATGAGGATTTATTTACTGGTTGATGTTGATCGAGAACATCTCATGACTTTTTTCACATAAAGCTAAGTTATTATTTGTACAATAAATAACAGCTACATAACACTATATGAATTATTTTCCTATGTTTTGAGAAAAATCTATATCGGTTATCAGCAGATACTTACTGCCAAAGTATCAAAATTGGTATGGGAACAGAAAAAAGCTGATCGGAGCATCAAGTTCACACTCATTTCTTTACATCAGACTTTGATATTTCTGTTCAGAAAGTCCAATACGAAGATGCAGCTGAGCTAGCGGCACAGTGGCAGAGCACAAAAGAGAGAAGAAATTCGGACGCCACTAGGGCTGTAGTCAACCAAAGAACTTCTTAGGGATGGTTAACCGATTAACCGGTTAACCGTGACTAATGGTTTGACCGAGTGAGACGTCTTTCACTGTTAACTGACAAATATTCAATTGCTCCAGCAGATGGCGTTAACTGCCCCTGAACAGCTCTGGAGTTTGTCAGAGAAGGAAAAAAAGATCGCTAAAACTACAAAAACACTGTTTATCTCATAAGTACTGAGCAAACTGCATGACATTGCAGTGTTTATGACAAATATCAACCATGCAGGATTTATTCACTTGGATTTTATGTTGATGAAGAAAACAGACTGCTTATTCAACTAGCCTGGGAAACAATCGATGTTTTTACCTGTTCAAGACAAGCTAAGGTAAGCAGCTAACGTTAGCAGGAACTTTAAAACATGACTCTTTATTTGAGAGTAGTTTTATATAATACATAGTGCAAAAGTGCATTAAAACAGTGTTTATAGAGGCTTCTATTCAGCCGTGTTGTGTCCAGTTTAAAGCCCTGTCTCTGTCTCTCTACTCTAAATTCACCCTCGTAGCTGCTGTGTCCAATTATAACACTTCCAGTGAAATTAACAGCATAAAAAAGTACCGCGTTAACATGTTCGGTTAACCGATTATTGACCGTGAAGAGCTCCAACTAACGGTTAAAGACATTTTAGAAAATGTGCATCCCTACTTCTTAGTCAACTAAAGTCATGTCTCTACGACTGATTGATTTAAAAGGGGGCTTGTCAAAAGCTGTTCAACAAAAGCATTTATTTATTTGGTTTATTTGACCCAAATAGTTCTTGAAAAGACTAAATGCATTGGAGGTAATGCAAAACAATACTGTGTCAAAGAGCATATGCAATGTGTATGAACAGTATATGCAAAAAGCCATAATAACCCACGATTAGCACCCACATTTTCATCTAACTCACTGCATTTTTCTGCTGTTCTATGGAATTATTCTAAAGAATTCTATATATAATGCTATATAATCCTAAGTAAAAGTTCCCAAAGCATTTAAGGCTCAGCGGCCCAAAGCGTCATCACAAGAGAAGGATAAGAGAAGACGTACTATTTGATCTAATGGTAATAGATGTTACTAGTAAACTCATTCTCATTTGAGGTTTTAACTAAGATTTTATTGTAACTATAGCCCAATTATTTGTATGAACATCCATATTTGGCCTTCGAGTAAGCGGACACAACACACTGTTCTACATTTGTCTCTCTGAAGGAACAGTTCTGCACATAACTCTCTCTCTCTCTCTCTCTCTCTCTCTCTCTCTCTCTCTCTCTCTCTGCAGCAGATCGGAAAACAAATGTAAAGTGAAACTATTCAATCTTGGCACACATTTGAGTCTTGTTAGCGACTAAATTTACGTCTTCCTCACACCACCTGGACTCGGCTCCTGCCTCCACTCAGTCTTGCATAACTCCGGTTTTAAACGCACAAGACGGAGGAAAGAGAATAGGCTTTTTATCTGCAGTTTGGTGCCAATATTGTGTTAGAAAGCTTTGGATTCTACAGCAATGAAAGTTTTGTGAAAATTTAAGTTTCTTAATGGAGACATATTGTGTTTTCATGTATTTATACAGTCATACATTTTCTTCCTCTGGTTTTTGTTCCAACTAAGCTAAATATTTCATGATTAACTGAACTATGACCCTCAGCCACAGACACAAACATTATTGAATAAAAGTTTTACATACTTTATAATGTGAAAGTGAAAGAAAAATGGATTTGATTGAAATTGTGCGAGACAGCGGAGAGAGAGAGAGAGAGAGAGAGAGAGAAAGAAGAGAAAGAGAAAGAGGGAGGAGAGGAAAAACTGGAAGGGATGAGAGGGAGAGAGGAGAGAAGGGAGAAAAAAGAGAGAAAGAAAACAAGGGAGAGGAGAAAAATAAAAAGAGAAAAGAGAGGGGGAAGATAGGGCAAGAGACAGAAACAGAGGTGAGGAGAGAAAGAATAAAATATATAGAGAGAAGAGAAAGAGAGACAGAGAGGAGAGAGAAAGAGTGAGAGTGAGGAGAAGAAAGAAGAGGTGGATGAGAGACAAAGAAAGAGGAGAGAGAGGAGAAAGAGATGAGGTAGAGAGAGAGAGGGGGAAAGACAGACACCAACAGGAGGAGACAGAGAGAAGAGGAAAAAAGACAGAGAGGAGAGAGAGAGAGAAAGAAAATAAGGGGATGAGAGGGAGATGGAAGAGAGAAAGAGAGAGACAAAGAGGAGAGAAAGTGGGAGAGGAGAGAGATATAGAGAAAGAAGAGCGACAAGAGAGAGAGAGAGGAATTAGAGAGACAAGAGTGAGAGGAGTAGAGTGCAAGAGAGGGAGAGGAGAAAGAAAGACAGAAAAGGAGAGGGGAATGAGAGAAAAAGACAGAGAGAGAGAGAGAGAGAGAGAGAGAGGAGAGAAAGAGACAGAGAGGGGGCAGAGCGGAGAAAGAGAAAGTAACAGCGAGGAGAGAGACAGAGAGAAGAGAGAGAGGAGAAAGAGAAAGAAGGACAGAGGAGAGTGAAAGAAAGAAAATAAAGGGATGAGAGGGAGATGAGGAGAGAAAGAGAGGAGAGAAATGAGAGAGAGACAGAGAGAGGTGGACAGAGAGAAGAGAAAGAGGAGAGAAAGTGGGAGAGGAGAGAGGTATAGAGAAAGAAGCGAGACAGAGAGAGAGAGGAGAAAGAAAAAGAAAGACAGAAAAGGAGAGGGGATGAGAGAAAGAGAGACAGAGAGAGAGAGGAGAGAAAAGACAAGAGACAGAGAGAAGGCAGAGCAGAGAAAGTAACAGCGAGGAGAGAAACAGAGAGAAGAGAGAGAGAGAAAGAGGAGCGAAAGTGGGAGAGTAGAGAGATGTAGAGAAAGAAGAGAGACAAGAGAGAGAGGAATTAGAGAGACTAGAGAGGGAGAGGAGAAAGAAAGAAAGACAGAAAAGGAGAGGGGGATGAGAGAAAGAGAAAGTAACAGTGAGGAGAGAGAGAGAGAGAGAGAGAGAGAGAGAGAGAGGAGAGAAAGAGACAAGAGAGAAAGAAGGCAGAGTGAAGAAAGAGAAAGTCACAGCGAGGAGAGCGACAGAGAGAAGAGAGAGGAGAAAGAGAGAAAGACGAGGATGAGAAAGAATGAATGAAAGAAAAACAGGGGGACGAGAGAAAGATGGAGAGGAGGGTAAGAGAGAGAGAGTGAGTGAGAGAGAAAGACAAAAGAGAATATGCTTTTGACCCTTCAGAGCCACTTTTTTACACAAAAATCACATCTTAAAAAACACAGATAAACTGAAAACAAAAGCCAAGTCTGTTTCTTTTTGCCAAAGACGACCAACACAAACATCTTCTGTCAAAACGACAGAATATGTTGTAATAATTCACGAAAATCTCTGAGACAGCTGCACGATTTAAATAACCCGAATGTTTTCCTGCCTGATAAGTCTCAAACACATTGCCAATTTCTCATCTTAACCATTGTTTTTTGCATTCCTTTTTTGAGAGCGAATCCAAGACAAAAGAATGACATCACTCGTCTATAATTTGACTTTTTGTAGCCAGCGTGAACCCGTTCCTCTGGTGACTCATTTGTAACAAGACATTTTCACTTTTTCGGCGCAGAATACTAAGCTGCGTGCCGGCGCTGTGGTGTGTGTGGTGTGAGTGTTGTTTTGTAAAGTTCATCTCCCCTCCAGGCTCTGCTCCTGGGTGTAAGAGAACTCCCGCTACCGCTGCTGTGACGAAATACAAAACTATGAATCATAATTATGGAGAAAAGTGGGGATGCGCGAAGCTATTTTTCACCGCGCAGGTACAGGACGGGCCGGAAAAGCAGACTAAACAAGTAAAAATGGTGCGTATTAGTCTGCTGTTGTTCAAATATCCTGCTAAATGGGACGTAGAGAGCAGTGATTCTTAAGTTTACTTTTGCACCAAGTATGGATGAACTAAAATGCACGACCTAAACAAAATTAACCTTGTAGATGCCGAGGGTTGTCAAGAAAGTAAGAAAGTATAAGAAACTTTATTCTACTGTAGACTCTAGAACAGGTCTGAAGTCAAGAGAAACTTACTGCCACAACCAGGGGCAAAACTAATTTATATTTAATTTATATGACACAACTATTGAGACCCATAATTCCTTTAATACAATATATTTAAAAAATAACAAGGTTTATGTAATTCTAGCAGGTCTGGGAGATTATTAAAAAGATTCTAAGCCCCCTTAGCTCCACCTCTGTAAGACTGGGCTTCAGAAGCTTCAGTTAGACTGAATCAACCTGACTAGACTGTCCTGTGTGATCAGAACAGAGAAAACACTGCTGCTGCACAAACCTTTGTCAGGTTAGTGCCCAAACTTCTGTTTAGGCACATTCATGCTGTTAATTTTGCATTTTATTACACTGTATATTTTAGACCTTTTCTCTGTGGATGTAAGATTTGCACAAAATAAAGAAACAATATGTAGATTCAGTTTATCAGAATATCACTGGGAGTTTAAAAAACTTCTTAAAAGAACCTGTCTAGCTTTGCTTTGACAGAGCAACTCTGAGGGAGAGAGAGCTTTGTGTGGGGGCTCAAATGTTTTTAAATGAGCCAAAGAGCTGCACTGAGAGCTGTTTGCCCCTCCACTGACTGCTGTTTACACTTCAAGTATAAGGTCGCTATTGCAATTTGAAAAAAAAAAAAAAAAAAAAATTAAAAATACGGTTACCATAGTGCATTATGGTTTGTGACAGGTTGTGGTCAGCTGACTCACCATTGTGAACTGTACACAACTTCTGGGTAGCCATTGCTGACTGATCAGAGGTTCACTCATCGAATGTCTCTCATCCTACTCATGTGCATTTGAAAGGTAAAGGTAAAGGTAATGTTTATTAAAGATACATGAAGCACAAAGGCAGAGATGGTTGTACCAGATTCTAACTTTACAGCTAATTTCTATCTGTAGTCCTGGGGAGGGGAGGCACACTGGACATGTTTTTAGTGGTAGGTGAAACCAGAGTACCCGGAAGAAACCTATGCGGACACAGGGAGAACATACAAACATAGAAAGGCCCCAGGCTGCTCAGGAGTCGGCCCTCTTGCTTTGCAGCCAAAGCGCTAACCGCTGCACCACCGTGTTGCCCAGTTGAGAAGAGAATCATGTCTAACTTGTCCATCCTCCTTCAGTTATGCTGCTCCCTCAGCCTGGAGCTCTTTTCAGTCTGAACTGAGGCTGAGGACACTTAAGTTTTTCCTCTTGAAGAACAAAGAGCAAGAATCTTTGGAAATCTGTATGTGCTTTAAATGTAGTTTTGGTTTTATGTATATATGTCATCGTTTTTTTTTTATTGTGCACAGCACACTTAGTTACTGTGACCAAGGTTACCCTTGAAAAAGTTAAATAATGGTTAAACAAACCAGAGGCTGGAGGAGGTCACAATGTTAAAAATTATTGTTGCAGCATCAGTCTCTAGAGGGAGCTCTCAGAATTAGTCTTCTTGACAGTATAGCCAAAATCTTGCATTATACAGTATAGGTGTACAGTTTAGAAACTGAAAAAAAAAAAGAAAAATGAAAAAAAAAAAAAAAAAAAAGAACAGCTAGCCAGAAGACAAGACAACTGAACTTAACTTTAAGATAATTAGTAAAAAGTAAACACTGATAGTAAACTGATGCACCTTGAAGTAAGTAGAGGTCGATTGGTCAATCTCTAAAATATTATGTATTAAAGTTTTGGCGCAATGGCACCAGAACCACATTTTGAGAATCTGTGAAACAATGATTGTTAATGTAGCATCTTAAATCATTCCTCAACATGGAAACTCTCCCTCGGACTGCCTTTAAGTGGGGACCAAAGCGACGCAATTTCTACCAGCGGAAAACTCGAAAGCACTGACGATTCCTGGCGTGTTTACAAAGCCCCGCGCAACAAAAGCAGAGTGGAGGCTGATTAAAAATGACAAGGAGGATTATGGGAAACATATGGTCACAATGGAGGAGGCCGGTGCTGTGCGTGTGACGGCGAGGAGAAAGTCTAATGTAGTCTGCTCAGGTCTGCTTTGCCATTTTACAGGGAATTTCTCTGCAGCTGAGTCTAATATGAAACACGGGCTGAGGTTTGGGGGGAAGGGAGCAACACGGGAAAGAAAATAGGGCAGACATATGAAACTTATAGATAGAAGAAGGATTGATGGTCATACTTTACACAACAGACATGCTAACAGACCTTGGAATAGTCGGATAAAATATTACAAAGAGGGAACATTTTGAGTCAACGTAATAAACGCTGCGGTTGTCCATTTGAAATACAAGCCAGTAAATACAGAGAACGTAAACTTTAGCCTGGAGAATCCAATGGACGTTATCAAAAATACTATTGAACCGTTGGATAGTTGTGCTTCAATTCAATTCTGGTGTTGGTTTGATCCTCATGTCTCCCTCCAGAGCTCTGTATTTTAAAATTTTTGTGCAGCTAGGATTCTCAGTCAAGGATTATCATCGTTATTGAGGAAAGTTTCGTCATTCTTTTTTAGACATTATCTCCTGACCTAAATTCCTAAGCAGTGATATTGTTATTTAATTTGTTTACCTAGCAAATTCACATATAAAGTAGTTTGTTCTTGTGAGGTTTAAAAACATATCTGAATTGTGACCCAGGTATCAAGACAAGAATCCAGCAGTGACAAAACAGACTCATCCCATCCAGTTGTACATATGTAGAAAACAGCCAGTGTATGCTATTGGGATCAAAATATTAGGCCAGAAAAAATCTTAAATTAAATACATGCCGTGATAACCAGTTATTCAACTTACAGAAACTAAATTTTTAGGTGTCACATTAGACCAAACTATGTCATGGTTACACCTGTAGTAGACACACAAGACGAGCCTCGAATGCAACTTTCACTTTACCAAAACCAGGAACTAATGCAATGAAAACAACCTTTCTATACAGAGCTGTTTCTCACTGGAATGAACTGCCTCAAAAAAAATAATGATAATAAGAAATTATCGTGTTTAAAAAAAAAAAGCTCTATGAAACTAGTGTTTGAAAATGTAATGCTGCTAAATGTTTAAGGTCAAATATTGGGACACAATGGGATGTTGATGTTGTTGTACTTAATGTGTATTGTAATACTTTTACTTTGAGACTAGACCCCAGGAAGAGTAGTTTCTGCTAATGTAGAGACTAATGGGGATCCTTAAACAAACAAAAAAACAAATCCTTTCAAGACTTTTGTCTTAAATAAAATAAGAACATGTTATAAACAACTTTATTTCTCACTTTAACAAGGCGATTATTTAAAAATCAATTATTTTACGCAATGCAGAGGTTTTTTCTGAGGTGCTCTAACGCAGTGTTTTTCAACCTTTTTTGGGCCAAGGCACACTTTTTACATACATAAAATTCTGAGGCACACCAAAAATGTTTTTGAAGACAATGCTTTTATTTATTAATGTGAAACTTGGGCTTGTTTACAAGAGCACAGAGCAGATATTCGGGCAGGGATTGAAGAAAGACACACACGAAGCTCCTCATCAACAGCTCTGAGTCTTTCTCTGTTTTTAGTTTTTATAGCAGTTAGACTTGAAAAACTAAGCTCGCATAGATATGTTGTGGAAAATGGGAGCAATGTCATAATTGCTTTATTTGCAAGAATAGGGAACTCCTTGGCAGCATTTAACCAAAAATGGTCCAAAGGCAGATCAGCAAAACTTAGTTTAAAACCACGATCTTCTCTCATAACTGCAAGTTCCTCCTGCTCTTGCAATGACATGTCCTCTCCTCCAGCTGATGCTGAGCTGAATGGGTCCCTAACCCAGTCCAGGCACTGAGTGGAGGATGAAGAGAAATAAAATGCCATCTTCTCTTCAAGTGTTTTCAGATGTCTTCTTATTATTTCACGCAGTGCAGCAGTATTGGCATCTTTTCTTTTGTTGGTGAGGGGAAACATTTCAAGGTTGCCACTTTTCACGTGTTGTCGCCAAATTTGGACTTTTGAACGAAATCCATTTATTTTATCTGTGGTTGTAAGCAGATTTTCATCACGGCCTTGCATGCGCAGGTTGAGTTCATTCAAATGATGGAATATATCCGCCAGGTACGCCAGTCGTGCGCACCACTCGTCACTTGAAATCAACTTTGCGTAGTCTGAGCCTTCGTTTGTTAAGAACACTTTCAGCTCCTCCCGCAGCTCGTACACACGGGACAGCACCTTGCCGCGTGACAACCACCGGACCTCCGTATGGAGCAATAACACGTTATGCTCCGCACCCATTTCCTCACACAAAGATGCAAACAGGCGGCTTTTCATTGGTCGTGTTTTATAAAGTTCACCATCTTCACGGCAGCATCCAACACAGGCACCAGGTCAGCAGGTAAAGTCTTGGCAACAAGCGCCTCGCGGTGCAAAAAACAGTGCGTAATGATAACGTTTGGACTTTTTTCTTTTACTCTGCTCACAAAACCTTTGGTGCGCCCGACCATAGCTGCAGCTCCATCTGTGCAGACGCTTACACAGTTTTCCCACGTTAGTCCACTTTGTTCCAGATATTCTGATGCCACACGAAAAATCTCCTCGCCTGTAGTTTTCTCTGGCAAGACCTTGCAAAATAGGAAGTTTTCCCTGATCGCGTGCCCATCCACAAAACGCACATTTGCCAAGAGCTGTGCATGTCCACTTATGTCTGTGGATTCGTCCAGTTGGAGCGCATATTTTGGACTTTTGCGTACCTTTTCCAAAACCACACTTTCGATGTCAGCAGACATGTCATCAATACGTCTCGAAATGGTGTTATCTGACAGTGGGACTTTAGCTATTTCTTTTACGGCATCAGGGCCAAGCATTTCGTTCACGATGGCTTTACATGCAGGTAGTATTAACGACTCTGCTACCGTGTGTGATCTTTTTGATTTGGCAATAAGTTCAGCAACGTGATAGCTTGCTTTCAGAGCTCTTTCATTACCTTTGCACTTTTTCTCATGAGGTTTGTCTGTTTCTCAGTATGTTCACGCAGACGAACAAAATAGTCCTTGTTTTTGTGTTGAAGTGCTGGGTGTTTTGTCTGAAGGTGGCGTTTTAATTTACTGGGGACCATGGCACTATTTGACAGTTTTTCTCCACACACAACACATAACGGAGATAGTGAATTTGCATCCCCGGTGCAAGTAAATCCAAATCCCATGTAGCTTTCGCTGTACTGCCTCGAGCTCACCGTCTTTGCTTTTTTTGCCCACCACTCGTGCTAGGAAGTGTGCCTTCGTCTGGGTCAGAATCTTGTCCAGTGTCCAGTTCTGAGCTGACATTTTTTCGTTTTAAAAACTTTTCCATCTTCTTTTTATTTCACCGCCACCTGCTTTGCTCGCTTGAGACCACGCCACAGTACACGTGAGTGTTGCTGATGTGTAAACATTGCGCGCTACTGACACCAACTGGCTTGGGAGAGTATAGCACTCTGTTGAAATCAAATTTTCCTAAAAATCCTACGGCACACCTGACAATCTCTTACGGCACACCAGTGTGCCGCGGCACACCGGTTGAAAAACACTGCTCTAACGGGGCTAAGTCACAAGCTTCACTTCTGACACAGGCAGGACGACTGTGTGTGACGAGATGAAGAGGCCCGGGTGCGCGCTTAGGGACAAGCCCCGGGGCTGGCTTACTTTTAGCCCACTGGGTTCCACTTGAGCTTTTAAAAGGAGGTCACTTCACCTGCGCTGCTAGTTTGACCGTCTTTGACGTCAGCCACAGTCTTGGGAGGCAAACAACGATAATGACAAAACCTGAGAATAATGTTTGCTCCAGTCCACACTGGCAGCTGTGGTTTCAATACATATGTAGTTCACTCAGCCATTGTCTTGAAATTATTTTATTTGAGCTGAGAGTCCTCTAAACCAGGGACAACAACCTTTTTCCCTGGCAAGCTACTTTTGCAAACAAAAGTGGTGGTGAGCTTTTAGCGATCAGAAGATACTGAAGTGAAATGAGGTACAGTTAGAGTCCTGTATGAAACATTGCCATTATCGTTTAGAAATGGACACATTTATGCAACTAAAATAATTGTACAATAGAAACTGTTAGGCAACAAATAAACTTTGAATAATAAAGTGTAATATGTGTGTGAGCTGGCAGCTGCTGTAGCGGCTGGTACAGGTTGCTCTAATGGACATCCCACTTTTTCTCTGTTAAGCTCCTGGAAATGTTAAAGTGAAAAGTATAACTGGAACCTCATATTTGGAAGTCTAGACAGACAATCTGGGATGAGACAGTTTGCCTTACAAATAAAAAAAAAACTCAAACAAAACATGATTTACATTCTTTTCTTTTTTTTTTTTTTTTTATATTTGTGACATTTTACCAGACGGCTCAGCCTTGTCACATCCACAGATGTTTTCCTTCACAGTTTTACTCAAAGTTCGTTCAAAAAGTGACTTTTGCCTCTGACGGAGAAGAGGTAGTGATCTGAGAATCTGCAGCTGAGCGTAAACAGTTGTTAGCTCAAAATAGTTTCAAGTCTGTCAAAGATTTTATGGAAATTCACCAGATGTAAATTCTATTTTCAGAAATTGTCAACTTCCAAAGAATTTTGACTCTTGTAAACTTCAGACCTTTTTTGTTTAGCTTAAAAAAAAAACACAAAATAAGATGCTACTCATTATATTTTTAGGAATGCACTGATAGGGCAGGGAGAAATATCTGGGTTTGAGCATACTTCATCTATAAACAAGCTATTCCTTATAAAATAAAAATGTACCACTTGAACAAATCTAAATAAATGTAGATGCATTACATTAAAACCTTGTGCCGTTGGCGTTACTCACAGGGGGCGTAGAACATGATGAGTGCAGCCGGATGCTCCTGCAGAAACTGTCGAAAGTGTCGTCTGTGAGGTGAAACACGGAGGAGTCGGACTCAGACCAGGGAACCTCCGGAGTCTTCGGCTGAGGAGGCTGAGGACTGAGGAAGAGAGAGAGAAACTCAGAGGTGGATCATGGCATAAAGTAGTGGTTATAGAGAACATATAGAGCCATATCCAAGGATAGTCTGAGCTCCTGGTCTAGAAAATGTCCAGATTTTCCACATTGTACTTGGTCAAGAAACATCTAAAAAGGTAATTTCACCAGTTTTCAATCAGGTGATTAGGGATGGATTGCAACAAAGAAAGGAATAAGACCAAATTTTGAAGATTGTGATAAAGGTTTGGTTTCTTATTGTGATAATAAACCAAACTGGCACCCCAAACAAGAGAGTCATGTGAGGCTCATTCTGCTTTCTGATTGGATAATAAATGTAAACATCAACAAAGGACATCATGTCCATTGTTTTTTAATTAAGAATAACTCAAATTACATTGACTTTCAGTAAAAATAATAGTATTTTGGACTTGTTGACCTTGTCGTTTTGGACACATATAATTCATGTTTGTGAAATCTGACATCAAAATCTTACATATGGTTCCTTTAAATGCAACTAAATAGAAAGATATAAAAGGCTTTTTTTTAATGCCGTGTTTAGCCAACCTTATATAGTCATTTTTTGTAAATGCAAATATTATCTTTAGTGCAGTCAAGCGATTAAAAAGTGAAGGATTAATTAATTATGATCTGTCATTAATTAATCTATTTTTAATTTCACCTAAAAATTGCTGAAAAAACACTCAACTTAAGTGTTTTTTGTTTTTATCCAATTTAATTAATTATGGAACACATATGGAAACAATGAAGTTTAATGCGATTAATGGATTAAAAAATTAACTCGATTAATATCTCAATTAATGCACTAATTTGACACCCCTAATTATCTTTTGTATCGTGATACAATGTTCTGCCCTAGTGGACATTCATGTATTAAATTATTTTGGTAATTGATTAAAGGTGGTGTAGCTGATTTTCACATGCAAACCCGATTTAGGTTTTAAATATGACTAACTGTACTTCCTCTCATAAATGCTTCTAGTTAATATTGACATTATTGGTTGCAATTACTGATTAGAAATCTCTTCTTACAAAGGTCGGGTCTTGATTAAAACTAAACTTCTTCATCGTTATATTCAGACAGTAGCAGTAGTCTAATTTTTTCATATAGCCTGCATTTATCATATATTTTTAGGAGAAAACAACAAAGTTTAGTATTTTACAACTAACTCTTAATGTGTCAATTATTTACTTAGACAAAGTGCAGAAGATTATTACTATATTTGACCAATTACAAAGCTACAAATGTATTCATCTTTTTACTAATTTCTTTTAACCATTCTCCATGTACTTTCACATATTTCTAGTGTAACTTAAGAGTAATTATTGCTTTGTCTGAGTCATAAAATATCTCTCAGCACATAACAGGCTTTGCAGTCTGTATATATTTAGTTAGTGTTTATGTGATTACCACATTTGTTGACGATTAGCCCTAGTTAAGTATTTCGTTACAAACAACAAACCACTCTGTCATTTTCTTTAACATCACACACTTTCATTAGATTGTCAGCTCATAAACACATTTAAGTCAACTTTGAACAGAATTTTTCTACTAAAACGAAATCACAAATCTTGCAAACATTATTGGCAAAAAAAGAAAATCACAATTGGATATTTGTCCCACATTGTGCAGCTCCAGTTTCTCCTGACAAGATGATGATGGGTTTATCTTGTTAGCGGATCGATTCTGAGATTTTGTACAGCTCCAAAGCACACTTCTGAGTTTTTTAACATTTCACTGTGAAACGCAGAAAGACACATAGAATAAGTGAACACAGCTGGATGTGACTCCACCCAGAGAGTCACATCTGGAGCTGCACCGCGCCTCGATGACAACACCAGAAAAGAGACGTAAACAGGAAAAATCTAACCAAATCATGAACCAAAACTTTGCACTTCTGACCTCACAGCAATCCCTTTAACATGTGTGATCTTACATGTATTTACAGGTTTACTACAACATTATTTTCATTGATCTTTAAAGCACTACAAAACTAGATATGTGTTTGATATGTCTCCACAATAAAATACATAACTTAAAAAGCTGTAGAAGTTATTGAGTCCATTTTGTTTACCTTCTAAGACACTGCCACAATAAAAACATTGTATTCAAACAGGACTGTGTCAGGTCTGTTTTCCACCGGCTCAGAGCCAGCACTGTCACCAGCTGATGGTAAAGGTAGATGATCGGGTTCGGATGGTGATTAAGTTTAGAAGACTGGGTAATTTTACGAAAAGGGTCAGGGTAGTTGGGTAAAGAAAGGTTAAGGTAAAAGAAATAACTGCTTAGGCCCATTTAGCAACAGTAATAAACTCAATGCCATGGCAACCAGCTCATTTCTGTCCCTCCAGACCGGAAGATCTAACACTAACCAATGAAAAAAGGGAAGATATAACTGTAACAGCCTGGACACTGGAGCTTCATATCCAGAAGAATATTTAACTGTAAAAAAGAACAACTATTTTTAGTAAGTATTTCTATTGACTATTGTTGCTGTTTTAATGAAAGTATCAATTGCACTGCTTGTGTATTTACAGTACAAGTGCTATGCAATTGTATATGTTTTATATTGTTTGCTCACCTGCCCAGGGACTGTGGATGCAAAGTAGCATCAGCTAAATCTGGTCGCTTCTTTTAATAAGATTAATTAATTTTATACATGGTCCATGACAAATAAAGACTAAACAAACAAAAAGAAAACACTTCAGAATCTCTTGCACCAGAACCGGTAAAAACTGTGTAATAAAACACATGTGAGTGTCATCTAAATAGGGAGTAGGACTGGAAAAGCTTCTGCTTCTTCCTACTCCTTTTTGATCATGTAACATTTTATGTTCAGCAGGCATGATGAATTTAATTGACTAAAGATAAACAATGTCACATGTTTCAAAATAAAGGTGATGAAATGAAATGAAATATGCTTCCCACATCAGAAATTGAGTCAGAACAGCAGCTTCTGACTGCAAAGGAAACTACCCAGGAAAATGAATCAGACCATTTCTGAAAGACATGTCAGCGCTGGGGAAATGCCCCAAGTGAGTTTGGATGATTTATGGACTTTAAACAGTGAAGAAGAGCTCCGAGATCTAACTATGATATTACAAACTAAAAACATTTAGAATATTGTTTTCTTAGGCTCAGAGTGAAACAAAAAAAGAATATCTCAGAGAAAACTCCAGCTGTATTTGTGATAAGGAAGCAACGTTAGAACAAGATTAAAAATGCAAAAGTAATTTTGCATGATATGAAAAAACTGTAGTTATACAAGTAACTTGATTTTTACAAACAATCAACATCTTGTTTAATTCTGTAAATTCTAACTCTATTTTAGATTTGTATACTATGTGAGATTATTTTACAACATCATTTCTGATTCATAAGTTTATAGATTAACATACTATGTACAAACAAATCTACATGGGCTAAATCTTACTGCAATGCTTGTAAGAACAATCACATTTATATTTCCCAAAGTGTGACCTATTCTTTCTGTGTGCACCACTGGAACTTCCTGTTTCTGGGAGTCATTTGTAAAAGTCCGTCTGGTGTGTTTCTTCCACACTGGACCAAAAAGAACGACTCCATCCTCGACCTCTGGAACCAATCGCACTTTCCCCGGCGAGTGTTTTGAATCAGAGCTGGTATGAAGGAATTATACATGTGTTTCTCAGAGGCCAGCGGGTCCCTCTCACAAAACCTCTGTCGGCAGGATCCTAAATGTTTTATCAGTCTGAGAGAGAGGAAGCAGAGCCCTGAGGGGACGACACCTTCAGTTCTTGTAAGAGCTAAGCATTGATGAAATATAGATGTGATGGATTCATAATGCACACAAAAGGAATGTCACTTTAGTGAGTTGGAAAAAAAGATATACCTGCAATAATTTTTTTGGGATTATTGCAATTCCGTGTTTTAAAAAACTGCATTCAGCTCAGATTGACATTTAAAGCAGAACTAAGAAACTATTTGCCTTGATAAAAGTCTCTGTAAGTTTCTGTGATGGTTAAATTATGTATTTTGGCGAAATTTCTACTTTGAAAGCAACACGGCTCACACCAGATTGATATGTATAATTCTGAAATGAGTTCTACACATTATAAATCTGCAATGACTGTCACTGAAAGCCATTGGGGAAAAATGAAACATTTGGACCTGATTGGTTGAAGCATCTGAACCTGGAAGTGTCTGAGAAGTCATGTTTTTGTTAAAAGCACCAAGACTTTCCTGTTCAAAAATGCACAAATGTGTGCACGTGGAAGTTTCTTAAAGTCACAATAATCTGTTATTCTGCTAAAAGAGGGCTAAACTCATTTATCAGCGGCGGCATGTTTGTTCTGTTTGATATGCGCTTCATATCACTCAAAACACAGTGGTGCTCTGTGATTGGTCCAGCTAACCACTGATATCTCTAACTGTACGATGAAAGTCAATCTATTCGGATTCTTCAGATTTTGTGAAAATCACTAGTGAGAATCCATCTGGTAGAGCAGGTTACCTTAAAAGCTTATGTCCTCTAGAATTCAGTCACATTGATATTTTAACTGCGGTTATATTTATTTGAGATCGCTCTGCAAGACAGACTAGTTTGCCTGTTACCTTAACATGCATTAAACAGAAAGTGCACAGTCAAGAAAAGTGGGTGGGGCAGAAGAAAGTGAATCGACCTGGGGTCTTCAACTTTTGTTCCCAGAGAGCACTTTTACAAAACAAAAATGTCAATGTGCTATGCCTTTTAGCCACACTGCCATTACCCATTACTTTTTTTCATTGATGGCTATGCTAGCAAAAGGTTATATTTTCAAATATTTACTATTACTAATATTTATTAAAAGACATTTGAGCATTTGTAGCTACCGTATTTGTGGTACAGTGAGACGATTATGTGAAAGTTAGCTACTTTTTTTTTTTTATTACTGCACATAATTTGAGTTCTATATTTCAACTACTTTTACAATGGTCATAGGTGCGTAATTAATACAATTTTAACTTAAAAAAATAATACGCATGGCTCCAAAATTCCTGTGAAGAAGAAGATGCTGGAGAGCTATTGTACATGTTGGAGACCAATGGAATCAACAGTAGCTTTTAGTTTGGATTCCCAGTGTTTAGTCACAGGTACAATATGGGTTATTGATAGAATATGGTTACGAATCAATGTGCTAAGATAAGCCATTTTAAAAACAAATACAAATCAAAACTGCCTCGAGTTTAGACAAAAGCTAAATCTCCATTCTGATTCTCACTTGCGATGCTTCTGTTGGCAATTTCCATTCAGCGCAGACTTCCAAATGACATTGATGTTTCTTGTTAAAAAAAAAAAAAAAAACATTGAGAGGAGGAAAAACAGAAGTGCTGAAGACCGCTGAATCAGAAAATGGCACAGACTTCATCAAAAGTTTGGAGGTGAAGTGGTGGAATAAACAAAAAGAGCAGATAAAGAGTCAGGAGTGAGACAGAGCGGCACAATGGACAGAACAAATCCAAATGTGAACAATGGGCTCTGGCTTTTGTTGGAAAATGTTACGACGAGGTTTTCTCATCTGTGGCATCTACAAAGTCAATCCAACAAAACGACTTTGGGCAGAGTTTAGAAATGATTTGACTTTTCTTTAGTTCAAGCCATTTTCAAGCAGAGTTATGACCAAGGCTTTGCTTTGCAAGTCTCAAGTCTTTGGTCTCATGTCCAAGTCAAGTCCGAGTCAAGTGCCAAGTTAAAAAGAGACTAGTCCAAGTCAAGTCGTAAGTCAGGAAGAGACAAGTCCAAGTCAAGTCCAGTTAACGAGAGACAAATCCAAGTCAAGTCCCAAGTTAAAGAGAGACAAGTCCAAGTCAAGTCCCAAGTTAACGAGAGACAAATCCAAGTCAAGTCCCAAGTTAAAGAGAGACAAGTCCAAGTCAAGTTCCAAGTCATAGAGTCCAAGTTAAAGTAAGACAAGTCCAAGTCAACTGGAAAATTTAAGAGAGACAAGTCTAACTCAAGTCCCAAGATAAAAAGTTAAGGTCCAAAATAAAAAAGACCAGTCCAAGCCATGTCCCAAGTCAAAGAGAGACAAGGCCAAGTCAAGTCCCAAGTTAACGAGAGACAAGTCCAAATCAAGGTCCAATTTAAAAAATACAAGTTGAAGTCATGTCCCAAATCAAACAGAGAAGTCTAAATCAAGTCCAAGTCAAATCTCAAGTCATAGAGAGAGACAAGTCAAATCAAGTGGAAAATCAAAGAGAGACAAGTCTAAATCAAGACCCAAAACAAAGAGAGAGACAAGGTCAAGTCTAGTCCCAAGTCAAAGAGAAAAGTCCAAGTCAAAGACAGACAAGACTAACAAGTCACTGCCCCACAAGTTCAAGTCGAGTCCAAGTCTTCTGCTTTTAGTTTCAAGTCTTTATATCAAATTACAAATGAACAAATAATTTCATGTTTGCATGTTTCTCCAAATTCACATTTTTTTAAATAAATTATCCAATTTAAATTCAATTTAAATTTCTGGTCACAATAAACAAGTGAGGAGTGACATGCGTCTTAGTCCAATTAGTACATTTTATCAAGTCAATTCTCTCTTGCATCATTGCTTTTAGAATATTTTTGTGAGCCTGTGTTAAAAATAGGCATGTCACAATATAACATTTTATTGTTAGAAATACTACAAGACAAAACACCACCATATAATGAAAGCTTGATACATGTTTGCCTGAAGAAAACAGGTGACTACGCTCAAATCAAAAGTCACTAAATATCACTTAACACCACTCTTAATAAAGCAAACACTTACTTTCTGAGCCAGTCTGCGATGTCTTTAGCGGTCGCTCCGTAGTTTTCATAATGATGCAGGAACTTCCCTTTTCTGCAAGACACAAACAAATGGACAAAAACAAGTTATTGAGAGAGAAAAAAAAATACAATTTCAGTCAAAGAAAACCACTATGATCAGTGTAATTGAACAAACTGTTTTTGATTTGAAGCGTGTCACAGTTGGAAGCCTGTTATTATTGGTTTTATTTGGTTTAGTTGTGGCCGACAGCTGTGTTTGCTTTTCTCAAAACAACGTGAGGCTGAACTAATGTGTCATTCAACCACAGAGCTGGTTTAACAGAGCATTTAAAAAGAAGAACTGGCTATGCAGTAATTTAACCATATTTAATTATAAATGCATTTCTTTCAGATTCCGCTTTAAACATTACCACAATAAACATTCTACAGTGCTCCAGTCTTTCAAACCCCAGCTGCTTGAATGAAAAAAAAAAAAGTCAGCAACAATCTGATAAAAATGAACTTCTGCAATAAACACTCGTCAAATCCATCTGACACACACCTGTATTTATGAAGTAAGAATTATACAAGTTTTAATTAACTTGAACCACAAGTGAAACATCAAATGCTGGTGACCAAATATGGCAAGCGCTGTGTGTCAGTGGCTTTTGTGCACGGACGTTCGCAGCCATATTCAGGAGTATCTGGCTGCAGTCTCCCTTACCTTGGAGATCTGTAATACGACTCTCCTCATCACATGATCTGTAAATACGGCTTTACTATACTACTTTTTATCGATCACGTTACACTTTTTTGCCACTTTATCTTAGTTTGTCCATGTGTGTCTGGCTGCAGATCTCATTAGGAGGCATCTCCAACGAGAGGACCGGAAGTAAAGCAAAACAAACTTAATATGAGATGCTTGAAATTGCAGCCACAAGACTTTTAACTTTTGCTGAATCAAGTATTAGTTTCTCTGACAACCAATAACTTTCATAGGACATGAAAGTGACAAACTGACGCGTAAAAAACAATACAGACACAACATGTTTATTTGCCCAACATTTGTAGCTGGTCTTGGGACAACCTTGGTAAATACTCTATAGTCAAGTCCGAAGATACGGTGATTAAATAGGGGTGAAAGTTAAGATAAAAAATAGGCCCGATTAGCAACAGTAATCAACTTATTACCAGGGCAACCTGCTCACTTATGTTCCTTCTGGGGTCTTGCACTGTGTTTGCTACACATAGAAAAATAATACAGTCATGGTTTGTTAACACAGAGCAACAATAAACATCATTGGTGGGTTTTGAGTGCATAGCGCCACACACTGTACCGTGGTATAGCTTTTAATTTTTAATTAAATTTTTTTTTATTTGTATAGCTACATATTATTGGTGAACATTCAGGCCTTAGGGGTCTCTGGGTGGAGGTAAGTCACGTGAGGGGTCTCCTCAGAGGTCTACGAGACAGGGGTCTCCTCATGCAAGTTTTTTTTCTAACTTGTAGAAAGATTTTCACGCAGCAGCACCAATGAAGCTGATTTGTAACAACTAAAAGCAATAAAGTTTCCAGATTTTATAACCGATCCATGCTTTTACAGCTCAAACTAAGGTAGAAAGCCTACGTTAGCATCCTAACAGATACCATTAGCGTTTTTAGAACAAAGACCTTTAGTTCTGAGAGTTCTGTTTATCATCGCGGCTCAGCAGCGCATTTAAACAACTCTTTTCTCATCTTTCATTCTGTCATGTTGTTTCCAGCAATAGACCTAACACTGTTCATTTTCTTTTTGAAATTCTCGCAATAAATTGTGATCTATATTTGCGACCGCTGACGCTCACTACTTTTCCAGATGCACTGTGGGAATTTTCAGTGCACTAGTTTTTGACCTGCTGGACATTCGAACACCACTACCCCCTGTAAAGTGCACAAGAGGGAGCACGTGGATGTTTGAACACAACCACAGATACAAGTTTTTAAAAAGTACTTCTTGCAATTTCTTTCTTCTTCAGTCTTTTCAATTAACCACTTAAATGAAGCTAAATAATATTATGAGAAAAAACACCCGTCAAGTGCACTTCAAACTGTGGATTTCGCAAAGAGCTTAACAATAGCAACCAAAATTATGACCATTTTGAACAAATTACTTTATTAGTCAGACAATATTATGAATTTCTCTGCTTGCGAGTGAGCGACAACCTTGAGCGAGCCGCGGCACAAATCCATGACTATTTTAATGAAAAGTAAAATGTTTGAAAAGTCCTGCGTGACCTCTGCTCCGCCGGATACGCAGCTGCCGCCCGGCGTTATAAATGTCTAGCTTGCATATCCATAAAACGGCAGTGTGAGGCTCCGTAATGCATTTGAAATAAGCACATCTGCTCGGCTCGGCGCGTAAAGGAAGATTCACAACTTAAGCACATTTTCCTCATAAGAGACGGTTTATCTCGTGCCGGACGAAATGAAGGAGCAGCAGGAGCAGTGGACGTTTGGACCACGTTATGACAAGTCTGTGGACGGAGATAAACTGCTTCAAGAAAATAAGCAGCTGCATCATTTATTTAAAATATTCAGTGATATAAACAGTAAATTACTAGAGTTACAAATATTAATGAAAGTCCATATGACAGTGTATCAGATTTTTGTTTTTAGTTTTATGGTGGTGAATTTGTATAATACTTTTACAGCAGTTAAATTGCACATTATAAAGAAACTGACAAATAAAAGTTGACAATTACAGGAAGTAATCAGAGTTCTAATTGAAACACTGCCATTTTGAGACTCATGAACACAGCCGAAAGACAGAAGAGGTCATTTTTGACCCGGGACATTTAGGAGACCACACTCCACTTTGCATCCACAGTGCAGAGGTCACAGGTGCATTGTTACAAATAGCTGGATGTCCATATTGACTTCAACTTGGCCTGGGATGTCAAAGTGAACTTAGTCCGCAGCAAAATACAACAAAGACTGCATTTCTTGCGATGACTGAGGGTTTTTGAAGTGGAGCAGGAAACAATTTTGAAAATGATTTTGTTTTATCATGCTGTGGTCGAAAGCGTTATAAGATATGGCATGTGTGTGTGGTTTGGTAATTTGTCTATTTAATCAAAATCAAAACTGAACAGACTATAGTGCGGACAGGGCTCAAAGTGATGAGAGTAACAGAACATCCATCTTTACAGCAAATATTTGAGGAGATTGTTGTTATTGTCATGTTTTAATAAAATAATGTTTTGTAGGCTTTCTCATAACATTATGCCAAATCGTGGTATTTACATGTCTCACTCATTATTACATTTATTACATGGCTCTTTCACAATAAAGCGCTTTCTGCAGCTGGAGATTATGAAGCTTTTATTGTTTAGGAGCCACAAGAAGTGTGGAGCCAAAAGTAGAAGTTTTTGCCGGAGTTTTGAAAGACTATTCTGGATACTGGATATTTTCAACAACTTGAGTGGACAAACATCACATTTAGTCACCACGAACCTAGACTTTATCGAGAAACAAGAAGGTGGACATCCGAGTGGAAGAGCCTCCTCATCAACTGATCAAGCTGCACACGACAGAGCTAAGGTAAACACACACATGTCCCTGCTCATTGGAAAAATGACCAAAGTCTACAAAAGTGAGCCAGCAGATCCTTATAGGACTCTTTCTGCTTGTGCACTGTGTTTTCCAATGAACCTCGCGCCATTGGAGAGTTTCAATGGTGAAAAATAAGCATGCGATAATTTGCGTAAAAAAAAAATCATCGTCGTTAAAATAGTTTTGTTTTAACATGATAAAAACGCGATAAAAGTTATTATTTATGATTACTAAAGGAAAATCTTATTCTAATCTTAACAAATCCCAAGCCCCAGCTCTAAATGTACCCGTTTTAGTAACTTGAAGCCTAAACTTAACTGTTAAACCTAAAGAAAGTGTCCCCACGTGGCTTCAACCAAAACTCCTGTGTATTTTACACTATGAAATATTGTATCTATTTTACACTTTTTCCTATCGTGCAATATATACAGTGTAACATATATACACAAAAAAGGTGTAAGATCATGCTCATCATGCGCTACTTATGTATCGTGTTATATAATACGCTTTCTTGTGATACTGTGTTGCTTAATCAAGACTAAAAAAGAGCAGAACTGAGGAGATCGAGGCGCATTTTGTGACTTAATTTGAACAGCTAAATTTTCCAGATTGAGATCATTTGGATTAAAGCAGTGCATGGCTGCAGTTAGATGAGGACATGATAAACTGAGCTGAGAGAGGATGTTTAGAGCCACTCCAACTAAGTTTGTGTACAACTACAAACAGCTGTATAGTCGGACTAATTTATTGTGAGTGAATGAAAAGGTAAAAGTCCTTGAACATTTTGGAGTTGGAGCTGGGTCTGCAGTGGCGAGATAACTCCAGCCCTGAAGCGATTAGCCGCTGTTTATCAGTGAAAGCCTCATTAAAGCAGCCAATGGACTCGAGCCGGTCGTTAGCCATAGCATTGACGCTAATGTGCTTCAAGCTAACGCGCTAGCCCCACACGCAGGCATTAAACTCGACGCACACACATGGACTGACGAAGCATAGAGGCACTTAATCAGTCCCGGACTAATTAAAAGGGCAGACGATGCAATGAAAGAGCGTCTTATAAAGCGGAAATACACATGATGAAGAGAGAAGGAGAAAGAGAGAGAGAGAAGTAACAAATAAATCTGGTGATGGACAGCGCTAAAGACTTGACCTGAACTTTGTTATTTGGAGAAGAGATGTATGAATGAAGCATACATCTCCAAGTGTGTTTTTCAGCAACGTTAGAGCATGTTAAGAACTCAAAAATGTGTTCATTTTCTAACGGTTGTTCAATAGTGAACGCTTGCCGTCAGGGATGGCGAGTAACTGGATGAAATTCCTGTGACTTTGGGCCATAAGGTAACATCCTGGACAGTTGCAGTATTAATTCTTTCCCTTCCAATGATGTCTATTTCTGTCATTGGACTTTTATTCTCTGCGGCGATGTCGGCTCTCTGATGCACGTGCTGACTTTGTCTACAGTCAAATACATGATGCAGTTTCGCAGATTCACCAGCAGAGGGGAGAATAGTTTGAGCACAATGACCCAGAGGAGGTCACATGGCTTTTCCTTTCCTTACCAGTGCAGTCGACTCTGTTTATGTGATCAGCTGCTTCTGGAGGCCGGCTTTCTTTACAAACAAGTTACAGGCAAAACATCTTGAACTAAAACATTGTTGAGTAATTTAGAGCAGGCATTTTATCTTTAAAATGACAAAAAAGACAATACTGGACTAAGACTCTGAGGAGAGTGGCACATGCTGCTCTGGAGGAGAAAATACAAAACTTCCTCTTCCATGAGCGATCCAAAAATAGTCGGAAAATCCCTCTACAGAATTTTTCCCTAGAGCACAATGCAAACACAAACTGCTGTGTCCGGCAGAAACAGCTACAATTTAAGAACTGTCGGATTTTTGGCCATTCTTAACTAGTTTCACATCATAAACCTTTTTTGGTTCAAAAGGTTTTAGTTTAGTTTAAAATGACTTTTGATCTTAGCTACAGCTGCTCTCTCTGTAACTCTCACTCGGGAGTACGGCAAACTACTGTATTTCTTCATGTTTGAGGGTTAAATATAATCTATGCCCCATGAAAGAGGCTGAATCTCTTTAATCTGCATCAAGAAGTAGAAAACTGCTGTGTGCCTTCTCATCTGAAACACAGTACTCGTAGAGAATCCACGGTAAAACGGGAGAACATGCAAACTCCACCCAGAGAGATGACTATCGAAAAGCCAGAGCTCTAATCATATTCTCCTGTACACATATTTAAAGTTTTGCATATTTGTAGAATTCCTGCATTATTTTTGAGTTATCATTTTAGTTCTGAAAGCAGAGCTCTGATTGGTTCTGCTTAGACAGACTGTTACTAGGAGGTGTGGTCCTAGAAACACTTCTAAGAAATTATTTGTGTCGTTTCTTGTTATGTTTGTGAGGTCAAAGTGACTTCAGATTTTTTGTCAAATCATAAAGTTATATAATGACTACATACAGTAAGTTGCTGTAACCAGCTACATCTAATGAAATCTCCACTCTCCTGTGGACTTAAATAATTTAATTCACATGCCAAAACCATCCTTTTGCTTCATTTTAGAAGAGCACTTTATTGGCTAGGCAAAAATACAGAGATTACATAGCTGTGCTTTTTGAATGAGTACACTGGAAAAAAGGCTTTTCAGAAAATAAGAACATTTTGCTTATTTTGAGGCCAGTGCAGTAAGAAAATTTGACTAAGCTAGTTGTTTTGAGCAGAAAATGCTTGTTTCAAGATTTCTTGACAAGATTTTTAAGAAAATCTATTCTTCAAGCAATTATGGCTTAAAAAGATACAATGTTGCTTAAAACAAGTTTATATATCTACTGTAGATAAGGTAAATCAGGACAGAATATCTTAAAACAAGTCAAATCTTAGTAAGACTTGGTCTTTTTAAGTGAAAAAATCTTAAAATAAGTCTTTTAAGATTAATATGCTTAATTCAAGTCATTTTATCTAACAGTCTATCTACTGTCTTTAAAACATGTGGTTTCGAGCAAAATACAGACGTTGGAAGAAGAAATTTGATACGTTTTCTGAGTTAAATAACATCAGATCATGTTCCAGAAAATCATTTATTTTCTGTCTTTAAAAATGTTAAATAAAATTGAATAGAAAGTCAGATCAATCAATCAATAAGGGCGGAAAAAATCTCTTCAAATTGCCCTTCTTTTACACAAAGACAACTCAACACTAAGCCCATTTGTTTTCACTCACTCTTGTTTCCGATCTGTATGAACCGAAACAAAAACATCCTCAGAAACTGTTGTCTATAGCCTGCTCATCTTAAATTGCATTAGATTTGAATCCTCTCTCGTGTGCAGCCGGCTTTAGGGAGAGGTGTAGCAGTAGAAGCAGCAGCAGCAGAGCTAACAGAGCAGTAAATATTAGGTCTGCACACACAGGGGGGCTAAAGCTAAAGGGGGGTCCGCTTCTGCAAACACGATCCATCTTCCTCTCAGTGTGCGCTCCTGCGGCTTTATCCTTACTTAATAAAGAAGAAGTAATCAAATTAAGAAGTGCGGTTTAATGGCCTGGGAGACAATAAAAAGGGGAACAACTAACTTAATTGAACTTTAAACCAATGTAATGTGTGGTTTGGGGCACGGCAATTCACAAAGCTATAAAAGAACAAACAAGTGTAAAGGAAATAGGGTGGAATTAACACAGGTGAAAGTACATTAAACAGTAAATTTGTCTATTTCCCACACGGCTAGCACGCTCATGTCCCAACTATTTAAGAGTCGATCAGTCAATTCATTATTACTCTGAACAAAAAAGAAGGATGAAATATTGTTGAATGAGAAATTTAAGAAATCGATTAACTTCAAAGTATCTGACAACTACATCAAAGTTAAAGATTATAGTTTTATGATCGGCCAAAAAGTGTTTAAAGCCGCAGAAGCCTCGTCTTTTCTTCAAACAGTCTGAAAACCTTTGTGTTTGACTTTCCACCTGCAGTGAACCTGAGGAGAGCCACTTCTGCAGCTGTGAGTCTGTCTGAGAGAGAGAAAGAGAGAGAGAGGAGAGAGAGAGAGAGAGAGAGGGAGAGAGAGACGAGAGAAAGAGAAAGAGAGAGAGAGGAAAGAGAGAGGAAAGAGGAAGAGAGAGCAGGGAGAGAGAAAGAGAGAGAGAGAGAGAGGAGAGAGAGAGAGGGAGAGAGAGAGAGAGAAGAGGGAGAGAGGAAAAAGAGGAGAGAGAGAGAGAGAGAGGAAAAAAAGAGAGAGAGCGAGAGAGAGAGAGAAGGAAGAGGAGGAAGTGAGAGCAGGGAGAGAGAAAGCGAGGAGAGAGATGAGAGGAGAGAGTAAGAGAGAGAGGAGAAAGAGAGGAGGCGAGAGAGAAAGAGAAAGGAAAGGGAGAAAAAAGAGAGGGGAAAGAGAGAGCAGGGAGAGAGAAAGAATAGGAGAGAGAGTAAAGGCCAGCCCACACCAAAGCGCTGCGTGCTGCGGCACGTCACTTGCCGCGCGCCAGACCCAAGCGTCAACACTCACCAAATGCCGCGACGCTCTGCGTTATTATTCAACAATCCGCGGTCGTAATGGGTGAGTAATATGATATTTTGTCCAAAATAACGAAAAGCATTCCTCGTTCATCATTAACGAAATTGCGCCGATAAGTAAACTACTGTACTTAATATAAATCGTAGAAGAAGAAACTACGGGTGCCGGCAGGGTCATTTCCTGGAGCGACACCGCGAAGAAAACAAACAAAACCGAAACACGGCGCGTTGTAAAGCGCCGCCGCGAGCCTGGTGTGTGCACATTCATGTCCCGGTGTGCACTGGCCTTAAGAGTAAGAGAGGAGATGAGAGAGAGATAGAGAAGAAAGAGGAGGAAGCGAGAGCAGGGGGAGAGAAAGAGAGAGAGGAGAAAGACAAGAGTAGAGAGAGGAAGAGAGAGAGACAAGACGTGTGAGAGAGAGAGAAGAAAGAGGAGGAAGATAGAGCAGGGAGAGAAAAAGGGAGGAGAGGGACGACAAGAGAGAGTAAGAGAGAGGAGAAAGAGAAGAGGAAGAGAGACGTGAGAGACAAAAAAATATGAAGATTAAGTGAAAGAAAAAAGGAGGGAAGAAGGCGAGAGAGGAGAGAGACCAGATATAGAGTGATGAAAGAGATGAGAGAGAGAGGAGGTGAAAGAAGAAATAGGGGAGAAGGAGAGGGGGGGAAAGAAAGTTGAGAAAGATGAGATTGGAGAGAGAGAGAGAGAGAGGAGAGAGAGAGGAGAGCGCGACAGAGCAGGAGAGAGAAGTAAGGAGCTGATATGAACCTGAGGAGAGCCACTTCTGCCGCTCTGAGTCTGTCTGTGCAGGTCCAAAACACAGAAACTCAACTGTCTGAAGTGGCCCAGATCTGATGGAGAAGATGCTCCGGGTGTGATGAAGGAGATATGGAGAGAGAGAGGGATGAGAAGAGAAGAGAGTGGAGGAAAAGAAAGTCAGAAGAAAGAAAATGAGAAAGCATGGGGAGAGACAGAGACAGACAGTCAAAAAGAGAGAAGGAGAAAACAGTAGAAGACAGGAGAGGAAGAGGTTAAGAGGACGAGAGGACAAGAGAAGAAAGAGAGAGAGAAGAAAAGATGGAGATAAGGAATAGAGAGGGAGGGGGAGGGAGGAGAGAGAGAAAGAATAAAAAGAAGAAGAAAGAGCAGCGGTCAGACAGACAAAAGAAAATAGAGGGGAAGAAGGAATAGAGAGAGACAGAAGAAAAAGAAAGAAGAATAAAGAGGAGAACAGAGAAAGAAAGAAATGGGACAGGAGGATAGGGAGAAAGAGAGAGAGATCTTATGGCTGACAGTCAATAAGCTACTTGTCTAAAAGTTTTAAGTGGCTACCAAGAGGTCAGAGCGTCTGAAATACGTCAGACAAACTTACTCAAAGTAGCAGAACGTGGGATAGCCTTTGACGTTGTATTCTTGCTTTAAGCCGTCGAACTCTGCAGGATGGACGTTCATACCCGCCAGAACCTGGAAAACATACAACAACAAAGCCATAAATACATATCACTTTAGCATTACCATAGCCTGAAGTTTTCCGTTAACCTGTGAACATTGTTTCATTTATTTACATTACATTACCTTTTAAAGAACAACTATCACGTGTTGTTGCATTGCTTTCGAGAACATGTACATTTGGCCTATTACATATTAGAAAGTGAAAGTAAAGGCATGTTTCTCCCCGCATCAGGAAGTGAGTTATGGCTCCATCTACTGGCTGCAAAGGAAATTCCACAGGAGGACTAAGCCAATCTTGTCTGATATGCTAATATAAGCCTGAATGATTCATTAATTTAAAAACAGAAATACCTACAACGCCACAAAGATTCTGAACAGTGTGTTTCTGGCAGACAGAAATACAGAACAAAGTATAACGCACGCCGTTTAAAAAGTTTTTGATAATAAAGAAAGAGAGAGACAACTTAAAGGGACAACTGCATTTAAAATCCATTTCCCCAACACAGATCTCTTGATAATGTCTTTATTCATGTGAAAATAAGTCTGCACTGTCCTGTCTACATCTAATAATGTCCAGTTTGTTCACCAAACTCCACTAAGTTTGTCTGTTGTTGTAGTTGTCGTTAGCATTATGGCTAACCAAGCCCCGGTGATCAAAGATGGTGGGCGTTGAGCGTCAATGGCTTTTGCTCAGTGTCGTTCATTGCCATTGTGATCATTAGCCTTGTTTGTTGTTTTTTGCTAGGTGTGCTACAGGCTTTGGAACATGTACAGTTGTGTTTCCCCCATAATTCTTTGCATGAGGAGCAAGACGTTCGGACTGTTCAGACCAATCAGAGTGAGAGTTACAGAGAGAGCAGCTGTAGCTAAAGCTAAAGATCAAAAAGTCGTTTTAAACTAAACTAAAACCTTTTGAACCAAAAAAGGTTTATGATGTGAAACTAGTTAAGAATGGCCACAAAATCCGACAGTTCTTAAAATTGTAGCGGTTTCTGCCGGACACCAGCAGTTTGTGTTTGCATTGTGCTCTAGGGAAAAAATCCTGTAGAGGGATTTTCACGCTGCAGAACCAATGGAGCGATCACTGGGACTGATTTACAACAGCTACAAGCAGCAATGTCCTATCCAGATAGTATAGTAGATCTATGTGGCTAACCTGCCGTTAGCATAGTGGCACATCTTGCTCCTAACAGATCCGACAAAAGCTTAAAACACAGGCAATAGGCAATTCAGTAAATCATGTAGACTGATGTTTAAAATGAATTGTTTCAGTTTGCTTAAATTTTTTAAGGAAGCAGAAACCATGTATAGCACCTTCACTTGAATCAAACTACAAACTGAAAGAGTAAACACATTTAGTAACTGTCGCCTTTCACGTCGGCTGCTCCCTAAAACCTCAATATTGTTTGCACTAATGACTTGAACAAACTGTTAAACCAAACTTGCAAAACTTGATTATCACACCCTTTAATACATTTCCTGTTTAGGATTATTAACCTTAGCTTCACCTAAGACTGTCACAATGCTCACAGGTAAATGTACAAAGCATTTTTCTTATGTTCTATTTATATTACCATTGTTGTACAGGAAATAGTTTCAAAACAAAGCTAGAGTTTTACTGAATAGAAGGTTGAAAGGCTGTGATTATTATTTGAGAAACAATTCATGTCATGTCCTCCTGTGTAAAACTTCATTGATAAACACATTTGCTCCATAAAAAAGCAGAACAAAAGGTGAATCTATAGTGAGACTTCTGCCGCAAAGACTGAAGTTTTTAATTACGGTCACAGGTGCTATAGGCATTATAAAGATACACATCTAGAGCACTGCTAATTACAAAGCCATACAAATGAATGGTGCTGGGACATTTTTAACAAACAAAACCGCTGGGGTGGATTAGCGACTGTGTAAAAAGTGGTTTAGCTCCGGTGGGTCGATGCGAAACAAAAATACTAATATAAAGTTGTGAATAAACTCCAGCAGAGAGAGAGAGACGTGAATTTAAAGGGCACAAACGTGTTATTAGATGAAAGTATAGAGAAGAGGCGGCGTGCTGTGGTGCAAAAGATCATTCAGAGCCACAACAATGGAGAGATATTTGGGTCAGAAATCAAAACGAGCCCCCACCGAGAGAACAAAACCTGCACTTTGTAGAGTTTTCAATGAGTAGAGCAACTTTTGTTTATTAGCTTTAGCATGAGAATTCAAAATGTGGATGTTTTTGTTTTGAGTTCAAACAGGTGCACTAAAGAACAAGTTGTTTTTGAAGTCATTTGTTTGAGATTGGATCCACAAAACACATTAATCTCATTTAAAGCTGGAGCAAAGTGCGAAAGTGTGAAAAGTTGACCTCTACACACTGTCTTCATGTAAATATTACACAAACTTGTACTGCAGAGCCATCTGATAGACTGCTTCACTTTTCTGTCTGTCTGTTGCTGGACAAAAATCCATCCAATCTAAACGTTTTTGTGAGAGTTAGGGTGCATTCACAATACACTTTTGATTCGATGAGGATTGATTTGCTGGATGATAATGAGACAAATAATACGCAAAAACACATGAAAGTAGGAGAGGTGGCTGATCAGTTGAATCACCCTGAATTTTTGGACTATAAGCCGCACTTCACAAGCTGAACTCTGCGGCTTATACAGTGAAGCAGGCAAAGTTATAATTCTCATAGACTACTATTAACAAGTGCGGCCTATATAGTACTTATCGTCACATTAAATAGTGGGCGGTAACAGGGAGTCAATAGTCAGAAATTATATTCTGATCATACGACTGTATATCACGTTTCCCCGTTATTTATAAAATAACAAAGTTAAAAATCTTAATGGAACCAAACACATAAAGTAACACTACAGCTCACATTACTGGAGGAAATGGATATTAAAATATTTAGTCTACAGCTAATGAGTAGATGACATACCTTTCAGAGATAGATTTACTCAAACAGATGAACTTTTTGTTACGTTTTACTCCCTCTTCTCTTGTGAAGTGAAAGTCCACTTGTCTTTGTTCTGACACTTGTCTGTCACTCACTCAGGGCCCGTAATGTGAGAGAAGTTGTGGGATAGATCCATAAAAACAATAATATAAAGTCCAGTGTGTTTGTTTGGATGGAGCCGTAGTCGCTGGTGTAGCAGAGAAACAGTGTCTTCTTTGCTGTTGCTTTGCTACAGGCGAAAGGCAGACGTGTCTCTGCTGCGCTGGTTCGATTGGCAAAAAGTGTATTGTGAAAGCAAACCGAACCAGTTTAGAGAAAGATATAATGTTGCAATTTTGATTCCCAATCGAGTCGAGTCTGCTTCAGTTGTATTGTGAATGCAGCCTCCTTATGTCTGATATAGAGCTAAGACACACATTTAAGAACAGCTTAAATACAGACCTAAAGAATTTCTGATTAGAAAAAACGTTATATATTATTTGTCCACATTACAACACTATTTAAATGTTACAACTTCCTTTGTGATTTAGTCAGTGTTTGTACCAGTCTGACATTTCCGGTGAATTGATGACACCCAGTAAAACTCTCGGTGCTGTACATATAAAGGTCTAATAAGCTGGTGCTGACCAGAGCAGTGTGTTTACATCAGAGCAGGAGATAGCAGAGGATCAGGACAAGGTTAAACAGAGGCTGACGGTGCAGACTTACGTATCGTCCTTTGGTCTCTGTGGCCGCCTGCTGAAAGATGGGCTGCATCCTCTTGCACACGCCGCACCCTGCAAAACATCAGAACACAACACAAAGTTATTAGAAGACTTATGAGTATATTATAACTTAAAAGACATTGGTTAGGTTCACTTGTGGCTCCTCGTCATGTTTAGAGCTGGGTAAGTATATCGCTTATAGCAAAAACAGCTTAAAAAATGTTGAATAAACTTACAAATTGTAAACTTCTAACATGATATTTTCACCCATTTTATTTTCCAGACTCACTCATTGGTGTCATGTTAACAAAATCTGTATTAGAATTTAAACTTTCTTCTTTTTTTAACATATCAAATCTTGTTTACCTGCATTTTTTTCTTTGTGTATTTGCAAAGAGCATAAAAACCTCTAAGTTTGTGGTCTTGTGAGTGCAGTTTGGGTCAGATCATTGAGACAATGGTTTTGAAAAGCTGGCGTTCTTTTAGTCAATGAATCGATCGGTAGGACATAATATCGCCTTAATATTGCAACAGAAAAATGCAAAAAAAATGATTGATAAATGAATGTGTCTTTATCGCCCAGCCTTAGTCGTCATCTCATACTTTAAATATTGTAAGTTTGCTCATTTTCCTAGACAAAAAACACCATCTTAAATAAGTCAGTGTTACTAGTAAACACACATTTGATCTGGACTTGAGTGAATGTTATTTAAGTCGAGTGATTCTGAAAATTTAACAAATGAAATTTGCCAATAGAACTATTGTAAATATTTATAGGTGTTTCCGCCCATAAAAGTACCAAGGACTAGACCCAACATTCCTCCAGTGCCTGTTTAGTCAGAGGAACTACCCTGTCCCCACGTTTAAGTTCACACAGCAGCAGTTTCTGAAAGTTGGTCTAACTGGCTTTAACATTAGCATTTGTTTAGACTAGAACATTAAAATAACTAAATAACTGGTGGGACTAGGATAAAACAAAAATGGTCTTTTTCACTTCTACAAAAAAACTATTATCCACAAAACCTAAAAACCTCACTGAAACTAACAATAAAACAAAATTACCGGTAGTCACTGTAAGTCCCAAAAGTTAGGCCACTATTTACAAGTTAAAAAACTACATTTTGGAAGTTACAGTTTTTAAATCATTTTCTTTAGCATAAGGAAAATTTATATAAATGCAAGAATGTTACAAGTTAGTATTGTAAATGTGACAGGAAAGGACCTGCCCCAAAGCAGGAGCTAAAAAAGTCCCTATTGTGTGGCCCCAGTTCATAGTTCCTGCTCTGTGTGAACACGCCTAAAATGGGGACTGGAACGGAAAAAAAAAGTACCAGGAATTGAAAAAAAGTTCATACAGTGAGAAAAGGCCTAATGTGATTATCTAAACCACTGGAGCACTTTTTGCCATTTTTAAATGAGAAAATGCTTGTCCTTCTCTATATTTAGCAAAACAATACCTTTTTATGATTATTTTAAGACTTTAAAAATCTTAATTCAGTCAGTTTCAAACTCAGTCTAATTTAATTTCCCCCAGTTTGGATTAAATTCTCCCCCAGTGTAGATGAAAAGTCTACACATTTTGTCTGTAAATATAGGCCACACGTCCAAAAATATCCTTACAATGCTTTGTCTGAATCAAAATGTGTAATAATCTTGTAATCGTGTGACTTTTGTGTTCGAAATAACTAATCGAAAAATCAAAAGAATAACTAATCGATTATCAAAACGATCGTTAGCTGCAGCCCTAGACTCAATCGACAAAAGAACTACAGCCTTAATAACTTTGAGTCTAAATTCCCCATAAAGCCGCCAAACAACCAGAACATCTCTCAACATGAAAACGTCCCGTCTATAGATTAGTTGTCACGCATCAGGACACACTTTATCAATCCGTGTACTGAAAGTGTACTATCCTCCGTCACAGAGATGATGTAGAAAAGCGCTGACAAGAGCGGGACAGCGGTGACAAATGGATATTGATTAAACCGACGCGAGACATTTAAATCTTTAGCCATACATTACTTCATGGGGTTTGTTTGGGCTGAAATCATATATCAGAGAAAAGGTCGTCCACTACACAACCTCGTCAGCAATATCAGTAAATGGCATTGTGCAGTTAATGAGTCTGCATCATTGGCTGCTGGAGATGGGGCCGAGAGATTGGATCATCTGTAAGAGAGGTTACGTAAGGCAACAAAAGGGTTTTACTTCGGCCTGTTTGTTGCTGATTTTAAAAAGCCACAACAAGATCAGACATGAGCAAAACGTAATGTTGAATTGTGAGTCATAAAAATCTAAATTTAAGAGAATAATGGTGTGGATAAAGCAATCAAGTATTACTGATAAAAGAAAACATATGATTGTTGGACTGTGCATTTGCAAATGATAATAAAGCTAACAAAGCTCTAAAGAAAATAACAAAGTGACACTGTGAAACCTTAGAGGGTGAAAAGTTGAAAATAGAAACCTAAAACAATGCTTTGGAATGACATGTTTTATGTCATAATGTGAAAAAAATGTAGCTAAAGGAACAGCTTTTTCATTGAAAGATACAGAAGGATGCTTTCCTCCAGGCCAAATTAAAGTCCATGTTATGACCATGTAAGCCTGCTTAAAGCAAAGAAACACATTTTTATTATTTATTTAGTGTAATAAAGACAGCTAAATGCAAAAAACATCATCTTAGTAAATTTTTTGTCTAAAAGTTGCATGATGGTTGCTCAAAATCAGATTTTTTGGGCACAGAAATAATGTGTCAAAGTACCAATTTGATTGAAAAACATAACCAGTTTACAACAAAAAATAAATTTGTTGATGTTGTTAGCATCAGCAAATTTATTTTTGTTGATGTTGTTAGTATCCAAATCATACTGACACGATTTGACTTGTTTTCGCTGAGCAGACTAATGTTGGGTTAACACTACCAAGAACCTATATTTCTATGATTGGCTTTTTATTCTCTGCGGCGATAGAGGACTCTCTGATGCACATGCTGACTTTGTCTACAGTCAAAAACATGATGCAGTTTGACAGATTCACCAGCAGAGGGGGGAACTGGGTGAGCACTCGAACCCAAAGGAAGTCACATGACCGGGAAATAAATACATACTTTTGTTTACAATAAGGCAGTGCCGGCTGTGTTTATGTGATCAGCTGGTTCTGGAGGCCGGCTTTCTTTTTAAACAGATTACAGCCAAAATATTTTGGACTAAAAAAAACATTGCTGAGTAAGTTTAGAGCATATATTTTCTCTTTAAAATGAAAAAAAGCATGATGTTGTCAAACAGCCTCAGACAGCCAGAAGAAAAGGATACGAAAACAAACTTTCTAAAAGTAAAACTACAACTACATGTATTTCTTTATGTTTAGAGGGTTAAATTTAATCTATGCTCCATGAAAGAGGCTGAATCTATAGAATCTGCATCAGAAAGTAGAAAAGTGCTGCTGCCTTCTCGTCTGTAACACAACTTTCTTTGTTTAAATATGAAAAAGACACTAGTCCTCATTGTTTTAATCATGTAAACCTTGTATTTTTTTCTAAAGACATTATTTCATTGTAGTAGCTCATATTCTTTTGCTAAAACTAGAACAGAGGATGTTAGAAGTCAGGGTTTTTTTTTCCAAAATCGTTTGATTATAATGAAAGCAATGAATTTCAAATGCCTATAAAAAGAGAAGGGATTAATGTAGAATAACATTTTTTTCTTTAAATTAAAATAGACACTTGTAGGTCTCATTTGATGTACAACATGTCATGATCCCAGATGCACAAAGTCTTTTGTGGGACTGTGAAAGTAGCTTAAAATGAGCAAAAAGACCTGGCAGAGAAAAAGGGTCAAAGCGAGAACAGAGCTGGCATTCAAAGAGTTAAAATGGTTATCATCATTTCCACATTGTTAAAATGATGTTTTAACTGTTAAATAAAACATCTTAGTTGTGTGTAAATTGCCTATTTTTATTTTGAAGGAATGTCTCTTGGACAGATTCCACTTTCACTCAACTACTTCATGTAATTGTTCACTTTCATTTGTAAAATTTTCTCTATCAATGTAAAACTATCATTACTATTTACCACAGAAAGTCTCTCATCCAAGTACTGACCAGGCTCTTTCTTGCTTAGCTTGAGATGTGGCGAGATGAGGATTTGACAAACAGATTTCTAATCCTGCTCTACATGAATTAAGCTGCAACACTGGCATTTCTCTTAACTTAAACATGATTGATAGTTCTGATTATAGCCTCAGACAGACAGACAGTGCTCAAACCAAATTGCAATTCCCACACAGAGGATTTCAACCTTGATTCATCTTTTTTCTAAGCCTAAGGCAGAACAACATACCTTTACTATGGGAAACAGCCATTGGCAATGCTGTATTTCAACATTCAACAACACTGTGTTTCCAAGATTCAGTCGATACCAGTGAAACATCTCCAGAAAATCCAACAACGCCGCCTGACAAAATATTGAAAAGCCTCTAAATAAATAATGAGCGTTGCCATTAGCGATAAGCCCGTGTTTAATCACATAACACGGCTCGATGTTCAAGGTGTGATCGACGTAAAAAGGAGAGTATTTGTATTGATTTTGAAATACTGAAGCCCAGGCCAAGTCTTTATTGATCCCAACCGAGGGCTTTTGAAGTGAATGTCGGCAGTATGATCTTGTTTCTGTTTGGATTACGATAATAGCGGCTCTTAAGTCTCTTTGGATGAAAATCTGAAGAGATGTGAAGTGCTTACACGGAGCGTAGAACATCATCAGAATCGGCCTCTCCTCTTTCTTCAATAACTTTCTGAAATCCTGGAAGAGAAAAACACACAGAAGTTGTTTAGGTTAGAGAGGAAAATAAAACAAAAAGACGTGGAATATTACAGTACAAGGTGGAGGAGAGATACAGTAGGAATCAGACTAAACCAGGATTGTAAAGCAATTTTGGGATTCTTTGACAGTAGCGAGTTGTGTTGTTTGTTTTATTTTTTTGGCTTGCTCCAAGTTGTTTTTCAGCTTTGATCCTTCAAAATATAGCTACTTTCAGTATATTTTTATATCTTAAAGTGCTTATTAATGATAAAAAAATACAATTAGAATGACATGGATGCCTTTAACACTTGTTTTCGGCGACACAATGGTGAAACAATTGATTACTGAAAGGCTGAGGCCACTTGTTTTGGGCTTTTTTTTTTTTTTTTTTTTTTCAAAGACTTGGTTGCTTGTTGCTCGCCGAAAATCTAGCAATCGTGAATTTAACCAGGACTAAACTATGTCTAACTGAAAAACTGGCCTCCTGCTGATGCCAGAGTCTGGACTAAACATGGACCAGGCTTTTGCTGGAGCCAGAGAGCCAGAGTCAGCGACTAAACATGGACCAGGCTTTTGCTGGTGCCAGAGTCTGGACTAAACATGGACCGGCCTCAGAGTCAGGACTAAACATGGACCGGCTTCAGAGTCAGGACTAAACATGGACCGGCCTCAGAGTCAGGACTAAACATGGACCGGCCTCAGAGTCAGGACTAAACATGGACCGGCCTCAGAGTCTGGACTAAACATGGACCGGCCTCAGAGTCTGGACTAAACATGGACCGGGCCTCAGAGTCTGGACTAAACATGGACCGACCTCCTGCTGGTGCCAGAGTCAGGACTAAACATGGACCGGCCTCAGAGTCAGGACTAAACTTGGACCGACCTCCTGCTGGTGCCAGAGTCAGGACTAAACATGGACCGCCTCAGAGTCAGGACTAAACTTGGACCGACCTCCTGCTGGTGCCAGAGTCAGGACTAAACATGGACCGGCCTCAGAGTCAGGACAAACAAGGACCGACCTCCTGCTGGTGCCAGAGTCAGGACTAAACATGGACCGCCCTCAGAGTCAGGACTAAACAAGGACCGACCTCCTGCTGGTGCCAGAGTCTGGACTAAACATGGACCAGGCTTTTACTGGTGCCAGAGTCAGGACTAAACATGGACCGCCCTCAGAGTCAGGACTAAATAAGGACCGACCTAATGCTGGTGCCAGAGTCAGGACTAAACATGGACCAGCCTCCTGCTGGTGCAGATGTCAGAACTTAGCATGAACTGGCCCCAACACAAACTCACTGGAAGCACCTAATTATAAATAATTTTAGAGATATTTCCAATCCAACTGGTATCAAAATGGATCAATTGCAGTCAAATTCAGGTAAACTTTTCACACAAAACTTCAATTTTCTTCAAAAATGTCTTGTCCAATTAAAGCCACAATATACTGAGAATCTTCCATGCTAAAACACTTTTACTGTTGCAATTTGTGATAAAATATTAAACATTATCCATCAACATAACTGTAGTACAGCTTGCAGAAGTGATTTCACGTTTACATTTCCAAAGTAACCACATATACCATCGTTCCTCGTGCATTTTCAGCATTTTTGCGTCGCTCCTGTGTGGTGTTTGGAGATCTCATGTCAGCAAATAAAACCACCTCTGTCTCTTTGTAAGGAGCTAAACCTGCTTTACCGCTTCAAAACGACACACTCAGCAAAACCTACTGTTGTCACTTCAAACATGCTCTGCACCATAAACGAGAAAAGGAGGGAATCTTAAATTGCAACTGAGGCAAATTGGACTGCCTACAAATTGTTGAAATAAACAAGAACATATCCAGTTTGTCTGTATGTACTGTATTTAGTCTGCCTCATTCAGATCCGTGGTTCCCAAACATTTGAGGGTGGAACTAAATAATCTGGGACGTGCACAACATAATCAAACGTATTCATGAAAAGCATGCAATATCAGGCCTTATGTAGTTTGTTTGAATGGTTTTTGATATTTTAGCTACCCTAACCCGCTTCAGTTCTAATGCTCACTTCAATTATTGCACATTTTATTCACATTTTTGATCTTCTTTGAGTCATGTATCGTTAAAGAGATTGTGGCAGTTGCGTAATACTACTCAAGTCATAATTCAGACCTTGGGTAGTTCGGTTATAGATCCAATTATTGTGTTTTCTGGACTTTAAGTCGCACATTTTTTCATCGTCTGACAAGGGGTGTGACTTATTCTCAGGTGCGACTAATATATATATAAAAAATGTGAATTTGTGAATAACTATTAATACGGGTCCCGATCCTGCTTCTCAAACGACGAGGGACAAATGCTGTTTCCTGAGCTGTTCCGCCGTGACACTGTCGCCTCCGAGGCGCAGCTACTAATGGTCATAAAAATGGTTGAAGATGTCATAAAGGAAAACATAAATGTACAGCAATAGATTGTTCTTTTCCACTTTGCAGCTCCAATCTGTAAGTACAGTAATACATTTATAGTGCCTCTGACAGGTTGAACTACTTATTTCACAAATACATAGTTAAGATCATTAAGCTTTTATTAAACATTTTTCAAATTTCATTCCAGTTTGCCCATTTTTGAGCATTAAAAATGTACTTATTATATGGCGACCACGTAATAAATTGGCCCAAAACTCTTCTAACGTAACAGTTTTTTTTTAAACTTGAGGCATAAAAGTATGCTAAAACTCATGTTTTTTGTTATATGTGTGTTTACAGGCCCATAAAAAAGATAAAATTGAAAATATCCTTGTCTCCCTAGTGTAAGTTTAGAACTCTGCTCCACTTCCAGATATTTTCAACATATTTCACATTTTTCTTCACAAGCTTATTCTTAAAGGCTACATTATCAATAATCAGACAGTATTATGTCAACCCAACATAAATTAGCTAAAAAATGGCTTAATTATCAGATCAGCGTGAAATGTCATCACTTTTATAGTTTCTAACATTTATACCTTTTACTGTTCGGGCTCATTTTGTAGTATAAACATCTACAAAGTATCAATCACAACAACATACAGTACGATGCATCACCTGTTACTGTGGCAGGTCTATAACACACAGAGACATTCATGTTTTGAATATGAATCATGCATTTTGACAGCAGAGTTAGAAGCTGTGTGGAGGTGAGTGTTACGGCCTCGCCTGCTCTGCACCTGTCTTTGTAGCGAGTGTTCGGACATGTTGCTTTCATGTGAACAGTGATGGGGTCTAGTGCAGGTAAAAGGTCCAACTGTGTCAGCTTTTGTTACTGATCAAACAGCTCGAGCCGACAGCAGCGGGAGGCGTGACAGAAGTGCATTCAAGTGGTTTTAAAATATGTAAGAAACGGTCAATACATCAATGTCTTTATTTTGTTTTGTGTATGAATAAAAAATGTTCAATCCAAGTTTTGTCTGCAGAGACTGAGTGTTTGAAATCTAGACGTCGACAGGTGTTGATGTCCAGCCTGCAGGATCCACAGGAGGAGAAAACTTGTGCCTAGAGCCATCCAGTTCTTAGACCAGACCTGGGCAAACTGTGGCCCTTTGACTGTTTTAATCTGGCCCCCAGCACATTTTTGAGAATAATGCTACTGTTTATTTTTCTTTTATTTGATGGATTTAGCCAGAGATGGTAAGTATTTTCCCCTTTAAAACACTGCAGAGCTGCTGTGCTGTTAGAGCTCTGTGAACAAATTAAAATTGAACATAGCAACATTTTAAAATTTCTAAGAATTACTATTTATCACATGATAAAAGTCACAATAATTATAATAATTCCTGTAAGCCAACTCATGCTTCAACACTTTACAAACCAACTTTGTGCACTGCAAAAAAAAATGCATTTCTATATTGGTTAAACATCTTAAAATCTGGATTTAAATCTTTATTTTTGGTATTTTTTCTGGTTAAGATGGTTTTACTTGATGTACGTAGATTATATGACTTGCTTTTATGTGTTTTCTGTCCATTCAAATGTGCCTCCCTCAGTGGCAAATTTGATTTAAGCTCAAATCTCCGAAAACATCAGAAATGTCTTGAAACAAGCTGCCAGATTTCTAGTTTTGAACAAGACTAAATAACTTTTGTCAGTGTGATACTTTTTACTTTTTTTACTGAAGTAATTTACATGTGTACTTTTATACTTTACTCAAGTAAAGCAGTTTCAGCAGGACTTTTACTACTTTTACTTGAGTAGTGAACTTCAGTACTTTTGCCATCTCTGGATTTAGTTATAGAATATGAGTCTTGTTGTTCTAATATTTAGCATAAGAAATGTGTGAAATTGTTGATTCAAAAGCCTGTGTTTTACAAAATGTGCTCGCAATATTGATCATTGTCACACTGACGACCGCGGCCCGGCCCTCCACCACTTGTCTGAGTTCGAATATGGCCTCGGGGAAAAAGATCTGCCTACCTCTGTCTTAGACCATGAATAATACTTCCATCAGTTTGCACATCTCTTACTTTGCAATTTATTATTAATACAGAGTCTAATTTTATCCTGTTTTGTGTGTGTTCTTACAGATGAATATGGATGCCTGTGTGTATTTTAAAGTCACTATGCACTAGGAACATTACCCCAGGGACATTTACTTGCTTGCATTCGCACTGCCCATAAGTGGGTTCGTTAACTTAGTGTGAAGACTTAGGCCAAGGAGCAAATTCTTGGCCACCGAGCTGCCTCTCGGGGGCTGTTGGCATGTGTAGTGTGTTTAGGGGGTTAGAACATCTGTCATCGCCGCCGTCAGCAAACTCTAAACGAATTATTTTCAAAAATAAAACTAGCAAGTGTGTTTACAACTCACTGATGTCAATGTGCATCCACGGAGGTACAACTTTCGGCAACAATGTCGTTACATCTGAGAAAAGAACTTACCCCAGAGCCGGAGCTAATAGTGAAGTAGAGGCTTTGAACATAGTTTTAAAGGAGCAGGAGTCTCATTTATAAAGCATGCGTACGTACAAAAATGGTATGTACATACATTTCCACGTTACTTTATGATTTATAAAAAGACAACTTGACAAAGAAATAAGCAATCCATTCCCAAATTTCTCAACTTTGTGTCTCTGAGGTTTCAGCGATGAGGCAGAAAGATTTGTGCCGAGAAAAATGAGAAACTTTCAAGAGAAAGTTTGTGTTTTTTTCATATGTACACTTTTTCAACAGAGCACACACAGCACATACTGTGTGCGTAAGCTCATCCAAACATAAAGCAAAATTAATCCTTCGCTCTACTTGCAAAATTATTTAGACTGAACGTTGCCTCACCACCTGTAAATAATGTCACCTTTTTTGCAAGTATAGTCAGAGTACGGATTCCTTTTTGTTGCCAGAGTAGGAGCTACAATGATCCCCCAATGACCTTCATAGTTTCAGGCCTCACTTGTATAGCAACATGCTTGAAATGTGGACAGGAACTAAAAAAGTTACAGAAACAAAAAAGTTCCTACAGTGCAAAAAAAGCAATTTTAGCATTTAGCTAACTGCTGTTAGCAGACCAACATGACACAAACTTGTGTTAGCTATAAAAGTTATGAAAAGCTCTTCCAAACTACATGGTGAATAGTTGGGAGTCTAGAAATAATTGGGTAAGTAAGCAAAACTTGTGCAATGTTGCAAAAAAAACAACAAAAAAATGCTTTTTTTGGTCATCTATATTTTAAACATACTTTAAGCTATTCTGCACTTTCCCTTGACCAACAGAGACAAACAAATTATTTGATTGAGTTGAATAAAAGGTTTAGTAAAATGAATCCTACTTGATTTGTAAAGTTAAATTTAACTGGCTAAACTACTACACACATACACACATATTAAAACCCTTACTTTCTCTGTCTCGATGTGAACGATGTCTTTCGCTTCGGGGTTTTCCTCCCACAGCGGCGGGCCTGAGGGGTCTTGAGGAAGGCCACCATCGACTAAAAAGACAGAAGCAGAGAGAAAGAAAGACGTTAGCTGTTTCAAAGAGTTAAGTAGTGAGACGTGAACATTTCTGGATGTGAACCCAACTGCATATAGCATTGAATAAGAAGTAAAACCATTACTTTTTATTTCCAATGATTCCTTCATTTTTTTCATGAAGGAATCACTTTTGCATGCATGAGAAGCCCCTTTCTTGATAGGATACAAGGATACTGGCGAGGAAGGCCACCATCGACTAAAAGCAGGCAGAGGAAGGAAAGAACACCGTTAAGCTGGTTTCAAAGAGTTAAAGTAGTGAGAACGAGAACACTTCTGGATGTGGAAAGCCAACTGCATAATAGCATTGGAAACAGGAAGCAAAATAAAAGTTTTTTCATGAGGATAGATAAGTTTTTAATTTTACAAAATATCGCTAAAGAAATTACTTTTTGTAATGAAACAGAGCAAGAGAACCACTCAAAGTTAGGACACAAGTTTTTATCATTTATTTAGTGGAACAAACATCTCAAATATGTTTTCTAAAGTGTAAATTGTAGCTAAAAAAAGTACAGTATGCCTTTAAGAGAACATGACATCCATGGATTTTAGACAGTACAATTCTAATTTTTGTAAATGCATTGTCTTTCCTCAATCTTGTGCTAGAAAAGCAATTCAAAAAGCTCATTTTGTCTGGAGTAAAATCCTACTGTTTTTGATTAGTCATACCAGCATTTTTCATCCTAAATTTAGTTTGGAGCGCCGCAGGTTTGCCAGATGGAACGACGAAATAACAGCAGCATGTTCGCTCTTTCAAGAGGTGTCAAGGCATCTCCGAAATCTTCAAGTGTTTTTTTTAAGTGTCCACGTTGTAATATAATGAGCCATATGTTAGCGGAGGGAAAACAGCGGGACAGATTTAAGTCAGGCGTACATCACAGCGCCAGTGCAAAAAGAATTATGATCATAGCAGAAAGTTATGGAGACTATTTAAAATAATCCACCGTTTGAGTTTAGTGCCGTTTGAAGCGGTGCCATGGCTCGTGCGGAAAGACTTACGGGCAAAACTAACAAACAGAATCGTAAAAATCACGGCTGTCAAATAAAGATGAGCGAAGTGTCCCAAAGGAAAGTGGATCTGATGGATAAATCAACGCCGCGTCTTCGTATTTCAGCCTGAAAGAATGATAATGTTCCTAATGATGACACTAGAAACATGGCACAGGGAAGAGAGTCTGACAGACGGGCACGCATTATGCAAAACTGACTTTGAGTTTTTAGTCTTGTCTGAGTTGTTTCCAATGTTTAATTTTCCTTGCAACCAGTAGATGGAGCTATAACCAATTCCTGAGGTGGGAAACAGATCTTTTACTACACATTTTATTGGTTCTGGTGTAAGGGATTAGAAAGTGGGGTTGTTCAGAAGCTTATTTGACGGATGGGGACAACTCAACAATTACGATATTTGCCCTTTAAATAAAGCAGAACTAACCAACTTCAGTGGTAGTGCTCCCCCTACAGCTCTCTTGTGCAATTACTTGTGCAGTAACTTTAAGATTGAAATAAGGCAGCAAAAACATATATAAACAATTTTACACTGCAAAATAAAAAAAATACATCGGGGGAGAAATTCAGGTCTGGAATTTGTCAGGAGGGGAGCGGAGGAGTTGCCGTATTTCCTACAACAGATAACTGCTTCAAATGCCCTAAATTACATATGTAACTATCATCATAGTAACTTACAAAGACGTTTAACAAGGTAAAAATGTTACTGCAGTTCTGCTTTAAACTGAGATGAGATAAGATATTCCTTTATTTGTCCCACAATGGGGAAATTCCAGTGTTGAAACGCACATTTTAAGAACAGCAGGGAAAATAGAAGGATGCAATCAAACAAGACAGTTTTAAAATAAAAATATATATATATATATATCTTTATGTTGTGAAAAGTTTCCACTACTTTTCATTGATTTATTAAGCCCAATTTAATATCAAACCCTGCCAATCACATAATTTTTTAATTTCAGAACTTTTGTTTTATGATACAAATCATCCTACAAATCATCAAATCATCCTTCCATCCATGACAATTCAACTGCTGTTAATGGCATTAAGAGTCACCAGTATTACCAATAATTAAAAAAAAAAACGGCAATACTGTCCCAAATGTATGACCTTTAAAGTGCGTATGACAGGTTTAAACAAATTTCTAATTTAATTTAGTAGATTAAAACAGTGGTTCCCAAAGTAAAATCTGGGGGTCGTAAGATGATTTCAAGTTGGTTTTGAATATGTTTTTATAAATTCTGCATAAAGTTTGACTGGATTTTGGTCATGTAAAGCAATAAACTACAAAATTGTATGCATTTTATTTTAACCTAATGTAACTGTTTTCTCAATTTGAAATTTCTAAATACATCAATTTAATTTTGCAGTGGGGGTCACAAGTTGGTTACATCATTATTTTGTGGGTCCTGGTCTGAAAAGATTGGGAACCACTGGATTTTTTTTTATATATATATATATATATATATATATATATATATATATATATATATATATATATATAATATATATATATATATATATATATATATATAAATCATAGTTTTCAATCAAAACAAGCTTGTGAAGAAAAGTTTGAAAAAAAAAAAAAAAAAAAAAAAATGTGTCGAGCAGAGTGAGACATTTTAAATTTTCTCACAATGAACATATTTCAATGACCCTATAAACATAAATTTTAAAAATAAACAGGCTGTAGTGTATTCATGTCTCAAGAAGTGGAAACCTGCTACATTAGGGGAGTTTTGGCCCAATTTATTACATGGTTTCTATTCTATGAACAGGAAGTACATTTTTAATGCTAAAAAATGGTCAAACTGAGATGAACTTTCTAAAATGTTTAGTGAAATCATAGATAGATAGATAGATAGATAGATAGATAGATAGATAGATAGATAGATCTTTATATTTTACATACTTGGTTTCTTTTCATATATTCTCTGTAGCATTAAAAAAGTGACAAAATTCAAATTAGACTGGGACTTCTTATGCAACAGACTGTCATTACATTTGCAAATCAATGCAAAATTATTCCCGGATCTTGTCACAAAAATCAGTGGCAGGTGTAATTTAAAGCGGCAAAATAAAGAGCTCTTTCAATGTCCTGATGAACTGTTTAAACTGAGCCTGTTTAAATCTGACATGAGGCTTAAGGGATCATTAAAGCTGCACAATGTGACTATTCTGGTGGAGGACTTGTCACCTGCCTGGCATTGAGATGTTACTTGTCTTTTGTTGAATTATGGCATTAAACTTAAGACGTCTCACATTAAAAGTGGGTAGTTAATTCAAAACTGTACTTTATGAACTACAGCTTTCTGACTTTTGCTTTTTTCTTAGTGATTATTTTACTTTCGTTTAATGGTCCTGTACCCATTTTTAGCTTATTATTGTAATGATATAAACCAGCTTCACACTAGTACAGAGGTTTTGTAAATTTGTTTTGTTACATTGGAAAACATGACGACAAAACTCAAGCTGGCTTCTTAAAGTTGTAAAGAAGTGTTTATAAACTCATTGTGGTAAATATTTATGAGGCTCTGAACGCAATATAAGCAAATGACTGATGTCCATTTATCTATTTTCTTCCGCTTTATCCAAGATCGGTGACAAAGGCAGCAGTTTGAGCAGGGAGGCTGAAACTTCCTTTTCCACACACATTTCTCCAGCGTTCCAAGGCCTGTCAACATACATTGTCTCCAACGTAGCCTGGCTGTTCCTTGAGGTTTCTTCCTAATGGGACATGCCCGGAAAATGTCACCAAATGAGTCACCTCAGAGTCTTCTCGATGTAGAGGAGCAGTGTCTTTACTTGAGTTTCTTTCGTGTGACTGAGACTCACATTATCTATATCTCTGAGCTTAGACTCCATCTGGTCAGTGTGGGCTTTCTGTTTCTTTAAAGGCATGAGAGGCTCTCACTCAAAACACAGTTGGAAAGAACTTAAACCGGGCGACAAAACCTTTAGCAGCCCTTTTTCTATTACAAATATTACCTTTCCACAGGTGCATGAGATAGCCTGTGCCGGGATTAAAGGTGGTGACAGCAGCAGCATCGAAGGAACACAAATGTCCTCTGAGAAAAGACTGCATCAACCAAGGACTGTAGGTGGACTGAATGCCGTCTGAGTCCAGGGTAAGGAAGTACCCTGCCACCCAGTGGAATAAATTCCTGCGCTGAGTTTTGGGCTTATTTCACATCAGTTAATTTTGTTTGATTTACATCCTGTGTGTTATAAAGATGTCTATCTTGGATGCTGCTGTTCCAGTGACGATGGCCACGACCACTAATGCTGTACTGGTCCTGCTAGACGAGTCGTTTCCCTCTGCTAATGGACTCTGGCTCTACAGACTTAAAATTCTATATCTGCAATTAGATCTGCATTAGCCTTAGTTACATCTACAGCCTGTCCGTCCATGGGAGTGGATCTCTTCTTCACTGTGGTTCTCCTCAAAGTTTCTTTTTTTCCCTTAGGGTTTTTTGAGTTTTTGTTGCCGTGAAGGAGAGTCTAAGGACAGGGGATGCTCTGGACAATCATTCATTTGCTCTACTAATAATCTGCTTTGACATTCTTCATCAATCACTGCTTCTGAATGTTTATTGTTTTATTTTTATTTTCTACCATTCATGTTTGCAAAATTAATAATCTTGGGAAGTCCTCAGAGACAATTGTTGTTGTGATTTTGGGCTATACAAAAATAAATTGAATTGATTTGATTTATATGTCAAGCATTTTGATGTATTTGTAGTAGCGTACTGATTTTATTTTGAAAACCACCAGATGCACGTCACCTGCGCTCGCTTGGTTTCCTGTTTGTCGTGTCTTGTTTTCACAACTTCACAAAAAAAGGCTCCGGAGCTTTCCGGCACTTCGGAAAAAGTTTCTTTCAACGGAAAAGATCTGAACGACCGGACGAAGTGCTGTGTGAGAGTCTCTCATTATTTTTCAAGAAACGGAAAGCCTCCATACGGCAAACCGGAGTACGAATGCAGTATTAACCCCGTGTAACACTGCACCAAAATTGTAAAAAGGAATTGTTCATATTCCTTAGAAATGATAAAAATCAAATACACCGCCTTTAAAGTAACAGTACTCCCTATTTAGCACAAGTTTTGGCGATACATGACAAAAATGTGTCTATAAAAGACAAAAATACAAAAATAAATACAAAATAAGATAGACAAAGCCATACTGCCAAACGACTGGGGCATAATTCGCTACAAAAGTTCCACAGTGCATCTTTAAATAACCGTGTAGTTTCTCTCTCACCTTGAATGTGGCCGGTCTGTTGTATTCCGTGTGAAACGTTCCATCTCTGAAACACAAAAACAAACCACAGTTAGCTCCATCACCTGTAAATAACACGGCATTATGTTCGTATAATTTATCGCCTCTGGATAGAAATTGGCTTGAAGTGAGTTACAAAGCCATTTAACAAAGACGACAGGACTTAAAACAATATTTACAGTTCAGAGAAGGGCCGCGAGATTAATTAATATGAATGTTCACAATTAGTAAATCACAAAGGCAGCGATTATTCAAGTAGTTTGTCCTCTGCAGATAACTGAATGTCCTTCGGTCTCCACTAAGTATTATTATGTATAAAACCTCTTCTGTTATCTTGTATTTCAGACCTTTACACATCTGATTAACACTGTACATGTAATCCATTTTAGTTAGTTTTTCGATCATCTTTCAAGTGTTTTAAGACCATAAATTACAAAACAATTATGCAAACCGTCCAGGTCGAGTTCAGAGTGATGTGTATAATAGTAAACATCTTTCTTACTTGTAATGCAGCATCTCGAAGCCGGCAAATTTGGATCCAGGGTCCCACTTTCACCTTCTTACAAAGTTTGCGACCTTCTGTGTCCCTAAAAACAGACAAACAAGATACACGTCAATTGGTTGAATCCATCTCCTTCAAAAAACGTTATTTGGGGGGGGGGGTATTGTCTACACCAGCAGGGCAAACACAACCTGTTGTGATCAGGCCAAGGCCAAGGGCTTTTAAAAAGACTTGTGGCTCTTTATACACATATTTATATTGTCTGCACCAGTATTCTTAGTAAAAATCTCAATAAATGGATAATAATAGATTAAAATGGCCAATGTTTTACAAAAATGTGCTTGTAATAATGATACTTTGTAGTCTGGCCCTCCACTACTCACCCCTGGTCTGCACTCATCTCATAAATAAACACTTTTTTCATCTTATCTATTTAAAGTTGTAGGAAAGAGCCATGTGAATCACCGTATGACTCTTTGGGATGGGATGATTGGCTATCCAGAAGATGCTAAACCTGCTTCAATTTTTTGTGGGTCTGAATAGAAAAGGTGGAGGTGAAAAGTAAACTATGCAATTCACTAGAATTATTTATTTATTTATTTATTTATTTGGAAAAAAGGGGGAACAATGCATATTACTGAACATTCAAACAAATGTAAATATGCCAGATTATAGCCTAGGGCTAATTTCCATCTGCAGACCCCCTGGCAGGTTGTTAGAAGAATAAAACACAGAATATTTACAGCTGGACAAACACAAACAAGCAAGACAGTGTTAATGGAAACATTGGACAAAAAGTTAACTTACATAGATAAGAAAGACAGTTCATCTGTATTGCACATGCTCCTCCTGCCCATACCTCCAAGTCACACAAAACAATCCATATTGCACAGATCCCCATTGCACTAAGTTACATTGCACAAACACCCATTGCACAAGCTCCAATTGCACTAATTCCCATTGCACAGATTCCCATTACTTATTGCACCAGTTTCTACTGCACTACTTCATATTGCACAAATTTCATTGCACTACCCAACATTGCACAAAACCCTATTGCACTACTTCATATTGCACAAATTCTCATTGCACAAACTCATATTGCACAATCATATAACACGGATCTTTTCAATCTAGGTTCTAGGGAGAAATAAAACACTTAATGATCACATTCTTGTGTGTTTCTCAGCCATAATTTGAGAATTATAAAGTTAAAATCATACTTTGAGACATTCTGAATGGGTCTAAATACATTTTATGCTATAATGTGAAAAAATAATAAAAATACAGCTACAGTCATCTATTTTCTATAAAAAGAAAAACATGAGCAGGGTCTGCTCCAGGCCAAATAACTTATTGTGGTCAAGCAAGCTCACTCAAAGTAAAAATATCACATTTTTATTATTTAGTGCCACAAAGAAATCTAAATGACATATACAAGTCTATTTTTGCCCCAAAAGCAACAAATGCACCTTTAATTAAGAATACACTCATCATGAAATTACATATTAATAGATTAAAACTTAGTAACTACTTAATTACTCCCAAGCATTTCCCCACAACCCCAAATCCTTAATTAAATTTTTTTCATGAATAGTTAAGGCTTTATTCATGTTTCATTCAAGCTTTTCAAATGTAGTCATTATTTGTGCTACCATGGACATAAGTATCATTCATGTCATATAACAAAATATAATGATTTTTTTTTTTTCATAAAACCTGGAAACTATACTGAAGAAATTATCAAACTGATTTTGCCTGATATGCTAAAGCCTCAGAAATGCTCAGATCAGGGATATTCAAAATAACAGCGTTTTCTGACACTCAGAGACAAAAGAATCTCACAGCCAGTACTCCAGCTGTGTTTGTGATGAGGAAGCAATGTTACAACAAGATTAAAAACTCAAAAACTCATGTACCCTTTAACGTGCTATTTATTACTTATGTATATAGTTAAACACCGACTGACATTTGATACCAGCTCTACAAACATATTTAACACTGGCACAAGCAGAGCCACTTTCAGACCTGCTTATGTCGGCTGCTCCGCTCATACACGCGACACATTCAGCTAATACAATAACACCGCTTTATTACGCACACAACACGGATCACAATTGACATGCACCGCGCCGACTACATCCTACTGCAGCCTATTTCTGTAATTGACACGAACAAAAGCACAGGCGGCAAATAAATGCATTCATCCATCCACCTCCACAGTGAGCCGAGCAGCAGAGCAGAGACCAAACACTTCCTCGTCTGAACAAACCGAGAGGAAATGAGCTGTAGGACGTTTGGAGCAGGTAATGGAGAAAGACAGAAGGATAGAAATGCAGTGTTTTGATTGTTTTTTATGTGATGGTCATTCATTAAGGTGCATATGACAGGTTAGACCGTATTTTCAGTAAAACACAGTGAACATGCCGCATTGTAAATGTGGTCAAAAACCCACATAAATGACACAGAGGTTGTAATTTGACAAATGATAGTAGTTTGTAACATTTAAATTGTGTTAAATGAATATTTAAACACACAAGAAACGGTCGGTTCTATACAATTTGTCTTTGCGTTTTTCCTGCTTTTTGATGTGAAGAGATTCTGTTTTAGAACTAAAGCCGGCTGCACACTAGAGGAGTTTAGGATCTTTACCGATTTTTTGACACGGCAAAAAAGAAGAAGGTACAAACATAAGGACATTTCCAATAATTATTGTTTGACATCGCATCATGTGTCAGAAGAACAGAGACGACGCAGACTTGTGGAGCGCAGCAGTGAGTGGAGAACAGTGTGTGTGTCACGTGATTGAGTGCAGAGTGTGTGGTTATAAAAGTGAAACAACAACAATGATAAAACGCCAGTGGATTAAAGCAGGTTTATAAAGGTCACAGGAGAGCAAAGGGGCATTAGAGGTAAGGAGCTGTTACACTGACGCATTGAGAGCCTGAAATGAAACAGTTCCAACAAACTCTGTGTTGGACTTGGCCATGTTATAGAAGGCTAAAGTCGGTGCTTCTCACATCATTTAAGGAGCACGTGTGTTGGAGATACTTGTAAGCAGATGACAAGAGACAAAGTGTCTTTATTTTATTTTAACGTGCATGTGAACCTCATGATTATGCTCCTGACAAATAGTCGCAGTGATGCACAGACATTAGGAGAGAAACAACAAAAAATCTCTTACAAAAATCCTTACTCTGACCACGCCTCCTCAAACTCGTAGAGGGGCACATCGAGCTTAAAATCAGACCAAAACTCCTGTAGTGTGCAAAAGGCTTTAGACTACCTTCTGTATTTTCAATGTTTATGTGTCAGTTTCTTCATAATTTGCAGCTTTACTGCTGTAAAACTATGATTAATATTTACCACAAACTAAGATATTTTCATGAGGAAGAATTCACAGTCCTGCTTCTTCCGTGTAAAATTTACTTTGAAGAAGCAACAGATGTTAGGTTTAAAGTTCACCATTTTCCAACAATAAACACAAGTAACTTAAGATCTGCTGCTTGTTAAGTTAAACTTACAAGAAGAGGCGGGGCTTATCAGTTCAAATTACCTATCAACATATGTTATAGTCTACATGGAATAAACAAAATATGTCTCTAAACTTTTTTACATAAATATTATTAAAAACAGTGCATGTAATAGTAGTTTTTAGTTACCAGACTTTTTTATTGGTTTCAAAAAGTATTTGTACAAAAGCAGTTAGTGTATTTCAGTTTGTACACCGAGAGCCTGTTTACTAATTCTTCTCTGCGTGAAATCTCCAGAGCTGTTTGGGTCAGACTCAAGGTCATAAAAAGACCATTAAATACTTAATAGTTTTGAGAGGTTTTGCTTGTGTTTCATTACTCAAAAAATAGAGCAAAGATAACTTGTTTATTAAGTCAACAACAGTATAAATGATGCAAAGAAGAAAAGGCTTTAGATAATTAGTAGTATCTTATGTTTAAAGGTTGAACAGAATCCAGACAAGTGCATGTTATAACGACAGGGATGTCACCATTTTTACATTGAAGCGATTATTCACAATTGTGATTGTCCAGACCAAACATGTCACTTTGCCTCAATTTTTGGATCAGCTTTATGTGACAAAAACATTTTAGATGCATACAAATAGACTGCAATAGAAGACGTAACTTTGCGTCTGAAGTGTCACAAAATCACAAATTTATGGCAAATTAGTAAAAAAAAAAAAAAGTCAGCAATTATTGATAATTATTATATTAACCAAAGACTGCGCAATAGGTAATTGGGCACAAGATATAAATTTGGCCATATCGTAAATATATTGTAATCCTAGACATTGTAATCCTATTCACCTTATTCTGAATTGTTCGCCTTTCTTGACATCAAACTCATCTGTCTTATGGGGTGATTGCAACTGGATTGAACTACAAAATAAAATATAATTTAGGCTAACTGAAGGTAAACCAGAAGTCCGTTGCCAAGGAAAGTGGACGGGCCAGAATAAGGTGAATAAAGAACTCATACAATTAATTAAAACTACAGTTACAGTTACAGATGGAGTGTCAAAGAGAAAATGAGAAGACAATTAGATGTTTTGTTTGTTGGAAAATTATAAACTTGTGTTGCAATTGTGAGTTTTAGTCAGATTTAATAAGCAAAAGGTATCACTAAAATGTGCTCATTTCAGGGTTCGTACAGATTTTAACTTCAGGTTTTCTATGATTTTTCCAAAACAATTCCTAACTTTTCCATGACCTTAACCTGATGTGTGTTAAATACTTTTCAGTCAACAATCGTCTTTCATTAATTGATTAAACCAAAACACAATATCAATATTCTGCCTCAAAGGACATAGGATTGGTTATTGATCTTTTGATTTTCATACCAAATAATTGACATGGCTGAATCTTGATTTTTTTTTAATTAATTTTCAAAACCATAGAATTCCAAAACTTTTTGAGGGGCCTGGAAATTAGAATAGAATATTCCATGACTTTAGAAAGTTTCCAAGACTGTTATTTTATGTTTTTTTAATCACCAGGCTATTGACTAAGATTTTTTTCACTTAAAAGATGTTATTCATTGAAGATGTATTGAGATGTATACTGTATATATTGGAACATGAAAAAATACTAAAAAAAGATTTAGTATTTTCCAATATGTGTCCAATATGGACATTTCTGTCCATATTGCCCAGCTCTATTTAAATCTGCTAAATACCAAACTGGAACAGGTGTTAGTTTCTATAGAATGAACTAAACTGGTCACAATATTACTTGTTTGTATCGATTTTCTTTTATCTTGACATCCCTATAAGTGTGTGTTTGGTGTTTGTAATCAAAAGAAACATGTTTCACAGTTACAGGTCCTGTTTAATCCCTCATTGTGCTGATTCACTCAAACAGACGGCAGCAGGAGAGCGCACGCAGCAGATGTGACCTTGACATGTCGGAGGAAATGGGCCATTCAAACCAGTGAGACTTCAAGATGGCCGAACTCAAACTGTGCTCAGAGGACCACGAAACGCCCAGCTGTCAATCAAGGACGTGTAATTTAATAAGGCGCTCTCAATTTGGCTGGTTTTATAGGTGGAGAGAATTGATAATCAGACAATTTTTATATGCGCTATCAGACCCTTCAACCATCACCAACCAACCATTCACACACTAGATCCAAGTAAGGTGGTAAAGTGTCTTGCCAAAAGGACACAACAACATTTTCTGCTCTAGTCGGGGTTCAATTAGTTTCCCATTAAATACTGCCTAGGTCCAACCTGCTTAGCCTCTGAGATTTGACGAGATCAGGCATCGACAAGCCTGTACTGTGAGGTTTTGACTCATTTATCACGATCAGTTGGCTTTATACAAGCAGCTAAGTCTTTCCACATTATAAAGGTTACCTGTAAATACTCATGCAAAGGGGCAATGATGACAATTAGTAGGATAACTAGAATAGCGGTTCTCAAAGTGGGGGTCTAGACCAATCAGGGGGTTGCGAAGAAAAATCTGGGGGTTGCGAGATGATTTCAAAATGTACTTTTACAATTTTGACTTGGCATCCGTTTTTTGGTGAATTAGTTCATTGCTTTATATGACTATCAAAATAACACATTGAAACCCAATTTAAATGGTTATATAACTTAAAATGATAACAAATGTATATTTTTTATCTCAGGGGTCCCAGGCTGAAAAGTTTGGGAACGCCTGAACTAGAACACGGTTACCAGATTACTAGGGGAATCAATTTGTTGGGTGATATTTCCTTTTGATCATTGACTAGTTGCTCAGAATGCAAAGTTTATAAAGTCTATCGATTCCTTCAGGATTTTTTCTAAATTTGAGTTAATGTCGCTTGAGATCATTTTGCAGGTGTGTTATACAGGCAAACGTCAGCAACACTAAATTTATACAATTTTCACTGTTATTGCTGTTTAATAGTACAGTAGTACTCAAGACCGCTTTTTAGGATTTTTTTTTTTTTTGACTCGGTCTTGTCTTGGACTCGGTCTTGTCTTGGACTCGGTCTTGTCTTGGACTCGGTCTTGTCTTGGACTCGGTCTTGTCTTGGACTCCCTTGTCTTGGACTCGCCTTGTCTTGGACTCGGCCTTGTCTTGGACTCGGCCTTGTCTTGGACTCGGCCTTGTCTTGGACTCGGCCTTGTCTTGGACTCGGCTTGTCTTGGACTCGGTCTTGTCTTGGACTCTGTCTGACTCTTGTCTTGGACTCGGCCTTGTCTTGGACTTGTCTTGGACTCGCTTGTCTTGGACTCGCTTGTCTTGGACACGGTTGTTTGACCGGTCTTGTCTTGGACCGTCTTGTCTTGGATCCATCTTGTCTTGGACTCAGCCTTGTCTTGGACTCGGTCTTGTCTTGGACTCGGTCTTGTCTTGGATTCCATCTTGTCTTGGACTCGGTCTTGTCTTGGACTCGGTCTTGTCTTGGACTCGGTCTTGTCTTGGACTCGGTCTTGTCTTGGATTCCATCTTGTCTTGGACTCGGTCTTGTCTTGGACTCGGTCTTGTCTTGGACTCGGTCTTGTCTTGGACTCGGTCTTGTCTTGGACTCGGTCTTGTCTTGGACTCGGTCTTGTTTTGGACTCGGTCTTGTCTTGAACTCGATTTGTCTCGGACTCCGTCTTGTCTCGGACTCCGTCTTGTCTCGTCCTGGACTCGGTCCTATATTGGACTTGGTCTTGGACACCGAGATCGAATGTGAGACCACATTTCATTATCACCACACTCTGCTAAATTTGCACCAGGAGATCATGGCCCCAGAGCAGTAACATGCCTGTCCTAGTTTGCAATAAGCACTGCACAATAAGTTTACAAAGTTCTTTAATTGATCTTGTCTCGGTCTCGACCTGTAAAAGTCTTTGGTCTTCTCTCAGTCTTGGGCCTCTGTGGCTTTAGAAAGGTCTTGAAGCTTTTCTCACTTCATAATGTTTTGCCTGAGATACTATTCTTTCCACTCTGAGCCTCACAAAACGGCTAAACTATCCAGACTTGCTTTGAGCATTTTTACAGCATTAGGATATCAGACAAGATTGATTCAATATTTTCCTTGTGTAATTTCTTTTACACTTGGTAGGTGAAGCTGTACTATTATTTTGATGTGGAAAACCGACTGTCATGTCTCCTTTATTATGCTTTTCATTGGTTCTGATGCATGAGAATACAAAGTAGGGGCGCACATATTGGAAGGACAAGAGCATGCAAATTCACCATATAGATGTCATTTACTAAGAAATAGCATTAATTAAAGTGCACCAAATGAAGCAAAAAAACATTGTCAGTTGCATAAAAATCAACCAACTTCACAAACCTCTCAAAACAACCGCATGCCCACAAAGTGCAAAGCCCAGGACATATTTATCCGGAAAGTAATTTTTCAGAAACTAGCAGGCGGCACTTGCAGCTTGCACAGCTCCCAATATTATTTAGCATATTTCCTTTTCACTTTCAAAGCAGGTAGAGAGCAGAGGTAGAACAATGTGTACTCGTGGTTCATTGTTTTGGGTGTAATGACTTAGAATAACTACGCTTGGTGCCATTATGTTTCAGAGCAGCTCTTTTTGTGAATGAAACGGCAGCGGCAGCAGAGAGTTTGTGTGGATTGTGCATTCACAGTGAGTCACTAAAACAGGCTGGTAAGTTTTGTATGGAGCTGAAGAGGCTAAAGAGCAGTGAATGCAAAAAGACAGGAGGTATGATTGAGAGACGAGTGTAGTAAGAGTAGGAGAAAATAATTTTCTGCTTTTCGTCTCACTTAAGCCATCGACTCAAAAACTAGTGGTGGGTTTGAGTTCCATAGATTTTGTTAGAGCTGAATGTACACACAGAGAAGCCTCCAAAGTAGTTATATACAAGTCTTATGAGTACACATATTCTCAACTATAAGCTCTGTTGTTTACATTCAAGGAACCAGATCCTAATCCTTTGCTACACATCAAAGCAAACAGCATGAAGAAATAACAATTGTGTTTTGGGCACTTTTGTATCTCACATTTGTATCTAAATTATTTGAGTACAGTTGTCCCTCGCTATGATGCAGTTCACCTTTCGCGGCCTTACTGTTTTGCCAGCTTTTTTGTGTGCAATTTTGCTTATATATTCACAGATTGCAGCGCGCGGCAATGGTCTAGGCCTACGCTGTGCTCATAAGCATGCGTTGCACTCCCCACTGTTCGGGGACTGTGTCAAATCACAGGATTGACAGGCAACAGAAGCTTTTTTAGAAAACTTACAGCAACTTGGATCAGGCAGGAGGAGCTAACCTCTTTGTGCTCGTAGTTTATGCTGGAGCAACATTTGTAAGATGTACTTATGACTTGTGTCAATAACGTGAATGCTCCATGCAAGTAGAACACCATAAATAGTGTCTTAGTTTGTTAAACAGAACATGCATTACATGAGCTTATTGGACTGAAATTAACATCACTTGAAGCTAAAGAAAAAGAGCATTTGAACATGAGTTTAGACCCGACCCATCAGAACATCACTGGCGCAATGTGTACGAAGGTTTGGACTTATGTTTGTTTAAAAAAGAACGAAAATGTTAATTCTAGGGTTAGGTCAACAATTATACTGTAGGTTAAAGACTACTGAAATTATTGTAAAAAATAAATATGCAGATTTCGCCTTTTTGCTAGAATGCAACTAGGAACCACTGTATGCCAAAAAAAGGCTGCAATTTTTAAATAACCTTAATTATATTTAAAATAACAATGCCTAATTTGACAAAAACATCTGAATTCTAAAGTTTAGTATTGTAACATGTTTTTCTCAATTATTTTGGATACGTTTAGAATTTTTGACGAATTTTAAAGCATAAATTGTACAGAGATACTGCAGATGAACAGGAAAATCACACGTCTGACAGTATGGTACTCAAGTAGACTGGGTATTGTGACAAGCTCATTGCAATACCGTATCCGTACAAAGAGGTGTACGGATACGTATCGATACCTTATATCAATATAATTTCACTTTGCACTGATCAGTTTAAAGTGAATCTATTTCTAACATCTTATTTGTAGACACATGTGTCTACAAAAGAGTAGTTAGAAATACATTCCTTTACTGAGTCCAGTTGAAAAGTGACATATTGAGAATTTAATATGCATACGTATCCGAATACTTTGTAACGTACGCGTATCCTGACTTGTACGATATATTGTATCGGAAGCTTGGATACCAGCCCTACATTGAGAAGTATTAAAGACTTGCATATTGATGTTGAACTGACAAAATATCATTCAAATAATGTTATCGAGACACACAAATTGATTGAGATATACATTTTTTCCAATATTGCCCAGTTCTAACATAAGATTTGCATATTGTTACGTCTCTATAATCATCTTTCTCGCAGCCGTTCCTCTACATTATTCCACATTCGTCCTTGGTTGGTGAATGAGCTCATCCTGAAGTGTGCAGTTCAAAGCATGGCCCAGTGTTTGGCAGCTCGGCTCTGTTCTCACGCTGGGATACTCCAGGCCTGCTCAGTGCCCGCTCCACCTCCGCCATCCAACACTATTTGGGTCCAATCCATCCGAAATGTGGCACAAATATGCCAAATTGCACAATACTGGCCTGGGTCTCCTGGTGCCCCGCGGAGAGAGACGCAGCGTGTCCGATCTGCCCCTGCTTTGTGTCTGGACCGAGACAAGAAGACTATTTTTACAAAAACAATATTGAGAAGAAACAAACTGACTTGCAATCTAATTTTCTTTCCTTTATTGATTTTTCGTGTGTACTTTTTGTGCAAATGTCAAGATGTATAAATCAGTAAATGGTCTCCAGATTATATTAAGATATTCTGTTACAAAGAAAACACAATAAAAAGAGCAGCATAAAAAGAACTGCAATAATGAATCGCTGATCCTGACTTAAGAAATAAATAAACAGACTGTAATGATTTCATTTCATAATCAATATTTGAACTAGGCTGTAGTTCTTTAGTCGTTTAGTCGATTAATCGGTCGATGGCATCTTAGTTGACTAATACAAATTTTGGTCGACTAATTCTTTTTGTTAGATTGTGAGGTTTTATATTGAACAGGACAAAATTGTGAATTAATTGAAGATTTGGGAACAAATCAATGATCTATCTGCCTTTTTATAGAAATACCATGTTTTCTATTCATTTTGTGTATGTTTTTGCATGGACTCCAGTGAATTTTGGTCTTTTTGTTTTGGGTCAGATAAATAGAACAAAGCAGCCTTTTTAATTCAGAGCTTTAGCCACGCCCCTTTTAGTCGATTAATAGGTCGATGGGACATAGCTTTAGTCGACCAAGAATTTCTTTGGTCAACTACAGCCCTAATTTGAACATACAAAAGACTGTTAATAACAGAGACAGAAATGCAAGGAAATACATTTCTGATGTTCAATAATGTACTTTCTGTGTAATTTCTCAATCTTTTAAAATGCACTTGTGTGTAAAGAAAACAATTTACTCAAATAATAGAGAAAATAGTGAGCTACTAATTTTTGTCAAATTAAGAACCGATATTATGTGATTGATAATCGATACAGCAAAATTTCATGGATCAATGTTGATATTTGAAACTAGGACTGACAGCTGTTATGGCATCCATTAGAGAATAATCTGAGTTCTTGAGGACGTAGGAGAAGGAAACAAATATGACACAATAAAACTAATTTTGCATTAAAGGAACTGTAAGTATGAGGCACAATAGTGGCTTTAGAAGTGATTACAATCGCAGATGAACTTGGGTTGCCATGTCTTGAAGAGTAGAAACTATTGACCAATCAGAAACACGGCTTGCTATAATCAAGGTAATAACTAGAAACTCACTTTCTCTTAGACACCTGACTCTTGCTTTTTAATTAAGAATAAGTCAGATTGATTTACGATGACTTTCAGTAAAAATAACACATACACATTTGAACATGTGTACCTTGTATCTGTGAACACATAAGTCATGTTTATGAAATCTGAAGTAAAAATACAACATATGGTTGTTTAAGATAAATTTTAAAACCCATACCCAAGTAATAGCTGTGATAGTCCTTGTGGTAAATACTTGTCATGGTTTTAAAGTTGTAAGTTGCAACTTTTGAAGAAAATGAGATCTTTAAGTTGAAAACTCCAGAAAGTACTTTAAGTTCAAAAACAGAATCTCTCAACATATGTAGTTAAAAACGGAGTTTAAACCATCATATAACAAAACTAAAGTGTTGGAAGATGTTATTATTTGTCAAATGTAACATCCATGTCATTTGTGTGGATTTGTCCCATAGTTAGAGTATGGTTGTTCAATTACCTACGTCATATTTGTTGGCCAAAAGACAAACTGTGTGAAAACACGCAAAAATTTTAAGTGAAATTTTTACTATAATTGTGTTTACTACGTTATACTGAAAAATGTCTAACCTGTCATAGGCCTGTCAAGTTTTTGCATGTCCACACAGAAACACCCTCTTTTAAAACCCAAATTGCTGACTGTAGAGTGAACATACAGCATATCTTTTCAAATCCATTTCCATTTGTCCGACCTCAGTTTTGAGTTTTGAGGAAATGAACACAGCAGAGGGCTCCGGGAGTGAGGGATAGTGTCTCCGTTTTCCTGTTTTCAGAGACATTCTTTGGTCTCCGGTTCGTCAGGCTGAGGTTTGACAGGTGCAGAAAAGCACTTTGGGGCGGAGAGAGCTTCGGGAGGAGCAGGAAGGACGAGGCAGAGACGGACGTCCAAAAACACGCCGGAGCCAAGTGTGCTTAGGCGTCTCCGAGAATACTGAATACAGGAAAACTCGGCAAAATGGATAAGTTTGGTGTTTCTGTCAATACTGAACTTGTAGAAACTCGACAAACTGGACAAATATAGGATCCAAAAGTTTATTCTCTAGTACCTATATTTTTAAATGATATTAGTGTTAGTTATAGATACAGTCGTCATCTAACGAAACGCCACTAACCATAACGAATCTCGTGAGGAAGAACAGTGCATGTATTCTAGTGGAAAACCAGTCTTTTTCACTCACTGCTCAACAACTACAAAGGCAAATGAGGACTCCAGGAGATACAATATATTGTGTCAAATATAGGAACAAAGACATGGAGAAGAATAAAACGATCCAATACTGTATATCACGTTGCCAACAGCAGATGCCTGGCGCATTTTATACTGAACAATATGTTTCTTTTTTGATATAACACACTAACTTATGACTCTACTTGAATTTGTTTTGCTCAAAATACACATAACAAAGGTGCAGTTCCCAATGAATTCATATGGATTGTATGTATTTAGTGTGGACGTTAAGATATCATGTTGCAGACCTATTATTAAAACTGAACAACTATTCCAGACTATCAAAAACTACATATTGTCTCGTGCCAAATTGATATGTGACCCTCTCATTGATACATTATTTTGACAATATCCTATCGGCAGATCTCTTAAAATATTGACTACCTTGATATCTAAAAATATCGGTGCCGATATTTTTAAAGAGGTTCTCAAGTTACTGTCCTCAAAACATCAAATTTGTTGCTTTGAACAGACAAAAAATTAAGCTAAAAAAATATGGCTGCATATTTACATCAAATGTCACAAAATATTTTATGTGCCGGTAAATTTTGTTTGTTTGTTGTTTTCAAAAGTGAAAGTAAGCTTGTGATCTTGTAAACCTTGCTACAGATTTTAAAACACAAATATTGTAATTGGTAAATATTGGATATCAGCAACAGCAGGAGGTCAAATATCGTCCCATTCCTAGAGAAAACATTGTATCTGTCCACAAATGCATGTCACTTCTGTGTGCACATTTTTCAAAACTTAAGAGTCTGTAATCCAGCTGAAAAAAGCCAAAGAATGATCGTTAGCACCGGTCTCTCCGGGTAGATTCTAAGATGTTCAGAAAGACAAATATTTTCAGTCCATCTGGTACAACCAGGTTATCATAAGAAGCTTGTTCCTCCCTGCATAAAACAAATATATACTGTATAAATATATGTTTAAACGCACTAGTTAAATTGGAAAATATAAACGCTTTATTAAGTTATTATGTCTCATGTGCAAAAGATGTCCATAACATCAAGACTTTGAAATAATTAAATTTGTAGAATTGAGAGACATTTTAAATATGTAAGTGTCAAATATGGTCTGCAACAAGGCAAAGATCATCATTTTTAAAGGGCAGGAATAAATACCCGGTTGGGCAGAGATTCTGAGCTGACGGACTTGTCTTCGGTCAAACAGTGTGGGTCTAATAGTGCAGGAGGAAAAAGGCCATTTACGCCATAAATTGTTGCGATGTATAGAGCGTAGACATTCTTGGGACGAGTAAATTGCTGGTTCTTTATAACCACTGTCACACATTTCCTCTGGACAAAAGACGGTCTTAATACTGCAGAAGACAGCAAGTCAATAGGAGATGGAAAAGGACCAAGAAGCGCCTTTTAGGAGATTTTTTTCTGTACAAAGCATGTTTCCAGCTAAACTCAAGGATACGAGAAAGCAAGAACAGGCCAAAAAGTGTTTTATACTGTGATGAGTCAATACTTTTACTCAAACTAGACTAAGCAGGTTTGGAAACATTAATCAGGGGAGTACATGTTCTTATACCTGCTTTTTCCAGATAGTCTGCGTAGCTGTTTCATTCAGAGCTATAAATGTCAACAGTGTTTCATTTTCATTTTCAGGAACTATAGATATTTTCGCACATGAAAGTACACATTTCTCCAGCCCTGTTTAGTCAGAGGAACTACACTGGCCCCATGTTTGTGTTCACACCGCAACAGTTTCTGAAAGTGGGTCTAAGTGGCTTTAACATTGGCATCTGTATAGTTTGGAACATGTACACAAGCTAAAAAACATCCTGAAATAAACAATAAAACAAACTATTTACAGTCATTCCTAATACCAGATAAATATAGATATATTTATATACAAATCAAAAAGTTTTTAAGAGCTACTGCTTGTATTTTTGTATTTTCTCAAGAATAAGAAAACTTTGACTGAATGTGAGAAAGTATAAACATTTTTTGAAACAAACTTAGTGTTGAAAAAGTTCCTGGTCTGACTGAGAACAGGAGCTAAAAAAGTCCCTAAAGCGTGGCTCCAGTTCATAGTTCCTGCTTTGTGTGAAAGCAGCTGAAGTGAGAACTGGGCTAAACAAAAGTACTAGGAACTGCAAAAAGGTCTCAAATGTATCAAGAGGAAAGACAAAATTCTCCTTGTTGTGGAGGCTGTGTCTCAAATTGTATAGCAAATATCAATGAAGTAGAAACAGTGTTTTCCTATTCGCCTTATTCTGCCTGCCCATTTTCTTGGCAGCGCACTTCCTGTTTAGCTCTGTTAACATGACACATTTGCTTGTCTGTCTCACAATCTCAAACACATAAAAAGACAGTTAAAATAAACCCAGTGACTGAATTTTACAGGCTAACCACAGCTAAACCAGAAGTGAGCTGCCAAGAATAGTGGGCAGGGTAAGGTGTATAAACCAGAATCCCTAAAAACTATCTGAGTCAAAAGTTTAATTTTTTCACAATTTTTCAATGCTTAGCTTTAAAGGGGATCAAACTGGGTTCAAATTTTTCACATAGGCACGTCACAACAATAAAAACAAGTCATTTAAAATGTACAGTTTGTAAAAGGGAAGAGACGAGGCTTATCAGTTCCACAGTTTTGAAAAAGAATTCAAGAACATGTGTGTTTCGCAAAGAAGTAAATATAAATTACTGACCTACATACATCAGTTTATTACTAAATCACAATATGTCTCTTGTAAGATTTGGATTCAACAAACATCAGACTGGGTCGCACTGCTATTCAAGTTATAAATACACAGATCAAGGTAAGACAAGTCTATAAATCTATGTTTACATGAAGTCTGAAACTTTTCTGTGATCTGTGCCAGAAATTGTATTGCATGCTTTTTAAATAATTGTCTCAGGACTTTATGTTACACTGTTTATCTTGCTATTTTGAGATTTACAAAAACATAAAACTGGCATAAGTATATTTCTGTTGACTTTTATCCAAAGACAATTAAAAACAAAGCTTTACAGCCTTTGTGTATAGTCCTTAAATTAGCTCTTAATTAAGTTTGTGCACAATGCCTTGAAGCTTTCCTAATGCGTCTTTATTGTTGTGTGTGCTGAGCTATACGTCCTCTTTGTGCGCTGCTCCAGCTGTTGTCAAGTCGCCTTTATGAAGCTATTACGTCTCTGGCACAGTTTTGCAGAGTGGATTCTGTCAAGTGCAAATGTGGTCATTTAAGCAGAGCTATCGCCTCTTTTTACCGCTTCAGATCATGAGCTAGCAGTTTTGAAGTCACTGTTTTGGTTGTAAACTAGGGCTGGGCGATGTTGACAAAAATGAATCTGTGGATAATCTTCTGACATGTACTCGATAACAATATTTGGACAATATTGTGTCAGTCCAACATAAATGTGTTAAATGTGTCTTCAAATTTGTTACGGCACAGGAAGTTTGGGCCAGATTTATCAAGCATTTGCTCATGTGCAAAAACAGGTCAGGGGGAGCAAAACCTTGGCAGAGATGACATTTTTCTCTCACACACTACACTAAAGATGCAGAACTTGAGGTGGTCCATATTGTTTTGTTCAGTATGTTGTATGTGCATCTTACAATATTAAAGTTTGTGTAAAATGATCACAAATAATACATTAATTTGTTTTCATTTTTGAACACGCAGTTTAGCACCTGGCTTGATAAATCTACTCAAAAACATGTAAAATACTACTTATTCCAGACACATTCTCTTATCTAATATAAAATTGTCATTTTTCCCATTGTGTTTAATTACCAGAAAAATGTGTCAAATGAATTACAAAAATGCAGCAGTCTCCTATTATAATCTAATTTTCCTGTTTTGTGAAGCACTTTAATTACTTAATGTACAAATATAAACTGGGCTCATCTATTAAAAAGTATACAAAATCACACATACTTGTGTGCATGTTTTTACCACACACTATACTCTATATTAAACTTTTGCACATCATAAAAAGAACATGTACGATAATATCTAAAATTTAATATGAATTATTTGAATTTTTTATTTGAGCAGCAGGCCACTATCAAAATAAAACAGTTTCAACAGTTTCAGTAGTTTGATCAGTAGAGTTCTTAACCTGTACAAGACCATTTTTCACATACTCAAAATGGAGAGGGGCGAAGTAAACATATTTTAGCCCAGCCCAGTGTCAAAAACATTGTCATATGCAAATAATAAACAGCTTCCGTATCAGTATATGCAATAATAGTTGGAGAAACTACACATACATTAGCATATATGCATATTTACACACACATTATCATAGGTAACAAGCATATTTTAGATCCCAACAATGGTAATATATTGCCCAGCTCTATAGTAAACCCACCATATTTTGCAAATGAAGGTATAGAAAAATTCTAATACCCCTATAACAACGATGGATGATTATCTGGTGAGACAGGGCGACATGGCCAAAATTTTTTTCATAATATAAAAAAAGAACATTTGGGATAATAATATGGACCGGTGATTTGATGATTTCTGGGGTCCCCTGATAATATGTGAGAATGTGTATTTTGATATCTTCTTAAGCAATGACTCTTAGTTGCTGATAGCAGATAAATTTATCAAAGTTTATGTTTCCAAAAAGACTAAAGACTAATTTATCACTTTGTGGATAGCTACATTCTGGTCACTGGAAGAATCACTCTTAGACAATATACTGTATATCTAAAGGCTCAAATCAAATCTAAAATTCAATGTAACGCCCACCTCTAGAGCCACACTAACATTTGTGAAGCTTGAAGCCGTTTTGTGTGTGACTTACCCACAGTTGACCCAGGCTATCGTCCCCTGGCCCTTCACCGTCTGGGCCACGTCCGACAGAAGCTTCAGTTGGGGGTCCCCTGACGTCGCTGCAAAAGGACCAGAGAAAGAAGACCAGTCAAAATGAGAATGAATGCCCCCAAAACCAGGCCCGGGTGTGGGACAGCGAGGGACAGTGAGGACCCTGTCATGTCCCACACACAGAGGAGGGTTTGGGTTTCGGAGAAGAAAGACAACGCAGGGTCAGTGGTGAAAACGTCGAGAGAGTAGAGCTTCGGGCGCGATTCACAAACGCCTGGTTAAAGTTACATCAGCTTTCAACAGCTGACAATGGAGAGACTGAGAAGACCGCAGGGTTTTACACAGACAGAGACTCAACTTGTAGAACAAAATATACTGTAAGACATTTTAGGACCTTTGTAAGACCATGGGTATCAAAATTTAAGACCACGCAAGCAGTCATAAACACTTTGTGAAAAAAACAACAACCTAATATTATCACATATATTAGGATTAGTGTAAACCCCTGTCCCCTCTCGGGAGGTAACTGTTCAGATGCTGCTGTTCCAGTGACGTGGGCCGACACTGATGCTTGGACCTCCGCCCCACCTTCCTCCAGGATTGGCCTGTCCTGACCCTGCTAGACGAGTCGTTTCCCTCTGCTTATGGACTCTGGCTCCACAAACATAAACTCTATAACTTTGCCTTAGTTACATCTACAGCCTGTCCGTCCATGGAGTGATCCCTTCTTCACTGTGGTTCTCTCGAGGTTTCTCTTTTCCCTTAGGGTTTTTTTGAGTTTTCCTTGCCGAGAAGGAGGGTCTAAGGACAGGGGATTCTGGACAATCATTCATCTGCTCTACTAATAATCTGCTTGATCAAATGTTTCATTGAATGTGTATTGTTTTATTGAATATGTATTGTTTTATTTTGATTTCCTATTATTCATATTTGCTAAATTAATAATCTTGGGAAGTCCTCAGAGACGACTGTTGTTGTGAGCTATACAAAAATAAATTGATTGATTGATTGATTGATTGATAAACACCATAACTAGCACACGATGAATATTCTAATTAGGGCTGGGGGAGCTGGGAAAAATATAATCATAATTTTTTTTCTCATATTGATCGATTTGTTTAACCTTTTTCACAAAATGCCATTCATGAAAATAAACAAAACAAATTTTTAATATGTCTCATTTATTAGTTGTTTTTTTAAACTTTAACCAATATTCTACTGCAAGTTTGATTTTTGCTCCACACTAGTCATTTTTACTGGCTAAAGATTGCTTTCATCTTTGGATCAAAACTCGCTGCCAAAAAATTACAATTCGGTTCGATTCGATCTCGTTTTTTTCGATTTATGGCCCAGCCCTATTCTAACTATATGTCTGCCGCACCTGTCACATGATCGCAGACAGGGAGAGCATCTGCCCTTTCCTCACTGCAGTGACCAGCAACCCTTTACTAAAGCTCAAGACAGATATTGTGCGCACTGTCACAGAAACATTTTGCATTTTTATGTAGGTGCGAGTCCATAACATAGAAATAAGTTGCACACATGCCAGTGTAAAAGCTGATATTTTCACCACATATCCATTATCTATCAAGTACCTTCAATAAATAGAGAAACAGTACACAAAAGCTTGCGGTGAAGCGCACGGTGCATTACGCTCTGATATGCAGAGTTACGTCAGACATTTTCAATCCGAAGTGTTGGATTTGTTGTACTGCACAGAGAGCTTACTGACACTTTGACCAGCTGAATAAAGTTCAACAGCTGCCATGCTAACTGCAGCTAAGCACGAGCTAACGCGGTTCCACATCTGCTTTGCACTGTTCTGACACTTGCATAACAAGACATACGTACACAGAGCAATATGGAACCAGAGTGGGTCAGGCTTTGCGTTTTAACTTGCAGGGCTGAGCAAAAATATGGTGAAAAAAAAAAGTTAAATTGTAAGGTCATTCTCTCGCTCTCGGTCAATGCTGCAGCTGTTTCCTTGGTCAACACATCAGCTGAGAGACCGCTGGTGATGATTGAAGTTCATGTGGAAGATTACCAACAAAGAATGTGGGCAGTGAATGAATAAAGCCTTGTAAAGTGACTATGGGTCCAATAAACCTCATGTAAAAGATGTAGAATTCTACAGTCAGCAATATTTTAATAGTAATTGCTGCTTAATATTGACTCTTGACGTAATTAGAAATGTCACCACGCGAAAGATGGAAGTTGTGACATCCCAAATGGACTATTGGTTTTGTCTCCATTCTTATTACAGTGCAATATCAATACATTATCTCTACGAACCAATGACTTCTAACATTGTATTGCATAATGTTCTCTATATTTTACCAGCGTTATGTATTGAATGGATGCATAAACTGCCTACAGCTGCTGAGATCTTAATAATATCTGACAGTGAGAGTTCATGACCCCATCAGACGTTAGCACAACCTCCTCTTTCTAACTTTGCACTTTCCTTTGTTTTATAAAAGCAGGAGTGTGTGGTGAAGCCAGCCAACTCAAATAACCTGCCTGTTATATTAGACCTTCTCATAAGATGTGGAAAGCAGCGCAAATTCCTCCGAGAACTAAGTCAACAGAAAGTCAACATAAAGTAACGGTGTAATTCTTTTGTAGGACATGAATCATTTCTACGCGGCCCCCCCTCCGAAGTAAATGTATTTCAAAATGAAAATGGACAACTCATCCTGTCTGCAACCTCTCAGACGGGGCTATTTTTAGAGCAGAGGGCAGAGATCTGACTCCCCAAAGTGAAGGCGTAGACTGGAGCCGAGTCAAAACATCTGGAAAATCACTGTCATTCATTTGTCTGGAGAACCAGGTGTAAAACAGGTCGTCTTAAAGGCACTATACTTAAAAAAAAAAAAAAAAACTAAAACAGCACAGAGTGGATGGTTCAATGTGGATTTTTTTGAGTTGATGTCTGACATTTGGCCAATGATCAATAGTTGCATTTAAAATTTCACAGTATGACTCACAATATTGTAAATTTCCCTTTTACTTTTCATTGCTTGTTTGTTTTGGATTGGAATTGTTAAATATAGACAGACTAGAGAATTACACTGCAGAATGCTTTTAATCTTATCCAGCAGACTTTATTGAGTGACTGCGTAATTGTATTACGCAGGCACTATTTGCTCTTGTAGTTCTTTATCTTTTATTATTATAGGCACAAATTTTGTCCGTTTTCACAGGTCGCATTTTTTCGTAGATTTTTATCGTTCTAACTTTTTTATGTTTGGTTTGTAGGTGTGATTCTTGCTATTACTTTTGGTATTCATAACTTTTGTAGTTTTTGTAAAAATTAAAGCTCAATGTGGAATTTTTCTATCAATTATAATGGGAAATTTTGGCAGTTGTATTTTTTGTGTCTTTTGTCTTTTTGCAGCCATTTTTTTTGCAGCTTTGTATTTATTGCAGCTCTATCAGTTGTGGCTTTACTTGCAGAACTTGTATCTCTTGTACTTTTGCAGTATATGCAGTACTTTGTAGTACTTGTACTTTTTCCATTGACTTTAATAGAAAATGTTTTTGTTTTCACAAGTTCCACTTTTTTTGTGAATTTTCATTTTTCAGCTTTTTTATATTCTGTATGACAAGGCGACTCCTCGCATTACTTTTGGTACTTCTACACATTGTAGTATTTGCAGTACTTGTACTTTGTAGTACTTTTAGACTTTCCATTCATTTCTAATGGGAATATTTTGGCAGTTGTGTTTTTTGTGTCTTTTGCTCTTTTGCAGCCAAGGTTTTGCAGCTTTGTATTTATTGCAGCTGTAGGAGTCGTGTCTTTGCTTGCAGTACTTGTATCTCTTGTACTTTTGCAGTATTTGTAGTACTTTGTAGTACTTGTACCTGTTCCATTGACTTTAATAGAAAATGTTTTTGCTTTCACAAGTTAAATTTTTTAGTGAATTAAAATTTTTCTTCCTTTTTTATGTTCTGTGTGACGGGGCGACTCCTCGCATTACTTTTGGTACTTCTACACACAATAGCATTTGCAGTACTTGTACTTTGTAGTACTTTTAGACTTTCCATTCATTTAAATAGAACTTTATCATAGGCTGAACATTTTGCAGGTTTGTAACTTTCTTTTACATGTTTCTACATTTGTTCCGTTTGTGAAGTTGTGTGAATTATACTATCACTTGTACTACTTGTAAATTTTGAAGTAATTTGAAATACTTTGCAGTACTTTGTAGTACTTTTCATTTCCTATTTGAAATAATAGGATTTTTTCATAAGTTGTTCTTTGAGCAGGTTTATGCCTCTTCTGAAGCCTCTGGTTTTGTACTTTGTGTGTTTCAAAGTCAATCAGGCCAGACTCCAGGACTAATGCAGTAAAACTACTACAGCAGAAATACAGGAAACCGTTTTCCAGATTTTCACAATAAAAGCACTGTAAAACAAAATTTTTGGACTTTTCACAATAAAAGCACTGTAAAACAACATTTTTGGAATTTTCACAATAAAAGCACTGTAAAACTACGTTTTTGGACTTTTCACAATAAAAGCACTGTAAAACAAAACACAAAAACCTTATTGCATCTCTAGTTTCAGATTGTGTTCATATATTTGTAACTTTTGTAGTTTTTGTAAAAATTAAAGCTCAATATAGAACTTTTACTATTAATTATAATGGGAATATTCTTTCAGTTGTATTTTTTTCTTTTGTAGGCAATTTCTTGCAGCTTTGTTTTTATTGCAGCTGTATCAGTTTTGGTTTTATTTGCAGTACTTGTATTTCTTGTACTTTTGCAGTATTATTTAATTTTTTAAGTCAAATATCTGTTATTTCTGAATGATTGTTGCTGATACTTTTTAATGTACTGTTTAGTTTCTTTTTAGTTTTGAGTCTTAGGCGATTTTTCAGTTTCTGCTTGTTGTAGCAGAGTTTGTGTCAAACCCCTTCGCATCAAAAGCAGTCACTCGCAATGGCTTCAGCCATTGCATAAGTATCTAGTTAGAATTGGACCTTTCTTTAAATTCTAATAAAACCAAACTTATGCTTTTTACAAAGGCAAAAAATAGTTCCCAGACTATCCCACCAATTGTCACTTTTCAAGGACAAAAATAGAGGTAGTTAAATCATTTAAGTATTTAGGTATTTTAATTGATGATAGTCTTAATTTTAAAACACATGTAGAGCAATTAATCAAAAAGCTTAGAATGAAAATTGGCTTTTATTTTAGAAATAAGTTATGTTTCTCTTTTAATGCAAGAAAGAAACTTCCAAAGTTGTTGTTCTTTTTGTCAGACAGGAGTGTTTCTTTCTTTACCTGCTTTACATGTTTCAGCTACTTCCTGTAGCCTTCCTCAGAAGCGTCACTGGTTGGTATGGTGACGTGTCTTGTAGGCTGCTTACACGGTTTTGCCAGACAATAGAGGGAACTTGCGCCCCCTACTGTCTGGCGTCTTCTCCAGGACTGAATCCCATGTGTGTGATAAGGTGTAAGCTCCCTCATCACGATTCATGCTGTTAGTTCCTCGTTTGCGGATCTCGATGGCCTCCCTGATCCAGCGGTGGTATTTGTTACTTTCAGCACGAATGACCCTGGCTTTCTTCCAGTCCATGATGTGATTCTGTCTCTTGCAATGATCTGATATGGCTGATTTGAGGTTCTCCTGTTCTGCTTGTTCTTTTATTGCTCTTGTTTGCCTATTGGCTGTTTCTTTTTCACATTCTTTTTGGTGTTCTTTTTTCCGTGTTCCAAAAGATCTTCCTGTTTCCCCTATGAAAGAAACACTCCTGTCTGACAAAAAGAACAACAACTTTGGAAACTTAGAACAAGAAGACAGAATGAATCTATTCACAAGAAGAAAGAAACTTGTTGCCGCAACATTTTTACCCATTTTGGATTACGGGGACATTATTTACATGAATGCCCCAACCCAGGTTCTGAAATTACTGGACTCTGTTTACCATGCTTCTCTGCGTTTTATCACAAACTGTAAAGCTCAGACACATCACTGTGAACTGTACACGCGTGTTGGCTGGTCATCATTGGACACTCACAGACAAAGTCACTGGTACATGTTTATCTACAAAGGTATTATGCGTCTGCTCCCGCTATATCTTTGTGCATATATTCAACCTAAAAAGATGGACATTATTCTCTGCGATCCCAAGACCTCCTGTTGCTTTCTGTCCCAAATGTCCGCACAGAGACTGGTAAAGCGGCATTTCAATACTCTGCGCCGTCAGCATGGAATAACTTACAAAAAACTCTGAAACTAAAAGAACTGATTTCAGTAGGTCAATTTAAATCTACCTTAAAAGGCCTTGAAACTGAGTCTATGATTTGTAACTGCTTTTAGTAAACCTTTTTGTGATATGTTGTAATGTGTGCATTTTAACTGTAACTATAATGCTGCCGTCTTGGCCAGGACTCCCTTGAAAAAGAGATTAATAATCTCAACGGGACTTTGGTTAAATAAAGGTTAAGTTAAAAAAAAAAGAAAGAAATGTAATTACCTCAAAAACAACAGGAAAACAAACTGTCTATAAGAATCGTGATAAAGGGCGCTGCTGAGCTATCAATGGAGTAGGACGTGAGTTTGAGAGCTCCTGCCAATTTCGGTTAAAATTGTTATTTTTGTGTGCTTTTTGACCACAAACGTCGTGATTTAACTTTTACTACATTTTTGGCTGGGAGAGATCGCATTCAAATGGCTGGAAAGAGTACAATTAAGACTCGCAACACTATTCAGACGCAACTGAAGCCTAGCTTACAGGCCGTGTCATCAGGTGAACAGCTAGCTGCAACAGAGTCCGGCCCAGCACAAGCTACAGAAGGTAATCCTGCCACTGACATCACAGCGCTAAAACTCGAGCTCTTGACATCGTTGAAAGATGACATCGCCGGGATTATTAAAAAAGAGTTCCAGGATGCTCTTGGACCTGCGCTGTCACCCATCAGTGCTGATTTGCAGGCCGTGCAAGCGCAGCTAGCAGCTAATAAAGTTGCTACCGATGCTACATTAGCTACATTAACAAGTACGGTAGGGGACATGGAGACTGTGCTCACTGAGTGTACTGGCGACATAACAAGCATGAAAGATACTATCGAGCACCTCACAGCAACAGTAACCAAGCTGGAAAAGAAATGTGAGGATCTAGAATCCAGATCCCGGCGCAATAATATACGTATTATTGGAGTTCCAGAGGGCCCTGATACTTCTAGCATTGCCGCTGTCGCCTCCTTGCTTAAGAAAGCCCTCGCATTGGAAAATGAGCCTCGCTTGGATCTGTCACATCGTACCCTACAGCCTAAACCCAAGCCAGGCGAGCGTCCGCGTGCTATCGTGTGCAAGCTTCACTACTACAGTGATTGTGTGGACATATTACGACGCGCGAGGGAGCGTAAGCAGATAAAGGTTGGGGATATGGCGCTGTCTATCTTCCCAGATCACACGGCCAGCGTTGCCCGGGCTCGGGCAGCATTTAACGACGTGAGGCGCCAGCTTCGTGGTATTGAGGGGGCTCGGTATGGACTACTCCACCCTGCACGACTCCGCATTACTTACAAAGGTGTCGAGAAGGAGTTCACCTCTGCAGATGTCGCTAGAGGATATGTACAAACTTTGTCTTCAGGGTAAGCCATTGCTAATGCCGCTTTTCATCGCACATTGCTGGACAATAGTTTGGATTTTTGACTCAGAGTTAAGCTTATAGAAGTGTTTTTCTCTCTTGTTTCAGTCATTTGTATTTACTGACGTTTGTATTATTATGCATAACGTTTTGCAACTTTCAACATATTTTAAAATTCAATACATTTTTTGTGTATTTTTCATTGCACATATTTAGTGTATTTTTGGCGGAGTATCTTTTTCTCGCTGTAAACCTATAATTTTTGTTTTAATCTAACTTTTTTTTTTTTTTTGCTTTGTGTTTGTTTAATATTGTGGTGATGCTTTATTCACAGCTGTCTCAGAGTTGTTCTCATTTTGTGGGCAACGTTTATTTACCTTGTTATACACTGCTGTCTCCATTGTTCTGTTGTTGTATGGGGACTTTGGGTGGTTGTTTTGTTCTGGGGTTTTTTGGGGGATGGGTCCCATCTTGGCTCTTATTGGTATTCATCAGTTTACTTTTGTTTTGTTTAAATGGCGGGCATCGCTGTAAATCCTAATTTGGCTCTGTCAGTTGCTCCTCTAAGATTTATTAGTTGGAATATCAAAGGCATGGGCAATCCAATTAAAAGATCTAAAGTTTTTACACATTTGAAGCAACTTAAGCCTTCTATAGTGTTTTTGCAGGAACCCATCTCCGAAATAAAGATCATCATAGATTGCGCTGCTCTTGGGTGAATCAAGTTTTTCATTCTGATTTCAATTCAAAAGCAAGAGGTGTGGCCATTTTGGTCAATAAAAATGTACAGTTTTCTTCTACTAATGTAATAGCTGACAAGAATGGCAGATTTATAATAGTGGCTGGTACTTTGATGCAGAAAAAGGTGCTTTTGGTCAATGTGTATGCTCCAAATTTTGATGATGCTGAATTTGCTAATCGATTATTAAGTAGTCTTCCATTTATGAATACTCATTCTGTAATTTTGGTGGGGACCTAAACTGTGTTTTCGACCCCACTTTGGATAGATCAATTCCTCGAACTATGACTCTTTCTGCTATGGCGCAAGTGTTCTCAGATTTTATGACACCATAATGGACTTGTTGACCCTTGGAGATTCAGATACCCGTCAGCTCAGAAATATTCATTTTTTTCAAAGGTACACCATTCGTATTCCAGAATTGATTATTTTTTTATTGATAGTGTTTTAAATTCATCTGTAATCTCCTCAGACTATTTAAGTATAATAATATCCGATCATGCACCATTATTGTTAGATATTCAATTTGCTTCACATAAGTCATCTCCACCTCAATGGAGGTTTAATTCTCTTCTTTTGGCAGATAAAGAATTTTGTGACTTCATTTCGAAATCTATTGATGAATTCCTCTTGTTTAATCAAAATGACACTACTTCATACTCATTATTATGGGAGACGCTTAAATCATATCTTCGAGGACAAATTATTTATTTCTGTGCTCTGTCTAAGAAAAGAATTAATTCTAGGGTCACTGAGTTAACCACTGCTATTCACGATATTGATCAAAAATATGCTGCGAATCCAACCCCTGAGCTTTATAAACACAGGATTAATTTACAAGCAGAACTTGATTTAATATCTACTAACGAGGCAGAGCGTTTGTTACTGCAGAGTCGTGGTACATATTATGAATACGGCGATAAGGCCAGCCGTTTATTGGCTCACCAGCTGAGACGTCAAGCTTCTTCTCGTATTATACCTAGTATTAAATGCAATTTGGATACTGTTTCTACAGATCCAACTGAAATTAATAATGTTTTCAAGTCTTTTTATGATTCTCTTTATACATCGGAGTCTCCTGCAGACAGTACTAAAATGAATGATTTTCTCGAATGTCTTTCTAATCTAATTGTCCACCCTCGCAATAGTAGTACACCAAANGGATGCTCTTGGACCTGCGCTGTCACCCATCAGAGCTGATTTGCAGGCCGTGCAAGCGCAGCTAGCAGCTAATAAAGTTGCTACCGATGCTACATTAGCTACATTAACAAGTACGGTAGGGGACATGGAGACTGTGCTCACTGAGTGTACTGGCGACATAACAAGCATGAAAGATACTATCGAGCACCTCACAGCAACAGTAACCAAGCTGGAAAAGAAATGTGAGGATCTAGAATCCAGATCCCGGCGCAATAATATACGTATTATTGGAGTTCCAGAGGGCCCTGATACTTCTAGCATTGCCGCTGTCGCCTCCTTGCTTAAGAAAGCCCTCGCATTGGAAAATGAGCCTCGCTTGGATCTGTCACATCGTACCCTACAGCCTAAACCCAAGCCAGGCGAGCGTCCGCGTGCTATCGTGTGCAAGCTTCACTACTACAGTGATTGTGTGGACATATTACGACGCGCGAGGGAGCGTAAGCAGATAAAGGTTGGGGATATGGCGCTGTCTATCTTCCCAGATCACACGGCCAGCGTTGCCCGGGCTCGGGCAGCATTTAACGACGTGAGGCGCCAGCTTCGTGGTATTGAGGGGGCTCGGTATGGACTACTCCACCCTGCACGACTCCGCATTACTTACAAAGGTGTCGAGAAGGAGTTCACCTCTGCAGATGTCGCTAGAGGATATGTACAAACTTTGTCTTCAGGGTAAGCCATTGCTAATGCCGCTTTTCATCGCACATTGCTGGACAATAGTTTGGATTTTTGACTCAGAGTTAAGCTTATAGAAGTGTTTTTCTCTCTTGTTTCAGTCATTTGTATTTACTGACGTTTGTATTATTATGCATAACGTTTTGCAACTTTCAACATATTTTAAAATTCAATACATTTTTTGTGTATTTTTCATTGCACATATTTAGTGTATTTTTGGCGGGAGTATCTTTTTCTCGCTGTAAACCTATAATTTTTTGTTTTAATCTAACTTTTTTTTTTTTTTTTGCTTTGTGTTTGTTTAATATTGTGGTGATGCTTTATTCACAGCTGTCTCAGAGTTGTTCTCATTTTGTGGGCAACGTTTATTTACCTTGTTATACACTGCTGTCTCCATTGTTCTGTTGTTGTATGGGGACTTTGGGTGGTTGTTTTGTTCTGGGGTTTTTTGGGGATGGGTCCCATCTTGGCTCTTATTGGTATTCATCAGTTTACTTTTGTTTTGTTTAATGCGGGGCATCGCTGTAAATCTAATTTGGCTCTGTCAGTTGCTCCTCTAAGATTTATTAGTTGGAATATCAAAGGCATGGGCAATCCAATTAAAAGATCTAAAGTTTTTACACATTTGAAGCAACTTAAGCCTTCTATAGTGTTTTTGCAGGAACCCATCTCCGAAATAAAGATCATCATAGATTGCGCTGCTCTTGGGTGAATCAAGTTTTTCATTCTGATTTCAATTCAAAAGCAAGAGGTGTGGCCATTTGGTCAATAAAAATGTACAGTTTTCTTCTACTAATGTAATAAGCTGACAAGAATGGCAGATTTATAATAGTGGCTGGTACTTTGATGCAGAAAAAGGTGCTTTTGGTCAATGTGTATGCTCCAAATTTTGATGATGCTGAATTTGCTAATCGATTATTAAGTAGTCTTCCATTTATGAATACTCATTCTGTAATTTTGTGGGGACCTAAACTGTGTTTTCGACCCCACTTTGGATAGATCAATCCTCGAACTATGACTCTTTCTGCTATGGCGCAAGTGTCTCAGATTTTATGACACATAATGGACTTGTTGACCCTTGGAGATTCAGATACCCGTCAGCTCAGAAATATTCATTTTTTCAAAGGTACACCATTCGTATTCCAGAATTGATTATTTTTTTATTGATAGTGTTTTAAATTCATCTGTAATCTTCCTCAGACTATTTAAGTATAATAATATCCGATCATGCACCATTATTGTTAGATATTCAATTTGCTTCACATAAGTCATCTCCACCTCAATGGAGGTTTAATTCTCTTCTTTGGCAGATAAAGAATTTTGTGACTTCATTTCGAAATCTATTGATGAATTCCTCTTGTTTAATCAAATGACACTACTTCATACTCATTATTATGGGAGACGCTTAAATCATATCTTCGAGGACAAATTATTTATTCTGTGCTCTGTCTAAGAAAAGAATTAATTCTAGGGTCACTGAGTTAACCACTGCTATTCACGATATTGATCAAAAATATGCTGCGAATCCAACCCCTGAGCTTTATAAACACAGGATTAATTTACAAGCAGAACTTGATTTAATATCTACTAACGAGGCAGAGCGTTTGTTACTGGCAGAGTCGTGGTACATATTATGAATACGCGATAAGGCCAACCGTTTATTGCTCACCAGCTGAGACGTCAAGCTTCTTCTCGTATTATACCTAGTATTAATGCAATTTGGATACTGTTTCTACAGATCCAACTGAAATTAATATGTTTTCAAGTCTTTTATGATTCTCTTTATACATCGGAGTCTCCTGCAGACAGTACTAAAATGAATGATTTTCTCGAATGTCTTTCTAATCTAATTGTCCACCCTCGCAATAGTAGTACACCAAAATGACACATAGTGGCACTGTCAACAAAGTCTGGTATGTGCTTATAACACTTTATGTCACCTGAACAACTTATGTACGACCTGAAACTGATCTAGAGCTATTCAAACAGAATTCTGAATCCGCCCATTTGGAATTCAGTATTCGAAATACAAGCCAAAAAACTTTGACAATGATATTGACCCCAGAAATAAACTTTTTTCCAAGTTCTATAAACAATTGTCAATACTACAACGGAGGATTTATACAACAGCCAAATTTACATCTCATAACACCTTTCAATTATACACTTCAACAGTCGAAGTCTCTATGCAAATTTTGACATATTCAGAGTTAATATTAGGCAATTTACTCAACCATTCAGTGTCATTTTAGTATGTGAAACTTTGGATTAAAGAAGAAAAAGGAATGGACTTTGAACTAGAAGGTTATGAGTTTTTTATGTTTAAACAGATGCAACAAGCGGTGGGGGTTGCCATGTTGTGAATATAAACTTGAGCTATAAGGTAGTTCCGAATATGACAATGGTTATGGATGACTTGCTTGAGTGTCTTACGATAGAAATTACTAGAGAAAAGAAGAAAAACATCTTGGTGAGTTGTATTTATAGAACGCCTGTACAAACATAGAAACATTTAAAAACTGGATGGAGGAGCATTTTACCACTATTAATAAAAAAGTTTTATTTGTTGTCGGAGATTTCAATATAGATTTATTAAATCCAAATAGCCATACAATGACCGAGGAGTTTATAAATACTGTATTCAGTATTGGTTTACTTCCTAAAATCACAAGACCCAGTAGAATAACATCACATTGTGCCACCCTAATAGATAACATTTTTTCAAACGATATTGAAAATAGAACCGCAAGTGGATTACTGATTAATGATATCAGTGACCATCTTCCTGTTTTTACAGTTTACAATAACGACAACGTGGAAAACAAATCAGACACTAAATATGTGTATAGAAGATTAAAAACAGAAGAAACTTTGAATGCACTCAAAAGAGAATTATCAAAACATGACTGGAGTGTATTATATGGCAAAAATGACACAAATGCAGCATATGAAGAGTTTTTAAGAATATTCAAAGTACTATATGATAAGCACTGTCCTTTGATAAAACAATGTAAAAAACATAAGAAAGAAAATGAGTGGATGTCAAAGGGACTCCTAAACGCCTGCAAAAAGAAAAATACTTATACAAGGAGTTTCTGTGGAAGAGAACTAATGAAGCTGAACTTCTTCTTCTTTCCTTTCGGCTTTTCCCTTCAGGGGTCACCACAGCGAATCAAACTTCTCCATCTAACTCGATCTTCTGCATCCTCTTCTTTCACTCCAACTACCTTCATGTCCTCTTTCACCACATCCATGAACCTCCTCCTTGGTCTTCCTCTAGGTCTCCTGCCTGGCAGCTCAAACTCAGCATTCTTTTACCAATATATTCCCTATTTCTTCTCTGAACATGTCCAAACCATCTCAGTCTGGCCTCTCTGACTTTATCTCCAATACCTCTAACATGTGTTGTACCTCTAATGATCTCATTCCTGATTCTGTCTATCCTGGTCACTCCCAAAGAGAACCTCAGCATCTTCATCTCTGCTACCTCCAGCTCTGCCTCCTGTCTTTTTCTCAGTGGCACTGTCTCTAGGCCAAACAACATTGCTGGTCTCACCACAGTTTTATACACCTTTCCTTTCATTTTAGCTGAAACTCTTCTATCACATATCACACCTGACACTTTTCTCCACCCGTTCCAACCTGCCTGCACACGCTTCTTCACCTCTTTTCCACACTCTCCATTGCTCTGGACTGTTGACCCTAAGTACTTAAAATCCTCCACCTTCTTTATCTCTTCTCCCTGTAACCTAACTCTTCCACTTGGGTCGCTCTCATTCACACACATGTACTCCGTCTTGCTGCGGCTAACCTTCATACCTCTCCTTTCCAAGGCAAACCTCCAACTCTCAAGCTGCTCCTCCACATGTTCCCTGCATTCACTGCATATCACAATGTCATCTGCAAACATCATAGTCCATGGAGATTCCTGCCTAACCTCGTCTGTAAGCCTGTCCATCACCATAGCAAACAAGAAGGGACTCAGAGCTGATCCCTGATGCAGTCCCACCTCCACACTGAACTCCTCTGTCACGCCCACAGCACACCTCACCACTGTCTTACAATCCTTATACATGTCCTGCGCCACTCTAACATACTTCTCTGCCACTCCAGACTTCCTCATACAATACCACAGTTCCTCTCTGGGTACCCTGTCATAAGCTTTCTCTAGATCTACAAAGACACAATGCAGCTCCTTCTGTCCTTCCCGATGCTTCTCTATCAACATTCTCAATGCAAATACTGCATCTGTAGTGCTCTTTTTTGGCATGAAACCATACTGCTGCTCACAAATGCTCACTTCAGCCCGTAATCTTGCTTCAACTACTCGTTCCCATAACTTCATTGTATGGCTCATCAGCTTTATTCCTCTATAGTTGGTGCAACTCTGCACATCTCCCTTATTTTTAAAAATGGGCACCAGCACACTTCTCCTCCATTCTTCAGGCATCTTCTCACCATCTAAGATCCTGTTAAACAACCCAGTCAGAAACTCTACTGCTACCTCTCCTAGACATTTCCATACCTCCACAGGTATATCATCAGGGCCAAGTGCCTTTCCACTCTTCATCCTCTTCAATGCACTCCTTACTTCTCCCTTACTAATCTTTGGTATTTCCTGATTTACAACAGTCACCTCTTCTACTCTTTGTTCTCTGTCATTTTCCTCATTCATCAACTCTTCAAAATATTCTTTCCATCTTCCCATCACACTACTGGCATCTGTCAACACATTTCCATTCCTATCTTTAATCACCCTGACCTGCTGCACATCCTTCCCATCTCTGTCTCTCTGCCTTGCCAATCTGTATAGATCAGTTTCTCCCTCTTTACTGTTCAATCTAGTATACAACTCATCATAAGCCCCTTGTTTGGCCTTTGCCACCTCTAATTTCACCTTGCGCTGCATCTCCCTGTACTCCTGTCTACTCTCTTCAGTCCCCTCAGCATCTCGCTTCTTCTTAGCTAACCTCTTTCTCTGTATACATTCCTGCACCTCCTCATTCCACCACCAAGTCTCCCTATCAACTTTCCTACCAGATGACACACCAAGTGTTCTCCTGCCTGTCTCCCTGATTACATTAGCTGTAGTTGTCCAGTCATCTGGAAGCTGCTCCTGACCACCCAGAGCCTGTCTCAGCTCTTGTCTAAAAGTCATGCAACACTCTTCCTTTTTTAGCTTCCACCATTTCGTCCTCTGCTCTGCCTTTGCCTTCTTTATCTTCTTCACTACCAGAGTCATCCTACACACCACCATCCTATGCTGTCTGGCTACACTCTCCCCTACCACTACTTTGCAGTCACTGATCTCCTTCAGGTTACATCGTCTACACAAGATGTAGTCTATCTGTGTGGCCCTACCTCCACTCTTATAGGTTACTATATGTTCCTGTCTCTTCTGGAAGAAAGTATTTACTACAGCCATTTCCATTCTTTTTGCAAAGTCAACCACCATTTGTCCTTCTGCGTTCCTCTCCTGGATACCAAATCTGCCCATCACATCCTCATCATTTCTGTTTCCTGCACCAACATGTCCATTGAAGTCTGCCCCAATTACAACTCTCTCACTTCTAGGGATGTTCTGCATCACTTCATCAAGGTCCGACCAAAATTTCTCCTTTTCCTCCAGTTCACATCCTACCTGTGGAGCATATCCACTAACAACATTGAACATCACACCTTCAATTTCTAGTCTCAGGCTCATCACTCTGTCTGACACTCTTTTTACCTCCAGGACATTCCTAACAAACTCCTCCTTTAAAATAACCCCTACTCCATTTCTCTTCCCATCTACACCATGATAAAACAACTTGAACCCTGCTCCTAAACTTCTAGCCTTGCTACCTTTCCACCTGGTCTCTTGAACACACAATATGTCTACCTTCCTCCTCTGCATCATATCAACTATCTCTCTACCTTTTCCTGTCATAGTTCCAACATTTAAACTCCCTACTCTCAGTCCTATACTCTTGGCGTTCCTCTTCTCTCTCTTCCTACGGACACACCTTCCTCCTCTCCTTCTTCGACCTACAGTAGTCCAATTTCCACCGGCACCCTGTAGGTGAACAGCTCCGATGGCGGTCGTTGTTAACCCGGGCCTCGACCGATCCGGTATGAAAGACGTAGTTTCGATTCGCATATTTGATTTGGCAAAAAAATTTTACATCGGATGCCCTTCCTGACACAACCCTCTGTATTTATCCGGGCTTGGGACCGGCACAATAAGACACTGGCTTGTGCCCCATTGTGGCTACATTAGAACTAATGAAGCTGAACATAAATACAAAAAGTATAAAAATAAATTGACAAGTATTATTAGAAAGTGCCAAAAGGACTATTATAACAATGTAATAGAAGATAATAAGCACAATATTAAAGGAGTATGGAACACATTAAACAGTATTATTCGTAAAAAGGTAAGAATGATTAATTATCCACAATATTTCACAGAAAATGACAACAAAATCTTTGATATGGATGAAATTGTTTGCAAATTTAATACTTTTTTTGTTGAAGTGGGACCTAATCTTGCTGACAAAATTCAAAATGAAGAAAATATTGATTATTCATGCATAAAGAGAAATTCAGCAACTATGTATGTTCACCCTACAAATGAAAATGAAATAATAGGTATTGTAAATGGGTGCAAAAACAAGACTTCTACTGATTTTGATGACATCGATATGAAAACAGTAAAAAAAAGTGATTCAAGACATTGCTAAACCCTTAACTCATATTTTCAATTTATCATTACAATCTGGTCAGTTTCCTAACAGTATGAAAATAGCAAAAGTAATTCCTCTGTACAAAGCTGGAGACAAACATCTTTTTACGAACTACAGACCTGTTTCACTCTTATCACAATTCTCAAAAATACTTGAAAAAATTTTCAACTTGAGGCTTGACAACTTTATTAATACAAATAATTTACTTACAGATAATCAGTACGGATTCAGAAACAACCTCTCAACATCCCACGCGCTCTTTGACATCGTTGAAGAAATAACAAATGCAATTGATAAAAAACAATATGCTATGGGACTATTCATTGATTTAAGTAAAGCATTTGACACAATTAATCATGAAATATTATTGAATAAATTAGATCGATATGGGATAAGAGGACAAGCACTCCAGTGGCTGAAAAGCTATTTGCATAATCGAAAACAATGTGTAAAAATAGGAGATCATCAATCTAAATGTCTTGAACTCGTGTGTGGTCTACCACAAGGTTCGGTGCTAGGACCAAAATTATTTAATATCTATATTAATGACATTTGTAAAATATCTTGTATGTTCAGGTTTATATTATTTGCCGATGATACAAATATTTTTGCCTCAGGAAGTAGCCTACATAAATTATTACAAACTGTAACAACAGAATTTGTTAAAGTAAATAAATGGCTCAGGCAAAATAAGCTGTCCTTGAATTTGAAGAAAAGTAAAATTATGATATTTGGCAATGACAAAACAAATGCTGATAAAAGTATTCAAATAGAGGGTGTGGATATAGAGAGGGTTCATGAAATTAAATTCCTTGGCGTGATTATTGATGATAAAATAACATGGAAATCTCATATTTCATATATCTCAACAAAGATATCTAGAAGTGTTTCTGTAATAGCAAAAGTGAGGCACATTTTAAATAGCAGTGCTCTTCACATTTTATTTTACTCCCTGGTCTTACCCTATTTAAATTATTGCACTATGGTGTGGGGAAACACATATAAAAGTTCAGTGAAGCCTGTTTACTTACAGCAAAAAAGAGCAATCAGGTTAATTCATAATGTAGGTTTTATGGAGCACACCAACCCACTATTTTTAAAATCAAAAATCATGAAATTATTTGATATAATTGAATTTCAAACTGTTCAATTTGTATTTAATGCTTGGAAAAATATGTTACCTCAAAATTTACAATCAAAGTTTCAAGAAAGAGTGGGGGGTTACAATTTACGAGAGACATTTAATTTCAAGATTCCACGCCATAGAACAACTATGAAGAGTTTATGTATCACAATAAAAGGGGTAAGACTCTGGAATAAACTTGACATGGACCTAAAACAAAGCCCAAATATAAGTCAATTTAAAAACAAATATAAGCGAATGGTCTTTGGGAGGTACAGGGATGAAGGATGCTGAGTTTATAAGAAATTATGTTAACTGTGTTTAAAAAAAAAAAAAAAAAAAATACAATAATAAATCAAATGTATATAATACAACAAACAATATGGATGTGTAACTGATTTTTTTTTTGTAAAATGTTGTTTGCTTGTTGTCTGTAATGAATAACTAATGATAATCGGGCAATGAATGAGTTGACATAAGAAACATAACAGCAGCAGATTGTGTTATAGCAGACAGTCTCAGAAGTGTGATGTGCTAAAATGAGTGTAAAATGTATAAAATTTCTGCAATGAGTTTGTGTAAATACTTAACTGAGCGGGGGGTAGGATTAAAAAAAGTCTCGACTTCTTCCTACTCCTTTTCGAACACAGGGAACAAATTGTATATTTCTGTTTTTTTAATATTTTGTGTTTTATTTAAAAAGCTTTATTATTATTATTATTATTATTATTTTTTTTTTACATTTTTATTTCATGTTTTATGAATTGTTATTATGTTGTTTGACTGTGTTCGAAATAAACAAATCAATCAATCAATCAATCAATCAATCAATAATCCGATTATTGATTCTGACACTGCTACTCGCTTGGACTCTCCTCTCTCTCTTGTTGAAATAAAAAATTCAATTAAAGCAATGCAATCTAATAAGGCCCCTGGACCCGATGGGTTTCCGATTGAATTCTACAAAAAATTTGCTGAAAAATTGTCCCACTACTTTTAGCTATGTTTAGTGAAGCATTAGAGAAAGGTACTTTACCGCCCACATTAACACAAGCTACTATTACTTTACTTCATAAAAAAGACAAGGATCCTACTTTATGTGGTTCTTATAGACCCTTATCATTGTTAAATTCAGATGTAAAAGTGCTTGCTAAAGTCATTGCCTTTAAGATTGGAGAATGTACTCCCCTTGATAATCTCTACTGAGCAAAACGGTTTTATAAAGGGACGTCAATTATTTTATAACACTCGTACACTTCTCAATATAATATATTCAAAACCATTCATTTGATTCTCCTGAATTGGTGATTTCTCTCGATGCTGAAAAAGCATTCGACAGGGTGGAGTGGGAGTACTTGTTTGCAGTTTTACATAAATTTGGTTTTGGTAATCAATTAGTTTCTTGGATTCGCCTCTTATATTCATTCCCTAAAGCTAGGTTCATACAAATGATATTTACTCTGATTATTTTACTCTAGGCCGCGGGACTCGTCAAGGTTGTCCATTATCGCCGTTGCTTTTTGCTATTGCTATTGAGCCACTATCTATCACTTTGCGATCATCCCCTTACTTTAAGGGGATTCATCGTAATGGGATTGATTATAAACTGTCACTATATGCAGACGATTTGCTATTATATGTATCTGATCCTTCTACCTCTATCCCATCTATTTTGAATATTTTAGAAAACTTCAGCTCATTTTCAGGGTATAAATTAATTTAGAGAAGAGTGAGTGTTTTCCAATAAATGAGACCGCCTGTAGACTTCAACAATCAGATTTACCATTTAAACTAAGTCCCACAGGGTTTAAATATTTGGGCATAAATGTGACACGCTCTTTTGCTGCTCTGCTTTCTGCGAATTTTACACCCCTTATTTCTAAAGTTAACTCTGATATTCAAAGATGGCGTAATTTGCCTCTTTCTCTAATTGGTAAGATTAACGTAGTAAAAATGAATATTTTGCCTAAATTTCTTTTTTTGTTCCAGTCGATACCTTTTTTCTGCCCAAATCATTTTTTGACTCATTAGATAAGACTATTTGTGCTTTTATTTGGAATGGAAAGCCTCCCAGGGTTAGAAAATCTCTGTTGCAAAGTTGTAGACTGAGTGGAGGACTTGCTTTGCCAAACTTTCAAATGTATTATTGGGCAGCTCACATTCACAAAATTTGTTGTTGGTTAAAATCTGACTCCCCTTGGTGTAAACTGGAACGATTGTCTTGTAAAGGATCATCTCTTGCCGCTTTAATTTATTCTTCCATACCTACTAAACCCTCTTGTATACAGATAACAAAGTGGTTCTTAATACACTAAAAATTTGGTACCAATTTAGACGGAGATTTAAATATTTGTCTGCTTCCACCTTCATCCCATTAACCAATAATCATTTATTTCCTCCATCGGTAACAGATTCATTTTTTTCAATTTGGTATGAGAAGGGTATCAAACAAGTCAGGGATCTATACACTTCAAATGTGTTTGCGAGTTTCACTAATTTGTCTTCCATCTATAACCTGCCTCATACTCATTTGTTTCGGTATTTTCAGGTACGCCATTTTGTCGCCAGGTGTTTTCCTTGTTTTCCTTCTATCTCTCCTATTCAGCCATGGGAAAACCTGCTTTCAAATAATCCACATCAAAGGGGATTGATTTCAAAGTTATACAATTTAATTTTGTCACTTGGTGACCGATCAAGATCTAGGATTAAAAATGAATGGGAAAATGAGTTGGGAATTCATTTCAGTGAGAACCTTTGGGATGACATTATTTCTAGAATACGGTCTACTTCTACCTGTGCTCGACTTAGTCTCATACAGTTCAAAGTTGTACACAGAGTGCATTTTCAAAGTCGAGGCTCTCTGAGATTTACCCTGAAACCGAAGATAAATGTGATAAATGCAAGGGCTCTCATTGTCATCTTAGCCATATGTTTTTTCTTTGCCCTGATTTGTTAAATTTTTGGTCTAACTATTTTACTACCTATGTCAGCGGTTCTTGGGGTAAATCTACAGTCTTCTCCTCTGATTGCCATATTTGGGATCGTTGACCCCTCACTTGCATTCACTGCTACTCAAAAACATATTATAGCTTTTACATCTTTGATTGCACGTCGACGTTTATTGTTACACTGGAAATCTGATAGATATCCTTCTATTTCACTATGGCTTAAAGATATGATGTTTTCTTGAAATTGGAGAAAATTAAACATACATTAAGAGGGCACACTGACAGATTTTTCCAGATATGGCAATGTTTTATTTCTTATTTTTCAAATTTGCAACTATTGCCAGGTTGAGCGGTATGCCTACTGGTATGCATTGTAACTGAATATTGTGTGTTGTTTAGAGCTGGAGATGGGAAGGGTTTGGGTGGGAGTGTTTTTATTTACTGTTCTTAATAATAATAATTTTTTATGTTGTACTTGCACATCTGTATGTATATTTTATAGTTGACTTATAATGCGGTACATTATACAAAAAACAAACAAACAAAAAAAAACATGCAATTGTTATGTTTTACTATTGTAATTGTGCCAGTTAATTTCAATAAAAATACATTGGAAAAAAAAAAAAAAGAATCGTGATAAAATCTAAATCGTGATCTTGCTCCAAGAAAATTGTGATGTTAATTTTTCGCCACATCGTCTAGCCTTACACCAAAGCATTTTTAAAGCCCAGTTAGAGTCAGATAAAAGTTCAGATTAAAAAGAGACTTAAGTTTGACAATTTTTGTCACGCTCCCTTTTAGTTGATTAATACAACCAAAAACTTCTTTGGCAACTACAGCCATACACACTAGTTATATTGATAGTATTTGGCTAACTGCAATTAGCAGGTCAACATGGCTTAGATGTGAAACGCTTTAAAGATATGATTGTCAATACAGTAATTGGAGGCTAAGAATGCATTAGATACGCGAGTGATAAAATGTGGACTGCTGTAAAACGTTTCAAATTGAGTATTTCTGTTCTGTGCAAAGGGCTTTGACCATTTCTCCCTCACTGTCTCCTCTCAGAGTCAAATTTGTAGAACTTACTTCACTAACTAACCCAATTCTGCAATATAAAGTCTTGTGTATCTAAAGAAGACGTTGCCTGTTTCCCTTGGATGCAGGAGCTGTGTGAAATATGCGCTGAGCAGTAAGAGTCAGCGTCATGCAGAGAGCAGTCTGTTTGTGACGCTGGGAAAAGTGATCCACAGTGACCCAGAAGTAACTAGAGTACATCGTCTCCTTGAAAAGTGTCTTTCACCGCAGTTTTTCATAAAGCGTCACTTTTCCACGACGGTACTATAGACAGATGAGTGACCCGCCCAGAGTCTGTGCATCTGACAGAAGAAGAGGAGAGAAGACGACTGGTGCAGCGCAAAGAGACTTCAATAACAATGAAAGACACAGATGCACTAATTCTATATCACACATATCACATTTTTTCATTGTGTAAGCAAATGTGTTCAGCATACACACAACTTGCACAGTTTTATTTTAATACTAATTTCTGGAATCTGGGTGAACCTTTTTTACATATAGAACTTAGACCCAGCTTAGTTACATCCAAAAAGATTCAAACAAGCTGGACAGCTGGACTAAAAGACCTTATTAATTTTTTACCGCCTTAAAATGCAAAAAAAGTATTTCATTTAAACTTTTTATTCAGTAGTTCAAATACTGTACATTCAAATGCAATGAGAGTCTCAAATTCTTCAGTTCAGAAGCACTTTTCACAACTTTCAGAGGCTTTTGCGAGTTGGTATGCACACTTTTATTTTATATATATTTTTAATAGACTTAAAAAACAAACAAAAACAATGTCCTTAATTCAATTTAATTTCACTCCAGTGAAATGAAATTGAATGAAACTAGGTCAGGTATCGCACAACTACAGAGGGTTCCCAAACACCAGAGTGTACAATCGTCCAATCAGCGAACCAAGATGAAGCAGTGTGTTGGCCTGAACCAACCAAAGTTGAGGTAGCAGACTCCTTTGACACCATTGTCAAATGTTTAAAGTTAGATGTAAATTAAGTAATTTTGTGTTTTCCACTAAAAAGCATATAATAAATGAAAAGCAACAAATAAAAGAGAATCACACATGGATCACTGGAGTACTCGGTTGCTGGAACCTGAATTATAAAGACAGAGATATTTAGTATCTAAAACTGGGAAGGTTCCCAATACGACAATGGCTATACTCTGCAATTGGTTTCTGTCAGACATTAGGTCTGTAAAGTCTGTGTGTGGAGAGAATATTTACTACAGCTGCTCAAAGATACAAAACTTAATTTCATGACCATGGAAAAATCTCACGAGACAGTTCAGTTCGTGTGCGCACAGTATCGTGACAGTTTGATCTCGCGAGATCTCGCGGTACGAGATCTCGTCCCATCCCTATTGACGGTTATTGCAACCAAAAACAATACAGAAAAAGTTGTCAGATTTAAAAACCTAGTGTTTGCAGTGTGAAAATCAGCTACTTGGAATATGATATTGTGCTTTTATTTTTTTAAGTTTGCCACAAAGGAACAGCAAGGATCACTGAATCATATGTTATTGCTCTGCTTTCTGGACTACGCTGTTGTGTCACACGATTTCTACAAAGTGAGATGAAACCGATGCATCAGGCTAAGCATTATCTACTGCTGCTGATCATATTTGGCAACATTGCTGTAAACTTGACGAGCTTGAAAAATTCTGGTCTAAAGCTGAACTTCCTGCAGTAGCCACTATAATTACTATTATATTGTATCATCATACTGAACTGCCCAGATACAGCAGATGTTTCTGACATGCAAAAAGTTTCTCTTTGACCAATACATACAAGTTTTTTGTTTTTTTGTAGTTATAAGGCTCAAGAAGTGACAAGAGTTACCATGGAAATAATGGCAGGTTGGCAAAACTTCCATAGGAATACACTGGCAAAAACATAAAAGAGGAATCAAAAAACAAAACAGCCATGAAACAACCCAATAAACTGCTGGGTCACTACTGGTAAGTTTACTTATCACTCTGTAGTGTCAAGATATGCTTTAATAACAAGATTTTAGTAGGCTATTCATTCAGCAATTTAAGCCCTCCATTGGTTTAGACCAGCTGAACATTCTCCTGTTGTGTGATGTCACCTTCCGAGTCTTATATTTCCCAGTATGAATGTACTCATGCATCGTCCAGAAATAAATATTTAATATCAACCACTACAGTAGATGTGCATTTTTGAGAGTTTTCTTCATTTAAAGTAGAAATAGTCGAACCCGTCTCTGTGGATATTACATTTGAAAACACCTTTGCCAAAACCTCACATTTACAAATCACATTACCAAATTGTGGAGTCAAAAATACCCTCTCTAATGCGTTCCAAATCACATAAATGGTACGTGCTGTCGCCTGCAGAGCTGTGATGACATCCGCATGAGGAGGTCCAGCGAGGTGGAGCTGAAGACTGACGCCTGGAGTGATCAATCAGAAACAGCTCTAATCTGATCAGCTAATGCGGCTGAAATGGGGCTTGAATTATGAAACAAATGTGTGTCCGTGAGCAGCTGACACGATCCTGCTGCTCGTATAAGAAACAGAAAGACGTAAGCACACAAGTACACACTGCAATATCTGGATAAGATCAAATTATCATGATTAGACTTGTTGAGTTAAATTATGGAACAAGATATGTTTTTGTGATTCTGGCAACATAAGACTTCTTTTCTTAATTTACGTGCATACAGCAGCTGTTTTTCTTATATTAAGTAGTACAAGATGTGTTTTCTTCTTGTTAGTACAAAAAAAGTTGTTGTTTTGTCTTGGCAAAGTGAAATCTGCTCAAATCATCAGATAATATGTTTTTATTTTAAGATATTTAGCCTCGCCTAGATATGATTTCTTCTTGCAGTGCACGCACAGGTTCACAATGTGGAATTAAAGATGGAGTTTAAACTGAAATCTAAACACTCAATAAACTTTTTTGGCTTTTAACTGTGCATATGGTGGTTTAATAACATTGCTTATACTGTTCCAGGGATCAATTCTGAAATTGATTAAGTTATATGTGACATCAGCGTCGATTGTCTTAACAGTTTCTAATCACAAACACCTGTTGTTAAACCAATCACAGTCTCCTTCTCCACTCTCACCACCTTCTTTCACCCCTCTCAGTTCTGCCCAGTTTACCGGATCTGCTTGTAATTTCCTTCTGGGTGGAATTTTATTGTCTGGCAAATCCAGGACCAGGAGATACATAAAATCTATATCATCTGACCACTGTGCTGCTCTTTCAAGTGGGCATGATTGACAGATTAATTAGTCAATCAGGGACAGCATTTATCGCGGGGGGTTAAGTTCCAAAAATAGCCCGTGAAGTAGTGATCTTCATTTTTTACCAATAACTTCAGTTGTTAACCTGCCTGGTTATGATGTTTAGTGTCTTTTGTACAGGTAATAATGCACATGATTCATCGCGAGATTCAACAGCGCGAGTCGTTCTTTACATGTTGCCCGTCCCGCTGCGCTCCCCAGTCGACCGCAGGGACACAGATCACACTGACTCCGGAGCCGAGAGCGACGTAACACATCCGGACTCTAGCGAAGTCACAGCACGCTTCATACATTCCATACTCAATGATGTTCCAGCGTGAACAAACTTATCGTAACTATGAGCTCAAAGAGTCAAACCCTCACCTGGAGAAACGTCCAAAGCGTCAGGTCAGCTCCTCTTCCTGATCCAAACTGTCTAAAGTTTTCTAAAAGAGCTTCTGTGCTGTTGCCTGTGAATGCTGCGATGTGACACGGTCCCCAAACAGTGTGTTTGAGAGCAAAACACACTTACAGCGCACGTCTATAAGATTGCGCACTGTAAAATTTTTTTTTTTTAAATGCAAAATTGCACACACAAAAAATCCGCGAAACAGCGAAGCTGTGGAAAGTGAACCGCGATAGAGCGAGGGACCACTGTACTTCGCTTTGTTCACATTTTGTTAAGTCACAAAAAAAGTTTCTAATTGTCCAGATTTGTGACATCATAGAAAAACAAGTGTCCTTTGAGTTTGCAACTGGGCTGTCACCAGCAGTCAATGATTATCATTATTATAATTTTTTTCGATTAGTCAACTAGTTGTCAAGCAACAAAGACTTTTACATATGGTGACTGAAGGCTCATAAAGACTTTTATTCTTCACTGAATGCATAAAAACACCTATATGACAAAAACAAGCGTATATTCAAGTCTACACAGTGCATCAGAGGAATCAGTTTTGAAAAAATGTTCCAGGCCCAGGTAGCTGCCTAAGCAAACTCTATACTGTTCATTGTTAATCTTGATAATCTTAAACAGAAGCCTATGTGAGGAGCAAGAGTTGTAGCCGCTGTTTGAGCCAAGAGCTGACACAGGTGAGAGCACATTCCCCCAAAACGGCCTTGTAGATGAAAATAAGCCCAAGTTGTTCCCTCCTGAGGCTCATGCGGGCCAGAGCAGCAGCGCACAGTGGTGGATCCCGAAGCCTAAAATTTGTAATAAAGCGTACAAGGCTGCGATAGACTCACTGTGTCCGGGCTGTGCAGGGCTGAGGGAGCTGCCTTCAACTAAATAATGTCCCCATAGTCCTGAACCAAAGGAAGGACTACTAAAATAATCATTAGTGACAGCTTTGGTCTCCTGCTGGTTTGGGTCCATAAATCATTGTCAGACGTGTTCTGGCGTTTTTGTCATCAAATCATGTTCGTTTAATCTTCAGACTTACAATACACAGTTGGGATTAGACAATTCTGTTTTGTTAAAATTCGATTCTTGTCTCTATACATGGGTCACTATTCTGACGATTCTCACAAGAACAAACTACTTTTCTGTGATTTTGCTCAATTAAACATTGCTTTACAATAAATGTCTAGAAGAGTTCATATTTCAGTCAATGGGTCAATTTTCGTGAAACAAAAAGGGACAGAATGACAAAACGCACCTCAATCAGAATATAACGACAATAAGCTGATGTTATCTTCGTCTGATTGAGAAATTACAGTGGAATCAATCCAGGGTTTGAAACCATGTCTTAAAAATATTATCTATGACATTTCCACGACATTCCCTTAGCATTATTAGATTGTTTGAAAAGTCTATGGCTGCTCAATGTATAACACACCTAGTAACATAGCCAGAAAGGTCTATAGTCATTAAGGGCAGACAGCAGGGGGGGTCAGGGGGTCCTCCCTCAGGAAAAATTGACCGCAAATGATGATTTTCTGCATTCTGATGAATTTTGGCAGTCTGACCAAGTGGACAACATACTGGTTGATTAAACAATGAAAAATAAGCTTTTAGTTGAGGTAGTAATACTGTACAACCAAACTTTGTGTAAACATCATCTATGTACCCACCTTATATTAGAAAAGTAAAAATATAGTTTATGCATTTTTTTCATGATAGACTAAATTATATTCCATGAAATGTTATTTTCCATGACAGTTTTCCACAAAAAAAGCTGAAAAGTTTTTAGGGGAACCCATGAGAATCAAACCCAACACCCAGAAAGAAATTGCCCCCCCCTATCGACCGTTTTATACCATATTATACATATATTGTCTCATCCCTAATACTCAGGCAAGTAACTTTTTTTTCTCTCCTCCTGAACATTGTCTATGCTGCCACAAGATAAAGTGCTGACACTAATCCTGAACTCCTGACTGGTACAAAGTCACAAAGTCATTAACTCCCTTGCTTTCCAATTTTGCCTTTTTTTTACCCCTTGATAACTGCTCGCAAACCCCGTTACAAAATCATTTAAAATGGAAGTCCCTATAATTCTACCTCAGGTTGTAAAACACTGCTCTAGGACACCAGGGTACAAGGACACCTGGGTTTTTTTGAGCACGTTCCAGCAATGGTTTCAGACATTGAAAAATACATTTAGATAATTTCTGAATCTAAAAATGTTATTTGCGGTCCTCTTCGAATAAATTTGAGTATTTGAACATATAATCGCAACAAGAAAATGCTAAAGTCACAAGTGATAATATACCACAAAGAAACCTGTTATTTACCAAAAACTTACATGGAGTGTGAGACAAGAATAAGGAGGTACTAGGGACAAAAAAGGTTGGGAACCACTGCTCTAGGACATAATTTAGTTGATTGTAATGCAAGCCTGCTCAAAGTGAAGAAGACACATATTTTTATTGTGTTAATAATAATAATAAAAGATTACTCAAACACGCATGAATCAATCCAAATACAACTTTGAGCAAACTAGTATATAACATGGAGAAGAAGTCAGAAAAGTGGATTCTAGGTCGTCTTTATCCACAGTAAAGTTACAAAAAATAAAACACCACAAAGCCGAGGTTTACTGAAGCAGAGGCACAGAACATCTTCACTGGTCGATAGTTTTTTATAAGTGCAGTAATTCACCAGGGGCTCATCCACCGGTTTCTCGTTTATAGTGATTTTATATGGGTCATGACACAGTTATTTGGCCAATATTTCTCCACTGCCTCTGAAGTCAAGTCCGTCTCCTGGGACTGAGACAATATGACAAATTGCTAACGCTGGAAAATAGCCCTTATTGTACTAAAAAAAGAAAGATATTAAACACTGGAGCTTGTGGAATGCAGCACAGCCATTGTTTGTATTGCAAGTCTTAAGATTCACTTTAATGTGTTTATGAGAAAAGGGTTTTCAATGTTGTAATGAAGCCTATAAGAATATGTTTGGCAGTTCATAGAAAATGACTGCCAAACATATGTGTTCATAAGCGCGTTTTCTTTGTTTGAAAAGTAGCTCCCAATCTACAAGACTTTGCAATTGCAGAGTTCTTTTACAGCAATCTATTTCTCAGATATGTCATTAGTTAAATCTTAACTGTTCACTCTCTAAATGTAAGTTATGCTAGTGATCTTCTCTCTCTCTCTCTCTCTCTCTCTCTAAGCAAAAAATCTAATGATCTTGATTTGACAAGGTTTTCACTCATAAATATTGTCCAGAACATTACCAAGACATCTCGCCAAGGAGATCATAAAGTCTGGTTCGATTGGTTAATTGTGAACGCTCAAATAAACTCTGATCCGGTCCAAAATTTCAAAATCTCGATTGGAGAGGTCGGTCTTGACTCGGTTGAATTGAGCCCTGGAGAGATTAGTTGGTTTTGTGAAGCAAACGAATCAAGAACGAAGCAGAAACAGGACGTGAACAGTGACGTGATCTAGCATGAGACACACGTGAGGCTCAGAATCACAACAAACAACATGTGTGAGATCAATAACGAGACAAATAATACGCTAAAACACAAGAAAGTAACAGGAAAGGACGGGGGATGATTCAGTTATGAATACTAACTGTCTCGTTAATTTCCATGTCATAATTAAGTTTGTATCTTGAGCAGCTTATAATATCTCCTCCACACAGACTGTGCGATATTCTGACAGAAACAGTCTAACTCGTCTCAGTTTTATTCGTAAATAACCAATATTACAGAAAATAGTCCTAAACATGTTAAGTTAACGCAAAAAATATAATCGTAAATACGCACAGACTCGCGACAGCACAGTGTTTCACACTTAAACATAGTTTAAAATAGATCCATAAAAAGATATTTTGGCCTTTATCATCAATAACTGTAGATAGTAGGAAAGTCTCCTCGTCTGTGTGTCTGGTCCCTGTCAGCAGCGAAAGCGCTGTGAAGAGGAGAAAGGGGCGGAGTCTGAGCTACACACGGGGGGGGATCAATTTCAGTCCAAACTCATATCGTTCAACGAAACAGAAATCCAGGGTGATACACATAATGAAAGGTAAAGCTAAACTAAAACAATATAAACTAACAATAATAAATAATACTAATCAAATTTTGTAATTTGCCTTGTTTAAAATTCTAAATTGAAACAATTAATGCAAATTATTTAAAAATCTTGTCTGATCTCGATCTCGTGGACCCAATCTCGTGGCTCGTCTCGTCAAAATTCTGTCTCGTCCCATCCCTAGTACGTTTCCATCCTTCCTCTGGACATTTAGAACGAAATACTCAGCCTTTCTATTTCGTCTTCTGAAGTGAAAGTTGAAAGTCCATAAAAAGATCCATAAAAACTAAAATATAAAGTCCAGCAGCGTGTTTGTTTTGGATGTAGCCGTAGCCGCTGATGTAGCAGAGAAGCAGAGTGTCTTTTTTCTTGTAATGTAACATGTTTCTGTCCCAAAGTGCCTCTACAGGCGAGAAGCAGATGTGTCTCCAGTGCGTTGGTCAATTGACGAAAAGTGTATTGTGAACGCAAACAGAGCCAGTTTAGAGAAAGAAACAATGCTGCACTTTGGTCCTCAAGTCTGGTTCGATTTGTATTGTGAATGCAGCCTAAGTTACAACTAAACTTTGCTTAAGACAATACTAATAATGAAAGAAACCGGATGTGAGGTAGCAAAACTTACAGGCTATAACATTCAAGCTAAACTCCTCCCACCACTTTTCAAGCTAGTAAACTGGGCAGTGCAGTGAGTAAAAAAGGGGGAAACTAGAGGGTGAGAGAAAAGAGGACCAGTGTTTGTGATCGGAATCAATCAGGCAATCCATTCACGCTGTCACAACTATGCTAGAAATGAAAGTTGGCTTTTGCAGTAAGACACAGCCAGCCTGTGATTAGTTTTGACCTGAAACTTGCCAATTTGCTCAATTGGCACTAACATTGCCAAAAATTAAATCTGAATAATAAGCAATGCTATTTAAACACCATATGCCCAGCTAAGCAGCCAAAATAGTTGATTTAGTGTTTAGCGTCACTTAAAATAGCCTGAAACAAGTAAAAACAATTATTATAAAAGCCACCGCTGAAATTCCTTAGGTGCATTGTGTATTGTACAGTTATTGCAAACTTGCCTTACTCTAGCTGGTAATATTGATTGCATTAGTAGCAGATAAATAAATAAACAAACATCCACACGTGATTACACTGACCTGATTTGGTATAAAGCACCAGAACGTTGGTCCTGGTTCGTAGCAGCTTCTTGAAATCTTTGTGGTCGCTGACTTTCTCAATGAGAGGAGACACTTTGACCGCGTCCAGCACCGGCAGCAGCCACACCTGAGGGACACACAAAAGGGACATTATATCAGCTAGCAGGCTCACAGAAGAATATCTAATAGTGAATGAATATTCCAATTTAACATATATAGATGGGTACAAAGAGAATATCTTTAATAATATTTGTAAAAAGCACACTGTAACAATACTGTATTAATCGCCTTTCACATGTCATCCAAAATAAATTGCAACCAAAAAAGTAAATAGTCAAAATTCATGTCATCGTGTCCTATAAGATACATGTCGAAAAGCTACACATTAGAATATTGTGATGTAATTGCTTGTGCTTTGCAGCTTTTGTGGAGAAGGCAGACTACAATTTTTGTCTGAAAAAATGAAATTGCTCCTGTTAAAGTTGGGGTAACTAACTTTTTTAGGTGTTTTTTGCGTTTTCCACTAAAACTATATGATCAATGCATAACTCCGTGAAGAATTTATTCTGATCAAGGGCCAAGTGCAGCGTTCTGATTGGTTGTTCCTGGTGGTCTTTTCCAGTTTCACTTTGTTGTCTGGAAAAAGAAGTTTATAAGTCAAAATTGCACCCAAAAATGCATGTCTAGATTAACCATGTGTCCCAGGATTTATGAGAGAATTTAGTCAGATATAAACCTACGTTTGCAGTGTGAAAATCAGCTACTTCCCCCTTAAAAATCCTTACAGGAATATTCTCAATTATGTTCTTAATACAAATGTTTTTTTTTGTGTGTGTGTGTGTTTACTTTGCATTTCAAGTTCGGAAGAGCAAGTGGCGGCCCGCAAAAGGTGCAGCGACCCGGGGGCTCACTCCAAACGTAATTTTGTTGTACTCTGGCAATGACAATAAATCTTTCTGAATGTTCTCTCTTATGAGGCTCAATCGTTAGAGATGGCCCTGGATCCCATTACAAATTACCATAGGGTTTTCGAAAAATTGAAATATGTTACAAACTCAGTTGTAATTTGGACCAAAACGATCGAAGTTAGAGTTTGTTGAGGGTTGCATTTTGAAATACTGTTTTGAATTTTTATGTTTTGTAAAGCGTTTTGAAATACAATGTACAAATTCTGTTGTATATAAAATGACTTCCGCTATTAGAAAGTACACAGCATCACTTATTACATTTTGATTGTAAATTTGCTCTTTTGTAGCATAATTTTACGAATTACACAATATACTCGATATATATATATATATATATATCTTAAAAACAACATTCACGCTATTATCTAAAATTCCATATATTGCCCAGCTCTATGTTTGAGACAGAAGAAGATACAAATTCCACACCAAGACGCCTCTGATGACCTCATACAACAAGCGCTGCTGTACTAAAACACAATGCCCATCTGCATAGCTGCACTTTGTTGACATTTCCAACATTAGCCAGTCTAAAGCGGTGCGCACAGATAAAAGAGCCGAAGAGAGAACGCCCTGATAAATTGAGCAAAGCTGTTGAAAATAAAAAGTGATTATAGAGCCGGGACGTGGGGCGTATGGGTCCATCCTAATCGTCCTTGTGCCTTCAGTGTTGATTAAAAAGCTCTTGGTTTCTGCTTACGGGAGACTAAATGAGACAGCGAGCAGGTCCGTGCTCACTCAGCGCATCCCTGTGATGACTGATACCGCCGCCATGAAAACAAGCACCTGTCCAGGCCGTTTTACACAGGTTTAATTCCCCCTGGAGTCGTTCTGAAATGCTACTCAACAGAGGCAATTAACCAAGCGTGAAAGTGTAAAGGTGCACTGCGGAACTTTTTTAGGTAGAGGGTCCCACACCTGCTTGTCTGAATAGAGATGAAAATAAACCAGGGAAATAAAGCAGATTTATTTAGATTTCAGATTGTCCAAAACAAGGCAGCCATCCAAATAGGTCTACACTCCACTTGAATCACTAAAATATAACAAATATTATCTTGGCCATTTGTCTAGAAAAAGATAGAAAATGTATATAATCAAAGAAAGTTATCGTGACATTTATATCAGAATGTTGTTTTGAAAATATTGATAATGTGAGTTGAAAGTATTGTTGTTGTTGACCAGTTTTTGTCTGGATCTTATGTTTTTGAAATTACAGGCACTATATTCGATGTCTTACAATAAAATAACTTTAAATCAATTTCCCAATCAATTTTTATTTTTGTTTAGGTCAGATCATTGAGGCACTTGCTAGTTTTGCTTTGTTTGATTGGTATCATGTCTTAAGTCGACCATGAATGTTTATAGTCAACCCAGTCAAGCCCAAATTTTCTGATCATTAAGCTTCAACTAATACATAAAGACATGTTTGATGCTTGGTTTGAAATAAAATTGTGTGATGATTCTCGTAATCGAGTTATGTAAAAAAAAAAAACTGTAGAGATATTTATTGTTGTCAACATCACCCAGCCCTACTCCCAGCACAGATATCTTGTTAATGTATCTTTTAAAGAGAGAATCCCGACTATGTCTAACAATGTCATGTTCACCAAAGTTCATTAAGTTGTTAGCATTGCAGTTAGCATATCGGTATGTCTCATTCTGCTGTGAAAACACCTGTGAAAAAAGCTTAAAACACATCGCAGTGAATAATTCAGTGGATAAGTCGGAGGCTCAGAAAGCATTAGGTAAGTGAGCAAAACATGTCGACTTATGCAGGAAGTTTAAAATTTGTTTCTGTTTCTTTACATTTTTAAGGAAGCAAAAAAGTGTCTGTTATAGGGCAACAGTGCAAGGTTTACCTAGCTTGTTTGCGAAAGGCACTTAGAGATTTTACATTTTTACAGTAGCACAACCAATAATTCACTAATCAAACAGATTAAAAACATCTTTACTAAACATAAAAAACGTAATAAGTTCAACTGCATCTGTGAGAAAGCCTCAGTGTTCCTGTTGTTTTTCTAGGTAAGGTAATGTTTATTAAGGACAATGTACAATTACATTAAGCACAATGGCAGAGATGCTTGTACCAGATTCTAGCTTACAGCTCATTTCCATCTGTAGTCCTGAGGAGGGAGAGGGGGGCACATTGGACATGTTTTTAGTTGTAGGAGGAAACCGGAGTACCCGGAGGAAACCTACGCAGACAAGGGAGAACATGCAAATTCCACATAAAAAGGCCCGGGCGGCCCGGGAGTCGAACCCAGGACCTTCTTGCTATGAGGCCAGAGCGCTAACCGCTGCGCCGCCGTGTCGCTTTTCTTCTACTGCTTACCTGGTTTTCTTTATTTACAATTAGAATGCAAACTCAGTATTTGTCATCTTTATATCTTTGTTATCAGATTGTAGCTGCTACTTCATTAGTTGAGTTTACAGCAAAAATTGACTTACACTTTTGCCGCTCACTGCTTACATTTAGAGCTCTGTCATGTCATCTAACTTCTATTAAGCCTCGATGGCAAAGAAGTGACTACAATAGAGGAAAAATTATGATAATTAAGTGACACTAAACAAAAGCAGAATCGTGACAAAAACACAAACCCTGCAGCCCCGGTGTGTGCCCCTGTAGAGTCTGGATTCTATGTGGGACAGAGCGTTCTGGAGTAAGGCTATAAAACAAGAGCTGATGAATCACAGTATCATGTAAAGCCAGATGTTTAGGTGTAAAATATAGTCTCACACAAAGGCTCATATGACCTCATTCAGACAGACTGTACATGTGCACGCTCTGCCTCTAATGATGATCAATGGAAGACTACGAGAGCTCATTAAGACACAGCTATTGACTTAGAGATGTGTAGTTTGCTCCTGTAACAGGCACTGATGCTAATTTAGATCACACACTCAGGATTATGTTGAGGAAATACAGGCAAATGCAATGATTATAGGTGTACGTTCTATTGCCCAGCCCGAATCTTTGCAAGTTTGTAATACAGAAACGTTTCGTCCACTGCAACCTCCTTCAATTAACTAATATTTTTACACAGAGGCATGACAAATAAGTGGACATTCAATGTTAATTCTAATCATTAATTAGCATCTCAGCTAATCTGGTATAATTTAATGACTCGAGAACAGTTCACTTATGTTGTCTTGTAGTTATTGTCTTTTGGAGTTATATGGTGTCATCAGATTCTTCTCAAAGTTCACAGTTGGTTAAATCAACTTGTTAAACTGCCATTCAAGCCAACAGCTAACAAACTCTTGATGAGAACAAAAAAACTGCACAAATATCATGAAATAAAAGTGCTATGTGCAAGGTTTATGCAGGTGGCGGCAAAACTGATCTAATCTTCTTTATATACAACTGAATTGCTCTTTATTTAACCAGGAAGGTCTGGATGAGATCGAAATATCTTATTCTCTCTTTCCTGGGGGAGGCGAACTGAACATGCTTTTAACCTAAACCTATACTCAGACAAAGAAAGAACATGCAAACTCTACATTGAAAACCCAGGGTTGCCAGGGGAGTCGATCCCTTCTTGTTATGATGCAAAATGTAAATTACGTATGATTAGCACGAGTTCACGGCTGTCCTGTGTAGTTATGGTAGGCGTCGCAGTCCCAGTTCTTTTCTATTTTGGTTGTTAAGACATGTTCTCACATATGAATACTAACAAAATCCTGATCCTAATCATAACAAGCCCCCAGACCTAAACTTACCCATTTTAGTAACTTTATGCCTAAACTTACCCATTTCACCTAAAGAAAATGTCCCCACGTGGCTTCAACCAAAACTTGTGGTTTTTTTTTTACACTTTTTCATATCGTGCTATACGGAGCATAAGTAAGTAAGTAAGTAATCTTTATTACAAATAGGCAAAAAAGGCCTGAAATCGTGCTAAAAATACGCTGTTTTGTGTCGTGGCAAATGTACGCCCTCTAGTGAGACCTTGTTGTGCCAGAGCACTAACCGCCATGACACCAAGACTTTTAATGTCAAAACCTACATAAAAAGAACCAATCTACAGTTTTTATTGCGCCAAAACTAAGTTGGAACCATTCCATTGGGCAGCTGAAAGACATGAGGTGATTTAACACATGAAAGTACCAAGAACTAAGTGCCAACTTTTCTTTAGCCCCTGTTTAGTAAGAACAACTTCCCTGTTCCCATGTTTGTGTTCACACAGCCACAGTTTCTGAAAGTGGATCTAACTAGCTTTAGCACTAGCACCTGTATAATCTGAAATATTTAAACAAGTACTTAAGTAATTAAGTTGTCTTTTTTGATTTCACATAAAACTATGATCTACAAACTCTAAAAACGTAGCTGAAATTAACAATAAAACAAAATTATCGGTATTCATTCACTGTAATTTCTCAGAATAGTTAAGCTACTATTTACAAATCAAATTAATATATTTTGGGAGTTACTGCTTTTAACTCATTTTTCTTAAGGACACGGCAAGTTTATCTAAATGTGAGAATATATAAACTATATGGATAAAAGTGCTAACTCGTCCTGGCCGTTCATTTGTATGTAAACTAAAGGAGAATGTGATTTGATAAAGTCTGGCATTCATCAGCCGAGTGATTGAGTTTGCACAACGGGCAGAGTATCTGAAAGTCTCAGGTTGGTCTCTCTGCTGAAAGTCTAGTGCTTGCAGTAATTTGCAGAATATTATGTAACTCCTTGGGTGTTTCATTTGATTGCACTTGCTGTCACTAGATTGCACATTTGAAACTCTTTTTTTTTTTCCTCGAAGTGTGATCATCTCGCCATAAATCAAACTCAAAATGATGCCTCTCGGTGTTGGATCATAAACTATATTTTTATCAGCTCTCATCACGCCGTCCTTAATAAAACTCTGTGTACTTATCTGCTCGTAGCTCACTGCCACTTCATAATCGGCCTGTTTTTGTTCTCGTCTTGCCGGATATGAAATACTTGACCTTTTCCCAAAATGTGTTACTTATCGCGCTCAGCCTCGCATCTCACACAAAGACGTTATTGCTCTTCTTTTTATAACCGATCGTATCTCCAGAAGCAGAGAAGTACACTGCTGCAGAGAGCTGTGTGTGTGCGGTCTCATTCATTCTGACAATAATGTTGCTATACAGGCTTTAAGAGATGGACTTTATGAAGAAGAAGACACTATTTTTAAAGCTACAACAAGTCACAGCAAATCAATTACTTACAATAATTGTCAACAAACTTAATTGAATCATCATTAACTTACTAGACACAGACTCAGACAAAAACTATTACTTGAAAATAATAAATAGTATCTAGACAAGCTAAAGTTACATGAATTAAGAACCTTGAGTTTAAAAAATGTCACTGGCTAAATAAAATTATTTGAAGATGCCAAAAAGAAAAGATGTTTTGTACAAAAATAAGGAAAAACATCTTGTTTTTCTGAAAACTTATTTATGAGAAAAGAAAGGGTGCTTCATTTGTGTTCGTGCAACATTTATCTTGGAACCTCATGTAAATTGTAATAATTACCAACGTTGTTATTATTTAGTTACAAAATAAAAAATTAAAGAAATAACTTAATGCAGTAGGGATGTTCATTGTTAACCGATTAACCAGTTAGCTATGGCTAATGGCTTAACCAAGTGGTACGTCTTTCACTGGTTAACTGACACCGATATATAATTGCTCCAGCAGATGGCGCTAACTGCCCCTGAAAAACTCTTTAAATTGGAGAATAAAACAAACTGGATTACTAGATTTGGTCAGGGCAACTATCTAAGGTAAAGAGCTAACGTTAGCAGCAACGTTATTTATGAGTAGTTTATTTGAATACATAGTGCAACAGTGCAATAAAACAAAGTTTATAGAGACTTTTATTCATTTGTGTTGTGCACAGTTCAAAGGCCTATAGCTGTCTCTGCTCTGCATTCACTTTTGTAGCGCTGCTTTGCTAAAATAGAACACATCCAGTGAAAATAACAACATTAAAAAGTACTGCGTTTATGTAATCGGTAAACCGATTATTGACCATGAAGAGCTCCAACTAACGGTTAAAGAAAAATGTGAAAACGAGCATCTCTAAAATGCAGTATGCATAACATTCAGCACAACATTTTTAGGCACTTTTCGCAACTTTTAGAAATGAAAAAAGTTAAAAACAGCTAGCCACAAATGCTAACAAAACAATAACAACTGGCAAACTGTGGATTTTAGTGAACATTATTAGAT